>AP025055.1:8728880-8857780 GCA_036186865.1 Eustoma russellianum | reverse complement strand
CTTCCAAGGACTTAGAAGATAATTTTCAAGAGGAAGAAAAAAGGCTATAGGGGGCGGCCACATGGAGATAAAAAGGAAAGAAGAGAGCAAACAAAAGACAAGAACAATCCTTGCAAATTGGAGCATCAAAACATTTTTCATCTCTTCTCTCTACACTTCTTTCTTTCTTCTCTCTAAAAGCCTATTGCACTCATATTCATATATTTGAATAGGCTTCATATAGACCACCACATATTCTCTTTATTGTTGTAAAAGATTGATCAAGGTGTGATCAATCTTGCACTTGCAAGGTGGTGGTGTTCGTGATCATTGTATTCTCATACAAGGTTTGTAAAGGGTTGGAGTTGGTGTGTAACTCCATCAACCCTGTGGTAAGGTGCTATTTTGTGTTTTGTGATCAGTGCTAACCGAAGAAGGTGTCTTCGAAGACTGGAGTAGGTTGTTTATAACCGAACCAGTATAAAATTCCTGGTGTTATTTACTTTCAGCACTTACTTTCAGTTTCAGCACTGTTTATCGTTTTTGATCACGTTGGTAAAAATAGTAAACGAATTTCAAAAATCACAAAACTCTCCAGAGTTATAGCCACACGTTTTAAGGTTCCTTTTGGTGCAAGTGTCAACCCTTTTGGACAAGGATAAGTCATTCAAACGCCCAAAGTTCTGAGACTAGTGCGGTCTGATTTTCAGGCTTGCAAAGGTTGAGACTTTCATCGTATTTGACTAACTTCCCAAAAAATATTTTCAAAACTATTTCAACCCATTTAAATAAAACTAATAATGGGTTAGTCATTAAATTTTCAGAGAATTTGGAGTTACGGACAAATAGGAATAAATTTTTCAAATCAGACTACCGAATCTGGCAGATTTGCGCAATCTGACCACCAACCTTTTTTTAAGGGGTTAGAGGTTGAATTTTGATCTGAAATTTTTAGGAGATACTCAGAACATGAGGCTAAGTTCTCTCCAAATTCCAGAATTTTTGAAGACCTGCAACCTAGTTTTCAAAACGTTTTAAAACTAATCCTGAAAACAGAAACTGTTTTCAGAAGTTGGGTTTTTTGGTTTAAAACTATTTCAAAAACCACATTTTTCGCACCCACTATTCAACCCCCCCTTCTAGTGGTGCGTTGCAGATCCTACATATTATACAGCATGATATTTTTTGGGTGACTGCATCGGCACTTATTGGTAGAAACGGATCGTTTACAAGCGACTCAAGTGTGGGATTCCCAGCTCTCAATATTGCCAGAGTACTCTCGTCTCAATATGTTTCTCAACCTCACAGGTAGTCACATTGCCTTCATCCCTATGGAACTTAACATGGTTGCTCACCATCTAGGACAACATGCGTGAATGTTCCCGGCCACAACTCTCAGGTGATGCTTTAGCTTTTGTAATTTAGAACGGAAACCCCATATTCCACTCACTGTCAGAAAAGACTGCCAATGATGAATAACAAAACTTTGGAAGTCTGGATGGGTTGTCCAAGCATCTAAATATCTGAAGGACGCAGTTGTGGAAGGAGTATCTAAGTGACAGTCTAAATAAATGGGCGAATGATCCAAAGTTAAGTGATTAAGATGCTGACATTGCCACTACTGAAAATATATCAAAGAAATCCGCAGAACACAAATAGCGATCTAATCGTCTCCAGACTCTACCCAAACCTCTTCCATCGCACCATGTAAAAAGAGATCCTTGTATATTAACCGACTAGAGAGAGAAGTCGACAATAAAATCGTTAAAATCCTGCAGCATTGAAGAGATGGAGATGACCTGCCTCTATGCTCGTCAAGTGTCAAAAAGGTTTGAAATCTCCACCCAAAAGCCATGGAAGATCCAAGGAGCAGCGATATGTAGAAAGGTCCACACATAAAGGACGTCGCGTCGCGATCGTGTGTAGACCATATACAAAAGTACACCAAAAAGATTTATTTGTGGGTAACCAACAAAAATGAAGGGAATGATTCTGAATACCAGCCCATTCTCCATCCAACTGTAAGAATGAGGCACCCCAAAATATCCATATGTTATCACTATTAACTGGCACGGCTTGCAGAAAACCAAGTTTAAGACGATATGAAACCAAAGAGGATGCCCTAATGCATGTGGAGATAGTATCGACGTGCTAACGATTGTAAACGATCCACCGAAATTCTTATCCCTCTTACATTCCATATCAATATCCTTATTGCGAAAATAGCACATCAAAAGAGTTTTAGAGGGCTGCTCTTGATCTTGTAAATGGAGGAGATAAAGGCTCATTTGGTTGCGTTTCCGTCTCAAAAGCTTGGGAGGAATTTGAAATTGCGGATCTCCACTCGAAGCTGATTGTGTTGTCGGCCGCTCACTTGGCCCAGCCGAAGAAAGATGCTGCGCCCTCTCTAAAAATACCTCATGTATCATAACATCGACTAGCTCCCCTTCAGGTGATTTAGTAGACTTAGCACCAACATCAACATGGCTGACTTCCACTTCACCATCTGAAAGTGAAGCGGCATTAGGATTAGTAGGCAAGTGCAGACAAATAGTATCATCAATGCCTTTGAGTCTTGAAACATCTTGAACATGTGAAATATTATCAACCCAATGCATATCAGGAGATATTAGCAGCGAAGGTGGAATCAATGAAACAGGCAAATCATCCTGGGCATTTTTGGTAACCTCCTAGGATAGCAAATCCACAGCAGTGCGATGAAGAGATTCATCCAATGCTGAGTGGGTGTAGGGCTACGCGTCATGTTGCGGCTTTTTGGGTGTCCACAAATTGGGCTTGTCTTTAGCCAGCATATTGGGAAGCTTAGGTGGATGAGCCGTAACCTTCGTCTGATCATCAACGGGATCTTCCTTCCCGCACATGGAAGACTTGTGACCCAATCTAGAGCAGGTAGTACAATACATAGGGAGATCTTCATAAACAACAGCTTGCGAAATACAACGACTAGGAACTTGCATAAATACATGAGAAGGGAGGTCATGCGATATGTCAATTTCAACACACAAACGGTCTACCGAAGGCCTTAGATTTTAAATTGTTGCATTATCCAATTTCATCGGCGTTCCCAACATACGCACAATTTGAAATAGTGCCTCACGTTGATGAAATGAATTGGTAATATGGGGAATGAAACCCATACAGTAACAATCGAAACATCAACATTTGGATCATAATCAGGAATCTATTAGTAACTCTCATGTATTTGCCTACTATAGTCCAGCTTTTTCTGGCGAAGCAACGCAGGATCTTGTTCTTATGCAAAAGTTAATAAAACATGATTCGAATCTAGTAGTCCATTACGTATCGTTCCAATGAATCCAATAAGATCAAGCACTGCCCGAATGGTAGCAATTGGCGGACGTCCATACCAAAAGGTTCGTACCAATGAAAATTGATATGGCTCGGCCAAATCAATGATCTCATCATCCGAGAAGGCAATCATTGGACTACCCTTATATTTTTGCATTGTTTTCGGCGCAATTGTTGGAGCGGATGATGATTGGAACAAAGATACAAACGAACGTTTCAGACCTGGCGGCTCCTCAGACTGTGATGGCAGCTTTGCATTCGTGCGATCCATTACGGCGATCGCAGCCTATATACAACGAAAAGAAATCAGAATTGTGCAGATAGATGCGAAAAGAAGAATAGATAGAGTCACAGAGGAATAAGAATAGCAGCTGGCGGCTGCAGTTATTCCGTCGCCAGCGATTGCATGAGGGCATCATTTAGCGTTTTTTGTAATATAAACATATGGTGATGGTTCACATAGTACATCAATCATGTATATATACGTGTATACATATATATACCATTTACATATGATGAAATCGCTTCTCTAGCGGAACCATATAAATTCTCATTGGTGGGAACTTTCTGGTATGGCAAGCCGCCGATCGCCGTCATTCGTTCTACTATGGACAAGATAGGCTTCAACGGTCCTGTGCAGGTGGGTCTCCTAGACGCTATAGATGTGATCCTGCATTTTAAGCAGGAACAAGATTATTTGAGATGCTTTGCAAGGCAGAATTGGATGATAGCAGGGAAGTACATGAGGGTTACTAAATGGACACCAACATACAACCCTACCGTAGATGTTCCAATTGTGCCAGTTTGGGTGTCGTTCCCAGGCCTTCCCTTACATTATCATCAAAAGTCAGCGCTGATGCAGATTGGCCAGATGTTGGGTATGCCAATGAAGTTAGATACAGCTACTTGCGGAATCTCTTCGCCCATCAGTCGCTCGTTGTGTGTTGAAATTGATGTTTTGCACGATCTTCCGACCAAAATATTTATTCAAGTGTTAAACAGGGTTCTTCCATAGCAAGTGGTGTATGAAAGACTTGCCCTCATATTGTACGAAGTGCTTTAGATTGGGTCATAAGGCTACATAATGTGAAAATTGTAATGCAGGAAATACAATAGATATACAGCAACCTAAGGATATTCCAGACAAGAACAAATCCAAGGACGTTGTATCTGGTCCATCCAAGGAGCAGCGATGGAGACCTAAGAAACCGCAAACTTCAATTCAACATCAGGATAATGCAGCTATACCATTGTCAGCTTCGCCAGATTTAACTACAACACATATGGTTTTGTAGTTCAGGATATCGCCCGGCTTCCGGGCGTTGATGACAGTTTTATGGCGGATATCACTCATCCTCCACAGTCATTTTCTATATCCGATAGTGAACTTAACCCAGATCATTTGGATCAGCCGGAAGTGCAGATTGATGATCATTTGGCTGCAGCAGTTGTATCAGAGGTCCTTAATGATAATTTGCGGACAGTTATCTCCTCAGATCGTAGCCCCATTGCTGGTGAACAGGCAGCTACACCCACAGATTGAAATTCAGATGCTCCGTTCCAAGCACCACCACGTCTTCTGCATCGCCAGCGACGTATTTTGGAGCCCTCTTCTCCACCACTCATAAGATCAAGGGCAGTACTCTCTAACTCTTTTGATTGTTTATCCACTCAATGAAGATTATGATTGGAATGTTCGCGGTATTCGCACCACACTTCAGCGTCTGTTATCGTTGTTGTGTGTCTTAGTTCTCATTGAACCTAAAGCAAGGCCATCCTGGTTATGTCTTATCGCCTAAAACTCGGTTTCACACAAGCAGTTTCGGTCTGTCAAGATAAAATATGGATTTTTTGGAGTACAACTTTTTTGCGTTTGGAAAGGAAACGTTTGGGAGTTCAAAATCATTCCATGCATTTTCATTGGATTCCCACAAGAGATCAATTCTGCAGTACTTTTGTTTATGGATTGAATATTGTTGCATCCCGTCGTCCTCTTTGGAAAGATCTTATGCTCAAACATTTTGAGATTGATGTCCTTTGGCTATTAGGGGAAGATTTTAATACTTTTTATCGTTAGACGAACATAAAGGTCTGCTTCCCTTTCTCTACGAACATTGTAGGATTTTAATGATTATGTCTCTTCCTGTTCGCTTCAGGCTATTAATTATCAAGGTTCGTCATTCACTTGAAGTGATGGAAGAGGCCTTGGTCAGGTTTTACGGAGATTGGATAGATACCTTTGCACGTCGAGTTTCTTTGATTTATTTACTATAGTCTCCTATCAGCATCTTAGTCGAAC
Organism: Eustoma russellianum; assembly: GCA_036186865.1. Lineage (NCBI taxonomy): Eukaryota > Viridiplantae > Streptophyta > Magnoliopsida > Gentianales > Gentianaceae > Eustoma > Eustoma russellianum. Next base: position 8,852,172 of record AP025055.1, on the reverse strand, counting down.
AACATCAGATCATTGCTCATATATCTTGAATGCTTGGCCAAAAGATCTGGACATTCTGCTTCTTTTCGTTATCTAGAGGCATGGACCACGCATTCTGATTTTCAGCAATTTGTTACTCATCACTGGCAGTCTTATGATACAATTGGTGGTATGAGAGGGTTCTATGCCAAACTTCGACAGCTTAAGCAGCACTTGAAGCAATGGAATAAAGATGTGTTTGGTAATATTTTTGATGCTATTGCACATGCAGAATCCGAGACTCTTCGCTGCAAGAGGGAATATGATGTTCGTCCCAATGATGAGTCCCGTGAGTTGTATCATCGCAGTATGGCCTCTTTACTGAAACTGCAACATCGAGCTACCTTATTCTGGAAGCAAAAAAGCAAATGTGAAGTGGATGAAAGAGGGGGTTGCAAACACACACTACTATCATCAAATCGTTAAGGATAGACAGCGTAGGCAGACCATTAGTAGAATTGTTGATTCAACTGGAGTGGAATATCAAAGTACTACAGAGATTGAACAACATGCAGTTAATTACTATAGCTCGTTATTCACAACAGAAGCACTAACGGATCCTTCAACTTTGCTCCAATATATTCCCACTATCTTAACACAGGCAGATAATGAGATACTGCTTGCTTTGCCGGATCTTCAAGAAGTACAATGTGCAGTTTGGGATCTAAGTCCTACCAGTGCAGCTGGCCCAGATGGATTCTCCGGTTCATTCTATAGCAAATTTTGGCCTATCATTAAGTCTGACGTGCATAAAGCTGTTCAGGAATTCTTTCTTGGAGTTAGGCCAACTAATCAACTTGCCGCGTCTCTCATTACTCTCATTCCAAAGGTATCGAATCCTCAATCATTTAATGATTTCCGTCCCATTTGCTTGACCAACTTTGTGCCCAAAGTTATAACTCGTCTATTGGCAACACGTTTATTGGATTTTCTCCCACGACTCATATCTTCAGAGCAGGCAGGATTTTAAAGGGCCGAGGTATAGCAGACCATATTTTGCTAGCTCAAGAAATGTTACATATGCTTGATAAACATGTTCATGGAGGTCATGTAATAGTTAAACTAGATATTGCTAAGGCTTTTGACATGGTGGATTGGACTTATCTTCGTCAGGTTATGCTCAAATTTGGTTTTGATGCCAAGCTTGTATGGATTATACTAAATAACTTGTCTGCCACTCGATGTTTTATACTCATTAATGGTAAGCCTGTGGGTTTCTTTCTAGTCAAACGAGGGGTAAAACAAGGTGACCCACTATCACCATTATTGTTTATTTTGGCCTCTAAAGGCTTTTCATGTGGCATTAATGCATTGATAAGATCGGGTGAATTACGGGGCTTTCAAGTGGGCCGAGTATCACAAGTATCTCACTTGGGATTTGCAGATGATTTAGTAGTCTTTCTGAATGGAAATTTATCTAACATGCAAAAGTTCCACCAGTTCTTGGATATCTACCAGTCTGCTTTAGGAGAATTAGTAAACTTTCACAAGAGTCAATTGGTGGTATGGAAAACTGTAGCTGGACAGCGAGTGGCGCAAGAGCTTGGCATGCGTTTGGCAACTCTGCCAATTAAGTATCTTGGTTCGTTCTTACATAAGGGTATCAACAAATCAGCATAATGTACTGCACTCTTAGACCATTTTGACAGACGTCTTAATGCCTGGTCATCGAAGTTGTTATCCATGGCAGGTCGAGTGGTGCTAATCAAGCATGTTTTGGCTACTATGCCTATACACATTATAGCGAGTTCAAGACTGCCTAAAAGTGTCATTCATGTCTTGAATAGGAAAATGTCTTCTTTTTTTGTGGAATGGACGACACCAGTGGGTGTCTTGGACCCAAGTATGTCGTCCCATTGAGTATGGAGGTTTTGGTATACATAATTTAGAATTGATCCAAAGAGTACACGACAGGCATTTATGGTGGAAATATCATAACTCTGATTCGTTACGGGCAAATTTTAGCCGCGCTAAGTATGGCCGAAGGAGCGAGGTTTATGCACATATCAATGATTCATCTCTCTGGAAGCGCATTTGTGATTGTCATTCTTACATGCAGGATAACGTAAATTACTCCCAGGATGCCATCACTTGGGTTGCTAAACCTAATGGACAATATACCATCAAATCAGCTTATTCGCTGTTTCATTCGCAATCCCCCTTATTTGTTTCCTCAAAGTATATTTGGTTGTCTACATCTCCCCCGGGGGTAAAGTGTTTTTGTGGCGTTTATGGTTTCATGCTCTCCCTTTGACGAATACTCTTAGAGCATGGCAGCCAATCTACCCATCACAATGTGGTTTCTGCTTACAATAGTCGGATACTAGAGATCATATATTTCTGCATTGTCCAGCAATCAAGTCTATGTGGAATCAAATCGCAATTTTGTTCTCGGGCCCTATGCCTCGTCAAGCTACTATTCAAGCTTATCTATCTTTCTGGTGGCGTCAAGCTTCGGTGTCAACAATGTAGGGTATTTAAGGGCAGTTGTACTAGCAATAGTTGTTTGGGTTATTTGGAAGAGTATAATTCCATAAGGTTTGGAGATAGAACTTTTTTCATACAGACATTTATTTGATCAGGTGCGTGCCACTATATATACGTGGTGTGCGTCTGTGCAAGGTCGCAAATTCGTTCAACCTCTTCCTTGTCTAGTTGCTCAGGGATTCTCACCATAGTTAAGAGTATGCCGACACAAATTAGTTAAGTGGACGTTGCCACCTTCAGGCAGAATGAAACTAAATGTGGATGCGGTTGTAGGACGCAGCAAAGCAGCTGCAGGTGCTGTTCTACGTGATGAATTTGGATATTTTATCTCGGCGGTTTGTTATGTATTACCATGTGTTTCTCCGATTCGAGCAGAATTGATGGCTTTGTTATTCTCCCTCCTTTATTATGCCATGACGTATGCTGAGCTGTATATCGAAACTGATTGCCGTCAATTACTACACTTGGTGCGTCAACCTTCACAATACACAGGTTCATGTCTATTGGATATACGAAGAACTACATTGATGCTGCGTCTCAATGCTTTTACTCTTTGTTATTGCCCACGTGAGACAAACACAGTTGCACATGTATTAGCACGTTATGGGCTGCGCGCTACGGGAGCCCAACTCTATTCAACAGAAGCTTCTTTGCCTTGCGATGTGCGAGGCTCCTTGCATCTGGATGCCTCTTTGCCCAATTTTCAACTATGATGGAATGGTGTTCAATTTTGGGGGTTGCCTATGCCAACAGTTAGTATAGGCAGCCTTGGTATGTCTTCTTTTCTTTATGCCTTATATGTTCATACATTACTTTCGTCAATATTTTCCATGTGTCTATGGGTAACATCATATTTTTTTCCCGCTCTCTGAGAAACAGCCACAACGCATATTGCTGTCAATTTGGACTTGTCACTGCCGCAATATTAAATGGAGGTTGCCTGTGATCATTTGACTATGGGCAACTTGGGTATGGTTTTCTTCTACTAGTACTGTTTTCCTTATGTACAATCATGGTAGCGGTGCTCAATGTTCTTATTTGTGTGCGAGGAACTGACCCGCCTCCAAACCCTACTTTGCAACATCAAAAAAAACCTACGCATCCATATTGCAGACGTCGACTGCTACCTCCATTGCCGACAAACATATACAAAAATACAAGGGCAGTTCGATGATATCCTTTTCAGATGAGGAGATCGCATCTTTAGCCGCTCCATTCAAATTTTCGTTAGTGGGAACTTTTTGGTATGGCAAACTGCCGATCGTTGTTATCTGATCAACCATTGATCGGATCGGATTTACAGGACCAGTGCAGGTGGGACTGCTGGATACAACGCACGTGGTTCTGCATTTTCAAAATAAACAAGATTACCTGCGATGCTTTGCCCGGAGGAGTTGGATGATCGCAGGAAAATATATGCGTGTTACTAAATGGACACCCACCTATGATCCCACAGTTGATGTACCTATTGTCCCGGTATGGGTATCATTTCCAGAGCTACCACTCCATCTTCACCAAAAATCAGCCCTCATACAGATTGGACGAATGTTAGGAACTCCTATGAAATTGGATACAGCTACTTGCGGAGTCTCTACGTCCTTCGGTAGCTCGATTATGCATAGAACTGGATGTCTCGCAGGAATTGCCTTCCAGAGTGTTTATCCATGCATTAGGTAATGTGCTTGCGCAACAGGTGATTTATGAAGACTTGCCTATGTATTGTTCAAAGTGCTGTCGATTGGGGCATAAAGTTTTGGACTGTGGATGGCTATTGCCTGAAAAGACTAAGCCTCTAGTAGATCCAACGTTGCCTGCGATTGGACCATCACGGAAAACGCAGGACCAAAGGTGGACCCCTAAAAAACTCCCTCCGCAATCTCAACAACCTGCTTTCAAGGAACCTACCCTATTATTGTCTCCAGATATGACTGCAAGAGATCCACCTGCAGCCACGTATGTTCAGGACATCTCTCGCTTACAAGGCATTGATGATAGTTTTATCTCTGATGTCCAGCATCAACATCAGCCTATTTCGCTGTCTGTTAGCGAAATTATTCCAGACCACCAGGATATGCCAGAGTCTACAGCGCTTGGTGTGGTCACAGAAATACTGTAGGATGTCATTCAGTCAGCAGTTACCTTGGCCTCATCCCCTGCTGATCAAAATCCCAACCAGTCAGAAATCGCTTCAGATGATCACTTTCAGCCGCCACCACGATTACTTCATCACCCTCGACATCAAAGAGACCCCGTATCTCCACCTACCACAAGGTCCAGATCATTTGTCTCTAACTCTTTTGATTGCTTATTGCCTCAATGAAGATCATGATATGGAATGTTCGTGGAATTCGCACCTCGCTTCCACGTATTTTGTCATTGTTACGTCGTTATAATTTGCATGTACTTGTTTTGATTGAGCCGAAAGCCCGTCTTTCATCATTACTGCTTTATCGGTTAAAATTTGGATTCACACAAGCGGTTTCGGTGTGCCAAGGTAACATATGGATTTTCTGGAGTACTGCGTTTTTCCTGCTAGAGAGAGAGCGTATTGGAGTCCAAAACCATTCCATGTATTTTCGCTGGTTACAAACTGGGGGTGTTTTTTGTTTCACTATAATTTATGGACTGCATTCGGTGCTAGCTCGACCACCTTTGTGGGAAGACATTGTTAATTTACATGCTGAGATGGAAATCCCTTGGTTACTCGGAGGAGATTTCGATACTTTTTTGTCGCTGGATGAGCATAAAGGTCGCTCAATCCCTCCTCTCTGCACATTGCAGGATTTCTCTGATTGTGTGTCTTCGTGTTCCTTGCAATCTATAAATTATCAGGGCTCCCTATTTACATGGAGTGATGGGCGTGGTCTGGGGCAAGTTTGGCATAGACTTGATAGATACCTTTGTTCGTCGAGCTTTCTTGATTTATTTCAGACGGTTCACTATCAGCATCTCAGTCGTACAACGTCAGATCATTGCCCTATATATCTTCAAGCATCATTTGACACAACTAGTAGCCCAGCAGCATTTAGATATTTTGATGTATGGACCACACATGCCGATTTTGAGCGGGTGGTAACACACTGCTGGCAGTCCTGCGAAACAGTTGGAGGTATGCGCGGTTTTTATGCAAAATTAAAGGCACTTAAACAGCAATTGAAACAGTGGAACAAGAGGTGTTTGGCAATCTCTTTGATGCGGTAGCATATGCAGAAGCTGAAGTTCTTCGTTGTGAAAAGGATTATGATGCTCATCCGACTGCATCAACCCGTGAGATATATCATTCTAGCATGGCAGCATTGAAACTGAAACAGCATAGGGTTATTTTATTTTGGCAACAAAAGGCTAATGTCAAGTGGATGAAAGAGGGAGATGCTAATACTCGTTTCTTCCATCAACTGGTCAAAGACAAGAGGCGAAAACAAAGTATTACTCGAGTTGTGGACGCAAACGGCGCCGAATGCAAGACGCCATCAGCAATAGAGCAGGCAGCGATCACCTTTTATTCTCAGTTATTTTCGGCATCACCCTTGCATAACATTTCTACAATAACACAATATATTCCACCAGTTTTAACCGATGTGGACAATGCCACGCTATTAGCCATTCCTGACCTTCAAGAAGTGCATCAAGTAGTTTGGGATCTAAGTCCTACCAGTGCGGCGGGCCCGGATGGTTTCCCAGGTTCATTTTATCGAAAATTTCGGCAGGTTATTAAATCGGATGTGCTTAAGGCAGTGCAAGAATTTTTCCTTGGTGTGCCCCCGCCAACTCAGCTGGCGGCATCTCTCATTACTTTGATTCCTAAAGTAGCGAATCCTCAGTCGTTTTCTGATTGTAGGCCGATTTGCTTAACGAACTTCATTGCTAAGGTCACCACACGTTTATTAGCCACAAGAATTTCCGTCTTATTGCCCCGACTGATTTCTCCTGAGCAAGATGGTTTTTTAAAGGGACGCGGTATTGCAGATCATGTTCTTTTGGCACAAGAAATGGTGCATATGATTGATAAACGGGGTGCGTGGTGGTCAGCTCATGATAAAGTTAGACATGGCCAAGGCTTTTGATCGAGTCGAATGGGAATATCTTCGCCAGCTTCTTCATAAGTTTGGTTTTGATCCTAAGATAATCCGAATAATATTGAACAATTTGGCGGCAACACGGTGCTCTATTCTCATAAATGGTAAACCAGTGGGCTTCTTTCCCGTCACACGGGGAGTGAAGCAAGGTGATCTCTTATCACCATTATTGTTCATCTTGTCCTCTGAAGGCTTTTCTCGTGGTCTAAAATCTTTAGTTGCAGAGGGGGAGTTAGTTGGTTTCAATACAGGACGAGCCCCACAAATATCCCACTTGGGGTTTGCAGATGATTTGATTATCTTTCTTAATGGCAAGGTTTCCAACATGAGACGTTTCAGACAATTTCTTGATGCCTATCAAGCAGCTTCGGGCCAATTAATAAACTTCAACAAAAGCCAGTTGATCATGGGAAAATCAATTGCAGGTCCGCAGTTGGCTCATATTCTTGGTATGCGATTGGCATCATTGCCAGTAAAATATCTTGGATCATATTTATATAAAGGTATTAATCGTTCCACCTACTGCACTGCTTTATTAACATATTTTGACACGCGTATCAATGCTTGGTCCTCAAAATTGTTGTCCATGGTTGGAAGATTAACGCTAATCAAGCATGTCTTATCATCGATTCCTACACACCTTATTGCCAGCTCACGGTTGCCTCGTAGTGTTGTAAATGCTTTGAATAGAAAAATGTCCAATTTTTTATGGAATGGCCGTCATCATTGGATAGCTTGGGATCGGATATGTAGTCCCACTGAGCACGGAGGACTTGGTATACGTAATTTAGATTATCTCCAACATGCATATGATGGTCAACTGTGGTGGAAATATCATACATCCGACTCATTGTGGGCAATGTTTTGTCGGGCTAAATATGGACAACGCCTAACCATCTCAACACATATTTATGATTCAGCAGTTTGGAAACGACTTTGTAGTGTACATGATTATATGGCGGCACATGCCCTTAACGTATCCGAAGATATTCATTGGGAGGCAGATGCAACAGGAACTTACACGATTAAATCTGCCTACCTGTTGCATTACGAACATCATCCAACACTGCAGTATTCAAAATATATCTGGTGGAGGACATCCCCGATTGGAGCAAAGTTGTTTCTATGGCGTTTGTTATCTGGCTCGCTGCCTATTACAAATAATTTTTGGATATGGCAAACTATTTATCCGTCACAGTGTGTCTTCTGTAGGCATCATTCAGACACTAAGGATCATCTGTTCCTGCATTGCCCAGAAATCAAACCTTTGTGGGTTGAGATGGCTATTCTATTTTCAGCTCCACTGCCTCGGCAAGCTACCATTCGGCTTATCTGATTTGTTGGTGGCGCCAAGCCTCTACATCAACTATGTTAGGACACTTGCAGGCAGTTGTTCCAGCATTGACACTTTGGGTGATTTGGAAGGAGTACTCTTCCATTCGGTTTGGAGATGGCACGTTCTCATACTCCCATTTATATGATCGAGTCCGAATGCATATCTATACATGGTGTTCAACGATGCAAGGACGTAAATTTGCTAGATCGACTTCAAGGCTAATTAATGGCGGATTCTCGCCTGTTATGAAAGTTCGCAGGCCAACTTTGATTCGTTGGCAATTGCCACCTTCTGGTCGGATGAAGCTTAATATGGATGCTACTGTTGGACATCGAGGATCAGCTGCAGGAGCTGTGCTCCGTGACTCCACTGGCAGGTTTATTTCGGGGATCTGCTTTGCACCCCCAAATACCACGCCTATCAGAGCAGAGATGATGGCCATGCTTTATTCCATTATTTATTACGCCTTCTTGTACGATGCATTGCACATTGAAACCGATTGCAGAATGCTACTGACAATACTTGGTAATCCATATCAATATAATGGCGCATGCTGCAGCGACGTACAACGACTAACTGAGCTACTCCGACTTAATTCTTCAACCATCACTTACTGTCCTCGTGAAGCAAACACCGCTGCTCATTTATTAGCGCGTTACGGTCTACAAGCATCTGGATTGCAAGCCTACACATCAGCTGCGGACTTACCTAATGACGTTCGTGGCGCTGTTACCTTGGATGCCACTCTTCCCACTTTCCGCATATGATTGGCATGTGGACAGAGCCATTACATTCATGGGTTGCCTATGTCCAACTTTGGCATAGGCAGCCATGGTATGTTGCCCTTCATCTTTTTTACTTTTGTTATCTGCTGTGTCTGTGAGGTTTCAATGTCCTGCCTAATGCTTCTTGTTTCTGTGCGTTGTTGGGTCTCGGGATTCGTCAAATTTGATCACACTATCGGTTGGAGAGACAAGGCTTATATAGCTGGAGGTTGCCCGTGGTCAACAAGCTACGGGCAACGCGGGTATGCCTTTCTCCTCTTCGTTATGCTACTCTTAAGGATTACTTACTGCATGCCTCTTACACATTCCTTTTGATTGTTACACGAGGTGCTGTTCGCCAACAAAGCTGGATCATATTTGGACTACTCGGGCTGCATGACAATGGCAAACCTAATTTCGCCTGCATCCAGCTGCCCCTCCTCTTGTTCCTCACTATACTTTGGTCCTTTTGCTTTTATCAACCTTCCATTCATATAAATATGTACGCTTTTTCCTTCGTCAAGGTTTTAACTACAAGGGTGGTTTTACTTGACAAGGTTTTAATGCGGCATATCATACATGACTGGAGGTTGCGTTTACTTGATATGCTTCATAAGTTCTTTTCATATGATGACACTACAATTTTGGTTTGTCTGTAATATGGTTTTCCTCTGCCATAAATGAGGATAGTTAATAAAAATTGCTTTATATAAAAAAAAATTTAACAAAAGGACACTTTAAAAAAAATATATTTAATAAAAGGAAATTTTATTAAGAAAAAGCCTCGCTGTTGGCGGAGGAAAACCATATTACAAGTATTAGAGTATGCGAATAAATAAAATAACGAACTAATGATGACATATCTCCAGTCGTATATGATATGCCGCATTAAAACATTGCCAAGTAAAACCACCCTTGTGGATAAAACCTTGGCGAAGGAAAAAAAACGTACATATTTATACGCCTGTCATTGATATCAAAGGAATATAAGATTGAGTACAAAGATATGATTTCTGTAGTGGTTTGAGTTATCAGTGTAGCACAGAAAGCGTTGGATGGGCCGCTGCTTGGTCTTGATGGATCCAATATGATGTGTACCTCGTGAGATTGCAAGGAAGAAGTTATACCGATGGCAATAAGAAGAATAGTAAGAGTAAGCATAAAGTCAAACGCATACCCAAGTCGCCTTGGCTAAGCTGGAGCCAAGGCGACGGTGTTATGTTATTGGTACCAATTAGTTGGGCCATGATGTTCCAGCTTGAAATGCGTGAAATGGAAGATTTCCGCGTGAATGACTTGTTTATGGCAAGAAGCAGGAAGAAATTATGGCGCCCCGCTCCCGAGCCCTAACATCGGGAACAGTGCACCCGCCGTATCTCGCTAAGGAGAATACAAGGCGACAAATCAATCTCTTACATGTCAGAAATGACGTAGAAATTTTTTTTTCTCGCGGAAACGCAAATGATAACTTAAATTAACCTCCAATAATCGTCTTTACATTACTGAATAAAACTCTGATTATAAAAGTACTAAGAAGTAAGTGAAAAATCCCCAAAGTATACGTAAACACAATTAGCTGCAGAGCCCCCTCCAACCTAGCTGCGGCTATCAACCAGCTCACTCTGCTATGTCCATCTCGTCCTCAACAAGTATGTGCTCGTATTTCTCATCCGGCTCACCTGGGAAGTAGGGGTGAGTGAAAGAAAATCACCCAGTAGATGCCCGCCCCAAAGAAATACAAAACATGCATACCGAATGATATAACCACATAGCACATAAATATGATATAACATGCATAAGATAAAGTAAATGCGGTAAGTAAAGCACTCCACATAAAAATGCGCAACGTCGTTATGCATGTCCTACTATGCATGTCACACGCAACAAAGTCATGTCATACAAAATGCCCGATATCTCCGCCATGCAATGCATGATCCCGGGACCTACTGAGTGACTGTGAGTCGTACCCACCCACAGTCACCATCCTGAGTGTACTTGGCCCCGCCACCGTACACCATCCTGAGCGCCCGTGACCCGTATGCCACGACCCACCATCATGCAATGCACGTGCCATGAATGCAACCAACACAATCTCCTGATGCTCCTGGCCCATCCTCACCATCCTCCGGCACTCAAATTTAGGTTCGTAAATTTTCCGAATATTAGAAAGTTGTTATTTATCATCTCCCTTAATTTTCCCTTAGCTTGTATTAATTTCCTAAAATGTTCTACTTATTTTCCCTATTTCTCCCTTATTTAATTCTATTTATTACTATTTATTTCTAATTTCTTGAATTTACCAAACTTTAGAAATTAAGTAAAAATAATTTAATTTTAACCCTTTATATTTTCTGGAATTTATTTGAATTTTACTCGCATTTAATTATATTTTTCTATACATTTTTTTTGAGTGGTTAATGGGCAGCCTTCAGTCCGACCCGCTGGACAGCCGGCTCGGTCCGTTGGCCGGCCTGTTCTCTGCCTTAAATTAATTAATTATTTATTTATTTAATTGGATGTTCCACTAGTGGCAACGCCTGCTGTGATTTCTTTTTCGATCCCAACCCCCATTTTCTCCTATTTCCAGTCTATAGGAACCTATTCTAAGGCCAAAACACAACTTCTTAAAGGCTCCTACTGTAAAAGTTCCCCTTTTTCCCCATTTTTTTAGGATATTTTGTTTTCGATTCAATCATACCACCAATTTCACACACACATACACGCACATAGCAGCCATAAACGATATATCTCATGCTTTCCAACATATACAAAATTTACAACTTAAACCAATAAACACAACGAAACAAAATTTACAACTTAAAGAAATAAAAACAACAAAACAAAATTTAAAACAACGAAAACAAATTTACAACTTAAACAAATAAAAACAATGAAAACAAATTTACAACTTAAACAAATAAAAACAATGAAACACATTAGTATACCATCAAAGCATGCATGAATCATACCCGTTTGAGGGGGGGGAAGAGGCACCTATCTTTTTGGCGAATTAACTTCCTTCTCTTCTAGGCTAATATCTAAACAATTGTAGTATAAATATCAATACATAATAATAAAGGTTAATTTGACTTACTTAAAATAATTCATTCATAGCTTTCTATTTTTCTCCCTTGGATTTCCAAAAATATTCAATGCAATTTTTCAAAATCGTTTTCCAAGTATCGAAGTTAGTTCAAATTAACAAAATGGCCAAAATGTCAAATTTGTCAAATTTACTAATATTGCCCTTCAAATAACAACTAATTCCAAACTAATAATCCAAATAGAGAAAAATCATTTGAAATACCAAAACCATCAACATCTCAGCTAAAACCCTCATTCACCTTATACTATTTATATAATACACATCTATATAAATACACGAAATGAATATCACTCTACATTTAAATAGAACCATCAAAATATTTTATTTTATTTTATTTTATTCTTATTTTTAAAGGCACGGCTGCTATTTATTTAGTGAAAGTTAAGGAGTCCCACATCGCCCTAGTATCACAACAATGGCCATAGATTCTACAATTCTTACATTTATTGTATGAATTTTTTTTTCAATCAATCTGTGTTTCTCTTTCTTTTTTTTGTTTTAAAAGAAAAAAATAACCAATACCAAATGACCTCAAGACAACCATAACATTGAATAGAAAAATGGATATTCACCATACACTCAATTTCATGCGATAATATACTTAACTGTATGCCTACACAATAACACATATTAATATGCATACAGAGTTTTCAAATGGGTTGAGGAAAAAAAGTTTTGGGCTGCCTTAGTATCTTGGTGGAAACTTTCCTCACATACATGCATAGTAAGGTACATCACACATATATATAGTTCCAAATTTCGTACATATTTGCCTCTGACCATCAGTTTAGGCCCAAGCATAGAACACACAATTTTATTTCTTTATGCATACATATAAACGGCTCACACATATGTGGCCGCTGACCATACATGGCCTCGGCCTAATCGATACATACGGATATACATGTAATACACACACAAATCTTAGGCATAATTATATACAATTTGTGTCATATATACGCATATATACAAAGAATCATACAACTATGCATTCAAAAATATTCATGCATAACCCGAGTTTATAACGAACATAACGTATTGAATTTTCGCAAAACATAGCAAGTATAGGAAGATTGCTTACCTATCTCAATATACTATACCGTACGATTGATTGAATTTGGCTTGGTGTTCGACAAAAAATTTTCTTTTCTTCTTCTCCTACGGTACACGGCTGGAAGGAACAATGATGCAGAACCTTTTTCCTTTTGTTTTTCCATGCTGATGGGGTAAAACAGGCTGCAAACTTTTTTTTCTTTTTTTTCTGTTGAAGATGGCGGCAGAGGAGTGCAAAGAATTTGCACAATTTGTTTTTTTATCTTTTGCTAAAGGGGCTAGGGCAGCAGATGTAGGGAAGAATTATGGGGGTAGGGTTTGTTTAAATAGAAGTAGGTGTTTAGGTTTTCTAATTAAAAATAGAAAATAAATTTAATTAGGATAACTTTTAAGATTCTTTTATGTTTATCTATGATTCCATTCAAATTCCATATGGTTTAGGATAGTCCCCTTTTCCTATAACTTTTCTTTGCTTTATTATGTATTATCCTATATATATTTTATTGTATTATTTTTTTTCTCCTTACAACGAAGTCACGGGCATAATATTCCTTCCTCTTTACAACAAGTTTCGTCCTTGAAACTTGCGTATTGTGTATCAATGACTTAGTATGGTTCTACTTAATCATTCACTTAGAAAATGATCAAACTAAACCCCTTTGCGTATTCCGATACGTTAACCATTCACTTTCTTATCATAGACTAAAGCCTCTAGATCATTATATCAGATTCATCTTCTAGTTACATGATCATTCCAAAATATCCATCAAGTCCTCCGATGTATTAATAATTACACTTCATAAATATAGAATCAAGTCCTCGAAATCAATTCTAATATACTTACGAACTAGTTCCATGATTAGGTCCTTACTTTTCTCGAAAATATCATCAACAGCCTAATATACAAAGTACGTGTATGGACATGTTTTTTTTTTCTTTAAAAGACAAGTAGCTTATGCAGTTATAATTTGGAATATGTCTTCAACTATGTAAAACAATATACCTTCTGATTTTTGTAAACACAAAATCCAAAGTATCATGTATTTGTTTTCGCAACGCGGTGTCTCAAATGACCATTTATAGAAAAAATCATATAGCTCGTTCCCAAAAGTGTTATGGTTAAAACCACTTTAAAACCATTGGGACATAACAATCATAAAATTTCTTCTTACGAAACGATTTGAACACGGTGTCTTTTTCTTTTCAACGAAATATATATTATGAAATCTGTGTGTTGTTTCACAAAAAAACACTCGTAAATTCGGCAAATATAAAGTTTTATAAAACAATTTTGAATACGGTGCTTCCCTTTTCCAAAAATAAGTGCATATCTTTTGAAACTATTTCTGCTTCGCAAAATTAAGTAAGTTCATCGCAAGTAGATAAATGTATTCAAAAGCGTTTAATGGTAAAATTCTTGAAGTATCGATAGTTGACAAATAAAATTATTTCGACAAAATAGGGTAGCTTAAACGAAGATTTGGGGTATTACATAAGAAATATATCAACAAATCGTATTTCGAAAACATCTATGTTTTAAAAAAAATATATCTATTTTTCAGAATTGTCAGAGTAGTTGAAATACCATTATGTTGATATACAAATTCGAAAAGAAATATAGCCTTGTAGAGTAATAGGCTATATAGGATAGTGAAGGTAGTTGAAATACTTAGAAGCAAAAAAAAACCTTTGAAATACCTTTGAAATGTAGGATATATCTTGGTGTATGTGCTTATATAAAAAACGTTTAACTACTAAAAAATAGTCCAATACTTCGTTTAATTTTTCTAAGTCACCCTTTAATGTCAATGCAGAAAATCCACATATGCACCATTTCTTATAAATCTTTAACTTAAGTTGCTCTATCCTAGCATGGCACACTAATTATTAATCTACTTAGGGCATTCTAATCCACCATTCTTCTGCGCGCCACACTGATCCACTGTACTTCTTCACTTGGTTATTTCAACCGCTAATTCTACTTTAGTTAGATGTCACCTGAAATGCACCCACTACTTGTGCATACTTACTTTATTTCAGTTCAAGCCTACTCGATATATCAGTACTTACGTGTCCCTATGAATCAATACTTAACTCAGATTTGTAATAATTTGTCTTTTCACTGTATTTATTTTAGTAATGCTCGCTTACCACTATTAATCAGTATCCCTAATAAGACTAATATATCCGGCTTACTTGATACTCTAAAATTCAACATCTTATTCATAACTATAGTCTTCCTTGCACGATATTCTTTGCTCGACTCTACTGATCATAATACTGATAAATCATTACTTAGTTATCATCATTTTACTACAAATCATTTCTTAAGATCTACGATCCCAAATTAGACCTAGTCATGTTCTGACACCACTATCGAGGTAGAGGCGTGAACCCGTTTCATTTATCGTAATAGTACCTAGTTTGCATGTGTCGGATCTAAGAATTTATATAAATAGCTATAATCAATACTTAGGTAAGGCAAATAACTCTGAGTCTTGTGGAGTGCCCTAGGTATACGTGGGCATATCCCTTATCTGATCATCACTTAGGTCTAATGTCATGACTTATTTCCAGAATCGATACTTGTTATCATCATTCCGTCTAAAATCATTACTTATTTCTAAGTTCAATGCTTAGAATATACTCATCGGTTATGTCTACGATCGTTACTTAGTATAATCATTTCTTATGACTAATATCAGTCCTTATGTTCAAATCATCACCTGATGTTCAGGTCGCCACTTATATTTCTAGAGCCGATATTTCGTATCGTCATTCCGTAACTCTAAAATCGTAACTTACGGGCAAGGCCATCACTTAATCTCTAAGGTCATGTTTTATTTTCAATAACATGTTCAATATATAATCATTGCTTACGGTTAAAAAAATCGGTACTTATGTCTAAGATCATGACTTAAAGACAAAATGGTAAACTAATTTCTAAGATCATAGCCTAAATGTATGCTTCTGCTGTGGATCTGGAGCAATGCTCTGAAAGACCGCACTGTCGAACACGTAGTACTTCTTAAACTCATTTCGAAATTAGATCCAAGTGATCGACGGTGTAAGTTGTGATGCATCATAACTCCTCCGCATCTCTTTGTCGAAGAATCTCAGGTCCGAGTGCGATGGTGGTAGAGGCGGTGCATGCTAGTTCAGCAGCTGGTGCTACTGTGCTAAGGTGTTGGTCATGGTGACTATGGTATCTTCAAGTGCTTGGGGATGATCCCCTAATTCTGGTGGTTCTCACCACCATTTCCAGCTGGCTCACGTCGTGGAGGCATTTCTATAATTCCAGTTCATGAAAAGAAATCAGATTAGTCAATAGCGATTTAACAGGGTTGGACACGGGGTAAAATGGTAATTAGACAGGGAATGCTCATCATCGGCACACACCTTCCAAACCCGATCATAGCCTAAGTCTAAAATTATCTCTTAAGTCTTCTTTGTTTACTAGGGGTAGAATCGTCATTTTACAAAAGATCGTAACTTATGTCTAGGTGATCTAATTAATCTTGCGTTTCCGAGGCAGATCTGAAGCACCGGCTCTGATACCACCTGTGGCACCCTGCTCCCGAGCCCTAACATCAGGAACAGTGCACTTGTTGTATCTCGCTAAGGAGAATACAAGGCGACGAATCAATCTCTTACATGTCAGAAATGACGTAGAAATTTTTTTTCTCACGGAAACGCAAATGATAACTTAAATTAACCTCCAATAATCGTCTTTACATTACTGAATAAAACTCTGATAATAAAAGTACTAAGCAGTAAGTGAAAAATCCCCAAAGTATACGTAAACACAATTAGCTGCAGAGCCCCCTCCAACCTAGCTGCGGCTATCAACCAGCTCACTCTGCTATGTCCATCTCGTCCTCAACAAATATGTGCTCATATTTCTCATCCGGCTCACCTGGGAAGTAGGGGTGAGTGACAGAAAATCACCGAGTAGATGTCCGCCCCAAACAAATACAAAACATGCATACCGAATGATATAACCACATAGCACATAAATATGATATAACATGCATAAGATAAAGTAAATGCGGTAAGTAAAGCACTCCACATAAAAATGCGCAACGTCGTTATGCATGTCCTACTATGCATGTCACACGCAACAAAGTCACGTCACACAAAATGCCCGATATCTTCGCCATGTAATGCATGATCCCGGGACCTACTGAGTGGCTGTGGGTCGTACCCACCCACAGTCACCATCCTGAGTGTACTTGGCCCCCCCACCATACACCATCCTGAGCGCCCGTGACCCGTACGCCACGACCCACCATCATGCAATGCACGTGCCATGAATGCAACCAACACAATCGCCTGATGCCCCTGGCCCATCCTCACCATCCTCCGACACTCAAATTTAGGTTCGTAAATTTTCCGAATATTAGAAAGTTGTCATTTATCATCACCCTTAATTTTCCCTTAGCTTGTATTAATTTCCTAAAATGTTCTACTCATTTTCCCTATTTCTCCCTTATTTAATTCTATTTATTACTATTTATTTCTAATTTCTTGAATTTACCAAACTTTAGAAATTAAGTAGAAATAATTTAATTTTAACCCTTTATATTTTTTGGAATTTATTTGAATTTTACTGGCATTTAATTATATTTTTCTATACATTTTTTTTGAGTGGTTAATGGGCTGCCTTCGGTCCGACCCGCTGGCCAGCCGGCTCGGTCCGTTGGCCGGCCTGTTCTCTGCCTTAAATTAATTAAGTATTTATTTATTTAATTGGATGTTCTACTAGTGGCAACGCCCGCTGTGATTTGTTTTTCGATCCCAACCCCTATTTTCTCCTATTTCCAGTCTATAAGAACATATTCTACGGCCAAAACACAACTTCTTAAAGTCTCCTACTGTAAAAGTTCCCCTTTTTCCCCATTCTTTTTAGGATATTTTGTTTTCGATTCAATCATACCACCAATTTCACACACACATACACGCACATAGCAGCCATAAACAATATATCTCATGCTTTCCAACATATACAAAATTTACAACTTAAACCAATAAACACAACGAAACAAAATCTACAACTTAAACAAATAAAAACAACAAAACAAAATTTACAACTTAAACAAATAAAAACAGCGAAAACAAATTTACAACTTAAACAAATAAAAACAACGAAACACATTAGTATACCATCAAAGCATACATGAATCATACCCGTTTGAGGTGGGGGGGGGGGAAGAGGCACCTACCTTTTTGGCGAATTAACTTCCTTCTCTTCTATGCTCGAATCTAAACAATTGTAGTATAAATATCAATACATAACAATAAAGGTTAATTTGACTTACTTAAAATAATTCATTCATAGCTTTCTATTTTTCTCCCTTGGATTTCGAAAAATATTCAATGCAACTTTTCAAAATCATTTTCCAAGTACCGAAGTTAGTCCAAATTAACAAAATGGCCAAAATGTCAAATTTGTCAAATTTATTAATATTGCCCTTCAAATAACAACTAATTCCAAACTAATAATCCAAATAGAGAAAAATCATCTGAAATACCAAAACCATCAACATCTCAGCTGACACCCTCATTCACCTTATACTATTTATATACTACATATCTATATAAATACACGAAATGATATTCACTCTACATTTAAATAGAACCATCAAAATATTTTATTTTATTCTTATTTTTAAAGGCACGGCTGCTATTTATTTAGTGAAAGTTAAGGAGTCCAACGTCACCCTAGTATCACAACAATGGCCATAGATTCTGAGATTCTATAGTTCTTACATTTACTGTATGAATTTTTTTTTTCAATCAATCTGTTTTTCTCTTTCTTTTTTTTGTTTTAAAAGAAAAAATAACCAATACCAAATGACCTCAAGACAACCATAACATTGAATAGAAAAATGGATATTCACCATACACTCAATTTCATGCGATAATATACTTAACTATATGCCTACACAATAACACATATTAATATGCATACAGAGTTTTCAAATGGGTTGAGAAAAAAAGTTTTGGGCTGCCTTGGTATCTTGGTGGAAACTTTCCTCACATACATGCATAGTAAGGTACAGCGCACATATATATAGTTCCAAATTTCGTACATATTTGCCTCTGACCATCAGTTTAGGCCCAAGCATACAGCACACAATTTTATTTCTTTATGCATACATATAAACGGCTCGCACATATATGGCCGCTGACCATACATGGCCTCGGCCTAATCGATACATACGGATATACATCTAATACACAAACAAATCTTAGGCATAATTATATACAATTTGTGTCATATATATGCATATATACAAAGAATCATACAACTATGCATTCAAAAATATTCATGCATAACCCGAATTTATAACGAACATAACGTATTGAATTTTTGAAAAACATAGCAAGTACAGGAAGATTCTTTACCTATCTCAATATACTATACCGTACGATTGATTGAATTTGGCTTGGTGTTCGACAATAATTTTTCTTTTCTTCTTCGCCTACGGTACACGGCTGGAAGGAACAATGATTGAGAACCTTTTTCCTTTTGTTTTTCCCTGCTGATGGGGTAAAACAGGCTGCAAACTTTTTTTTCTTTTTTTTTCTGTTGAAGATGGCGGCAGAGGAGTGCAGAGAATTCGCACAATTTGTTTTTTATCTTTGGCTGAAGGGGCTAGGGCGGTAGATGTAGGGAAGAATTATGGGGGCGGGTTTGTTTAAATAGAAGTAGGTGTTTAGGTTTTCTAATAAAAAATAGAAAATAAATTTAATTAGGATAACTTTTAAGATTCTTTTATCTTTATCTATGATTCCTTTCAAATTCCATATGGTTTAGGATAGTCCCCTTTTCCTATAACTGTTCTTTGCTTTATTATGTATTATCCTTTATATATTTTATTGTATTATTTTTTTTCTCCTTACAACGAAGTCACAGACATAATAGAAATCCCCGTTGTGACGCGCCAGTTGAGCCGTAGTCATGGAGTCCGCGCATGCATGATGGAATTGTTGTGTTGCCGTATATAGTCTCGCCACCATGATATAAAAACCAATCCATGCCCAGGGAAATAAAAAGAGCAAGTTATCAATGAGTATGAAGCAGATTAAAAACCAGGCCAATAGATAAGAAGACATACCGAGCCTGCCTGGATCCCTTAGGATATAGGCAGAAAGATGGAAAAATAGCCAATCCTTGTGGAAGACTTTAGAGTGTCAAGGTACGCGCAATTGGAAGGACGAGAGATCCAATGAGATAGAAGCACGCACTAATGAAGGAAGAGTACGAGAAGTATAATATTGTGTGCTGGGGTATACAAGAAATTGTCTTCCATTTTACTCCACCATCTCATTCTTTTCTTACACATAATTTCCCTCCACCACTTACACAACATGAATGCTTACACACCACCTCCATCTTCTTCCAATATCCAAACATAATATTTCTTATTCTTGCCATCATTTGCCATGTAAGAAAAGTTCCTTACAATTCCAATTTTTCACCCAACCATACAACATACAACCTTTCACACATCACTTCCCTCTCTTCCCAACCCAATAAACTGATGAAAATTCCCCTCCACTACCCTTCAAAATTTCGGCCAAGTAGGGGAATAAAGGAAGACTCCCTTTCATTTCCGCCCCACTTCCTCTCATATCATTTCTTCCAACAAGCATGATTTCTCTCCCTATTTCAAGAGAACTTCCAATCTTCATCTATCCTCCCAAGAACATCTTCAAGCCCCAAGAAACCCCTCCCCCAACCGTGGACACCTCCAAAACAAAAAAAAGAAAATTCTTCAAGTTTAAGTGAAGGAAACCATCTCCAAGTGTAGGAAATCTTCAAGGTAAGATTCCATAATCCCCATTCTAGAAATCCTCTCTTCCTTTATTCTTCCAAATTACTCAAACCTCTCCTTTATGTTAGCCAGGGCCGAGAGTTCATCAAGGGAGGAAGAAATTTCCTAAGTTAAAGAAGAAAGGTAGTTATAAGAACCTTCAATGGTGAGATGTTTATTAAGATTGATGATAGACATTCTAAGTAGTCACCTTCCAGCTTCCATTTTGGCCATTAGTCCATGGGGTACCAAGGGAAAAGAAAGGAAGAAATGTTTCCATTTTAAGTCTAAGGTTCAAGGAAAAGGCAAGTATTCTTCTTGGTTTCTTCATGCATGTTCAAAAATGTATCATATATGTTCATCTACAAACATGGATCATGCATGCATTACGTTAAAAAAACTTTCTTCCATGGATATGTAAGAAGTGTTTTTGCATGCCATAAACATGAATACTTGTGTGTGATTCTTGCATATACGCCTAATTGTGATCTTGATGATATGAAAAGTTCCATGCATGTGATTTTTAGGATATGTTTAGGTCTCATATGAATATGCATATAACATGTAGTAGAAAGGAGAGCATGCATGTCTTATTTCATGATAAATGTTGGTTGCATGTCACACTTTCTTGAAAAAGTGTACTAAGAACCACACTTGGAATCATATTCTTATGTGTTCTTATGATGATCATCACATATGTGTTTCCTGATGATTTTTAGCGTTTATGAATGTTGATGGTCTTGATTTTGCATGATTATGGTGCATCATAATTTATGCTATAATGCTTTGCCACAAAATATTATTTCTTTGATGATTATCATGCCATTTTCATACATAAACATCCATAAGTGGGCTGTTTTGGGGTGCCACTTTAGGCATGCATTATCACCATCATTTTGATGTGTAATCTCGATGATCATGGCCTAAGGATGTATGTTTTTATGGTTTCCATCACCATATGTATTTGCATGTAAATTTCATTATGATCATCATCATGATCATGTCCCTTATGTTCATATTTATGATACAGACTAACATGCATGAGTTCAAATATGTTGGAATGAAAAGTGTTGTACATGATCATGAGAAAAGTGTGCAGGTCATGTATGTTCCATGATATATGTCACTACATAAAGTTGCATGTCCATGATTAGAATATGTAAAGTACTAGAAGGAGTACTCTTACCACATTCGTACGTAAATTAGTTAAAAGGACAATTCATGTATGTATGTCCTTGGTAACTTTCGGCCAAGTGGTGAAAGTGTGTGCCAATAAAGTTTCCTTGAAGTTCACTTGATTATATGTATCTAAAAATATGCTTATGACCTATCATTTGAATTGATAAATAAAGGTTATCTTAAATAAGTAAATTTAAGAAAATGGTAATAATTAATAAGGGTAAAAGTGGGCTGGTTTGAGTGGCCATGAAACAATATGATAATTAGACAAATTAAAATAAAGATGTTAGTGGTTTCAACCCAAAAAGTGGGCTGTTTTGAGCCCTAAAACCGAGAGCCTTAGAAAAGGGCATAATTGGTATTTTACTTAAGTTTATGAGATGAACCATGAGCTAAAATGTTGGACCTTAAGTGCTGAAATTTTAGATGAGTAAAACAAGCCAAAACCGAGCACACATGCATATGTAAATGAGTCAAAGTTTTGAAATGGAACGATTTTATCACGTGATACATTTTTATGGAAATTTTTTACCACATGATACGCTTTGAAAAAGGATTTTATAGGTAACGAACCATAACACAAAGCGATTGATTCCGATGACATAGTCTATGTTATATGATGATATGTTATGATTGGTGCGCTGGCCTGACATCGGGTCCAGGGTGTAGGATGTCAGGGGCATATAGTATGTTATCAATGACCGAAGCGCCGCATGACACCAGAACCTAAGTAAGTTGGTGTCATGGGCATACATGTACCCTACCGTATTGTCCAAGTGTAACACCTTTTCCAGGACAAGGGATCTCCACCTTATCGATGTTACCGTTAGTTCCATATCTGTATGTTGTAACACCATGTTTGGAACATGGGATTCATATCAGTATTTGTGACTACATGGGAAATCAATCGGTATGTCATGTGTTATCGTTCGTACATGAAAAATGCTATAGTCAAGTTGTGAAAAAGTCTTGATATCAAAAGTTACGAAAATGTTATGTTTTGAAAAGTTTCTGAAAAATGAGACATATAATATTTTCATCAAGCATATGACATGTCCTAGAGTTACCGTATTAGACACATCCTTAGACTTTCAGTAGGCTTAAGATGAACAATTAGAAAGTGATTCGTGACATTAATATAACCAATTGGGACTTAGCATAAGACACGGATTAGAAGTAGATTGAATAAGTAAAGAATGAGATAATATGGAAAATTATATAAGTTCAGTTGTGACTTATTTTTCCGCACTTTATATGTTCACATGATGCTTATATTTACCTGCATTACTTGGCATTTTATTTGTGAAGGTAGACGAATTACATTTCTTTATTCATAATGTATTTTATCACCTCGCCTCCCATTCATCATCCACATGACCAACCCAGACGGACATACTTGTTGTGCGATTCATTATCATTCATTCTTTATTTTTACCATATTGCAGAGCCCGAGACCCTAATTTGGAGTTCATATATGACGAGCCAAGGGTAGGATATTCGTGAAGAGCTTAGTGGGCCCTGTTGCTAGATTCTGTACTTTTGTTCTTTCGGCTATGTACCCTTTATCCATTCTGTACTAATGACATTATGATGTACTCGGGATTTAGTTACGATATATGTTGTGTTACACCGTCCTTTTTTTAAAATGTTGCTTATATGAGCTAAGGTGTTATATTGTGCACATGCACATGCTTTCCTGCGTATGTTCGCCCTGGACTCAATCTCTACTGTATGATCATGTCTTATATGGTCTAGTTTCCCGTATCCACTGTATACATGCAACTGCAGTACGCCTCTCTTTCAATTTCATTGTCTTGATGCTTTTCTTTACTCATTCATGGACATTCATCTCTGCGATTTTGACGAGGATTGCTAGAGTACTTTCACACTGTTTGCTAGCCCATTTTTCGATGCACTATCACCTTCATAACTTTTGGCGCCTATATTTGGTTCAATACAGGCATGCACGATATGTTTCTCTTCATCATATACTTTCTAATTCACATTACATATTCGTTTAAGTAATTCTACTTTCACCACTTGGATATCTTGAAACATTGATTGCTGGATCACATTCCATTGGCAAATTGGATATACGACAGCGTCGGGTTGACATGGTTGCCACTGCCTGGAAGGAGCTTCTTCGGATACAATTAGGCAGTTTTAGTTTTCTGAATTTTGTACCTGTCTCGCATTTACTTATTCATTTTTGTTTGCTTTGGGAGAGTCTCCCGTAGTTGGTAGATACACTTGTAACCACGGTTTTCCTCCACCATAAATGGGGGATTTATTTTATTAATAAAACATCAGACGGTACTGCCCGTCCTTCTACAAAAAATATACATATATATGTACATATATATACACATATTTTTTTAAATAAAGTCTGATTTATTAAATTGAAACCTCACTTATGGGGGAGGAAAACCATAGTACAATAATGTATATCGTACAAGAAAAGGAAATGTAAAGCCGTAAGGATTGTCATCCTCAAATCATATATGATATGCCGCATTAAATCCTAGCCAAGTAAAACCACCCTTGTGGATAAAATCTTGACGAAGGAAAAAGCTATGTTAATGGCTGAGGGGATATTGGCAACCACCGGCGATCGCGCGGCACCTGCCGCCGCCGCTTAATTCTGTCGTTTCTCTGTACGCTTCCGGCATTACCTTCGATTTCCTGGCGGTATTTTGTGATTTCTGAATCATCAGCACAACAGCCATTGTCGTTAAATACCAGCGAACTTCCGTCCAAACCGCTCATCATCATGGAGTCAGCGCCGCCGCCATCTTTTGCGGCGGTAGTTTCCGGAGAATCATCATCGCAAAAAATCAACATTTCGCCAAAGACAGTTTCTTGATACAAAGGTATCCCCTTAATCTCCTTCTTGGATTCAGAAATTGATGCACTTGCTGCACCATTCAAATACTCTTTGGTGGGTACATTCCGGTATGGTCGACCTCCATTGAAAATCATACGAGATGTATTTGAAAAAATAGGTTTTCACCATGATCTCCGCATCACCCTAATCAATCCGACGCACATTTTGTTGAATTTTCGGAATGAGGCGGATTATTTGCGTTGCTTCTATCGTCGTTCATGGCACATCTCAGGTTGCCATATGCGTATTACGAAATGGACAGTAGACTTTGATCCTACAACTGATGTTCCTATTGTCCCAATTTGGATAGCTTTCCCTGGTCTCCCTATTCACCTTCATCGTAAAGAGGCGCTATTTGAAATAGTTTTGCCAATTGGAGCACCCCTCAAACTTGATGTAGCCACAACAGATGGATTGAGGCCTTCAGTTGCTAGAGTATGTGTGGAAGTTGATGTTTCCCAAGAATTGTCTCAAAAAATTTATTACAGGCTAAGAACCGATTCATCCTGCAGTCTATAGTATATGAAGATTTGCCTTTATTTTGCACATCGTGTAGACGATTAGGCCATGCAGTGACCTCATTCCCCCCCAAAAACCAGCAACAGTACCGCCTCTGCTGCCACCCCCGCCACCTCGCTCGCCAACACAGCGTTAGACACCAGTTAAGAAGAAACCGTCCGCACAACCTGTCCCATCTTCGATTGATCATCCCCCGGATGTTTCTGCGCCCCAAGCTGAACAGGATCCGACTGTCCAAGGTGATTTAAATGATGATCTAATTGGTGGGAATGCCGATACCCTATTACAGGACCTTTCGGATAATTGCAAACTGGGGCATTCTTCAGATAATGATCTACCTATGGAGGAACCTCACTTAGACATGCCAACCGTCCCGGAAGAGGTAGTCCGCCGCATGCAGCTGATACCTCCTTCACCGGACACAGATACTCTTATTTCACGACTACAGGAATCAACAGACTCTGCAGAATTTATTCTAGTAGTTCCTCGTATAAAACATCGAGCAAGAAAAGATTTACCTCCATTGCCATCGTCTACTATCCTCACACGCAGTGCTTCTCATGCCATTCAGGGAAGTGACACTACTCTTTCTCAATGAATGTTATGATATGGAATATAAGAGGCATGCGTGCCTCTCTGGCCAGGATGCATCAGTTGATACGTGAATTATTTCATCTCAGTCAGAACGTATTTGGTTTTTCTGGCGTGACTCAGACTTTGACTTGGTGTCGGTGCAGGATCAAGACCAAGTGGTACATTTTGCCCTATTATTTCGGCCCCTGCAACTCACTTTTGTATTATCTGTAGTTTATGGCAAGCACACGACCTTTCTACGCCTCTCATTATGGCACTCTTTATGTACATTCTCGGAAGCATCTACTTTGCCTTGGATGGTAGGAGGAGATTTCAATACTTTTCGATCTCTGTCTGATCATGAAGGCCGATCGCAGCCTTCCCTCTCTGCATTACAGGATTTTAATGATTGCATAGAATCATGTTGTTTGATGACGCCGCAGTTTCATGGGTCAAAATTCACTTGGTCCGATGGCAGGGGTCTTGGAAGAGTCCGTCGGAGATTAGATTGGTTATTTATAAACTCTGCTTTTCAGGACAAGTTTGATGATTTACAACTCATGCATCTTCCTCGCATTACTTCTGATCACACACCCTTGTTGTTTTTATGTTGTTTATGCCAGTCTGAGGTCCGTCGTTCTTTCCGTTTTCTAGACTCTTGGTTGCTACATCCGGATTTCCATAATTATATGCAAAATGCTTGGGCATCTTATCCTACTACTGGAGGCATGTATGGCTTTTACTCCAAGTTGTTCCGTCTTAAGAAAGACATACAGAGGTGGAACAAGGAAATCTTTGGTAACATATTCTCCAACGTCAAACAGGCAGAATCCAATCTCTCACATGCTGAAAACATCTGGGACGCCGCTCATACTAATGCAAACCGGATGGAATACTATAGGGCAAAGGCTGAATATCTTCAGGCCTCCTCTTATGAGCTGCACTTTTGGAAACAAAAAGCTCACATCCGATGGTTAAAAGAAGGTGACGCGAACACATGATACTTTCATTCTATTGTCAAAGGGAAACGATTGCAATTACGTATTCAGCAAATACATATGAGTACAGGCGGCTCGTGCACTACGCCTGATACTATTATGGCCGAAGCTGTAGCCTTCTACACGTCTTTATTTGCTCGCGAGCCTACTCATAGCTATGATGATATTCTTTGTCATATTCCACGTGTGATTTCTTCGGATGACAATTCTCTCCTAATGCAATTACCAATGGAGGCGGAGGTGAAAGATGCGGTTTGGAACCTGGACCCTCATAGTGCAGCGGGCCCTGATGGTTTTAATGGTAACTTTTATCGATCCTGCTGGTCAATTATTCATACTGATGTGGCAAAAGCGGTACAGGAATTTTTCCTTTGTATTCCTCAGCCTACTGTGATGGCTAGTGCATTGATCACATTGATTCCCAAAAAGCCTTCCCCTACTACCTTCAGTCACTTTCGCCCAATATGTCTCACACATTTTTTGAGCAAAGTCTGTACAAGAATCATTGCTAGTTTCTTGAGTACATTGCTCCCACGCTTAATATCTCCAGAACAAACGGGCTTCCTGCCAGGATCAGATATTTCATCCCAAGTACTTATGGCTCGAGAGATGGTACATATGATGGATAAGGGTGGTTCACAGCTATGTTTGAAGCTAGATATGATGAAAGCATTTGATAGAGTCAGTTGGGAATACTTGGAAATATTACCACGCACTTTTGGTTTCTCTGACTTCTTCATTCGCATTATTCTAAATCACTTGCGTTCCACCACATTAGCAGTTTTAATCAATGGCCGGCCTTCCTCTACTTTTCGACCATATAGAGGGGTAAAGCAGGGAGATACTTTATCTCCATT
This sequence comes from Eustoma russellianum, assembly GCA_036186865.1. Taxonomy (NCBI): domain Eukaryota; kingdom Viridiplantae; phylum Streptophyta; class Magnoliopsida; order Gentianales; family Gentianaceae; genus Eustoma; species Eustoma russellianum. The sequence continues at coordinate 8,824,502 of AP025055.1, read as the reverse complement.
ACTGTTTATTTTTTCTTCTGAGGGTTTCAGCAGAGGATTGAAAGGTTTAACAGCTTCTGGAGTATTGTAGCCTTTTCGCTTAGGGCGAATTCCATTTACTATCATGCATTTGGCCTATGCAGATGATTTGTTGATATTCTTACGAGGTACACAACGAAACCTTCAGCGCTTTCATACCTTCCTTACACAATACGAAACTACTTCTGGTCAAAAGGTTAATTTTCAGAAAAGTAGTATTATTCCTTCTGCAAATATATCTCCGCAGCAGCGACGCAATTTTGAGGACATCATGAGCATGCGATGTTCCAGCTTACCCTTCAGATACCTTGGTTCTTATTTGCATAAGGGCATCGTCCGTGCCAGATACTGTGTCTCTCTATTGCAGCATATTGATGATAGGCTTCAGGGATGGAACTCTCGATTACTTTCCTCTGCTGGTCGTTTAGTTTTGTTACGCTCTGTGATAGCGGCCTTACCATTACATATCCTCGCGGCTGGAGGACTACCAAAATTAGTGATTAAGGTAATAAATCGCAAGATGGCATCATTTTATTGGGGGCGTATACATCACTGGGTATCATGGATTACTATCTGCACGCCTCGTGAAGAAGGAGGCTTGGGTCTTCGAGACCTCAGCATGTTACAGCGAGCTTATCACTGCCGTATTTAGTGGTCGTATCAGCAGCATTCTACGCTTTGGAGCAAGTATATGAATGCCAAATATGGTCAATGCGGAGATTATCTGCCTCGTTTACCAGATTCACCTATCTGGAAGATTATTTGCAGAATTCATCCTTTCTGCCTTTCTCAGACAGATGGCCAAGGCGATTACCTCACATGGTTACACACGCCCACAGGAGAATTTTCTTTGCGCAACACTTATGATAACTGCCGCACATCTAGTCCACATCTACTTTCAACGAAGTTTATTTGGTTTAAACACCATTCCCCAGTTGTTCAGTTATTCTTATGGCGACTCTTACATTCTACGGTGCCATTTGAGGATTATATTGAAAGGTACTCTACATCTCGCCCTACGAAATGTCCATTCTGTAAAGGTGCGTCGGCCACAGTGGATCATGTTTTCTTATATTGTACACAAGTGCGTCCCCTATGGCATTATTTTGCTAGTGAGCTACACTGTCCTCAACCATCCTCGTTGCAGCTTCGCCAGTATCTTCTCTCTTGATGGTATCGCTCCTCATTTTCCTCTCTTCTTGGGGTTTTTAAAATCGTTATTCCGGCGATTATAGTGTATAACATATGGCGCGGCTATGCCTCCTTAATCTATGGGGAACAAAGTAATATTACAATCACATCACTTCGGGCCTCCATAAGATATGACATTACTATGTGGTGCAAAAAAATAGCAGGATCAAAACTTGCAGCTGGACCTATGCGATATTTTTCTTGGCTGCCGTCGTTGCAGCCTCTGCGGCCTCATCTGATTCATTGGCTTACTCCACCTCTAGGTCGGTTAAAATTAAACATAGATGCTGCAGTTGGCAGACATTATGCAGCAGGGAGTGCTATATTGCGCAATCACATGGGTTCATGTGTGGGAGACATTTAATTCTGACTGCCTCCAAGTACACCACTCAATGCGGAGATTCAGGCCGCTGTGTTTGGACTTTTCTATTTTCTTCCACTGCATCGCACAATAATACTGGAGTCAGATTGTGCTCAGATGATATCTCGTTTGTCACGCCCGCAACTTGTCCATGGAAACTATTATCTTCGGTTACTTCACACACTCGTTCATCTCCATCGCCTAGACTACCATCACATATATCGAGAGGCAAATATAGCAGTGCATTACCTAGCTCAACATGCCATGTTGCTTAGGAGGGTGGGCGGTCAAGGGGTACTTAGTGGGTAGAATAGGACAAAAATTTTGTCCACCTCATTTCTTATGTCCTATATTCCTTTTTCTTTAATTAAATTGCAATTTAATTTTGTCCTTATTTTATATTACTATTTAAATATTTCTACACATATTATGTCACTTAGACAAGTCCTAAATTTTATTTAAGACACAAATACACACATATAGCACTTAGTGAAGCATAATGATAAAAGAGAATTTACGTACGTAGCAGGATTTGGGGTGTAACATTCTCCTATAAAAAGTTTTGTCCTCGAAGCTTACGTACCTCAGTCGAAAAGTCGAGGATGTAGCTCCCTCATCTGCTGCTCCAGCTGCCAAGTAGCTTCTCGTTCTAAATGATTGCTCCACTGAACTTTCACGAACGGGATCGACAGATTCCACAACACCTGCTGCTTCCGGTTTAGAATATGTACCAAAACCTCGTCATAAGAAGCATCATCTTAAATCTCCAACTGCTTATGTTCTAAGACATGACGTGGGTCATGCACGTATCTCCACAGCTGCGATACAGGAATACATCGTGCCTCTGCAATAATGATGGAGGCAGTGATAGTTGATATTCCACAGGTCCGATCCTCTCCAATATCGTAAGGCCTGATGAAGCGAGGACTCAACTTTCCCCTAACTCCGAAACGCATCACCCCTTTTGTCGGCGAGGCCCTCAGATACACCTTTTCGCCACCCTCGAACTCAATAAGTCATCGTCTCGAGTGCGCCTAGCTCTTACTGCAGTCCTGGGCTGCCTCAGCCTCTCGCATATCAGCTAAACCTTATCTCTAGTCTGCTCCACTAACTTTGTCCTGGTAATCGCCCTTTCTTCGACCTCATCCCAATATAAAGGTGACCGGTCTTCCGCACATGAAACGCCTCGAATGGTGCCATTCTGATCGATCTATGGTAACTATTGTTATACGAAAACTCCATTAACTTCACAAACTTACCCAGCTACCACGGAAATCCAACACGCAGACACGTACCATATCCTCAAGCATCAGTATGGTCCTCTCAATCTGCCCATCAGTCTGCAGATGGAATGTTGTACTCATCCGAATCTTGGTCTCAATCACAAACAATGCTCACCGGTACTTCATGCAGACTCACTATATCATCCATATACATCAGCACTAACCTCTCCATTGATGCCTGGATAGACATAGGTAGAAAGTGTGCTGATTTAGTGAGTCTGCCCACAATCACCCAAATGGTATCACTGCTGCTCCGAGACTTAGGAAGTCCTGTGACGAAATATCAATCTATAACAAATTTTGTAAATAATATCAAAAGTACATGTAAAGATGGAAAGAAATATCAATCTATAGAAAATTAGCAGAAATCATGCCTAATTTTGAGCGTAGATTTTCGAACGTGGCTTGATCAAGTACTTTGGTGAATATGTCGGCTACTTGTGCTTCAAGTACGTACATCTTCTATAACGATATCACCACCGTTTACATGATCACGAAGAAAGTGATATCATACTTCTATGTGCTTTGCCTTAGAGTGTAGTACGGGGTTCTTAGACAAATTGATAGTACTCATACTGTCACAATAAATGGGGATGCGATTTACCGTGATTCCAAAATCAAATAGTTGTTGTTTTAGCCATAAGAGTTGTGTGCAACAAAGACTAAGTGCCATGTATTCAGCTTCAATAGTAGATAATGCCACACTTGCTTGCTTTTTAGAAAACCAAGATATCAATGAATTTCCTATAAATTGACAAGTGCCACTTATGCTTTTTCTATCTATTTTGCATCCATCATAATCCGCATCAGTATAAGAATGTAACTCAAATTCACAATTCTTATTGTACAAAATTCCAAAAGTGGGAGTATGCTTAATGTATCGAAATATCCTTTTTACAGCATTATAGTGTGACACTTTAGGTTTGCTTTGAAAACGTGCACACATACAAACACTAAATATGATATCGGGTCTACTTGAGGTAAGATAAAGAAAACAACCAATCATAGACCTATATAAACCATTATCAAAGTCTTTTCCATTCTCATCTTTATCAAGTTTAGTTGTCACACTCATAGAGGTGGGGGATGGATTGAAGTTTTCAAAATTAAACTTTTTAATCATGTCAGTCACATATTTGACTTGACTTATATGGATGGCTTTACTAATTTGTTTACTTTGCAAGCCAAGAAAATAATTCAATTCACCAACTATAGACATTTCAAATTCGAATTTCATGCATATTTCAAATTCTTCAACAAGTTTATGAGATTAAGATCCATAAACAATGTCATCAACATAAATTTGAATAACAAGTAAATCCAATTTTTTTTGTTTCAAGAATAAAGTACTATCTATGTTGCCTCTTTTAAATGCATTTTCTAAAAGAAAAGTAGCAAAATGATCATTTCAAGCCCTAGGTGCTTGTTTTACACCATAAAGTTCCTTCTTTAATTTGTACACATGATTAGGATATTTTAAATCCTCAAAACCGGGTGGTTGTTTCACACATACTTCTTCTTATATAAAGCCATTTCAAAATGCACTTTTTGCGTCCATTTGATAAAGTTTAAAATCCTTCATGCAAGCAATAGAAAGTAATAATTATATGGCTTCTAAGCGTGCTACGGGTGAAAATATTTCGTTGTAGTCTATTCCCCCTTTTTGATTATATCCTTGTGCTACAAGCCTCGCTTTGCTTCTAACGACTTTACCTTCTTCAATCATTTTATTTCTAAAGACCCACTTTGTGCCTATTGTTGTTTTATCTTATGGTCGTGGCACTAAATCCCAAACATCATTTCTTGTGAATTGATTTAATTGATCATGCATAGCGTCAATCTAAGAAGAATCATTCAAAGTATCAAATACATTCTTTGGTTCAATTTCAGATATCATAGCATGGAATTGATTTATTTCATCCGCATTTATTCTTCTAAGTGGACAAACACCTTGTGTTATATCGCCTATGATAAGGTCGTGTGGGTGATCCCTATTCCATGTTGGTTGATTATTTTCTAAATTTTCATGCATTTCTAAGTGATCATGCATTTCTTGTGTGTCATGTTCATCATGTACGATATTTTCTTCTATATCATCTAACACAGGCTTTAGTTCAATATCATCGTCATATTCTTTATCTATTTCAAAATCACCGAATTCATTAAACTTCACATGAATAGATCCTAAGATTTCGTCGAGTGGTAGGATCATAATATCTATATGCCTTAGAATTCACAGAATATCCAACAAAGATGCATTCAATTGATTTAGACTCAAATTTATCTAGATTATCTTTTGTATTCAAAACAAAACATTTACAACCAAACACACGAAAGTAATCGATTTTAGGTATGCGATCATTCACAATTTCATAAGGAGTTTTGTTTATTTTATTTCTAATTGATAATCGATTAATTATATATCATGCATTATTTACGACTTCCGTCCACAAAAATCTAGGCAACTTATTTTCACATAGCATGGTTCTAGCAATTTCTTGTAGTATCCTATTCTTTCTTTCTACTACTCCATTTAATTGTGGTATTCTAGGTGGCAAAAACTCGTGTTTAATACCTTTTTCTTTGCAACATGCAATCATGTTCTTATTTTTAAATTCGCCGCCTCTATCGCTCTTAATCTTTTTCACATTTAAACCATACTCGTTTTCAAGTTGTTTTATTAATTTAGCAATCTCAACGGCACTATAATCTTTATTTGCAAGAAATAAAGTTCATGTATAGAGAGAAAAATCGTCAATGATAACACATGCATAATGTCGCCCGCAAAGACTCCTAGTACGACTAGGACCAAACAAGTCAATGTGTAATAATTCTAATACTCTAGATGTGCTAATTTTATTTTTAGCTTTAAGTGACTCGCGTGTTTGTTTGCCTTTAATACAAGATTCACACAACTGAAAGTTGTCTAAATCAAGTTTAGGCAATCCTCGTGCTAGATTCTTTCGTTGAGGTTTTTCAAGAGTTGAGATGCCAATGTGTCCTAATCGCCTATGCCACAAATTTACGTTAGGTTCATTTGACATAAAACATTTAATTTTAGCGTCTAATATGTCATCCATAGAAAGTGTAAAAATCTTTCCTTCTTTTTTTCTTTTTAATACCATTTCTCCATTTTTATTTACTATTTTGCAATATAGGTGACTGAAACACACATCAAAACCGTTTTCAAGAAACTGTGAGATGCTAAGCAAATTGTAGGATATATCACTTACCAAGAAAACGTTGGAGATTTGAAGAGTACCTGGGCTTTCAATTGTACTTTTTCCGATGATTCCTTCGTTGTTTTCTTCAAAGGTCACCGATCCACCTTTTGTAACCTTTTTCAACTTTGAAAACAAGCTCGGATCACCCGTCATGTGCCTCGAGCAACCACTGTCAAGGAACCATTTGATTGATGTACCTTTAGATGTATGTGTTCCCTGCAATGTGTAACAACGATTTAGGTACCCTTTTATTTTGGGTCATTGCAAGTTAGTCCTTCATCCCTTTGTAAGAATACCTTTTGGTACCCAAACTTGGGTGACCTTTCTCAGTCTTTCAAATGGTGAAAATAGAGATGAATAAGCAATATAATAGACATTAGGTGGGAATGCATTTGGCCTTTGGCCGAGAATCCCATTGTGAACATGGTATGGCTTTCGTTTTTGATATACCTCAGAGTTAGTATGCATGGTTCGTGATCTAGATGCATTTATGTTGAATAAATGTCGTGTATGCATCAATGGTTTCTTTTCATATTTGTGCGGCACATAATTGTATCTGGTATGATATGTAGAAGAAGCACAATGAGATGAAGTAGGGGGTGATCTAGGCGTCCTTTTAGGCGCCACATTTGTCTTGAATGCATGTTCTTCCTCAGATGAAAATAGAATGAATTTGGTTGATTTATTTTGTGTCTCGTTTTACTCAACGTATCCTAATCCGGTTTTGTCGCTATCATGCTTTTGTGAAGTGATGATGTGATCTAGCATGTTTGTACCCGTGCCAAACTGTTTTACCGTTTTTTCTAAATCCGCATTCCTTGATTTCAAATTTGAAATCGCGGATTTCATTTGATTATTTTATGTCGTTAATGATGAGACCTCTGATTTCAATGCATTAATTTTGCAAGACGACTCTTCTTTTGAATCGTTTAATTGAGAAACAAGGTTTGTGTTAGATGATTCTAACAACTTCTTGTCTTCAACTAACAGTTTCTTTTCTTTTGCAAGAGTCTTTGTGAATTTATTCAGTTCAAGGTATTGACTAAACAAATCATCATAAGAAGGTTCGGAATCAGAATCATAAGGTACCTCATTTGATGCTTTGGATGCAAAGCATACTTGTGCCGTCTCTTCTTCGGTATCATCAGTCTCAGAGTCAGATGAATCACTCCAAGTGGAGGCTTAGCTCTTCTTGAATTCCTTTGTTTAGGTTCTGAGACGGGTCTATTTTTGTTCCAGTGCTTGTCACGGTTTTTGTTCGTTTGTTTGTCCTTGTTGGGTCAATCATATTACAAGTGTCCAAGTTTCCTACATTCATAGCACTTTATGTCTTTTTTGTTATTTTTATTTTTATTTCTTTTGGTTTGAACAGCCTTAGGTTTGTTCTTAATGACTTTCTCATAAATTTTCTCAAACCTTTAGCCAGTAATATTAGATCTTCATTGTCCGATTCAGTATCACTATTATCTACATAATCAGAAGAGGTAGAGACATAATCATTTGATTTAAAAGCAATAGTCTTACCTTGTTTTGACATTGATTCCGATTTCCTTAGTGTAAGTTTGTTTTCGTATACCTTTAAAAATCCAATTAGTTCCTCCATTTTTATTGATCTCATTTATTTACTTTCCTCAATTGCTGTGACTTTGGGGTCCCATTCAGATGGGAGACTCCTTAGCACCTTTTGAACCTTTTCCTATATAGAAAAAGCTTTTCCAAGAGACTCAAGAGAATTATAGATGTTGGTCAACCGTAAGTCCATATCAGCAATAGATTCTTTTGGCAATAATTTGAAGGACTCAAGAGTGGACATAAGCATATTTATTTTAGACTCTTTAACTTGACTAGTCCCTTCATGTTTCATCTCAAGAATTCTCCACATCTCTTGGGCACTAGAGCAATTCGGCATGTAACTCGATTCACTTTCACTCAGCCCATTTAAAAGCAGTTGCATGACTCTAGCATTCATACTTTATTTCTTTCTGTCATCACTAGTATTTTCTTGTTTTGACTTTACGACCTCTAGTGTGACACCATCAACAGTAGATAACTTAGAAGGAACAAAAGGACCATTTTCTATAATTGACCACAAATCTATATCAATGGCCATAAGAAAAAGTTTCATTCTAAGTTTCCATTGTATGAAAGACTCACCGTCAAAAAGAGGAGGCCTTTGACTCGACATACCTTCTTGTTCGGTCTTGTGACTAGTGGTTGCCATCTCACAAAGATCGTTGGATCCTCTTGTCGTGAGTGTTCCTGCGCTCTGATACCATTTTTAGGACATGTATAGCACCACTACAAAGGGGGTTAAGTAGTGGGTACGGAAAATTTGGTTTTTAAAAACTTTTGAACCAAAACCCCACTTCTGAAAACAGCTTCTGTTTTCAGATTCTGATTTGAAATAATTAAAAGACCTAGTCACAGACCTCCAAAAATTATGAAATTCGGTAAGAATCTACTCTCCGTTTTTTGAGTATCTCATAAATATTTCAAATTTAAATTCCACTCCTAACTCCTTGAAAATACATTTGTGGCCAGATTGCGCAAATCTGCCAGAAACAGTACTCCGACTTGAACAATTTATTCCGATTAATTGGTGACTCCAAATGATCTGAAGATTTAATGACAATACTCTTGCAATATTTATTTTAATGGGTTGAAAAAGTTTTTGAAAATTCCTTTTGGGAAGTGTGTGAATCACGTTGATGTTTTTAACCTTTGCAACTCTGAAAATCAGATTGCACTAGTCTCAGAACTATTCAGGTTTGAATGACTTATACTTATTTAAATGAGTTGAAACTTGTGCCAAATTAAAACTTAGAGATGTGGATATGTTTCTGAAAATTTTTATGATTTTTTAAATTCGTTTGATATTTTTACTATTACAATGAAATTGATGCAAAATGCTAGAAACTGAAAGTAAAGTGCAGTAAAGTAAAGACACCAAGGATTTTATACTGGTTCGGTTAAATCAACCTACTCCAGTCTTCGAGGACACCTTCCTCGGTTATCACTAAACACAATAAACACCTTACCATAAGGGTGATGAGATTCAAGGAGTCCTAAATATACAAACTTCACAAACATGGGCCTTGAACATACTAACTCCACAAACAAGAAGCTTTTGCACAAATAGAAGATGTAAACTAAAGAGCTTCTTGTTCAAACATGTGCAAGATGAGCCAAGGATTGTAGATGCATTATTTTTCTGTGTTTATTGAGGCCATGGTTTGATTGTCCTTGATTTTATTGCATATCATATGATGTAAGGGTTGGTGGGAGGGCAGGATGGTCATTTCATGCGTTGTCGTTGAAATATCGAGTCTAATCGTTTGCGTTGTCTTTGTTTTAGGTCTAGGTTATTTTATACCATCTTGTAATATGTGTTTATAGTGCTAATTACCGTTTTTGAGTGTTTTCTAAGGTGACAAGGCTAAATAAGGAAAGTCGCTTGGAGAATCCCTATTTTTCAGGAAGGCAGTTGGACACCGTTTGGTATTTTAGATGCACAGGTAGGAACACATGTTCTAATGAGTTCAAACCACTTGGAGGCATTAGAAAACTCAATTTGGAACGATTTTCATGTTTTACACTTTTTCTAATTCGCGCTACAAGATGGACCGAAATCAGGTGGAAGTTGGGAGTCCAGAATGGAAAGTACTGAAGTTTACTGGATGATACCTAGTTTGTTGAAGCCCGTATCTCTGTCACGAAGAGTCCAACTGAGGTGATTAAAAAGCTTAAATTCAAGAGAATTTCACATTCTATAACTTTGCTGAAGAGTACAAACCCTAATTCGGCGTCTAGAAGCGGGTAGAAGCCAGTAACCGACAGGGTATAATTCCAGGGCGATATTTTAGGGATTTGAATTATGTAATCTTCCTTGATTAGCTTTGGCTTATCTTTTGTATAAATTTGATTTAGATTGATAGGTAGTTATCTCATGAATTCGAATGATTAGTTAATTTTTAGGAGTAGAAAAATAGAGCATTATATTATGTAAGAAAACGGCAGCATAGTGGACAGTTTTTTTGGAGAATTCAGAATTTCAGTTTCGGCAGCTTTGTTGCTTCCAAACTTGTGTTTTTCCTTTGGTTTTAACAAACAAAAATCAAGGCTAGATCCATTCATGGTTTGAGCAAACCTAGTTGGTGAATCACAATCCAAGGATACGGAACGACGTGTTGGATTGGGAGATTTGAATTGCTCGACGTAGACGTTGTTGACTTCTCTTGTCCAAGAAGGTGGTGTTTGTGACATTGTCCCACGCAAGGGTTGATCAAAGGTGTCTTTTGGAGTTGAAAGAAGTGATCATCATTTCCATATGATCCAAGATCGTATCAAAGGGTGACTGGAGTTATACACTAACTCCACCCTTTTACAAATAATACAATCGAGCAAACGGATCACGGACACCACCACAAACCAAATTAAGGTTTGATCACACCTTGATCAACCTTTTACCACAATTGAAACGTGTATGGTGGTATATTCAGAGCCTATATAATATTAAGATTATATGAACAATAGGCTTGAGAGAAGAAAAAGAAGAAAGAAAGGTAGAAGAAGAGAGTAGTAGATCCTTTTGCACTTCAGAGAAATGTGAGAGTTGTCTTGGCTTTGTTTCCACTACTTCTCTTCTTTTATGCATGCTTGGCCGCCCCCTTAGAGCCTCTTCCTTTCTTGAGAATTCTCTTTAATGCCCTTGGAAGATTTCCTTGTGTAGAGATGACAACATCTTGCTTACGTGGCACACTATGATTGGAAGGATGACTTGACCTTGCTTACTTGTCACTTGATGATTTGTCCAACATGTAAAAATCTTAAAAAACTTACAAAACATGTGCCAAAAAATAGTCAAAATATTACAAAAAAAAATCACCATTCAATCACTTTAGTTTTAGGGATGCAAATGAAGCACCATTAACACCATAAAATCGGCCAATATGCCCATGTGCTGAACATTTTCAGCATGTGTTGTAGTTTGAAATCTTACCTTGTGTAGTGCCCTCTTTTATGTCACTAACCTTGTGTCGAATATTCTCCATCAATTGATATGCCAACTAAGCTCCACCTAGGCTCCATTGTGGCTGCAAATGGTGTGTGAAATGACTTGGTCATGTGCTGAATTTCATTTTAGTAATCTTTGTCAAATAATGCACAATAATTACACATATATGATAAATTGCAATCAACACTAATTTGAATTTTCTAGAACACTTTAATATGTCTTGAATGTGTAAAAAGTGTCTAGATACATGTTGCACCTTATGCCAAAAACGTTCCATGTGTTGTGTTCGTAGAAAACCGAATTTTCGACTTTCGTCGATTACGCGATTTTTCTCCTATTAAATTCAAACTTCTTTCACATGCCATATATGTTATGTGACACATAGTAATCATAAAATATTCAGCTCATATGACTGATGGAGTAGGCACCCCATGTGCTTAAAAGATTTGAATTTGAAATCTCCACAAATCTGGCGTAAATTATGGGTGATTTGTGTGTGCCAATATGGAATGCTTTAGTGACTGATTTGAACATGTGAGCCACGAAATTTAAGTACATGTGATGGCCATCTTTATATGGAAAGTACGTGACACGTCGGTGAAGTTTTGGTAGTCACCCGATACGACAATTTTCGTTTTATGACCTTGTAACGTGTCATTATAATTTTGTTATCACCATGACTTATATCATATGATATAAGACCTGAATATACTCATAAATATGAGATGTATATAGTGGTGTGACATTGACGTACGTTTGTGATATATGTAACGTGTCGATAGTACGTCGAATACATGTGTATTGTGCCTTTTTAAAAAAAATATGAATATACGAATAAATGAATTAACGAACTAATAATCTCATATCTCCAGTCGTATATGATATGCCGCATTAAAACCTTGCCAAGTAAAACCACCCTTGTGGATAAAACCTTGGCGAAGGAAAAAGCGTACATATTTATACGACTGTCATTGATATGATATAGATGGAACATTGTGTGCAAATGAAGATGTGCTGCAGGCGGATGTAGTAATAATTTGAGGCTGCAAGCAGTGTAATCGCCAACGATTGATCTTAGTTGCCCTTTGTTGAACCAATCCTCGAAGTGTCCATGGAAAATTTGATGCCACCGTGACAGACGGATGAAAGGATGCACTTGGTCCATATATATGGTAGTTGCCACAGTTGTAATCTCGCGCGGATGAAGAGAACATATTAAAAGAGTATAAAGTCCAAAAGTAGTAAGCATAAACAGAATACCAAAATGCATACCCAAGTCGCCTTGACTAGGCAGCCAAGGCGACAGTGTGTAGATTCCAGCAGTAAAAAAACTGTAATTATCTGCTTCTTGATATAATCCGATGATCCAGCAGTATAGTCCTCCGATCGCCAATGCGAAAATAAGGTTGTGATAAATGCGCCAGTATGATGTCCAAGTCGCTCCAATGAAACAAGATAGCATGTTATATTTATGTAAGAAACCACGTAAGTCATAGAAAAAGGGATGTATAAACATACCGTGCCTGCCTGCAGCCCAATGGGTGCAGGCAGGTGAGGCAAAACAGCGCCAATCCATATGGAAGACCATAAATGTCAAGGAACTCGTAAATGAACAGATGCAAGATCTAAAGTGACCGCCGCTCTGACCAAAGATGGGAGAGTAGTCGAGGTATAGTATGTTGTCCTTGGGTATAACATTGCCTGCTGTGCTAAGTAATGTGCTGCCATATTTGCTTCGCGATAAATAAGACTGCTAGGGAGCCGATGAGAATGAACTAGATCAAGAAGCCAACAAAGATGGGCATTCCCATGGATAGCATGAGAATGCATGAGCCGATCAGTCAGTTGGGCGCAATCTGACTCGAGTGTAATTGAGCGATAAAACGGAAGGAAATAAAGAAGACCAAAAAGTGCAGCTTGGATCTCTGCATGAAGAGGAGTGCATTGCGGGAGCCGGAATGAGATGGCTCCTAGACATAAGCCTGTATGATTACGTAATATGGCACCGCCTGCTGCAAAGTGCCGCCCCACTGCAGCATCCACATTTAGTTTCAATCGGCCTGACGGTGGTGTGATCCAATGAACTATGACTGGTCGAGGTAGTCTAGGGGGAGGAAGCCAACTGAATATCTGCCTTGGGTAGGTAGAAAATTTAGAGCCTACTATTCTTTTGTGCCACAGATTAATATCATAATGGATGGATGATCGTAGGGAAACTGTTGTAAAAGTTGTTTTGTCCCCATATACCATGGAAGTATAAGCACACCAAATGTTGTAGACTATGATGGCGGGAATCACTATTTTATAAACCCCAATAAGAGAAGAAAGAGATGACCGATACCACCATGCAAGAAGATACTGACGTAGTTGCAATGAAGAAGGAAGGGGACAATGCAGTTCACTTGCAAAATAATACCATATAGGGTGAACGTAAGAACAAGACAAGAAAACATGGGCTGTCGTGGCCGAATGGCGCTTGCAGAACGGGCATTGTGTTGGTTGTGCCGCAATGTATCGTCCAATATAATCCTGAAAAGGCAATGCTGAATGAAATATACGCCATAAGAACAGTCGGATAGAGGGAGAATGATGCTTGGACCAAATAAAAGAGGCCGACAGCACGGTTGGAGAAGAGGTCCGGCAGATGTCATAGGCACTCTTGAGTGAAAATTCCCCCAGTGTCGTTGGTAACCACGTGAGCTGATCACCCTGTCTTACCGTGTGCATTAAGCAGAAAGAATGAATCTGGCAGATAGTTTTCCAGAGAGATGAATCTGTTAGCCGAGGAAGATAGTCCTGTCGCTGACCGTATTTTGCATGCATGAATTTGCTCCACAAAGTTGAATTCTGATGATAAGACCACCAAATACGGCAATGATATGCCTTTTGTAGGACATTTAAATCCCGTAGACCTAAACCTCCCTCAGCCTGTGGTTTGGTAATGTTTGTCCAGGAGACCCAATGATGTCGTCGACCCCAATAAAATGCAGCCATTTTGCGATGAATTATCTTGATAACCGACTTTGGTATGCCACCCGCTGCCATAACATGAAGAGGTAACGCAGCAATTACAGATTGTAGCAGCACAAGTCGGCCTGTAGCAGATAATAATTTGGAGTGCCACCCTTGAAGTCTGTCATCAATATGTTGTAGCAGCGAGACACAGTGATGAGAACGAGAGATACCCTTGTGTAAAAAGGATCCAAGATATCGAAACGGAAGAGTTGAGAGACGCATGCCCAGAATGTGCATGAAAAGTTGACGTTGTTGTGTAGTAACAGCAGTAGAAGGAATCGTACTACTTTTTTGGAAGTTCACTTTCTGGCCTGAAGCAGTTTCATATTTTTTAAGGAATGTATGAAAGTGTCGCAAGTTTCGCTGTGTACCTCTAAGAAATATCAGAAGGTCGTCTACATAAGCCAAGTGCGTAATTGGAAACGGTATACGTCCCAAACGGAACGGCTGTACAACACCTGCTGCTGTCAAAGCATTTAAGCCTCTGCTAAAACCTTCTGCTGCTAAAATAAATAATAAACGAGATAAAGGATCTCCCTGCTTAACTCCTCTAAATGGCCGAAAATAAGTAGATGGCTGACCATTGATCAACACTGCAAACGTGGTAGCACTCAAATGATTCAGAATAATACGCGTGAAAAAGCCTGAAAATCCGAAGGCCTGAAGGAGTAATTCCAAGTATTCCCAGCTAACTCTGTCAAAAGCTTTCATCATATCCAACTTAAGACAGAGTTGTGAACCCCTGCGATCAAGCATATGAATCATCTCACGAGCCAACAAAACTGAAGTAGAAATGTCCATACCCGGAAGAAAGCACGTTTGTTCTGGAGATATCAAGCGTGGTGACAACTTACTCAAACGACTAGCAACAATTCTGGTACAGACTTTACTGATAAAATTAGTGAGACATATAGGACGATAATCACTGAAGGTAGTAGGAGAAGCTTTCTTCGGAATTAATGTGATCAATGCACTAGCCATAACTTTGGGCTGCAGAACGCCAAGAAAGAATTCCTGAACTGCTAAGACAACATCCTTGTGTATAATTGACCAGCAAGATCTATAAAAATTACCATCAAAACCATCAGGTCCCGCTGCACTATGAGGATCCAAATGCCAAACCGCTGTCTTGATCTCATCGGGCATCGGAATTTGCGTTAGTGAGGCGTTGTCCTCTGAGGAAAGCAGGGATGGAATATGGCGGAGAATTTGATCATAGTTGCCCGTAGCTTCTCGCGCAAATAAAGATGTATAAAAAGACACAGCTTCAGTCATTATATCGTTAGGGGCAGTACAAATAAGACCAGTAGATGTTTGTATTTGCTGAATCTTAAGATGTAGACGTCGGCCTTTGACAATAGAATGATAATAGCGAGTATTTGCATCTTCATCCTTCAACCATCGGACTCTTGCTTTTTGTTTCCAATAATGCATTTCATAAGAAGCTGCTTGTTGATATTCTGCCTTTAAGCGATGATACTCTGTACGATTTTCCTCTGTCGGCTGCATGTCCCACTGTTGTTCGGCTTGTGTAAGCTGAGCCTCAGCGTGTTGGACCCTAGAGAAAATATTACCAAATATTTCTTTGTTCCATGGTTGCACATCCTTTTTGAACTTAAATAATTTGCTATAAAAACCATGCATTCCTCCCGTTGTTGGATACGCCGTCCATGCATCACGCATGTAAGCATGAAAGTCTGGGTGTTGCAGCCATGAATCTAAGAAACAAAATGTGCGACGCTGCGAGCCCATATTCTGTCGACATATTAGAAGCAATGGCGTATGATCCGAAGCAATTCGGGGGAAATGTGTAAGCTGCAATTCTTCAAATTTATCATGAAAATCAGAATTGATAAACATCCAATCTAAGCGTCGACGCAATCTGCCAAGACCTCGACCATCCGACCATGTGAACCTAGAACCCTGAAATTGCAGTGACATCAAACCACATGACTCTATACAATCATTAAAATCTTGTAAAACTGAGAGTGAAGGCTGAGAGCGTCCTTCATGATATGAGAGAGAGCGGAATGTATTGAAGTCTCCCCCTAAAACCCAAGGAAGCGTGGTATTTTCAGAAAAAGTACATAAAGAAGCCCACAAAGCACGACGTAAAGTTGGAGTGTGGTTGCCATAGATTGCCAAGAGGACAAAGGCATACTGTAATTGCCGAAATAGTAGTGTAAAATGTACCACTTGTCCTTCATCCTGTACTGATGCTAACTCAAAGTGAGAATCACGCCAGAAAAACCATATACGTTCAGACTGTGATGCATATGAATTTGAAAATCCGAACTCTAAAGCATATCGAGAAACAGTATTAGATGCATGTTTAGGCTCTATGAGAACAAGTAAGTTTAATCGATGTTCACGAATCAATTGATGCAAACGAGGTTTGGAGGCACGAAGACCTCGTATATTCCATATCATAATATTCATTGAGAGAGTGTAGTGTTACTTCCCTGTATCGCATGCGAAGCGCTACGCGTAAGTATGGACGACGGAGGTAATGGTGGAAGATCCTTCTTTGCCCGACGTTTTCTACGTGGTACAACCTGAATAAAATCATCTGCTGAGTCCTGTAAGCGGGAGATTAAGATTTCCGTATCAAGAGTAGAAGGCAGCTGCTGGATGCGAGTGGCTACATCCGCCGGTACCATAGGAATCTCAATGTTATCCGTCACCGGAAGGTCTGTATCAGATGAGTGACCAATATCACTGGGCTCGATAGGATCGGTCAAAGACTCCAAAATAGCCTATGTATTATCTTCAGTTGGTACAGTTGTGCGAATGGGGGAACTTTCGCGGGGAGGGATATCTGACAACGCGGGCGCCGTGTTTGGAGGATTGGATGGAGCAGCTGGGCGTTTTTTAACCGGAGTCCAACGTTGCACTTGTGGACGACGCGGAGGGGGTGGCGGCGGTGGTGGAATATTTTCCACCGGAGAGGGCGTGCATGATGAGGTTGCATGGCCTAACCGTCGACAGGAAATCTTTATAAGTAACAGTTTGCAGGATACAGCGACCTTTAGCTTCGAGATAAATCTTTTGCGGCAATTCTCTGGAAATATCTACTTCCACACATACCCGTGCAACCGATGGTCGTAGACCCTCCGTGGTTGCGACATCAAGTTTTATAGGGATCCCAATTGGTTTCACAATTTCGAATATTGCCTCTTTGCGGTGTAGATGAATGGGAAGTCCAGGAAAAGCTATCCAAACTGGTCCATGTTCTCTAACAATATCACCACTGTTTACATGATCAGGAAGAAAGTGATATCGTACTTCTATGTGCTTTGCCTTAGAGTGTAGTACGTGGTTCTTAGACAAATTGATAGCACTCATACTGTCACAATAAATGGGATGCGATTTACATTGATTCCAAAATCAGATAGTTGTTGTCTTAGCCATAAGAGTTGTGTGCAACAAAGACTAAGTCTCATTTATTCAGCTTCAGTAGTAGATGATGCCACACTTGCTTGCTTTTTCGAAAACCAAGATATCAATGAATTTTCTATAAATTGACAAATGTCACTTGTGCTTGTTCTATCTATTTTGCATCCGCCATAATCCGCATCAGTATAAGCATGCAAGTCAAATTCACAATTCTTATCATACCAAATTCCTAACGTGGGAGTATGCTTAATGTATCGAAATATCCTTCTTACAGCGTTATAGTGTGACACTTTAGTTTTTCTTTGAAAACGTGCAACCATACAAACACTAAACATGATATCGGGTCTACTTGCTGTAAGATAAAACAAAGAACCAATCATAGACCTATACAAACCATTATCAAAGTCTTTTTCATTCTCATCTTTATCAAGTTTAGTTGTCACGCTCATAGGGGTGGGGGATGGTTTCAAACTTTTCAAAATTAAACTTTTTAATCATGTCATTCACATATTTGACTTGACTTATATGGATGCATTTACTAGTTTGTTTAATTTGCAAGCCAAGAAAATAATTCAATTCACCAACTATAGACATTTCAAATTCGGATTTCATGTATATTTCAAAATTCTTCAACAAGTTTATGAGCTGTAAATCGAAAAACAATGTCATCAACATAAATTTGAATAATAAGTAAATCCGATTTTTCTTGTTTCAAGAATAAAGTACTATCTATGGTTCCTCTAATCCAGTTTCTAAAAGAAGAGTAGCAAAACGATCATACCAAGCCATAGGTGCTTGTTTTAAACCATAAAGTGACTTCTTTAATTTGTACACATGATTATGATATTTTAAATCCTCAAAACCGGTTGGTTGTTTCACATATACTTCTTCTTGTATAAAGCAATTTAAAAATGCACTTTTTACGTCCATTTGATAAAGTTTAAAATTCTTCATGCAAGCAATAGCAAGTAATAACCGTATGGCTTTCTAAGCGTGCCAGGGGTGCAAATGTTTCGTCGTAGTCTATTCCCTCTTCTTGATTATATCCTTGTGCTACAAGCCTCGCTTTGCTTCTAACAACTTTACCTTCTTCATTCGTTTTATTTCTAAAGACCTGTTGTTGTTTTATCTTATGGTCGTGGCACTAAATCTCAAACATCATTTCTTGTGAATTGATTTAATTGATCATGCATAGCGTCAATCTAAGAAGAATCATTCAAAGTATCAAATACATTCTTGGGTTCAATTTCAGATATCATAGCATGGAATTGATTTATTTCATCCGCATTCATTCTTCTAAGTGGACGGACACCTTGTGTTATATCGCATATGATAAGGTCGTGTGGGTGATCCCTATTCCATGTTGGTTGATTATTTTCTAAATTTTCATGCACTTCTAAGTGATCATGCATTTCTTGTGTGTCGTGTTCATCATGTACGATATTTTCTTCTATATCATCTAACACAGGCTTTAGTTCAAAATTATCGTCATATTCTTTATCTATTTCAAAATCACCGAATTCATTAAACTTTACATGAATAGATTCTATGATTTGTCGAGTGTTAGGATCATAACATCTATATGCCTTAGAATTCACAGAATATCCAACAAAGATGCATTCAATTGATTTAGACTCAAATTTATCTACATTATCTTTTGTATTCAAAACAAAGCATTTACAACCAAACACACAAAAATAATCGATTTTAGGCATGCGATCATTCACAATTTCATAAGGAGTCTTGTTTATTTTCTTTCTAATCGATAATCGATTAATTATATAGCATGCACAATTTACGGCTTACGCCCACAAAAATATATGCAACTTATTTTCACATAGCATGGTTCTAGCAATTTCTTGTAGTGTCCTATTCTTTCTTTCTACTACTCCATTTAATTGTGGTGTTCTAGGTGGCGAAAGCTCGTGTTTAATACCTTTATCTTTGCAAAATGCAATCATGTCCTTATTTTTAAATTCGCCGCCTCTATCGCTCCTAATCTTTTTCATATTCAAACCATACTCATTTTCAAGTTGTTTTATTAATTTAGCAATCTCAACAGCACTATCATTTTTATTCGCAAGAAATAAAGTCAATGTATAGTGAGAAAAATCGTCAACGATAACACATGCATAATGTCGCCCACCAAGACTCCTAGTGCGACTAGGACCAAACAAGTCAATGTGCAATAATTCTAATACTCTAGATGTGCTGATTTCATTTTTAGATTTAAGTGACTCCCGTGTTTGTTTGCCTTTAATACAAGATTCACACAACTGAAAGTTGTGTAAATCAAGTTTAGGCAATCCTTGTACTACATTCTTTCGTTGAAGTTTTTCTAGAGTTCAGATGCCAATGTGTCCTAATTGCCTATGCCACAAATTTACGTTAGGTTCATTTGACATAAAACATTTAACTTTAGCGTCTAACATGTCATCCATAGAAAGTGTAAAAATACTTCCTTCTCTTTTTCCTTTTAATACCGTTTCTTCATTTTTATTTACTATGTTGCAATATGGGTGAGTGAAACACACATCGAAACTATTGTCAAGAAACTGTGAGATGCTAAGCAAATTGTAGGATAGATTACTTACCAATAAGACATTGGAGATTTGAAGAGTATTTGGGCTTCCAATTATACCTTTTCCGATGATTCTTCCTTCATTGTTGTCTCCAAAGGTCACCGATCCACCTTTTGTAACCTTTTTTAACTTTGAGAAAAAGCTTGGGTCACCCGTCATGTGCATCGAGCAACCACTGTCAAGGAACCATTTGATTGATGTACCTTTAGATGTATGTGTTCCCTGCAATTTGTAACAGCGATTCAGGTACCCTTTTATTTTGGGTCCTTACAAGTTAGTTCTTCACCCCTTTAAAAGTGTACCTTTTGGTATCCAAACTTGGGTGACCTTTCTCGGTCTTACAAATGGTGAAAATAGAGGTGAAGAAGCAATATAATAGACATTAGGTGTGAATGCGTTTGGCCTTTGGCCGAGAATCCCATTGTGAACATGGTATGATTTTCTTTTTTGATATACCTTAGAGTTAGTATGCATGGTTCGTGATCTAGATGCATTGATGTTGAATGAATGTCCTGTATGAATCAATGGTTTCTTTTCATATTTATGTGGCACATAATTATATCATGTATGATATGAAGAAGAAGCACGATCAGATGAAGTAGGGGGTGATCTAGGCGTCCTTTTAGGCGCCACATTTGTCTTGAATGCATGTGTTTCCTGAGACGAAGATAGAATGAATTTGGTTGATTTATTCTGTGTCTCGTTTTTCTCATCGTATCCTAATCCAATTTTGACGCCATCATGCTTTTGTGAAGAGAATATGCAATCTAGCATGTTTATACCCGTGTCAAACTGTTTTACCATTTTTTCTAAATCCGCATTCCTTGATTTCAAATTTGAAATCTCGGATTTCATTTCATTATTTTGTGTCGTTAATGATGAGACCTCTGATTTCAAGGCATTAATTTGGCAAGACGACTCTTCTTTTGAATCGTTTAATTGAAAAACATGATTCGTGTTAGATGATTCTAACAACTTCTTATCTTTAATTAACCGTTTCTTTTCTTTTGCAAGAGTCTTTGTGAATTTATGTAGTTCAAGGTATTGACTAAACAAATCATCATAAGAAGGTTTGGAATCAGAATCAGAATCAGAAGATACCTCATTTGATGCTTTGGATGCAAAGCATACTTGTGCCATCTCTTCTTCGGTATCATCAGTCTCAGAGTCAGATGAATCACTCCAAGTGGAGGCCTTGAGAGCTCTTCTTGAATTCCTTTCTTTAGGTTTTGAGACGTGTTTATTTTTGTTCTAGTCCTTGTTACAGTTTTTGTTTATTTGTTTGTCCTTGTTCGGGCAGTCATATGACAAGTGTCCAAGTTTCCCACATTCATAGCACTTTATTTCTTTTTCGTTATTTTTATTTTTATTTCTTTTAGTTTGAACAGCCTTAGGTTTGTTCTTAATGACTTTCTCATAAATTTTCTCACACCTTTGGCCAATAATATTATATCTTCATTTTCCGATTCAGTATCACTATCATCTACGTGACTGGAAGAGGTAGAGACGTATTCATTTGATTTAAAAGCAATAGTCTTACCTTGTTTTGACGTTGATTCCGATTTTCTTAGTGTAAGTTTGTTTTTGTATATATTTAAAGATCCGATTAGTTGCTCCATGTTTATTGATGTCGTTTCTTTACTTTCTTCAATTGCTGTGACTTTGGGTCTCATTCGGATGGGAGACTCCTTAGCACCTTTTGAACCTTTTTCTGTGTAGAAAAAGTTTTTCCAACAGACTCAAGAGAATTATAGATGTTAGTCAACTGTAACTCCATATCAACAATAGATTCATTTGGTGACTCCAAATGGTCCGAAAATTTGATGACAAGACACAATGTATTTATCTTAATGTGTTGAAACCGTTCGCAAAAATTCCTTTGGGAAGTATGTCAATCATGTTAATGTTCTCAACCTTTGCAACTCTAAAAATTAGATTGCACTAGTCTCAGAACTATTCAAGTTTGACTGACTTATACTTATCCAAATGAGTTGAAACTTACGCCAAATGAAAACTAGGAGGTGTGGCTATGTTCCTGAAAATTTTTATGATTTTTGAAATTTGTTTGATATTTTTACTATTTGGATGAAATTGATGTAGAATGCTGGAAACTTAAAGTAAAGTGCAGTAAAGTAAAGACACCAAGGATTTTATACTGGTTCGGTTAAATCAACCTACTCCAGTCTTCGAGGACTCCTTCCTTAGTTATCACTAAATACAATAAAAACCTTACCACAAGGGTGACTGGAGTTACACAATAACTCTACCCTATTACAAACAATACAATCGAGTAAACGGATCACGGACACTACCACCAACCAAATGAAGGTTTGATCACACCTTGATCAACCTTTCATAACAATTGAAACGTGTATGGTGGTATATTCAGAGCCTATATAATATCGAGATTATATGAACAATAGGTTTGAGAGAAGAAGAAGAAGAAGAAAGAAAGGTAGAAGAAGAGAGTAGTAGATCCTCTTGCACTTAAGAGAAATGTGAGAATTGTCTTGGCTTTGTTTGCGCTACTTCTCTTCTTTTATGCATGCTTGGCCGCCCCCCTAGGGCCTCTTTCTTTCTTGAGAATTCTCTTTAATGCACTTGGAAGATTGCCTTGTGTAGAGATGACACCATCTTTCTTACTTGGCACACTATGATTGGAAGGATGACTTGACCTTGCTTACTTTTCACTTGATGATTTGTCCAACTTGGCATCTTTTAAGGAGCTGTAAAAATCTGAAAAAAACTTACAAAACATGTGCCAACAAATATTCAAAATATTACCAAACAATCACCATTCAATTCCTTCAATTTTGTGATGCAAATTAAGCACCATTAACACCATAAAAACGGCCACTATGCACATGTGCTGAAAATTTTCAGCATGTGTTTCAGTTTAAAATCTTACCTTGTGTGGTGCCAGTTTTTATGTCACTAACCTTGTGTGACATATTCTCCACCAATTGAGATGCCAACTAAGCTCCACCTAGGCTCCATTGTGGCTGCAAATGGCATGTGAAATGACTTGGCCATGTGATGAATTTTATTTTAGTAAGCTTTGTCAAATTATGCACAATAATTACACATACATGGTAAATTGCAATCAGCCCTAATTTGGATTTCCTAGAACACTTTAGCATGTCTTGGATGTGTAAAAATTGTCTAGATACATGTTGCACCTTATGCAAAAAACATTCCATGTGTTGTGTTCATAGAAAATCGAATTTTCGACTTTCGTCGATTACGCGATTTTTCTCCGATTAAATTCAAACTTCTTGCACATGTCATATATTTTAAATCACACATGGTAATCATAAAATTAGGTAGATATTCAGCTCATATGACTGATGGAGTAGGTGCCCCATGTACTTAAAAGATTTGAATTTTAAATCTCCATAAATTTGGCCTAAATTGTGGGTGATTTGTGTGTGCCAACATGGAATGCTTTAGTGGCTGATTTTAACATGTGAGCCACGAAATGTTTGACTATTTTTTAAGTATATGGGCTGGCCATCTTTACATGGCAAGTACGTGACACGTCGGTGAAGTTTTGGTATTCACCCGATACGACAATTTTCGGTTTATGACCTTGTAACGTGTCGTTATAATTTTGTCACCTCCGTGACTTATATCATATGATATAAGACCTGAATATACTCATAAATATAAGATGTATAAAGTGGTGTGACATTGACGTACGTTTGTGATATATGTAACGTGTCGATAGTACATCGGAATATATGTGTATTGTGCCTTTTTAAAAAAATATGAATATATATAGGGTGTGTGAGATTAAATGGGGAGGAGACTTTCCATTTCCAAATTTGTTGCCATGTATCTTCCACCAAATATGTCTCCATTTAATAAACTAGTTAGTTCATTGACTTAGTACTTCACTTAATGAACTAGTTTAGTTCATTAATTGTGGCACCTGAAAATAGTTCAAAGACAACAAATGTTTGCCATATGATGTAAGCTTTAATGCTTCATGGCTTGTTAGTACGGCAACAGTATATATAAACATATAAAGCATGTATATCACATAATCGTGTCAAATGATAATTTTGCCATGCATTTCGTGAACTCGTACTATTTAAATCATGCATTTGTAAATCATTCAAACACTTTTTCTCAACATGGTACTCCATGCAGACTCACTATATCATCCATATACATCTGCACCAACCTCGCCATCGACGCCTGGATAGACATAGGTAGAAAGTGCGTCGATTTAGTGAGTCTGCCCACAATCACCCAAATGGTATCACTGCTGCTCCGAGACTTAGGAAGTCCTGTGACGAAATCCATAGTGATATGCTCTCACTTCCACTCGGGAATCTCAAAAGGCTATAGAAGACCGGGGGGTCATTAATGTTCTGCCTTCACCGGCTGACTTTTCAAACACCGCTCAACAAGCTCAGCTATTTGGAACTTCATCCCGCTCTATCAATAATGTTGCTTATGATCCGGGTAAATCTTAGTGGCTCCCAAAGGTAAAACGCTGTGGCGAATGAACTTTTTATCTATTAACTCCTGGAACTGTATTTTCAGCTTCTTTAACTCAGTTGGAACCATCCGGTATGAAGCCATGGAGATTGGCTCTGCTCTGGATACCATGTTAAATCTCGAACTCAATATCCCGGTCAGGTGGCAAGCCTGGAAACTCATCTAGAAAGAGGTCTGGAAACTCTCAAACCATCGGAATACTGTCAAGTGAAGGCGTCTCAGACTCAGTGTCGAGGGCATATACAAGAAATCCTGCATCACCTTTCCTCAATGCTCTAAAAGCCTGCACTGTGGTCAGATAAATATTATGCAGAGCCTTCTTTAGTTTACTGTTACCATGATACGTAACCTCCTCTCGGCCCCACTCCTCATCACTACTCGCTTTCCCCGGAAATCGATATAGGCATAGTTGTGGAACAACCATTACATGCCTAGAATCCTGTCAAAATCCCCCATCTCTATCAAAATTAAAGTAGCCACAAACTGTTGTCTGTCCATTTCGATGTCGAAATACGAGATAATGACCTGGTCTCCAGCTGCGTGAACTTTATAAGGAGTCTCCAGCTAGGTACGACAGCTGCTCAGGTTCCTAACGAACCTCTTAGACACAAATAGTGGTTTGCGCCACTCTCGAACAACACATTCGATAGTATGTTGTTCATTAAAATCGCACCGAATAATATTAACAGTTCAAGTATAGGGTTTCTAAACAAATATGCATCAAACGCAACTTAGCATATTAAAACAGGTAAACAATAGTCGCATTTAGAATAGTGTAAGTGGATATACCTGTTACCACATTCGGAGAATCCTAAAACTTGGCGTCTGTCACACATGGCTCAGATATTAGCCCGTGGACGTCCTCTCTACTGCTGTGCATCTCCCTGAGACCCATCTCTATGCTTTGGACAGTCTCTCATCATATGCGAGATCAAACTGCAGCTAAAACATGATCCGGTCCTCATCTAGCACTCTCCAATGTGCTGCTGCTGACAATCTGGCATCTCGGAATAGAAGACGGCTGTGGGCGTGGCTGCTGAGGCTGGCTTTGGGGAAACTGCTGGCACTGACCCTGCTACCGGCACGGTGGCTGTGGCCGATGCTGGAACTATGGTCGCAGCTGGGGTCGTCCGCCTGACCTCCTCTAAAATTTGGCCTGCTGTCCGGACCAATCATCGATAGCATCACGAGGACTCTTGCATCTGGCCTCCTTGTCTCTCCTCAGTTTGTCCCGCTCCACTCTGTAGAAAACATCTAAAAAATCCCCGAAATTAATTGGATTTGCATTGATAATCCAAGTCATGATCCTCGAATTAAGGCTACGATCAAACTTGATCATCTTGAGCCTCTCGTCTACCATAATAGAAGGAACATCAAGGCCCAATGCGGTGAAACAATTAGCATACTCCGAAACAAAAACACTGGCCTCCTACCTCAGTGACTCAAAATGCTCGATCGTCTGAATAGTCACTGTCAGAGGAAAGTAGAACTTACAGAATTCCTCCGAAAATCTCGTCCATGCAACTGGCCTAGTCAGTGGTTGGATATTAGTCTTCCACCACTAATTAGCCTCGCCAATCAGAAACGGCCTGATAACCTGTGTCTTCATTGTTAGGCACCTGTATCAAATCGAAACAATTCTCCACCTTGTTTATCCACTTCTAGGCCTCAACAGGGTCTAGTACTCCCTCACAAATCGATACGCGCACCCTCTTGAGCACCTCAAAAATGAAACAGGTGCCCATCTGTTGCTGTGGCGGTAAGGGTAGCGGTGCAACCTGTGCATTACCGACTGCCTGACCGAGCTGTATCATGGCGTCGAGAAATGCCTAGAGGATACCTCCTGGGGCATGTGCCTGTGGTGGTGGAACATGCTCTTGTGGCTGCGGTAACAGCTCTGCGGCTGGTGGTACCTATAGTGGCAGAGGTAACTGTGCGTGTCTATTGGATTGCGGTCTACCCCGAGGGCGCGATGCCATCCTATCGAAACAATCATTTCAACATAATCAGTCACATATAAACATAAAAAACAGTTTCGAATTAAGTGATTTATTCATAGTCTGAAGAAACAGTCTAACTGTTATAATTCCGAACTAATTTGTCCAAAACTAAGTAGGGGCAAGGTTATTCTAGCCATTATTACTAAACCATTCTAAGTGATCTAACTAAGGCTGCCACACTAAGTCTAAAATCATAACTTAGACTCTAAGATCATAGCTTAAGTACATGTCGTTGTTTACTTTATGTTGCCCGCCAAGGATCTAGAGCCTAGGCTCTGATACCACCTATAGCGTCCCGTCTAAGACTAGGGTCTCGGCACGCTGCACCCGCCGTACTTTGCTACGAGAAGTACAAGGCGTCGATAACATCTATATGCATGTCGACATAAACATGTATGAAAATAGCCGAAGAATCATAAAATAGACAAAACATAAGCGACATGCAACATATATAGTAACTAAATCCGAGTACATCATAATGTCATCAGTACAGAATGGATAAAGGGTACATAGCCAAAAGAACGGAAATACAAAATCTAGCAGCTGGGCTCACTAAGCTCCTCACGGATATCCTACGCTCGACTCGTCATCTATGAACTCCAAGTCAGGGTCTCGGGGCTCTACAAGATGGTAAAAACAAAGTCTGGGCGATAAGTATGTCCGTCTGGGTTCGTCATGTGAATCATGAATGGGAGACGAGGTGATAAAATACAGTATGAATAAAGAAGTGTAATTCGTCTTCGGTCACAAATAAAGTGCCAAGTAATGCAGGTAAACATAAGCATCATGTGAACATATAAAGTGCAGAAAAATAAGTCACAACTAAACTTATATAATTTTCCATATTATCTCATTCTTTACTTATTCAATCTATTTCTAATCCGTGTCCTATGCTAAGTCCCAATTGGTTATATTCATGTAAAGAATCACTCTCTATTTGTTCAACTTAAGCCTACTGAAAGTCTAAGAATGTGTCTAATAGGGTGACTCGGGGGACATGTCATATGCTTGATGAAAATGTAACATGACTCATTTTTCAGAAACTTTTCAAAATGTAACATTTTTGTAACTTTTCATAACAAGACTTTTTCACAACTTAACTTTAGGATTTTTCATGTACAAACGATAACAACACGACAGACTGATTGATTCCCCCATGTAGTCACATATACCGATATGAATCCCATGTTCCAAACATGGTGTTACAACATACGTATATGGAACTAATGGTAACATCAACAAGGTCGAGATCTCTTGTCCCGGACAAAGTGTTACACTCGTCCAATAAGGTATGATACATGTATGCCCATGACACCAACCTCCTTACGTTTCAGTGTCATGCGGTGCTTCGGTCATCCATAACATATTGTATGCCCCTGACATCCTCTACCCTGGACCCGATGTCAAGCCGGCGCACCAATCATAACATATCATCATATAGCATAGACTGTGTCATCAGAATCTCGTCTTGTGGTATGGTCCATTACGTATAAAATCCTTTTTCAAAACATATCATGTGGTAAAAAAATTTCCGTAAAAATGTATCATGTGATAAAATCATTTCGCTTCAAAACTTTGACTCATTTACGTATGCATGTGGGCTCGGTTTTGGCTTGTTTTACTCATCTAAAATTTTAGCAGTTAAGGTCCAACATTTAGCTCATGGTCCATGTTACAAACTTAAGTAAAATACCAATTATTTGCTTTTCTAAGGCTCTCGGTTTTAGGGCTCAAATGTTTGGGCTCAAACCACTAACATCTTTATTTTGATTTGTCTAGTTCTCATGTTTTTTCATGGCTCCTCCAATCAGCCCACTTTAGCCTTATTAATTATTACCATTTTCTTAAATTTACTTATTCAACACAACCTTTATTTATCAATTCAAATAATAGGTCATATACATATTTTTTTGTTGGAAAAATAACTTTATTAATTTGGCCTCATATGTGACAGAGGAATACCATAATACAAGAGAAGTAAAATACACATATTTTTAGATACATATAATCAAGTAAACTTCAAGGAAACTTTATTGACACAGACTTTCACCACTTCGCCGAAAGTTACCAAGGCCATACATTAACTAATTTACATACAAATATGGTAAGAGTGCTCCTTTTAGTACTTATATTCTAATCATGGACATGCAACTTTGTGTAGCATCATGTAGCATGGAACATACATGGCCTACACACTTTTCTCATGATTATATACCACACTTTTCATTCCAACATATTTGAACTCATGCATGTTAGTCTCCAACATAAATATGAACGTAAGAGCCATGATCATGATGATGATCATGATAGAATTTATATGCAAATACATATGGTGATGGAAACCATGAAAACAT
The DNA here is from genome assembly GCA_036186865.1 of Eustoma russellianum. Lineage (NCBI taxonomy): Eukaryota > Viridiplantae > Streptophyta > Magnoliopsida > Gentianales > Gentianaceae > Eustoma > Eustoma russellianum. The sequence goes on along the minus strand of AP025055.1, from coordinate 8,795,558 downwards.
ACATCCTTAGGCCATGACCATCAAGATTACACATCAAAATGATGGTGATGATGCATGCCTAAAGTGGCGACCCAAAACAGCCCACTTATGGATGTTTACGTCTGAAAATGGTAGCGCCCTTGCCCAATTCTGGACATCGTTACCAGTGCACCCGCCGTAGTCTGCTACGAGAACTACGAAGCGTCAAAACAGATCCAATACATGTCATCCATAACTTAAGATGAATCAGCAGAAATGCCGTAAAATTTGAAACTTCAATAACAACAATATACCCAAATGAAATACAGCGGAATTAAAACATGTTCGGGGAAATGATCATCCCAAAACCTGCAATTCTGCAGTAACTTCTTCTCTTCATCATCTCTCTTCACCCCTTTCATCTTAACACCTCAGATTCAACCTTACCACCTGAATCCATCATGCACAACACACAAAAAACACAGTTGATCCTTACATCTATCAGACTGCATCAACCCTAGGCCTTCTGCTATTCATTCTTCCAGATATGTCATCAACCTTCTAACCCAAACCAAATATTACAGTAATTCCATCATTCAACCCTTCCAACTTCCTCACATCATTCCAAATAATCTAAAGCATCATTATTAAACATAAGGAACTATTACAAGGCAATGAATTCATCAAAGATGACACTTTAAGGGCACTTTTAACAACAATCAAAAATACATAGCTATTCTCATAAATAGGCCCAAAAGATCATAGTCTTACTCAATCAACAACAATAGAAGTACATAATAGAGCAACTAACATATCCAAAACAAGAAATACAAATGTGTGATCCAATTTTCTCTTTATAAAAACATAGGGCCTGTTGAATCAAAATTTGCGTAAAGCGTATAGGAAGATTACTTGCATTCAAATCTAAGGATTCTTACGGTGATTAGGTTGATTTCTGGGACGGATTGCAACTAGAATTGACCATGGTTTCTTATTCTTTTTCCTTTCTTCTTCTTTCTTTCTCTCTTTGTTTTTCTCTTTCCCTTTCTTTCTCTTCCGGCCGTTTCCCCCTCCTTTTCTTCATGTAACCGAGCTAGTGGCTAATGGAGAATTATACTCCTTTGTGTAACTCCCCCAGCATTTAAGTGGGGACGGATAGTTTTGGTATTTTGGATCTAATTTCCTCAATTTCAGCTTTTGATCATTTTCTCACCTACAATTCATTTAACTAAGCCTCATTAACATATATAATTAATAAAATGTATTTTAAGTTGCTCTTAATTATTTAATATCGTACTCGGGAAAGTACGGGATATGACAAAAATGGCATGACGATAATCAAAGAAACAATCTTTTGTGGCCAAGCATTATAGCATAAATTATGATGCACCACAATGATGCTAAATCAACACTATCAACATGCAAAAACACTAAAAATCATCAAGAAACACATATGTGATGATCATTATGAAAACACATAAGAATATGATTCCAAGTGTGGTTCTTAGTAAACTTTTTCAAGAAAATGTGACATACAACTAACACTTTTTCATGAAATGAGATATGCATGCTCTCCTTTCTACTAAATTTAACATTCATATTCATATGAGAGCTAAACATATCCTAAACATCACATGCATGGTACTTTTCATATCATCAAGATCACAAGTAGGCATATATCAAAGAATCACACACAAGTATTCATGTTTATGGGCATGCAACAACCCTTTTTACATATCTATAGGAAGAAAGTTTCTTGAACATAGTGCATGCATGATCCATGTTTGTAGATGAACATATATGGTATATTTTTAAACATGCATGAAGAAACCAAGAAGAATACATGCCTTTTCCTTGAACTTTAAACTTAAAACGGAAAAGTTTCTTCCTTCCTCTTCCCTTGGTACCCCACAGCCTAATGGCCAAAATGGAAGGAAAAATGAGTTATTTTGGAAGATGACAACTTAGAATGTCTATCATCAATCTTAATAAACATCTCACTTTCAAAGTTTCTTTTAACTACCTTTCTTTTTCAACTTAGGAAATTTCTTCCTCCCTTGATGAACTCTTGGCCTTGGCTAACATAAAGGAGATGTTTGATTAATTTAGAAGAAGAATGGAAGTGAAGATTGCAAGAATGGGGATTGTGGAATCTTACCTTGAAGATTTCCAACACATGGAGATGGTTTCCTTCACTTAAACTTGGAAGAATTTTCTCCTTCTTGTTTTAGAGGTGTCTATGGTTGGAGGGGGGAGTTTCTTAGGGCTTTGAAGATGTTATTGGGAGGAAAGATGAAGATTGAAAGTTCTCTTGAAATGGAGAGAGAAATTATGCTTGTTGGAAGAAATGAAATGAGAGGAAGTCAGGTGGAAATGAAAGGGAGTCTTCCTTTATTCTCCTACTTGGACAAAATTTTGAAGGGTAGTGGAGGGCAATTTTTATCATTTTGTTGGGTTGGGAAGAGAGGAAAGAGATGGGTGAAAGATTGCATGTTGTATGATTGGGTGGAAAATTAGAATGGTAAGGAACTTTTCTTACTTTTCTTACATGGAAAATGATGGCAAGAACAAGAAATATTATGTTTGAATATTAGAAGAATATGGAGGTGGTGTGTAAGAATGCATATTATGTAAGTGGTGGAGGGAAATTATGTGTAAGAAAAAGAATGAAATGGTGGAGTAAAATGGAAGACACTTTCTTATCTTGCTTAGGAGGGTGGGCGGTCAAGGGATACGTAGTGGGTAGAATAGGACAAAAACTTTGTCCACCTCATTTTCTATTTGCTACATTCCTTTTTCTTTAATTAAATTGCTATTTAATTTTGTGTCCTATTTTATATTACTATTTAACTATTCCTACACATATTATGTCAATTAGGCAAGGCCTAAATTTTATTTAGGCCACACATAGGCATATATAGCACTTAATGCGATATAATGATAAAAGAGAATTTACGTACATAGCATGAGCTGGGGTGTAACATTATCGCATCGGAGGATTTGGATCTTTTTGTTAAATTTGGATTGTATCGTTCGAAAAAGTCCATGAATTTGGCATGCATTCAGTTTTTGTGTTTCAAAAAATACACCTAAGTTATGATATCGAAATCATCTATAAATAGCACAAAATACTAAAAACCATTACTCGTAAAAAAGGAGAGGGTCTCCACACATTTGAGTGTATCAATGAGAATATAGATTTAACTCGGGTATTTATTTGAACTGAAATTAGTTCGATGACTTTCTCCAGACAACATGTTTCACATGATAATTGAATATCATTTTTTCTAAATAAAGCAGAAAGTATATGATAGAGTTAACTTACTAATGGGTGTCTGAGTCATCGATGTCACAACCTGATTGTCAATTAGATGTTCCATAAGAGAGAAAATCAGTACGCTATTGTGCCATAATAGAGACCCTTGCGCTCTGTACCACTTCCAATGATCTTCTTATAGATGCCCTACGAAAGATAAGAGCGAGACTACATCAATACTGCATAGTTTAATCCATGCTTGACTTGGCTTACAGATAAAAGTTTGCACGATAATGAGAAAACATATAGGTAGTTGTTCAATTTCAATTTCGTAGAAATCGTAATGGACTTCGCTCTTTTAACTATAGTCAAACCCTCATTTGCAATCTGAATATCGGTTTTGAAAGATCTTATAGGATCCGTGATATTGGACGAGTCGTGAGTCGCTGTATTAGTCGTCCCACAATCAAGAAACCACTATTTCATTTTATTTGGGTTTGGTTAGTTGGGCTTATAACTTAACCCGGTAGACTTGCTAGCCTTTAGGATTTCATAACCCAACCCCTTATTTCTTTGTCCCTCATTCTCTCTGTACTTACCGTCTTTTGCGGCTTTGTTGCTCCTTCCCTGAGGGTGACAAATCCGAGGCCTTTATGTTTTCAACCGCTCTCTGTACTCTTCGTGGCTACTGCTGCCTTGTGCCTCCTCTGGGATGCTAACAACATGGACCTTTCCTCTCTTTTTTGGATTCTCTGTCCACCAGTCTAAGTACTGCACATTTTTGAAACATTGCTCATTGATGTGTTTGTGTATCTTGCACTTAAAGCAATAGAGTTTTGATTTTTTTCTTACGTAACGAAGAATTCCACTTTTTTCCTATGTACTTTGAACGGCAGTGGTCTCGTCCCTATCCTCCGGGTTTTATTCATGACATCAGTCCTAGTCCAACTTCTCTCTATAATGAGGTTGTCTAGTGGATTGGGTTGGTTGCCACTCTAAGAATCTGGAGCTTGGTGGCCTCCCTCCTTGATGATACCAGAAAATTCACCCGTCAGTCAATGACAGTCAACGTTAGAGCAAGAGTACAGAAATGACTAAGTGCCGCAGGTCGGCCTGACGACTGACCAAGTCCTACGCAGACAAATATTCCGCCTCGGCCACGGAGGCCCCACGCCATCTCGGTTACATGGTCAGCACCCTACTGGGACCAAGGGTTCCACCTCGGCTTAAAGGTTTCCACCTCGGCCTAAGGGTTCCACCTGGGCCTAAGGGTTCCACCTGGGCCTAAGGGATCCACCTCGGCCTAAGGGTTTCACCTCGGCATAAGGGCTCACCACAGCCTAAAGGCTTTTACCTCGGATCAATGGCTCTACCACGGCCAATGGATCTTATCTCGGCTACAGTTATCAACTGGACTAGCCTGGCCAGAACCTCGGTCCAAGCATTTTATCACAAGACCTCGGCATTTCTGCGCTTCAAAATGGCACCTCGGCCATAATAACAGTATCTCGAACATCTAGAAGAGCGGATATACATCCAGCTCGGCCAAAGGAAACCAGCCCTTGGTTCCTGGCTGAGCCCTCAACAGTTCCATCTCGGCCAAAGGAGCACATCTCGGCCTCGGATCTGCTCTCGACCACGGCTCTGATTATTGATCTCGGCCAGGTTACAACAGTCACAGATCTGTATGCTACGTGGTTTACATGCAATATCCAACTTTCCAGATGTCAATCATACGAAGGGAAGGTGCCAGTACAGCAATCCTTAGCAGCTGCACGGCTGCCATGCAAGCGGGCCAAACGTCGTCATCTCAACCATCTGAGACACGCAGCTCCCAGCTTCGCTAACTATAAAAGAGCTTCTCCAACAGTAAGAAGCGCCAAGTCAAATGGGGAAGGTCAAAATCCAAGTCCAAATCACAATTCAATAACACCCCGCTGCTCTCATCTCAGCTCGGCCTACACCTTGGCCGACCTCAAACAGGTTCCACCAAACCTATATTTCAGTTAAAGTCATACGCTATAATGCCCGCAACTGACTTGAGCGTCGGAGGGTTTCCCCGGGACAGCGCCCTGGGACCCCTAACGCGTTCTTTCCTTTCTCAGGCTTCCTAGGAGGACAAGTGACGGAGGGGTGACGGCCTTAGACCCCGGATATTTCGACTATTACATTGGCGAGACAATCCAACCTCGTCACTCCTCACTATCGAATAGGATGTCTCTACTGAGAGAAAGGGGTCCTGCTTCAAGATGCCTTGTTGGACATCCTCGTATTTTTCATCTATGGCCATTAAGAATTAAAACAGCTCTTGTTCTCCTGTGATTTGTTATACGTGCCTATGTCTTTAGGGTCGTTTATAGGGTTGGGTGTCCATTTATATACCCATCCAGATGTTTTGTAGATTGCTCTATAAATTTTCCAATGTTTCTCATTCTTGTCGGATTGTACAGGCCTTCTTATGTGGTTCATACGTTTAAAACGAGTCCATACTACTGTCGTATGTCACAACCAGCTCGTTCCACAAGGCTCCGACTTTGGGATACTGAGCAACATTGTTAATTAGCATTGTCACGATCTATGTAAATACAGTCATGATGTTCTATATGATTCATGTATAGGCTTTGTGAAGACATGTTTCACCGATGTGCTTTGTTCATGATGAGACAAAATCTACCTGCTCAGATAAGACAAAAATTTCTAGTCAGTCAAATAGTCAATATGACTCATGCTCAACTATTTGACTAAGTAAACCTCGGCCAGAAGAAACTAGTCTCGGCCTCCGTCATCAACAGTCGAGGCAAGTCATCTAAAATGACTAAGATAAGTCCAAGTATTTCTTAGTCAGCTTGGCTCGGCAGATTTCACTACTCTTGACCAAACCACACAAAGCAATTCAGCTCGGCCATAAACCTAGCGGAACTCTAATTGCACCTCGGCTCAGCAATGTACTGGTTAACCAAGGCAACCATTTCTGGATAATCTCAGCTATATTCAAATATCATATCAATAATGCATAACTTCACAAGGCATCAGGTTCTACTCGGCCTCGAAACAGTCTCGGCCTCAGCTTTTTGATTGTCCCAAGCCCTAGCCTCGTCTTCAGTCTCATGAGGGTTTCGGCCCCTAAATAAATTGGCTATTTCAGACAAGATATCTATCAACTGACGTCTGGGACCTACCAAGATAATTCTGCAAACAATTTCCAGGTGTCAATCATCTCTTGGCTAAGTATAGAATCATTATTGCTGGCCGCCTACATGTTATAGGCTCAGCTACTGGCGCAGCCGCTTGCGTAGGCATCTGTCTAGTCACACTGCACAACTACGGCAGACAAAGTAGCCCTCCTACACACGCAGTAATCTCATCATTAGGCAGAGGGACATAGCTCATCAATTTTGTGCATAAAAGACCCTTAAGGCAGATGAACGAGAGGAGGCCAAACTGAACTTTCGGAGTGTTCTTCTCTAAGGAAAGAATTTCATATTCTTGAGCCTTTTAACTCTCACCGAGAGATCTCCCAAAACGGCATCTTAGCCGACATCTAAACAGCCACATTGACAGTAAGAGCTTCTTACAGGTTTATTCTAAACCTTTACTCCAGCATAAACTGCATACAAAAATACCGATAACTCACTTGAGCGTCGGAGGGTTTTTCCAGGGCAGTGCCCCTGGGCCTCTAACGTTTCCTTTCCTTCTCAGGCTCCATTGACGGACCCAAACAGAGAGCTAATGACATACTATAAGGATCATCCCCGATCCACCTGGTGAAGATCCAGCTTTATCATTTGGGGCTAAAGGAAGGGCCTGAACCTCCGTATCCCATAAAAACAATCTTCTAAGGACTTTCTGGGCAACCAGCCTACAAATCCCTCGATAGGAGGATGGATAAAAGAGATAGGAAAGGGTTCAAGAAACTATGACCCCCAGGAGACATTGGAGGTCTTCTCAACCACAACCAGAACAGGGTTCTCCAGGACCAGCAGAATCTTCAACCCCTGCTGCTTCCTTTACCTATGAGGAACACTTGCGAGCCATCCGCTACGTGGCCCAGAATCCTAATGTGTTTCAGGCGGTGGTGAAGGAAATGAAGGAAAAGGCCCCCGTTGCGGGACCCAGTGGGCTTCATCCCAGTGACTCTCCTCAGCAGAGGAAACTTATGGAGTACTCTTCAACTCGGCCTGAATATTATCCCGAGCTTAAAAGTAGATTTATGGCCGAGGCTAGAAGTTTAGGACAAAGATCTAGCCGCCAACACTTTGCATCCGAGCCATTAAAGGCTCTGGATTATTATCTGAAACGCGCACGGAAAGCGCTTCTGCCACTCAAGTGTGGCGGAAAAGTTGACAATAAAGGCAGAGCACAACCATAAGAAAGGCGCTCAGCCAAAATTCGGCTTGGAGTCCAAGGCAAAGAAAGAACATTTCTGCTAGCCTCTAAGGCTCGTATTCTCTTCTACATGAGGAGGGAAAATCTGACGAGAGATCGCCAGCCATTAGCAGGACCTATCCACAAAAGGGATCCTCAACTATACTGCCTCTACCATCATGATATCGGGCATGATACAGAGGACTGTAGGCAGCTCAACCAAGAGATTGAGCGTCTGATTGAGCTCGGCAACTTACAACGGTTTTATAATCCGAGGTCGAGGCTGCACAATATGCTGAACTTTGTCCGACCTCCTCCTGATGAAAGTTGCGGAACTGGACATCAGCACAGGACTCCAAAAGACAAAGGTCTAGATTCAATAGAGCCGAGACTACGGGTTTCCAAGCAGATACGATTGACCTAGAGGTAGAAGCCTGCAAAGGACCCTACTCCACCTTCCCTGCATATCCAAAATTGTCATGTACAAATACGTACTTTAAATGCATTGTTTTTCAATGTTTATTATGAATGTTTCATTGCAAATAAGTTGTCCAGATATTAAGCACCGCTTTTCTTGACGAATGGGACTAGAAGTCCCCATCATATCTTATTCAAGATTCTTACCCGGTTCAGCCTGGCACTTTCTTCTACTCGACAGCAAATTTTCCCAGAAGACCTATCTCCTTAGAGATTATGAAGATATTTATCTTGGATAAGGGGGCAAAGATATTCCCCAGTTATTATATTCAAATCTCTGGTCCGGCTTAGCTCGGCCTTATGATATCAGAAGATCAAATTTTATTTTCACCCGGCTCAGTCCGGCTAGTTCTTCCATCCAAGCTTTGATAAAATGCCCTACCATGCTGGGGGCTCAACTATATGTTCTCTGCCTTATGGTTTTAAGGGAAATCCGAATGTGACAGGTTTCACATCTCGGCAAAAATGCGACAGGTTTTGCACTAATGGCTCAGGTGGTCACCTCTGTTCTCTGCCTTATGGTTTTAAGGGAACTCCGAATGTGACGGGTTTCACATATTGTCAAAAATGCGACAGCTCTCGCACTAATGGTGCAGGTGGTCACCTCTGTTCTCTACCTTATGGTTTTCAGGGAACTTCGAATGTGACAAGTTTTACATCTCGGCAAAAATGCGACAGGTTTCGCACTAATGGCCCAGGTGGTCACCTTTGTTTTCTACCTTATGGTTTTAAGGGAACACTGTACGTGACAAGTTTCACGCCTCGGCTCAAAATAATCCAAGTGGTCATATTGGCTCAAATAACCCAAGTAGTCTCCTTAGCTCAATGACTTACGAAGTCAGCTCTATGAAATGACTAATCAGTTAATGCCTTAAAATTCCAAGAAGTTCACTTCGGCAAAACAAATCCTGGTCCTCAGTTCGGCCTTATAAAGTATGCTCAGCTTGAAGAGTAACCTCCGACAGCAAAAGTTTTAAGTGCTCAATAAGTCTAGTCCTGCTAAGTTCAATACATATGACTATATGCTTAAAGCTAAGTAAATTCGCCTCGGCTGAACAAGATGCTTAGCTCGCCAGATTGTTTAACAGGCCAGAATAGCCGGTCAGAGCAGGATACCACTACAACTTGATGGCAATTGAGAACTTAAAATAATTCTAAGTAAACTATTTTGAAGCATCATTTAGCAGGGATCTCGGCTAAATCGGAACAAGTCTGCTAGCTCAACTCAATCCTCAGGCAGACCTTATTCTTAGCCAATTCTCGGCTTAGCTTAGCAGAATAACATGTTTATTTTAAATAAAAAGTTTGCACACTTAGTTTATTTTCATTTAACCTAACTGCAAAGTTATAAGTTTGCTAAGTGCAAAGCCGACCCTTAATCTCGGCAACAACAAATTTCAAAAAATACTTAGCACAAATTCTAAAAATACAAAAGGCAGAACAGAATGGAAAGTTAAAGTGGTGGTCAAACACTTAGAAATTTCATTGAAGATTTTCAAGTACAGATTACAAAGTACAAAAGATGTCTATTCAGCCCTATTACAAAAGAAGATCCTAAGTCTACTCTTTAGATTCTCTCAGATCTGCTCCTTCCACAAATTTCTGAAATTGGGACTCGAAGTCCACTTTGGCATTTGAGTTGTAAAGTTCGACAATCCGAGGATCCTCTTTGTTCAGCTGGGGGGCAGACCTCTGAACAGACATCGATGGCCTTAGTCTACCCCATCTGCATAACTTGTCCTTGAAGCAGCAGCATGTTTTCTTCAAAAAGTTCGGACCTCCTGAATTATGCCACTGCCTCAATTTTGGCTGCTGCCAGTTGCTGAACCAGATCAGCCACACGCTGCTCCAGATCTTTCACCCTCTAGAGCCCGTCCTCCTTGTCTTTCTGGAGGATTTCTTTATCCTTTTGCAAGAAGGCCACTTCGGAAGATGCTTGAGTAAAGCAGGTTTATAAGTCAGTATTTCTGCTTACCAGCTCTGCATTTTTGCCGTCCAACTCAGTCACCAAAGAGTTGGAAGCTGCCCACTTTTCCTCAGCTTCTTCCTTCAATCCTTGATGTTTGGTGACTTCCAACTTCAGGGTTGAATTCTCCCTAGCCTGTTCAGCCATCACTTGGGAAACCTCCTCAAGTTCCTGAAGCTTGGCCAGGAGGGCATCTTTCAACTCTCTATCCCGTCCAAGTATCTCCATTTGTTGGACACGGATTTGCTCAGTTAGAGTTAAAAGTTAAAAAAATGACTTGATCAAAAATATACACTAAAGAGACTGTTACTCACCAGGGCTAAGTTGCAGTGGTAAGCATCCTCTAGATGTTCCCAGGAAGTAGCAGAGAACCTCTGACGATCCATAGGAAGGATCAAGTTGTTCATTTTCGTTGTTGTGGCTGGGTTAGCCACAGTATCCTCTTTAGAAAATTCGCCCAGGGTCAGCGTCTGCTTCTCTACCTGGGGAGTTGGGATCTCAGCCTCTGGAGCAGATGATTCTTTGCCTCGTCGCCTCTTCCTTAGGCCAGAGTCATCCGCCATCTGGACCTGCTCGGAATCATCCTGAGCCAGGTTCCAAGAATGATTCCGAGCAGGTTCCAAGAAGATGTCTCGACTCCCTCTTCCCCTGCCTCCGCAATTGGCAGATATGTAATGAAATTTTATCCTTTAAACCAAAAAGGGTGAAAAGTTATCCTTTAAGCTGAAAAAGGCGAAGTGGAAAAAGATGGAATACCTGGGTCAGCGGACTCGGACACAACTAAGATCGGCTGATTCACAGCAGCTTTAGCCGGCATCAATTCATCTATCGGCTCAGCCATAACGACATCTTCTCTAGGGGAAATGCTGGTGCAGGAGATACCTCGGCCATAGCCTTTGGCCTAGACTTTTCTGGCCTCTTACGGGCTGCTACCTCAGCAAGTTTGGCCGCGAGGTTCCCACCTTCCGGAGCCATGGAACCTACATAAAAAAAGCAAAGACTTTTACTGTCTGAACAAGTCAGCATAAAAAGCTACAAGAAATGCAAACACATATCCCTGACTATATCCAAGTTGTCTGGGGAAAGAGACTTAAAGTGGGGACCAGAGGCTAAATGACTCAGGTCAGCCGCCTTCAAAATTGCTCCATCCACTCTGTGCCAGTCTATGACCATAGGCAAAGACTGCAATCTGGCTGCCTCATCAAAATATTATGGGCTCGGATTCAGGTTATCCGCCTTACCAGACCTCTAGATATCCCACTTGGGCAATCCCAGCTTTCTAATAAAGAAGAATCTACCTTTCCAATTCTTGCTAAATGTAAGAATGTTGATGGCAAAATTGAACTCACGGGTAGGAGATCGTTTGCTAAAATGATACCAACTATCAAAAGATCTACAAGAGAATAGACCCCTGAAAACTCTATGATCAAATGGGATTTTGGTGACTCTAAGAAAAAGGAAAAATCATAGAATGGTTTTTAGACTGTTGGGCTTTATTTGGGGAAGCCTGAGATTATAAGATTGAAGGATCCGAAACAAAGACACAGGGACTGAAAGGCTGAACCCAGACTTAAAATACTCTTCGTAGACAGCCTCATAACCCATTGGAGGATCATAGGCTGTCTGACCAGATTGAGACAACATAGGATTAAACTGCTCTAGATTAATCTCGTATGTATCACAAATCCTGGTTAAGTCAGCCACGAACAAGGTACAAAAAGAGCCCTGCACTTGAGCAGACCAGGGGCCTCTGTCAATCACCCTCATCTGCAGAACCGAGGTTCTCGGTTGAGATGTGTAGAAAAAAAGGGGTTTGAGTGATTACAAAATACATGATTTAAGTAACGTGTACTTAAGAAATGCATGACACGTTTTATGACTTGACACGTTTTTGCATGATACCTGTCTTATATAGTTCATATATAATGTTGTTGTACTAACGAGCTATGAAGCTTTAAATCTTACATCAAATGGTGAACATTTATTGTGTTTGAACTATTTTCAGGTGCCACCATTAATGAACTAAAATAGTTTATTAAGTGAAGTACTTAGTTAAATGAACTAAGTGGTTCATTAAATGGTGATATATTTGGAGAAGGCACAAAGGCAACAAATTGAAGAATGGAAAGTCTTCTTCTTCCCTCTCATATCACACGCCTTGTACATATATATTTATATACATTTAGATTTTTTGTAAAGGCACTATATACATATATTCCAATGTACTACCGACTCGTTATATATTTTACGAACGTACGTTAACGTCACACCATTATATTTACCTCATAATTATGATTATATTCAGGTCTTATATCATATGATATAAATCATGGTGATGACAAAATTATTACGATATGTTACAAGGTCCTAAACAAAAAATCATCGTATCGGGTGAATACCGAAACTTCACCCATGTGTCACGTACTTGCCATATATAGATGGCCAGCCCCTAAACTTCAAAAATGACCAGAAATTTCGTGGTCTATGTGTTATATTCATCCCTGAAATCATTCCATGTTGGCACACACAAATCACCCTAATTAAGGCCGAATTGTGGAGATTTCAAATTCAACTTTTTATGCACATGGGGAGCCACTTACTTCAGCCATTAGAGCTAAATTTTCAAGTTATTCTATGTATATTATGTGTGACATAATATATATAACATGTGCAAAAATTTTGAATTCAATCGGAGAAAAATCGCGTAATCGACAAAAGTCAAAAATTTGGTTTTCTACGAACACGACACATGGAACATTTTTGGCATGACATATAACATGTATCTAGACACTTTTTACATACTCTATACATTCTAAAGTGTTTTAGAAAAATTAATTAAGGGCTGATTGGAATATACCATATGTGTATTATTATTGTGCACTATTTTAAAAAGTTTGCAAAAATAAAATTCAGCACATGTACAAGCTATAGCACACGCCTAGATATCCTTGTTGGAGCATATCTGGAGCTTTGTTGGCATCTTGATTGGCCAAGAATGAAGTATACAAGGTTGGTGACATAAAGAAAGGAGCTACACAAGGTAACATTTCAAACTATGTCACATTTGTAACACATGCTGAAAATTTCAGCATGTGTGCATTGAGTTGGCCGAATTTTTGAGCTTAATTGTGCCATATTTACTTCTTTGAATTATATGAATTGAGTGAAAGATAAAATGGCAATGTTTTAAAAATATTGTTGAAATAATGTGATGATATTTTGAAATATCACACGTGCTGAAAATTTCAGCATGTGTTGGAATGTATATGGCCGAATTCTTGCCTTGAAATTAAGCATATTTGATTTTTCATTTTTAAGGGAATAATCTATACCAACAGGGAACAATTTGAATGTATTTTGGATAGTGCACATGCTGAAAATTTCAGCATGTGGAATAATCAAGTGGCCAATTTTCATGTGCTTAATGGTGATGAATTGTCTTGCAAAATTTATGGAATTTAGTATGTGACTTATGGCAACAATTTTATGGCTAATTGGCACATGTTTTTAAGTGTTATTTTCATATTTATCTAGTCATCAAATGATGACAACTTTCATCCAATCAATGAGTGCAAAGTAAGCAAGGTCTTAATGATCATCCAATGAGGAGTTGTCAAGTAAGTAAGTGAGTGTCACAATGATGCAAGATATTCTTCCAAGGACTTAAGAGATAATTTTCAAGAGGAAGAAAAGGCATAGGGGGTGGCCACATATTGATAAAAAGAGAAGAAGGAGAGCAAACAAAATACAAGACAAGGCTTACAATTCCAAGAGCAAAAACGCATTCATCTCCTTCTCCTTCTACACTTCTTTCTTTCTTCTCTCTTAAAGCCTATTGTATTCATATTCATACATCTTGAATAGGCTTCATCTATACCACCATATACTCTATATTGTTGTGAAAGATTGATCAAGGTGTGATCAATCTTGCATCTGCTAAGTGGTGGTGTTCGTGATCGTTGTAATCACTTACAAGGTTTGTAAAGGGTTGGAGTTGGTGTGTAACTCCGTCAACCCTGTGTGTTAAGGTGTTGTTTGTTGTTTTGTGATTAGTGATAACCGGGGAAGGTGTCCTCGAAGACCGGAGTTGGTTGATTTAACCAAACCAGTATAAAATTCCTTGTGTTCTTTATTTTTCAGCATTTACTTTCAGTTTCCAGCGCAGTGCATTATTTTTATCACGTTCTTAAAAATAGTAAACAAACTTCAAAAATCACGAAAATTTTCAGAAACATATATAGCCACACGTCTTAAGGTTCATTTGGCGCAAGTTTCAACCCTTTTCGACAAGTATAAGTCACCCAAACGTCAAAAGATCTGAGACTAGTGCAGTCTAATTTTCAGGCTTGCAAAGGTTGAGACTTTGAACATATTTGACTAATTTCCTAAAAGACTTTTTCAAAACTGTTTCAACCCAATTAAATAAACATAATAAGGAGTGTGTCATTAAATTTTCAGAGCATTTGGAGTCACGGTTTGATTGGAATTAATTTTTCAAATTAGACTACCGTTTCTGGCAGATTTGCGCAATCTGACCACCAACGATTTTTAAAAAGGTTAAAGGTTGAATTTTAATCTGAAATTTTTAGGAGATAATCAGAACATCTGAGACTAAGATCTCTCCAAATTCCCGAATTTTTGAAGACCTGTAACCTTGTTTTCAAAATGTTTCAAAACTGTTCCTGAAAACAGAAACTATTTTCAGAAGTTGGGTTTTTGGTCTAAAACAATTTTAAAAACCAAATTTTTTGCACCCAATATTCAACTCCCCCTCCCCTTCTAGTGGTGCCTTGCAGATCCTACAAGTGGTATCAGAGCGTAAGAACATTCACAACAAAATGATCTAACAATCTAAGTGAGATGGCAACCACAAACTTCAAAACCGAGCAAGAAGATATGTCTAGTCAAAGGCCTCCTCTTTTTGACGGTGAGTCTTTTATTCAATGGAAGTTAAGAATGAAACTTTTCCTTATGGCTATTGATATTGTTCTATGGTCCATTATAGAAGATGGTCCATTTGTTCCGTCAAAATTATCCACTGTAGATGGAGTCACACTAAAGGTTGTTAAGCCTAAACAAGAGTATACTAGTGATGACAAAAAGAGACTGAGCATGAACGCTATAGCCATGCAATTACTTCTAAATGGGCTAAGTAAAAGTGAATCTAGCTATGTGTCTAATTGTTCTAGTGCTCAAGAAATATGGAGAATTCTTGAGATGAAACACGAAGGGACTAGTCAAGTAAAAGAGTCCAAAATCAACATGCTTATGTCCACACTTGAGTCATTTAAATTATTGCCAAATGAGTCTGTCGTTGATATGGATCTAAGATTGACTAACATTTACAATTCTCTTGAGTCTCTTGGCAAGGCCTTCTCTATGCAGGGAAAAGGTCCAAAATGTAATACGAAGCGTACCATCCGAATGGGACCCTAAAGTGACGGCTATAGAGGAGAGCAAAGAAACCAAATCAATTAAAATGGAGGAACTAATTGGATCTCTTAAGGTATATGAGAACAAACTCACTATAAGGAAATCGGAATCATCATCAAAACAAGGTAAGACTATTGCGTTTAAATTAAATGAATACATCTCTACTTCTTCCGACCACGTACATGATAGTGATTCTAAATCAGACAACGATGACTTAATTTTATTGGCTAAAGGCTTGAGAAAATTCACAAGAAAGTCATTTAAAAACAAACCTAAGGCTACTTCCACTAAAAGAAATAAGAACAAAACAAATGGCAAGGATGTTAAATGATACGAATGTGGTAAACTTGGACATCTATCATACGACTGCCCTAATAAGGACAAGCAAACAAACAAATACCTTGACAAGGATCGGACCAAAAATAGACTCGCCTCAGAACCTAAGCAAAGGAGAAGAGCTCTCAAGGCCTCCACTTGGAGTGACACATCTGATTCTGAAATTGATACAGAAGAGGAGACTGCACAAGTATGTTTTGTATCTAAAGTATCAAAAGAGGTATCTTCTGACTCTGATTCTGACTCTGAAACTTCATATGATGATCTTTTCAGTCAGTACTTAGAATTGCATAAATTTACTAAGACTCTCGCAAAAGAAAAGAAGCGATTAATTGAAGACAAGAAGTTGTTAGAATCTTGTAACACGAATCTTGTTGCTCAATTAAACGATTCAAAAGAAGAATCGTCATGCATCATAAATGCTTTGAAATCACAGATCACATCATTGACAACAAATAATAATGAAATGAAATCTGGGATTTCAAGTTTGAAATCAAAAAATATGGATTTAGAAAAAATGATGAAATAGTTTGATACGGGATCTAACATGCTAGATCGCATTATTTTATCACAAAAACATGATAGTGAAAAAACTGGATTAGGATACATTGAGATAAACGAGGCATCATCTAAACCAACCAAGTTTGTTTTGTCTAAGAAAGTAGACACATCAAAGGCATACGTAGCACCTAAAGTAACGCCAAGACCCCCTCTCCCCTCATCTCGTCACATCTCTTCTTCATATCATACGAAATATAATTATGTGCCGTATAAATATGAGATAAAACAAGTGATGCATACACGCCATCTATTTCATCCATCTAGATCACGCACTATGCACACCAACACAAGGGCATATCAGAAACGCAAACCATATGATGCATATAAAGGAGTGCTCGGCCAAAGTCCTCAAGTCCACTCACCACATGTCTACTACATTGCTCCTTTATCTACATTCTTACCATTTGCTAGACCGAGAAGGATCATACAAGTATGGGTACCGAAAGGTACTTTTACTAAGAGGTGAATAACTAACTCGTAAGGACCCAAAATTAAAAGGGTACCTAAATCATTTTTGTACATTACAGGGAACCCACACATCAAAAGATACATCTCTCAAATGGTTCATTGACAGTGGTTGCTTGAGGCACATGACGGGTGACCCGAGCATGTTCACAAAGTTGAAAAAGGTCACAAAAGGCGGATCTGTGACCTTTGGAGACAACAATGAAGGAAGAATCATCGGAAAAGGTACAATCAGAAGCCCAAGCACCCTTCAAATCTCCAACGTCTTTTTGGTATGCAACTTATCCTATAATCTTCTTAGCATTTCACAATTTATTGATAACGGTTTTGATGTGTGTTTTACTCATCCATATTGCAATATAATAAATAAAAATGGAGAAGTAGTGTTAAAAGGAAAAAGGGAAGGATACATTTTTACGCTTTCTATGAATGACATGTTAGACGCTAAGGTTAAGTGTTTTACGTCAAATGAGCCTAACATTAACTTGTGGCATAGACGTTTAGGACACATCGGCATTTCTACACTTGAAAAACTCCAACGAGAGAACCTAATACGAGGATTGCCTAAACTTGATTTAGACAACTTTCAGTTGTGTGACTCTAGCATTAAAGACAAACAAACACGCGAGTCACTTAAACCTAAAAATGAAATAAGCACGACTAGAGTTTTAGAATTGTTACACATTGATTTGTTTGGTCCTAGTCGCACTACGAGTCTCGGTGGACGTCATTATGCATGTGTGGTTGTTGATGATTTTTCTCGTTATACTTGGACTTTGTTTCTTGCACATAAAGATGATAGTGCCATTGAGATTGCAAAACTGATAAAACAACTTGAAAATCAATGTGGTTTAAATGTGAAAAAGATTAGAAGCGATAGAGGCGGTGAATTTAAAAACAAGGACATGATTGCATTTTGCGAAGAAAAAGGAATCAAACACGAGTTTTCACCACCTAGAACTCCACAACTAAATAGAGTAGTAGAAAGAAAGAATATGACACTACAAGGGATCGTTAGAACCATGTTATGTGAAAATAAATTACCTAGATTTTTGTGGGCGGAAGCCGTAAATTGTGCATGCTATATAATTAATCATTTGTCTATTAGAAAGAAAATAAACAAAATGCCTTATGAGATATTAAATGATCGCATGCCTAAAATTGATTACTTTCGTGTGTTTGGTTGCAAATGCTTTGTTTTAAATACGAAAGATAATTTAGATAAGTTTGAATCTAAATCGATCGAATGCATCTTTGTTGGGTATTCTGTGAATTCAAAAGCATATAGATGTTATGATCTCATCACTAGGCAAATTCTAGAATCCATTCATGTGAAGTTTAATGAATTTGGTGAGATTGATAAAGATAAAGAATATGACGATGATTTTGAATTAAAACCCGTGTTGGATGATGATGATGGCACACATGATACACTAGAAATGCATGATCACTTTGAAATGCATGAGAACCTAGAAAATAATCAACCAAGATGGCATAGAGATCACCCACACTGTTGTACCCCAACAATTAGGTACGTAAAAACTATGAAAATGAGATGGAATGAAAGCGACAATTTCTTTTAGAGCGTGTTACTTAAATCCACGTAACTCTTTTTACTTAAATACTCTTGAGATAGTCTATGAGATATAGAGTGATATAAACCATACCAATATATATATGTATGTGCGTATATATGATATATGTAGGGAAGGTATAAACACATGGTACACCTAGGCCTGTACGTAATTGTATAGATACATATACTAATCTTGGAATACAATAAAATATAGGCAACAATATGGCATATGGATTAAAATTACAAGGAATATCAAGATGCCTAAGAGGCCCAAAAGTTCGGCCTATACATGGGAAATTCTAGAATTCTCTAGCCAATTTTATTAGTTAAAATAATTACTTAATGTCTACTACATCATTTAGACAAGAAGTTATTATGCAAAGAGATAAATAGAAAATAAAATAGACATGCATTTAAGGAACAAGTTGAGACAACTCATTAAAGAAGGAAGTAGTATGGTTGAGGTCATAAAGACCCCAACCAAAACCGCCCTCCCCTTAATGTCTAGACATGGAGGATTTTAAATCCTACCATGGTTACTTTTCTCTAAACCAAGGTTAAGGTAACCATGATTTAATAAAGTAACTTGGGTTAGCACAAAAGTAACTATAGTTTGAATAAAGTAACCAAGGTTATACTAACTTAACCTTGATTAACACTCAAGAAAGCCCTAACCGTCACAAAAATCCCTCCAAAACCGTCCCCCCTCTCCTAAGTCTCTAACATGTTTAAATCAAACCATTCTAGAAACATCTATCTTCTCATCATGCAAGAGCAAAACACTTAGACAATTTCCATTCCCCTCACCAAAGTTTCGCCCCCAACATCTTGAAGGATGGGAGTTTAACTTCAACTTCAAGACTCAAGAAGACATCTAGGTAAGTCTTATTCTAAGTTCCCTTAAGAAAATTCTCATTTTGGTAAAGAATGAAGCTCACATGAACTCTCCTTCTCCATGCCAAAACCGTGGGTTTCATGGTTGAAATAGGTGAAAGCCTTCAACTTTTCTAGGTGGTGTTACATTGAGGTGCTTGAACCTCCATTCCAAGCTCATTTTGGTAAGATGCTCTAGCCTTAAAGCTAACCTAGTTCCTCTATTGAATAAAGACTAACCTTTTCATTTCATTTCCTTAAAACCGTATACTTAAGGTGAAGAAGTTGAAGGATTTCATCACATCTCACTTCATAACCAAGCAAAGGCAAGAGCTTTAGCTTGAAGAGGCAAGTATACTTTAACCCCTTACAATATATGTGATTATGTGCATACTTGAATGTCTAGAAGCCTAAGATATGACTTTAGTGAAAATATGCCTAAGTTGTTACCTTTTTCTTTTATTTTGAATTTGTTGGACTAGGGGACTGTTTTGTTTGGAAGAATGAGAAGCCCATGTGAACGACTTTTGCATGCTAAAAGAGACTTGAATTAGTGTAGGGAAGCCTTATAATGTATATTGAATGACCATTAACTTGGATTATAGGCTAAAGAACAAAATTAGGAAGGAAAGGATATTTCTATGCATGTTGGCTGAAAACAGAATTCTGGACAGATTTTATGCCAAATTGATGGACTTAGTTAAGGACCTTCTAAGCGTTGGATTGAGCTTATTTTTGGTATGGTCGTAGCTTATTATGTCTAGTTTATTGTGGCGTTGGAATGTCTGGAAAATCCTTTGTGGATTGGCCAGAAATGAATTTTTAGTATCAAGGGGTCAAAACCGCTTCTGGTCGTGGCACCTTAGGGAGAAACATTATTTAAGTACCTTAAACATCTTGGATTGACCTGAAATTTTTACAGGAGGTACTTAAGACATAGAGCTAAATATACATGTAAAGAAATTGATTTTATCTATTGATCTTGATGGTAAACCATTGAAGGAAAGTCGGTGTAACATTCTGAAAAACAGGACAGATTGACCCTTTGTGCTTGTATGAATTGTATCGTATTTATTTTAACCTGTTTTGGTGAATGGGCATTTGAATATTGTTCACAAAGGAAATAGTAAAGATTTCCAGGTGCTAAGTGAGCCCCATAATGAGTTTATGGATGGAGACAAGGTAAGGAATGGAGTTGAGAGTGCAGCAGAATTTCTGTTGTACCCTTGCTGGGAATTATTTTTATTGAGGTATCTACGCTTGTCAAAATCACATGAAATTTTTACAGAATGTAGTTAAGATCATGTGGTGCATGTCCATATTTTTAGTTTCTGGAAAATAGGCTAAAAAGGTTGATTTTAAGGCCGGACAATACAGGACATGCTGCTGGTTCGTTTTCCAACCCATGAAGAAAGTTGTTTATGATGTTATAAGTGCATTTTACCATGTTGCATCCCATGCACTTGCATTGAAATGCTCATATGTTCCATGCTCATGATTTTATCGAAGTTTTATATAAAGTTTCTGTTTTAAAAGAATTCCATCCCTTCTGGCCAGCTTAACCCGCCACAGATCCGGGGTTAATTGATCTGAAGAATTATAAGAACCAATCCAGGCCCGGTATAATAGGTCTGAAGATGATCACGATTATAAGAACCGATCTAGGCCCGGTATAATAGGTCTGAAGATTATAAGAACCGATCCAGGCCCGGTACAATAGGTCTGAAGAGTGTAAGAACCGAGCCAGGTCCGGTATAATAGACCTGAAGGTGATCATGTTATAAGAACCGAGTCATGCCCGGTATAATAGGCTGACACACTCTCTTGTTTTATGATGAGCATGATTTAAAAGAAAGAAAGAATGAAAGTTCAAGTATTTTCATGAGCATGTCTAAATGAAAGAAAGAATGTTTTCCGTTGCATTTGCATCGCATTCACATTTTCATACGCATTACGCATGATACCTTTTCATAGAAGTAAGGTTTGGCTATGGCATGTAGAATCTAACTAAGTGATGACACTTAGATCTTAGCTAAGTATTGATATGACTTTAAGTACGATGCTTCGGAAAGGTAATGGCAGGTATGTTCTAACTTAAGGAATTGGGGTTTGATTCTTGTATGCCGTTTTCTCTTTATTGTATGGTGTTCTTGTATACTTGCTGGCGACTCTGTCGCTCACCCATTTATTTTTCCCCCCAGAGCCAGGTAATGAAGTCGAGTGGGTTGATGATGAGCCAAGGATGCCATACCCGTAGGCTATTGAAATTGCCGTTAAGAGAATGATGATGGAAGCTTTTGATGAGCATTTGGGACATTTTGGGACTTAGCTATTTCGGATTCTCTTCGGATAATGTTTGTATAATTTCGCTATGTATTCGCGATTTGACGCTTTCGGATTAAGGTTCAAATTCCGCCGTATTTTTATCTACCTGTTAAGATCGTGGCTTTGTAATCCATGTTATCCATGGGTTTTACGAGTTAAGTATCGACGCTTTGTACTTTTCCGAAAGGGAAGGTACGGCGGGTGCACCGTACGAGGGGTAGCCGAGTACGGGGCGCTACACACACGATCTCATTATAGGCGATATCACTCATGATGTACAACCACGTAAAAGGATCAATTCGGATGAAATAAATCAATTTCATGCCATGATATCCGAAATTGAACCTAAAAATATGTTTGCTGCTTTGAGTGATTCTTCTTGGATTGATGCTATGCATGATGAACTTAATCAATTTGTAAGAAATGATGTATGGGATTTAGTGCCACGACCACAAGATAAGACTATAATAGGCACAAAGTGGGTGTTTAGAAATAAAATGAATGAAGAAGGAAAAGTTGTTAGAAACAAGACTAGACTTGTAGCACAAGGATATAATCAAGAAGAAGGAATAGATTATGACGAAACATTTGCACCCGTAGCACGTTTAGAAGCCATACGACTTTTACTTGTTATTGCTTGCATGAAAGGTTTTAAACTTCATCAAATGGACGTGAAAAGTGCATTTTTAAATGGTTTTATACAAGAAGAAGTATACGTGAAACAACCACCAGGTTTTAAAGATTTGAAACACCCCGATCACATGTACAAACTAAAGAAGGCGCTATATGGTTTAAATCAAGCACCTTGAGCATGGTATGATCGTTTTGCTACTTTTCTCTTAGAAAATGATTTTAAAAGAGGCACTATAGATAGTACTCTATTTTTAAAACAAGATAAATTGGATTTACTAATCATTCAAATTTATGTTGATGACATCATTTTCGGCTCCACCTCTCATAAACTGGTTGAAGATTTTGAAACTTGCATGAAATCCGAATTTGAAATGTCTATGGTTGGTGAATTAAATTATTTTCTTGGCTTGCAGATTAAACAAACAGGTAAAGGTATACATATAAGCCACGTTAAGTATATAAATGATATGATTAAAAATTTCAATTTTGAGAATTTAAAACTATCCTCCACCCCTATGAGTGTCACCACTAAACTAGATAAAGATGAACATGGTAAGGATTTTGATAATGCTTTATATAGGTCTATGATTGGCTCTTTGCTCTATCTTATTTCTAGTAGACCTGATATCATGTTCAGTGTATGTATGTGTGCACGTTTTCAAAGTCAACCTAAAGTGTCTCACTACAATGCCGTGAAAAGAATACTTCGATATATTAAGCACACACCCACCTTAGGCATTTGGTGTGATAAAGATTGTGAATTTAACTTGCATGCCTATACTGACGCAGATTATGGTGGAAGTGAAATAGATAGGAAAAGCACGAGTGACACTTGTCAATTTATAGGAAATTCACTTATTTCATGGTTTTCTAAAAAGCAAGCAAGCATAGCCTTATCCACCACTGAAGCTGAATACATAGCACTTAGTCTTTGTTGCACACAATTACTATGGCTAAAACAACAACTATCTGACTTTGGGATTACGGTACATCAGATTCCTATATATTGTGATAGTATGAGCGCCACTAACTTATCTAAGAACCCCGTTCTACATTATAAGGCAAAGCATATAGAAGTCCTCTATCACTTCCTTCGTGATCACGTCAACAATGGTGATATTATCATAGATCACGTACGCACAGAGGCACGAGTAGCAGATATTTTCACTAAGGCACTAAATCAGACCATGTATGAAAATTTTCGTTCTAAATTAGGCATGATTTCTGCTGATTTGATTTGATATCTCTTTCCATATTTACATACATTTTTGATTGTCTTTCCAAAATAAAGGTGGAGAGAATGCATGATTTAAGAGGGAGAGAGAAAATTGATTGCACAAATCAAAGGGGAGAAAATTCGAAATTTGAAATTCAAAATTTAAATTTGTGCACGATTGAGGAAGGGAGCAACAAAATTTAAATCATGAATGTATGTTATTTTGCAAATCATCAAAAGGGGGAGATTGTAGAGAAAAAGGGTTCTGAGTGATTACAAAATACATGATCTAAATAATGTATAATAAATAAATGCATGACACGTTTTATGACTTGACACGTTTTTACATGAAACCTGCCTTATATAGTTCGTATATAATGTTGTTGTACTAACGAGCCATGAAGCTTTAAATCTTACATCAAATGGCGAACATTTGTTGTGTTTGAACTATTTTCAGGTGCCACCATTAAAGAACTAAACTAGTTCATTAAGTGAAGTACTTAGTCAAATGAACTAAGTAGTTTATTAAATGGTGATATATTTGGAGAAGGCACAAATGCAACAATTTGAAGAATGGAAAGTCTTCTTCTTCCCTCTCATATCACACGCCTTATACATATATATTTATATATATTCAGATTTTTTTAAAGGCACTATACACATATATTCCAACGTACTACCGACACGTTGTATATTTTACGAACGTACGTTAACGTCACGCTACTATATTTACCTCATATTTATGAGTATATTCAGGTCTTATATCATATGATATAATTCATGGTGATGACAAAATTATTACGATATGTTACAAGGTTCTAAACAAAAAATTGTCGTATTGGATGAATACCGAAACTTTACCCACGTGTCACGTACTTGCCATATATAGATGGCCAGCCCCTACACTTCAAAAATGACCAGAAATTTCTTGGTTTATGTGTTATATTCATTCATGAAATTATTCCATGTTGGCACACACAAATCACCCCAATTAAGGCCAAATTGTGGAGATTTCAAATTCAACTTTTTATGCACATGGGGCGCCACTTACTTCAGCCATTAGAGCTGAATTTTCAATTTATTCTATGCATATTATGTGTGACATAATATATATAACCTGTGCAAAAATTTTGAATTCAATCGGAGAAAAATCGCGTAATCGACAAAAGTCAAAAATTCGGTTTTCTACGAACACGACACATGGAACATTTTTGGCATGACATATAAAATGTATCTAGACAGTTTTTACATACTCTATACATTCTAAAGTGTTTTAGAAAAATTAATTAAGGGTCGATTGGAATATACCATATGTGTATAATTATTGTGCACTATTTTACAAAGTTTACAAAAATAAAATTCAACACATGTACAAGCTATAGCACATGCCTAGATCATCCTTGTTGGAGCATATCTGGAGCTTTGTTGGCATATTGATTGGCCAAGAATGAAGTATACAAGGTTGGTGACATAAAGAAAGGATCTACACAATGTAACATTTCAAACTATGTCACATTTGTAACACATGCTGAAAATTTCAGCATGTGTGCATTGAGTTGGCCGAATTTTTGAGCTTAATTGTGCCATATTTACTTCTTTGAATTATATGTATTGATTGAAAGATAAAATGGCAATGTTTTAAAAATATTGTTGAAATAATGTGATGATATTTTGAAATATCACACATGCTGAAAATTTCAGCTTGTGTTGGAATGTATATGGCTGAATTCTTGTCTTGAAATTAAGCATATTTGATTTTTCATTTTCAAGGGAATAATCTATACCAACAGGCAACAATTTGAATGTATTTTGGATAGTGCACATGCTGAAAATTTCAGCATGTGGAATAATCAAGTGGCCAATATTCATGAGCTTAATGGTGATGAATTGTCTTGCAAAATTTATGGAATTTAGTATGTGACTTATAGCAACATTTTTATGGCTAATTGGCACATGTTTTTAAGTGTTATTTTCATATTTATCTAGTCATCAAAAGATGAAAACTTTCATCCAATCAATAAGTGCCAAGTAAGCAAGGCCTTAATGATCATCCAATGAGGAGTTGCCAAGTAAGCAAGTGAGTGTCACAATGATGCAAGATATTCTTCCAAGGACTTAAGAGATAATTTTCAAGAGGAAGAAAAGGAATAGGGGGCGGCCACATATTGATAAAAAGAGAAGAAGGAGAGCAAACAAAATACAAGACAAGACTTACAATTCCAAGAGCAAAAACGCATTCATCTCCTTCTCCTTCTACACTTGTTTCTTTCTTCTCTCTTAAAGCTTATTGTATTCATATTCATACATCTTGAATAGGCTTCATCTATACCTCCATATACTATATATTGTTGTAAAAGATTGATCAACATGTGATCAATCTTGCATCCGCTAGGTGGTGGTGTTTGTGATCGTTGTAATCACTTACAAGGTTTGTAAAGGGTTGGAGTTAGTGTGTAACTCCATTAACCCTGTGTTGTAAGGTGTTGTTTGTTGTTTTGTGATTAGTGATAACCGAGGAAGGTGTCCTCGAAGACCGGAGTTGGTTGATTTAACCAAACCAGTATAAAATTCCTTGTGTTCTTTATTTTTCAGCATTTACTTTGAGTTTCCAGCATAGTGCATTATTTTTATCACGTTCTTAAAAATAGTAAACAAACTTCACAAATCACGAAGCTTTTTAGAAACATAGAAACACGTCTTAAGCTTCATTTGGCGCAAGTTTTAACCCTTTTGGACAAATATAAGTCATCCAAATGACAAAAGATCTGAGACTGGTGTAGTCTGATTTTAAGGCTTGCAAAGGTTGAGACTTTGAACGTATTTGACTAACTTCCCAAAAGACTTTTTCAAAAATGTTTCAACACAATTAAATACACATAATAAGGGGTGTGTCATTAAATTTTCAGAGCATTTGGAGTCACGGTTTAATTGGAATTAATTTTTCAAATCAGACTACCGTTTCTGGTAGATTTGCGCAATCTGACCACCAACGATTTTTAAAAGGGTTAAAGGTTGAATTTTAGTCTGAAATTTTTAGGAGATACTCAGAACATCTGAGACTAAGATCTCTCCAAATTTCAGAATTTGTGAAGACCTGTAACCTAGTTTTCAAAATGTTTCAAAACAGGTCCTGAAAACAGAAACTGTTTTCAGAAGTTGGGTTTTTGATCTAAAACAATTTTAAAAACAAAATTTTCCGCACCCACTATTCAACCCATCCCCTTATACTGGTGTGTTGCAGATCCTACAAGATGCAGGAATAGCAGTCACCAGAGTGGGAACAATTTCTGTCTGCTCCGGTGAGAATTCAACCACAGTAACAACTATGCTGGCCTGAGCATGTTTACTGGGCCCGGCAGAGCCACCAGTGGCCTTACGTAGCCTGGCCAAAGGACGGTCATCAGTGGCAACCGTCCCTTCTGATGAAGAACTGAAACTTCTTCCATCATCACCAGCGTAAGATGCACGCCCTCAGACACATTCTTGGAATCGAAGGCAGAAGACATTATGAAAGTAGGGAAGAAGACTTACAAAGAATAAGGAAAAGTGAAGGGAAAAGGAAACTGCCGGATAAAATGGAAGAACGGTGAAAAGCTAAAATCGCCGTTGAAGAGGATAATTAGAGAAGGAAGAAGGAGAAATAGAACTTTGTTTAACCTTCTCTATTTATAACCCTCGATAATCATCTCAAGAATCATCTCGAAAGCCCCGTCCTAGGTATCTCCAACCGTCAAAAGCGAAAAGACGTCTGCCGCTTCGCAATCCGCCAGACATTAAAGCCTATTACTGCCTAGTCAGAGGCAGACACATCATTACTTGACAGGACAGCGTATTAAAGGCACTGAATCGATTAGCCTGCCCTTCCTGATCGGCTCGACCAGACTAATCTGGGGGCAAAGTGATGAGACAAAATCTACCTGCTCAGATAAGACAAAAATTTCTAGTCAGTCAAATAGTCAACGTGACTCATGCTCAGCTATTTGACTAAGTCAATCTCAGGCAGAAGACACTAGCCTCGGCCTCTGTCATCAACAGTCGAGGCAAGTCATCTAAAATGACTAAGGTAAGTCCAAGTATTTCTTAGTCAGCTCTGCTCGGTAGATTTCACTACTCTTGACCAAACCACGCCGAGCAATTCAGCTCGGCCATATTCCTAACGGAACTTTAATGGCACCTCGGCTCAGCAATGTATTGGTTAACCAAGGCAACCATTTCTGGATGATCTCAGTTATATTCAAATATCAGATCAACAATGCCAATACTTCACAAGGCATCAGGTTCTGCTCAGCCTCGAAACAGTCTCGGCCTCAGCTTTCTGATTGTCCCAAGCCCTAGCCTCGGCTTTAGTCTCATGAGGGTTTTGGCCCTTAAATAAATTGGCTATTTCAGACAAGATATCTATCGACTGACGTCTGAAACCTACCAAGACAATTTTGCAAACACTTTCCAGGTGTCAATCATCGCTTGGCTAAGTACAAAATCATTATTGCTGGCCGCCTACGTGTTATAGGCTCAGCTACTGGCGCAGCCGCTTGCGCAGGCATCTGTCCAGTCACACTGCACACCTACGGCAGACAAAGTAGTCCTCCTACACACGCAATAATATCATCATTGGTCAGAGGGACAGAGCTCATCAATTTTGTGCATAAAAGACCCTCAAGACAGATGAAAGAGAGGAGGTCAAACTGAACTTTCGGAGTCTTTTTCTCTAAGGAAAGAACTCCATATTCTTGAGCCTTTTAACTCTCAGCGAGAGATCTCCCGAAACGGCATCTTAGCCAACATCTAAACAGCCACATTGACAGTAAGATCTTCTTACAGGTTTATTCTAAACCTTTACTCCAGCATAAACTGCATAAAAAATACCCATAACTGAATTGAGCATCGGAGGGTTTTCCCATGGCAGTGTCCCTGGGCCTCTAACGTTTCTTTTCCTTTTCAGGCTCCATTGACGGATCCAAACGGAGAGCTAATGACATACTGTTATGCCCCGCACCCTCCGTAGGGTAATTAAAAGGCAAAGAAAGATTCTTACGAAAATTAATGACGGTCAACGAAAATTAATTAGACATTAATATGAGGATTAATTAGAAATTAATGAGGGGATTTAATATTAGAGTTTAATTATATTTAATTAGAATTAAATAATTAAGGATTTATCTGTTAAGATAAATTAATAATAGATATAATTTAGAAACACCAAACTTTTCCCTTTTCCCATATAAAAACTGACAGAACGTCAGTTTTCCCTTCTCAGAACAGAAAAGGATCGACGCTTCCTTTCCTCTAGCCCTAGCCGTTTTTCCAACCACATAGAAGAAGAAGATAGCCTCCAAGAATCAATCAAACCCGCATCCGTTCTTCGTTTCTCTGTCGAGTAATCAAAGGCAAGTAACTTTCTTATAAGTTCCTACGATTTGTGAAAAGAAAAACGGCCTATTTTGCTATTAAATTGGATCACCATGCAGTAGTTTTCGTTTGTGATTATTTGCATATGATTTATGTGTTTTGGTTTCAAGATTTGGCCAATGTATATGAAAAGGTGTTTGTTGATATTGTTGATTACGTGAAATCCTGCAAATCCCTACCCGTGCATCCCTCCTTGGCGTGATTGCATGCTTGTGTGAGAGTTTGAGGAAAAGATGAGATTTTTGGTTTGATAAAGTCGGGGTAATTGCGTACTAGGCTTGAATCATTGTTTGTTATGTGCGTAGCGTTTGAATCTGCAGTTTAAGCATGTGATTATAGCAGAGTTTAGGCTTGGATTGATTGGGATGAAGTTTGGATATGTGGGTGCATTTGGTTCTGCAATGGTTGCAGAAAACGCAGAGGAAGATTTGGAGTAACCGCAGACATCGATCTATCGATGTCAGAGATCGATGTCCCCAGTCGGACATCGATCGATCGATGTAGAGGGTTGCTGAGAGATCGATGTCCTCAGTAGGACATCGATCGATCGAAGTGGAGAGATCGATGTCCCCAGTTGGACATCGATCGATCGAAGTTGAGAGATCGATGTCCTCAGCTGGACATTGATCGATCGAAGCCTAGGGGATGAAGTCCATAAATTTTGTGGAAAATAGAGAAAGGAAGGGGGAAGTTCGGGGAGCTTTCGGGTGACTTTAGAGGGTTCTTAAGACCTGATTAAAGGTATTCTAAGTCTTGGGAACATGACCTAGGATGATGAATCAATTTTGGTGACTTTAATGGGTTCTCGAATCGAGTTCCGGCGGGAATGACCTAGGCGGGTTAAGTGATGAACGTTCGAGGTGTATGAGAGTTCCACGAGGAATGGTTAGGGATACTTGCCTTAGGTTATGAATCTTAGGATCATGACTAAGTGTTGAAGCGATAGTCGAAGTCTAAGTAATGATGTGTAAGTTGGTGAGAGCTTGTGTCTTGCTTATACGTGCGCATGTGTACATGAATGACTTATATGAATGTGAATTGCATACGAGAATGAGAAATGAGAATGAAATGAGGAGTCTTGCATCATGGCACGTGCATTGCATATGGTTTTGAAAAGAGAGGTGTTTCGGCACCGATTTGCGAAGGTGACCTACAGTGTTAACCGGGATGAAAATTTAAGCCGGGGTGCACTGTAGGGCACAAAAGACTGTAACGTTAACCAGGATGGAAATTTAAGCCGGGGTGCGTTACAGGGTATAAAGTCCTCTACAATGTTAATCGGGATGGAAATATAAGCCGAGATGCATTGTAGAGTTTTACGAGATCTGTGATGTTAATCGGGATGGAAATATAAGCCGAGGTGCATCACGGAGCTTATGAGCTTGTAACGTTAACCGGGATGGAAATATAAGCCGGGGTGCGTTACAAGGAAATGAGTACGAGACCGGACATTGTGCACGCACTGCATTGATTTGAGAAGAAATGGCTCATGCATATGTGATTGAGTAGTGTAGTGCATTATTTTGACATGCATCACGAGAGTCGTTGTGGAGTGTGTGCTTATGTTATTTGATCGGTATTGAATTGATTATTTGCGATTTGAATTACTGTTCTTGCTATTACGTGACTCATTCTATATTTGGAAGTTTTACAAGACATGTGCCCCACAATTCCCCTGAATTATCTATTACTCATGTCTTGCCATGTGTTGATCCCGTATGTCTTATAAGCGGGTTACTTGCTAGCGTTCGCTAAGGGTACTGCCTTTGTCTTTGCAGATGAGCCTAGCTACGACATGATATTTATAGAAGACGACGGCGAGTGGGCTGAATGGGATACATAGGGACGTGATGGGTGCTGGTTGAGACAGTTGTTATTTATTTCAGTTTATTCATTCGTTTGAGGATTAGTCGTTATTACTATGGTTGCCCTTTTGAGGTTTTGGTTATCATTGACGTACTGCATTAATGGTTTAGACTTCCGAGATATATGTTTCCGCACTTATTTCTCTTACGTCATTGATGATGTGTATTCGAGAGATGAGACGTCTTGTAGTCTTCTCAGTAAGCTACGACGGGTGTACCGGTTCGGATTCCACTGTCCGGGTCGGGGCGCTATAGGTGGTATCAGAGACGAGGCTTCAGATCTACCTCGGAGACCTAGGTTATGACATATAGAGTCCTAAGTTATGATCTTTACCTTAAGTTGATCTTTAAGTCTAAGTATGTAATCTTAGATTTAAGTTGATGGGGATGGGTGTGTGTACGAGCGCGATAAAAACATAATCCACCAATGTTATTTATTCTAGTTTATGAATTTCACCTCGTACAATATTATAGACCCCTGACATTTATTTTAAACTATTCGATACTAATAAACGTGACCTTGTAGAAAATGCCTCCTAGACGCGATAATCAAGGAAATGGTGGCAATGGAAACAACAACCCTCCACCACCGCCACCTCCAGTATTAGTACCCCAAGCACTGATTGATGCTATCACAGTGATAGCGCAAGGGGTGGCTCAGCAGCAGCAACAGCCACAACAACCTCCTCCGCCACATCTCCAACAAGGCATCAGGTATTACATTGGGGAAATGCGTAAGATGCATGCCCCAAACTTTGAAGGGACCACTGACCCAGAGGTGGCTGGGTTCTGGATTGATGAGGTAGAAAAGTGCTTCAGGCTTGTGCAAGTGCCTGAAGATCTAAAGGTGGACGTAGCCACGCCATTTCTGATTGGCCGAGCTAACGCCTGGTGGAGCGGCATTCTGCCTAAGATGACCCCTCCTATCCAGTGGAGTCAGTTTGTGAAGGCCTACAAAGACTACTACGTGCCTGAGACTGCCATTCTGGAGAAGATGAGGCCGTTTGACAAGTTTGAGCAAGGGAGAATGTCTGTTTCAGATTATGCGGATAGGTTCCATGCCTTGGGTAAATTCACGCCCATGGTACTGGAAAACAACAGAATGAAAATGTTAAAATTCGAAGAAGGGTTGAACCCCCGCATACGGACTGCCATAGCGGGGTCGAGTCTGAAAACATTCAAAGAAATGCTGGACGCGTGTTACCGGGTGGAGAGTGACATGCGTAGGTCACAACCAAGAGAGGCTCGTGAAGAATCGAGCAAGAGGCCGAGGGTAGAGCAAAGCGGAAGTAGACCCGGACGTTGGGTCAAAATTCCTAGGAAAGGACAAACGGGGCCAGTTCAGAGGGCACCGCAACAGAATCAACCCAATCGACAAGCTCCCGCAGAGTGCCCACACTGCCAGAAACGACACGTGGGTGAATGCTGAAAAATTAGCGGAGCATGTTTTAAATGTGGAAAGGCGGGACACAGGATCAAGGATTGCCCTGAGTGGGACCCGAAGCCCCAAGCTGCAGGACCAGGGCCGGCTCCACAGCAGAGAGGCAGGCCCAACGTAAGAGTCCACGCGATGACGGACGCTGAAGTCCAGGAGGATACAAACGTGGTGACAGGTACGACCTAAGTTAAATAATAGTAGTTTAAGCTGGATTTTAGTTTTCTAAGTTAATAATTGAATATGTGCTTTATGTGAAACTTTTATGTGTTACCCTTTGTTGAATAGGTGTGATCCTAGTTAATAACGTGCCCGCAAATGTGTTATTCGATAGTGGAGCTAGCCACTCTTTCATCTCTAAGCGTTTCGCTAAAGGACTCGACTGTTTACCCGAATGGCTTGATAACCCATTTAGGGTACAGGCAGCAGGAGAACAAGTACTGATTTCTCACCATCAGTACAAAGGCTGCGATTTGGAATTAGATGGGAAACTCTTCTCAGTGACCTTAGTCTCAATCTCGATGGACTTTGACATAATATTGGGCATGAATTGGTTGACCAAGAATCATGCCAATATCGATTGTAAACTCAAGCGAGTAACCCTCAAGGACCCTGAGATGAATGACGTCATGGTGCAAGGAAATACCAAGATAACCAAAGCTCCAAAGAAGATATACATGACGGCAATTAAGGCCTTTAAGGCTTTACAGAAGGGAGCAGAGGGGTTTATGGTATATGCTCTAGATGCGAAGCAGGAGGTTCCCTCTATGGAACAAATTCCGGTGATCAACGAGTTTAAGGATGTATTTCCGGACGACTTACCGGGAGTACCGCCATCAAGGGAAGTGGAGTTTGAAATCAACTTGATTCCTGGAGCAGAGCCGATATCTAAGGCACCTTACAGAATGGCTCCAGCTGAACTTAAGGAACTGAAGGGGCAACTTCAGGAATTGTTGGACAAGAAGTTGATTCGCCCCAGTGTATCACCCTGGGGAGCTCCTGTATTATTTGTGAAGAAGAAAGATGGCAGTATGCGGTTGTGTATCGATTACCGCGAATTGAACAAGATCACCATCAAGAACAAATATCCTCTACCAAGGATCGAAGATTTATTCGATCAGCTAAAGGGAGCTCGCTGGTTTTCAAAGATTGACCTCCGTCAAGGATACCATCAATTGCTGGTGAAAGCGAGAGACGTTCCTAAGACCGCTTTTCGGACTCGATACGGGCATTATGAATTTTTAGTGATGCCTTTTGGATTAACTAATGCCCCAGCGGCCTTTATGGACTTAATGAACACCGTATTCCGAGAGCAGTTGGATCAATTTGTGGTGGTATTCATTGATGACATCCTAGTCTACTCTCCTGACGAGCAAGCACACGCTGAACACTTAAGAGTGGTGTTGCAAATCCTGAGACAACAAAAGCTCTACGCCAAATTCAGCAAGTGTGAATTTTGGCTAAGGAGTGTAGCCTTTCTTGGTCATGTGATCTCTGAGGATGGAATCTCGGTAGATCCGAAGAAGATAGAAGCCATCACTGAATGGCCAAGACCTACAAACGTGACTGAAGTAAGAAGCTTCCTAGGCTTGGCAGGTTACTATAGAAAGTTCGTTGAAGGTTTCTCAACAATAGCAGTCCCATTAAGCCGACTTACACAGAAGAAGACCAAGTTCGAATGGACTGCCGAATGCGAGCAAAGCTTTACCGAGCTCAAGAAGAGATTAACCACAGCCCCGGTGTTGGCACAACCCTCCGGCACCGATGGGTTCGTGATTTATAGTGACGCGTCCAAGAAAGGACTAGGTATGTACATCATTACCATTAATGCATTGTATATACTCATGCTAGTCTCAAACTAACGTTCTGTTTATAGGTTGTGTTTTGATGCAAAATGAACGAGTCATATCATACGCGTCAAGACAATTGAAACCATATGAGCAGAACTACCCGACGCATGACTTGGAACTCGCAGCTGTGGTATTTGCTCTTAAGATCTGGAGACACTATCTATATGGAGAGAAGTGTGCAGTATTCACTGATCACAAGAGCTTGAAATACCTATTCTCGCAGAAGGAGTTGAATACGAGACAAAGAAGATGGTTAGAGTTACTCAAGGACTATGACTTGACCATCAACTACCATCCAGGTAAGGCCAACAGAGTGGCGGACGCATTGAGCAGAAAGTCTAGCCACGCAAGACAATCTCCGTTGGAAAGGGAGATCGAAGAATTTGATCTTGAATTGGTGGATTCAGTGGCAAATGTCCTCACAGCCTTGTCTATCAGTCCAGACTTGGTAGACAGAATTAAAGAAGTACAGTATGAGGATCCAGCACTGAGAGAAATCTGCGACAAACTAGCTGCGGGACCAGTAAAGGATTTCCAATGGCGAGAAGATGGAAGTCTATGGTTCCAGAATAGATTGTGTGTACCTAACCATGAGGAGCTTCGAAAGGAGTTGTTACGAGATGCTCATAACTCAAGGATGTCTATCCACCCCGGAAGTACTAAGATGTACAAGGACCTCAAAAGAAACTATTGGTGGATAGGGATGAAGACGTCAATAGCAGCATATGTTGAAAGATGTTTGATATGCCAACAAGTCAAAGCGGAACACCAACGACCTGGTGGTTTGATGAAGCCACTAGAGATTCCAGAATGGAAGTGGGAGCACGTGACAATGGATTTCGTAATGGGACTACCCAAGACCAGAAATGGAAATGAGATGATTTGGGTAATCGTAGACCGATTGACAAAGACGGCTCATTTTATTGCTA
Source organism: Eustoma russellianum (assembly GCA_036186865.1). Lineage (NCBI taxonomy): Eukaryota > Viridiplantae > Streptophyta > Magnoliopsida > Gentianales > Gentianaceae > Eustoma > Eustoma russellianum. The sequence goes on along the minus strand of AP025055.1, from coordinate 8,760,630 downwards.
TGCCACATGGTACGTCGTATGAGAAACTTTCCAATATATATGTGGATAACATTGTGAGCCTACACGGAGTCCCCGTCAGCATTGTATCGGACCGTGACCCCAAGTTTACCTCTAAATTCTGGAGGGCATTTCAGAAGGCGATGGGTACTGAGCTGAGGATGAGTACCGCATATCACCCACAAACGGATGGACAATCCGAGAGAACCATCCAAACATTGGAAGACCTGTTGAGAGCATGCGCCCTAGATTTTAAAGGGAACTGGGATAGCATGCTGAAGTTGATGGAGTTCTCATATAATAATAGCTATCACAGTAAAATTTGCATGGCGCCATTTAAAGCTCTATATGGACGTAAGTGCAGATCCCCGATTTCTTGGGATGAAGTTGGAGAAAGGACAATCACTGCACCCGAGTTGGTTGAGCAAACTATTGGAAAGGTCAAAGTGATAAGAGAGAAACTCAAAGTGGCTCAAGATCGCAGTAAGAGCTGGGCTGACACAAAGAGGCGACCTTTGGAGTTCGAGGAAGGTGAAAAGGTCTATCTACGGGTCTCACCCACCAAAGGGGTTGCAAGATTCGGAATGAAGGGAAAGTTAAGCCCAAGATATATTGGACCTTACGAAATACTTAGCAAAGTGGGCGAAGGAGCATACCGCCTAGCCTTACCTCCGAGTTTGTCCCAAGTCCATAACGTATTTCATGTATCTCAACTAAGGAAATACGTATCGGATCCAAGCCATATTCTTGAAGCTCAACCGTTGGAGGTGAAAGAGGATATCACTTACGAAGAACATCCAATAAAGATTGTGGATAAAAAGGATCAAGTCCTACGCCGACGCGTCATTCTGTATGTCAAAGTTCAGTGGAGTAACCATACGGAGCGCGAAGCCACGTGGGAGCTCGAGGATCAAATGAAGGAGCTGTATCCACACCTCTTCTAATAAGGTACGCCAGTTTCGAGGACGAAACTTTTTGTAAGGGGGGTGGAATGTTATGCCCCGCACCCTCCGTAGGGTAATTAAAAGGCAAAGAAAGATTTTTACGGAAATTAATGACGGTCAACGAAAATTAATTAGACATTAATATGAGGATTAATTAGAAATTAATGAGGGGATTTAATATTAGAGTTTAATTATATTTAATTAGAATTAAATAATTAAGGATTTATCTTTTAAGATAAATTAATAATAGATATAATTTAGAAACACCAAACTTTTCTCTTTTCCCATATAAAAACTGACAGAACGTCAGTTTTTCCTTCTCAGAACAGAAAAGGATCGACGCTTCCTTTCCTCTAGCCCTAGCCGTTTTTCCAACCACATAGAAGAAGAAGATAGCCTCCAGGAATCAATCAAACCCGCATCCGTTCTTCGTTTCTCTATCGAGTAATCAAAGGCAAGTAACTTTCTTATAAGTTCCTACGATTTGTGACAAGAAAAACGGCCTATTTTGCTATTAAATTAGATCACCATGCAGTAGTTTTTGTTTGTGATTATTTGCATATGATTTATGTGTTTTGGTTTCAAGATTTGGCCAATGTATATGAAAAGGTGTTTGTTGATATTGTTGATTACGTGAAATCCTGCAAATCCCTACCCCTGCATCCCTCCTTGGCGTGATTGCATGCTTGTGTGAGAGTTTGAGGAAAAGATGAGATTTTTGGTTTGATAAAGTCGGGGTAATTGCGTACTATGCTTGAATCATTGTTTGTTATGTGCGTAGCGTTTGAATCTGCAGTTTAAGCATGTGATTATAGCAGGGTTTAGGCTTGGATTGATTGGGATGAAGTTTGGATATGTGGGTGCATTTTGTTCTGCAATGGTTGCAGAAAACACAGAGGAAGATTTGGAGTAACCGCAGACATCGATCGATCGATGTCAGAGATCGATGTCCCCAGTCGGACATCGATCGATCGATGTAGAGGGTTGCTGAGAGATCGATGTCCTCAGTAGGACATCGATCGATCGAAGTGGAGAGATCGATGTCCCCAGTTGGACATCGATCGATCGAAGTTGAGAGATCGATGTCCTCAGCTGGACATCGATCGATCGAAGCCTAGGGGATGAAGTCCATAAATTTTGTGGAAAATAGAGAAAGGAAGGCAGAAGTTCGGGGAGCTTTCGGGTGACTTTAAAGGCTTCTTAAGACCTGATTAAAGGTAGTCTAAGTCTTGGGAACATGACCTAGGATGATGAATCAATTTTGGTGACTTTAATGGGTTCTCGAATCGAGTTCCGGCGGGAATGACCTAGGCGGGTTAAGTGATGAACGTACGAGGTGTATGAGAGTTCCACGAGGAATGGTTAGGGATACTTGCCTTAGGTTATGAATCTTAGGATCATGACTAAGTGTTGACGCGATAGTCGAAGTCTAAGTAATGATGTGTAAGTTGGTGAGAGCTTGTGTCTTGCTTATACGTGCGCATGTGTACATGAATGACTTATATGAATGTGAATTGCATACGAGAATGAGAAATGAGAATGAAATGAGGAGTCTTGCATCATGGCACGTGCATTGCATATGGTTTTGAAAAGAGAGGTGTTTCGGCACCGATTTGCGAAGGTGACCTACAGTGTTAACCGGGATGGAAATTTAAGCCGGGGTGCACTGTAGGGCACAAAAGACTGTAACGTTAACCGGGATGGAAATTTAAGCCGGGGTGCGTTACAGGGTATAAAGTCCTCTACAATGTTAATCGGGATGGAAATATAAGCCGAGATGCATTGTAGAGTTTTACGAGATCTGTGATGTTAATCGGGATGGAAATATAAGCCGAGGTGCATCACGGAGCTTATGAGCTTGTAACGTTAACCGGGATGGAAATATAAGCCGGGGTGCGTTACAAGGAAATGAGTACGAGACCGGACATTGTGCACGCATTGCATTGATTTGAGAAGAAATGGCTCATGCATATGTGATTGAGTAGTGTAGTGCATTATTTTGACATGCATCACGAGAGTCGTTGTGGAGTGTGTGCTTATGTTATTTGATCGGTATTGAATTGATTATTTGCGATTTGAATTACTGTTCTTGCTATTACGTGACTCATTCTATATTTGGAAGTTTTACAAGACATGTGCCCCACAATTCCCCTGAATTATCTATTACTCATGTCTTGCCATGTGTTGATCCCGTATGTCTTATAAGCGGGTTACTTGCTAGCGTTCGCTAAGGGTACTGCCTTTGTCTTTGCAGATGAGCCTAGCTACGACATGATATTTATAGAAGACGACGTCGAGTGGGCTGAATGGGATACATAGGGACGTGATGGGTGCTGGTTGAGACAGTTGTTATTTATTTCAGTTTATTCATTCGTTTGAGGATTAGTCGTTATTACTATGGTTGCCCTTTTGAGGTTTTGGTTATCATTGACGTACTGCATTAATGGTTTAGACTTCCGAGATATATGTTTCCGCACTTATTTCTCTTACGTCATTGATGATGTGTATTCGAGAGATGAGACGTCTTGTAGTCTTCTCAGTAAGCTACGACGGGTGTACCGCTTCGGATTCCGCTGTCCGGGTCGGGGCGCTACACATACTACAAGCATCATCCCTGATCCACCTGGTGAAGATCCCACTTCATCAGTTCCGGTACTTGAAGCTTTAGGGAGCCAATCTTTTCTTCACCAACAGATATTGTAGAGTCATTTTCAAGCTTCGTGGAGTTGAATTTCCATTACATGCTTTATTCCATGTCTTGAATCATTCTTTCGAAGGCCTGAACTTTTGGGAAGGTCAACCTTTTCTTCAGCAAAAATTACTGTAAGATCAATTACAGGCATTGAGAAGACTAGTTTTACCGATTTGCTTGTTTATGATGCCTGAACCATTGATTCTGTAGCCTGGATCTTTTCTTCAACTTTCTCTTTATTTAATAAAATCCCTTCATTAACGCATATTCTTATTATTTTTCTATCTGTGTCTATATATGTAGGCGGGGTCTAACTAGAACCAAACTTTAGATCTGTCTCTTGAGATGGAGGTGTTGTTTGTCTGCCTCTCATCCTCCCAGACCCTAGCGATAGCTTTTGCTGTCGTTGGTATATACTGAGTATGATTGTTGTTGTAGTTAGATTTGATTTGGAAGTCAAGGTTTCCTTGTACTAGCAAGAAAGAACTTCATATCATATAGAAAGCCAGTAATGACTAGCTATACACACGGATAAAACTTCAAGAATTCTCAGCTACAATCATATTCATTTCACAATGACGTAGGATCTGTTATGTTTTTATTGGGCATCAGTCCCTTTTTTCACCAACCTATCCTCCAAGATAAAGAAGAAACATTTCTGGAGAAGAGCCAAGAATCTAAAGGCAAAATATCTACTAGAATTTTAGAAACCATTTGCTGACTACGACTCAAGTTAAATCTAAACATTAGCAGGTGGTAGTCAAATTTCATATTCCTTCCTCTTCTTTCAGTCTATAGGAAGAAGTTACTTTTATGCCATACATATAATTGTGTTAAAATTAGAATGGACCACTGCAGCTAACCAAGTGCAATATGTAAAATTATATATTTTCGTGGCTTATGTATAACCTAACAAAAGCTACAAAAATACTAGGGTTATGCTTGATTATGCTCGACTAGTAGTATGACATGCAATTCATTCCTCCACGGATATAAATCAGAAAAAATGTGGAAGAAAAGGTTGTACATAATGTTAGTTACATTATAGGATTGGTGTTGTTCCCAAAACTCTACATCATATCAGTTATATTAACTTCCCCCGATAGGGCTAGTGAGCTGATTAATGAACAAAGAAGATGATCTCTAATATAGAGAAAGCTGAGTATAACAGTGAAAATATCAACTACAAAGTTGGGAAATATTTTATCAACATGACGAAAGTTGATTCTGAACATTGTTAATATATTAGATTAACTTCTCCCTTGTACTGAAGGCAAATATATATCACATAGAGATGCTTAATCACCAAAAGAAGATGATCTTTAATGTAGAGGAAGCTGAGTATAGCTCAAATATATCAAACACACAGTAGGAAATATTTGCTTATCATAACTCAAGTTGAATATGAACATTAATGTGTGGTGGCCAAGTTTCAGGTTCCGTCCTCTTCTTTCAGCAGTCTATATTAAGAATTTACTTTTATATGTACATAGCAGTTCGATAAAATAAGAACACACTAGTGTAACTAATTAAGTGCAATATGTAAAACTCTACCGTTTCCAAGCCTTTATATAATCTAACAAAAGCTACAAGCACACTAGATTTATGCTCGACTCTGTTTTGTCTAGTAGGACGTGAATTTCATTAATTAGAGGGGGGGGGAAAAAGGGAGTAGACATCGAATACATTGTGTTGGTTACATTATAGGATTAGTGGTTTGAGAAAAGAAAAACAAATACACACTTGTTGGCTCTGTGGAGATGTATTTCTCTGGTATGTTTCATTTGGAAACCTGAATCTCGCTTCGAACGCCTCCACCTTTGCTCGGAGGGTTTCCCTTTGGATATCCTCTTACGAAAAAAAAGAAAGAAATAGGAAGGAAAAAGAAAAAGAAATAAAAAAACGCAGACATAATATTTTGTTCAAAAGAACTATGAAATGCTAAACATATGCTTCTTTAAGGAAACGTAAAACATCTTACTCCATGAGAAGTCACATTTAAGCTACAGTACTAAAGTTTTATTTGCATAATATTAGATAGCATATCTAACTGATAGCATAACATTAAGTTTGGATAAATCTTATTATTCTATCTATCACTGCTCACTGCTTTTAGTTCCTGTTTCAGTTCTAAACAAGGCCTTGAGAAATCATATGATTCCATAAACACACTCTTTTGTTTCCTGCTTCAACTCTTCAAATGATCTTGATATATGATGCCGAAACTACATATTTTCAAGCATCATCATTTTAAAGAAGAATAATCTTTTGAAATTCAACAGCGAAGTGGAGAAGATAATGCCTTATATTTCAAGCTTGAAAAGGAAGATTCATTACCATTTCCTTTTCTAGTGAAGGTAAAAGAAAGAACTTTCGATTTCTGATGCACCTAGCTAGCGTATAGGTAATCACGCATCTTTCATATCGTTTTCTAGGCATTTTGCATAATGTTGAAGTTGCAATAGCATGGTTTTCACTCTATTGACATCAAATGATATTTCTTGTGGATTGGTTGTGTTTTGGTACTCTTTGGTGTGCTTTCTTGTGCAGGATTGGTGTTGCTCGGAGTTGGATTAGCAGAACAGAGGAAAATAGTGAAAAAGCTTGAAGCAGAAGTTCAGAAACCAGAGAACGCTCTCTGGACCAGTGGAGAACGCTCTCCAACTACTGGAAGCACCAAATTCACAGCTACCAGATAGCATCTTTAAATCAATCATAAAGCACTCTTCAGAAGCCATCAGAAAGCGCTCTTCAACCACCAAAAGAGCGCTACTAGAAACTATTTTTCATATACTTTGATGATGTGGAGGATCCCCAATGGCTACATCTAAGGAGGCTCCATTAGAGTTGTAAGTAGATGATATTTTGATAATTCATTTATCAACTTTTGTGGTGGTCGCGTTAAGATATAATGGGTATAATGGATTGATTGATTATCTTTTAGCTTTGTTTTAGTCTAGGGTAGTTTTACATAGAGAAAACTCCTTCCTCTTTACTTTCTGCCTCTATGATAAACCACAATTGAACCATCTGTTAGTCAATAACAGTCAACTTCAGTAGGCTTGGCGTTTGAGATATTATGGTACAGCAATTCAGCAGCTTAGCAGCTCAGCAGCCCAGCAGCTCAGCTGCTCAGTGCCTAAATATGGCAGTTCAGCTTCAGGCGCACTTTAGTAGAACAACCCAACATCCTCACTAAAAAATATGCCAAGGTTTTCACCTCGGCGCCAACTTCAGCATATGGCTCAAATACTACACCTCGGGCCACTTTATCCAGACACTATTTAATCATATTCTACAACAAGACTTAGCTGTGTACCACTGCAAGCCGAGTGCTTCGGGATTTGTCAAAGGTCAGCTGTGTACCACAGCAACTTACGCACTTCGGCAAGGTTCGACTGTGTACCACAGCAAACCTACCTTGCCAAGATATTATGTCGTGGGACCCTCAGGCAGATACTTTTTAAACATAGTGACTACAGCTGGCTATTCTTATATAACACGCCAAGGTCACAATAGCCGGACTACTAGTTACATCAATCAGGCCGATCTATTGATTACATCAGACAGGCTAGTGATCACATCAGCAGACCTACAGCATCCTAGGCTTTCTGCCCCAAGCAAAGATCTTATCCTATTATCTACTATCAGGAGGTTCAAGGCGGGAAAAGATCTATAAAGCCAGGCCAACTTGGGAGTTCAGGAGGGGAGACTGGACAACATATTCACATACCCTGCTCCTCGGCAAATACTGTGAGAAATTCCTAACTCATCCCTTTACATTATAATCTCAGAGAGATATGGCCCAAACTGACTTGAGCGTCGGAGGGTTTTTCCCGGGGCCAACCCCCCGGGACCTCTGAACTTTGCTACTTTGTGCAGGATATTTGGCGCTATTCCAGCTACACATTTTCAATTCCAGTTGACAAATTCTTTACGTCAACTGACGGAGCTGAATCGAGGTCATCTAGACCCTTGGTGAAGATCCGGCTTCATCATTTGGCGCTAGAGGAAGGGCCCCTTAGTCCCTTAACCCAGAAAAGAGCTACTCAAAGTTTTTTCTGACGATTACTCAGAGCTCTTCTAATTATACTAGGAAGCTATTGAGAGAAATATGAGTAAACAAGATAGTCAAGGGTCCAAGCAACATATGACATCCAGGAGGAGCCAAAGATCTTCTCAACAACAAACTGATCAATGCTCCACGGAGCCAGGAGAATCCTCAACTCCTATTGCTTTCACGTATGAAGAGCACATTCGAGCCATTCGTTATGTGGCTCAAAACCCAGAGGTCTTCCAAGCTGTAGTGAAGGAAATGAAGGGGAAGGCATCTGCAGCCAAGTCCAGTGGGTCTCGTTCTAATAATTCTCACCCACTGGATCACATGGAGTATTCACCTACTCGGCCTGGTTACTGTACCAGGCGTCAAGCTGAGTTTATGGCCAAGACTAGACAGCCAAAGACAAAGCCTGGCCACCAGAGCTTGAGGTGCAATCAAAAAGTTTTCCTGCCTTTTAAACGGGGCAAGAAAGTTGAAAATAAAGATAAAGCACCGTTGCAGGAAAGGTGCTCCGTTAAGATTCGGTTAGGAGGCCGAGGAAAGGAAAGAAGCTCACTATTGGCTTCAAAAGCTCATATCCTTTCCTATATGAGGAAAAATCTCTGGCAAAAGAACCCCAGCCCCTCGCTGGACCAATCCGTAAAAGAAACCATCAACTGTACTGCCTCTATCATCATGATATTGGTCATGATACAGAAGATTGTAGACAGCTCGGGCAAGAGATTGGGCGTCTTATTGAGCTGGGTCACCTGCGGCATTTCTATAATCCCAGGTCTAGGCTTCACAACAGGCTAGACTTTGGTAAACCCCCTCCAGAGGAAAGTTGTAAACCCGGATATCACCAGGGTTTTCTGGGTGATACAGATTCGGATTTCGATTGGGATGGGACACGGATTTCTGAGCATATAAGGCTAATCTAATGACCATGGACCCTGATTCAATCGAATCATGGTTTGTCTCTTCTTGTCTTCATCCGGAATCCCCCGGCTCAGCCTTATGTTATCAAGGGATCAGTCTCTTATATTTAACTGGACATTCTTATATGGCATTCAGCCAGGAGAGTTAAGTCACCATATGGTGCATAATTCATGATTGTCTATCACCCACGACGAAAGTGGGGGCATTCCCAGCAGGTCTGGAAGGCTGAGCAGGTCTCAGTATGATGGGACAGGTTTCCCGATACTCTTAACCAGCAGGTCTGGAAGGTTGAGCAGGCCTCAACATTATCTTTACCCAGCAGGTCTGGAAGGCTGAGCATGTCTCAGCAGGATGGGACAGGTTTCCCGATACTCTTACCCAGCAGGTCTGGAAGGCTGAGCAGGTCTAAGCAGGATGAGACAGGTTTCCCGATACTCTTACCCAGCAGGTCTGGAAGGTTGAGCAGGTCCCAACATTATCTTTACCCAGCAGGTCTGGAAGGCTGAGCAGGTCTCAGTAGGATGGGACAGGTTTCCCGATACTCTTACCCAGCAGGTCTGGAAGGCTGAGCAGGTCTCAGCAGAATAGGACAGGTTTCCCGATACTCTTACCCAGCAGGTCTGGAAGGTTGAGCAGGCCTCAACATTTTCTTTACCCAGCATGTCTGGGAGGCTGAGCAGGTCTCAGCAGAACGAGATAAGTTCCCTATATTTTCACCTCAGCAGGACTGAGAAGGTTGAGCAAGGCTCAACATCATTCTTACCCCAGCAGGTCTGGGAGGCTGAGCAGGTCTCAGCGGAACAAGATAAGTTCCATATATTTTCACCTCAGCAGGACTGAGAAGGTTGAGCAGGTCTCAACATCATTCTTACCCCAGCAGGTCTGGGAGGCTGAGCAGGTCTCAGCGGAACGAGATAAGTTCCCTATATTTTCACCTCAGCAAGACTGAGAAGGTTGAGCAGGTCTCAACATCATTCTTACCCCAGCAGGTCTGGGAGGCTGAGCTGGTCTCAGCAGAACGAGATAAGTTCCCTATATTTTAACCTCAGCAGGACTGAGAAGGTTGAGCAGGTCTCAACATCATTCTTACCCCAGCAGGTCTGGGAGGCAGAGCAGGTCTCAGCGGAACGAGATAAGTTCCCTATATTTTTACCTCAGCAGAACTGAGAAGGTTGAGCAGGTCTCAACATCATTCTTACCCCAGCAGGTCTGGGAGGCTGAGCAGGTCTCAGCGGAACGAGATAAGTTCCCTATATTTTCACCTCAGCAGGACTGAGAAGGTTGAGCAGGTCTCAACATCATTCTTACCCCAGCAGGTCTGGGAGGCTGAGCAGGTCTCAGCGGAACGAGATAAGTTCCCTATATTTTCACCTCAGCAGGACTGAGAAGGTTGAGCAGGTCTCAACATCATTCTTACCTCAGCAGGTCTGGGAGGCTGAGCAGGTCTCAGCAGAATAAGACAAGTTCCCTATATTTTCGCCTCAGCAGAATTAAGGGGTTCGGCAAAATCTTAACAATGGGACAAGATTGCCAATATTCCAACTCAGCCAAGCTTAAAAGCCAAGTATAAAAGCTGGAGCTTGATACTTTGATGAAGGAATCAGCATACAAGAGATACTCTTATGGCAAAGATGAAGACAAATACTTGCAAACTGAGCAAGGCTAAAGACAAATGCTTGCAAACTATAACCATAGGGCAAGTTGAAGACAAATATTTGCAGAAAGCAAATGAAAGGACTTCGCAGAATAGATGGTCAACGCTCGCCATCTATAGAAAAAGAGCAAGTTGAACTTCAAAAGATTGAAAAGCTAGAAGAAGTCAGAAAGCAAAATTTGGAAAAAATAGACTTTCATTGATTATGAAATCTGTTACAACTACGAACTGTTTACAAGGAAAAATCCTATTCTACTACAAAAATCTTTTCTCCTCTGCTTCGAAAACTCAGTAATCTTGATACAGCCTCAGACTTGGACTATGAAGAGCAGCGAATGGTCCTTATCCAGATCTAGGAAGACTTCTTGACAATCGTCCCCTCTATGGTAACATGGCAGAACAAAATTTTGCCACATTGTTGCCGTCCTTGCTTCACTGCTACCATGTCTTAAAGATGGCTTGCGGAGAATGTAATCGCAATTGTTCCCTGCTTCACTGGGAGAAGAGGGATTTGTGTGATTACAAAACACCAAAATGAAACCTTTGCTGGAAAAGGATGTGTTGAAGGAGAATCCCTGTCATGAAATGACAAAGGCGCTAAAGCGAAAGATACGACGATGAATAAAAAAGGATTGCTGGAAAGGAACAATCTCCATGAAGAAAGATTGTTTCCATCAGAATCAAATTCTTTATGAAAGGACTGAGTCTCACAGGTATTTTTCAGATTCTTGAAGCACGAAAGGGTATGCATATTTCGGAAATGTTTATATAGAGATAAAGGATTGGGTGGAAAGGAAGAATGTTATGAAACACCAAGATAGGCATCAAGGATGGGAAGCTTAAATGCAGAATGAAGAATGAGGAGATGAAAGCACCTCTATTTATAAGCAGAGGAAGGAAAAGAGGCTCCCTTTTTCGTTTGAAATTTGAAATTCGAAAAGGCAGAAGTTCATGTATCCCCCCCCTCGGGAAGTGGAATCGCCAAAAAAGCAATAATAGAGCATCGGAACTATCGCTTGCGTTAAAAGCGGAAGTAAAGAGATAACCATGTGATTAATGGAGATTGGCCACGTCATGAAAACAAGATTTGTATGCCTTCACAATTCAGTTCAGCCACACAAAATCTGGGGGCAAATGATAAACCACAATTGAACCATCTGTTAGTCAATAACAGTCAACTTCAGTAGGCTTATCGTTTGAGATATTATGGTACAACAATTCAGCAGCTCAGTAGCCCAGCAGCTCGGCCGCTCAGTGCCTAAATATGGCAGTTCAGCTTCAGCCGCACTTTAGTAGAACAACCCAACACCCTCACTAAAAAATATGCCAAGGTTTTCACCTCGGCGCCAACTTCAGCATGTGGCTCAAATACTACACCTCGGGCCACTTCATCCAGACACTATTTAATCATATTCTACAACAAGACTTAGCTGTGTACCACAGCAAGCCGAGTGCTTCGGGATTTGTCAAAGGTCAGCTGTGTACCACAGCAACTTACGCACTTTGGCAAGGTTCGACTGTGTACCACAGCAAACCTACCTTGCCAAGATATTATGTCGTGGGACCCTCAGGCAGATACTTTTTAAACATAGTGACTACAGCTGGCTATTCTTATATAACACGCCAAGGTCACAATAGCCGGACTACTAGTTACATCAATCAGGCCGACCTATTGATTACATCAGACAGGCTAGTGATCACATCAGCAGACCTACAGCATCCTAGGCTTTTTGCCTCAAGCAAAGATCTTATCCTATTATCTACTATCAGGAGGTTCAAGGCAGGAAAAGATCTATAAAGCCAGGCCAACTTGGGAGTTCAGGAGGGGAGACTGGACAGCATATTCACATACCCTGCTCCTCGGCAAATACTGTGAGAAATTCCTAACTCATCCCTTTACATTATAATCTCAGAGAGATATGGCCCAAACTGACTTGAGCGTCGGAGGGTTTTTCCCGGGGCCAACCCCCCGGGACCTCTGACCTGTGTTACTTTGTGCAGGATATTTGGCGCTATTCCAGCTACACATTTTCAATTCCAGTTGACAAATTCTTTACGTCAACTGACGGAGCTGAATCGAGGTCATCTAGACCCTTGGTGAAGATCCGACTTCATCACTCTACATTTCCACTTAAATTCTTCTTTATTTTGTTGAGACTTTAAATTTTCTTGTCCACATTTCCTTTCTTTTATTTTCGCAATGTAGATGCTTGACGAAGATTACACACTAGATGTTTGTGAAAATGCCTAAGTGGTGATCACTTGATTTTTGCTTCGGATTCGGCACTTTTCTTACCTTTGCAATTTATTTTCATTAGATTCTAGGTATAAAGCATGTTTAATAAGGAGAATTCACCTAGTGGTACTTGACTATTTTTTTTCATATTTATTTAGGCGAATTTCATTTTGTTAACTTTCATTAATCTACTTAGACTGAATGAGTTTGTATTGTTTCTACTTTTATAAACTTAGCTTTTATAGAATCGGTCCTTATTCTTCTGTCTACTTATTTGATTAGAATGTCAAAATATTGTTTGATGCATGACGACACATCACTTACTGTAGTGATCCGTCTCAAGCCCTAGTACTCGAAACGACTCTCTCACCGTATTTCGCTAAGGAAAATATAAGGCGTTAAAGACGAAACAAATACACGTCATCGGAAGTCAAAATAAAAATCCTCAAATTCATCAATATCATAAATGAATGTCAAAAATCTAGGTCAAATCTAATACAATATCGGAATAATTAAAATGAACAAATGACTAAATCTCAACTGTCCAAAACTAAACAGAAAATTCAAATGTCTCTAACTCCTCCTCAGAAAATCCTCAATAGTCAAGATCAATCAACTCTCTTGATTCGGGTCATCGTCTACGTAAACCCACTCGAATTCCTGATCATCTGAAAAAATATGGAGGGAGTGGTATGAGCGACAAGTCGCTCAGTAAGTAATCCCACTATACTTACCATGGGATCATACATTGAGAATCAAGTGTGATAAAAATATCTAACAACATAAAATAATAGCATGCTTCTCTTCGCAAGTAAATTTTTAATTCTGCCCCCTAACATCCAAAAGCGAATAGAGCAAATAGACCAAAGAAAGTACGTAACAAAGTCCAATTAGGGGTTAGTCTAAATCCAAAATCGATGATGCAATTTTCCAAATATGCAATGTCAAAATGTCCAAAGTCAAATGCTCAAATTCCAAAGTTCAAAAATCCAAAGTTTCCAAATCCGATTTAGCCAGTCCAATGACCAAAATCCAAATCCGAGTACAACTCCGTCGAATCCAAATATCCAAATCTGGCTTGACCGGTCCAAAATCCAAATTGCTAAAATATCCGAAACCTGGCTAAAATAGTCCAAAACAATGTAATGGCTATAGCACTTTCCCAACAAATGACTTATACCGTAAGACTTACTAATTGGTCCCCCAATGATCAATATACCCGTCGCTCTATATCACAATAGTCAATATGCCGGGGTGTCCTAATGGCGGCCAGTATGTCCGGGCTCTATATCCAAAATAGCCAATATGTCCGGATGCTCCGTTTGTTTGGAACCAATCCGGCTTAACAATATATTTCAAGTGTAGGGGTGAATTTTTAAAATATGCAAATGCAACTTTTCAAAACCATTTTCAAGTACCAAAGTTAGTCCAAATTACCAAAATGGACCAAAATGTCAAATTTGTCAAAGTTACCAAATTGCCCTCAAATATCAAATAATTCCAAAAAAATAATCCAAATAGGGCAAACATATCCAGAATATCAAAATCATCACCATCTCAGCCGTGTAAGCATACACGTATATATGTCTACGCCTATACATGCACATATATACGTATATACGTACACTCGACTCACTCGGCTCACTATTCCCCCAAAAATATCGATACACCGATTTAACCCACATAGAATTATATGATTTCATCGACTCCAATCCATAACTTATGCCAAATCCAGCTTTTGGCCGAATACTAATTTCCCCAAATTCAAGTTACTTTCCGGCCATTAACGCACAACAATCACGAAATATAACCATATATACATATATATATATAATATAATATATATTACTCTATATACGTATCATTTTAATAATTTTTGCTGCCGTTAGGACGTACTGGGTATGATTGCTTGATTGATACGTATCATTTTAATATATCATTTGTCAATATACTTACTGGCCGGCTATGAAAATAACATGTTCACAAATTACACTTTCGGCCACTTAGCAAACTTTCGTTTCAATTACCTAATTGCACATAAAAATATGTTTACCTGTAAAACTTATAAAACCAAAGTCTCTGAAATTTATAAAATTAATCCCACCATCAATGAGTAATGGCCAAAAGTCAAATCTCAAATTGCATAAAAACTTTCGGCCAATTTTCCATTACTAGCTAGAATTTACATAAACGGATATATATAATCAGTTTTTTTCTTTGCACATATGCATATATTATTCTAATATTAATCACTGAGATTACAATCTTGGCCGAATCTCAAACCTCCAACACCCAAAAATAATTCGGCATACACCAATTTCAAAACAATATTTGCATGTGTATATATAAATCTACATACATTTTTTTTATAGAAAGGGGCTTTTATTAAAAACCTCACTTATGGTGGAGGAAAACCATATTACAAGAATCATCGTATGTGAATAAATGAATCAACGAGCTTAGAAGTGTATATCTCCAGTCGTATATGATATGCCGCATTAAAACCTTGCCAAGAAAAACCACCCTTGTGGATAAAACCTTGGCGAAGGAAAAAGCGTACATATTTATACGGCTATCATTGACATAGAAGCGATAGTAACATAAATACAAGGAAATGATTGTTGTATAGTAAATAACAGTGTTGTCTCGTTTGCGTGGGAGAAATCTTGCCGCTGAAGAAGGACCGCAGATGGTGAAAGGTATTGCCAAGATAGCGGCCGGTGTCTGCTTGAAGCTAAACAGTGTCGTCCTCGTGAAGGATAGTCGTAGTGAATTCAACCATAAGAAAAGAAACACAGATGTGAGTCTAAATGATTCAAATGAAAATATACATTGAAGGGGTGCTTGATGAGGAAATGAAGAAAACGCACCAACATTGCCTGTGTTGAAAACACAGGCAACAACCAAGGTGAATAGCCGTGTACATCGCCTCCATATGTTATCGCCAAAGATGGCGGTGAAAAGTATGGGGGCCAGTGTGTCTCATCCACCGCATACATGTATCGCATCCAGAGGAAGAATCCAAACCATGCACATGTGAGGAGAGAAGCATCATTAAAAGTTGCAACGGAACACAACAACAAAGGAATCATCAATGAGATATAAGGCATACCAAGCCTGCCTGTATCCAACAGGATACAGGCAGAGTTATGATAATCGTGTCAATCCATATGGAAGACTTGATTAAGGAACACGTAAATGAGCTGTAGAGAGATCCAAAGTGATAGCTCCACGCACTAATGGAGGAAGCGTGCGATGGGTATAAGCCTGCGTGCAAGGATACAACATAGCGTGTTGTGCAAGATAATGAGCAGCCATATTTGTCTCCCTATAAATATGCAGAAAATCCATCCGATGAAGGTGTGTCAATGTATGAAGCAAGCGGAGATGATAATTGCCATAAACCAAAATTGGCCGCGAGAGACGAGTTATCAGCTGCGAACAATCCGTCTCTAGAATAATTGAGCGATGCAGTGGAAGGAAATACAATAAGCCAAAAATGGAAGAATGGATCTCAGCACTTAGAGGTGTACTGGGGGGAGGCAGAAGGAGATTGCCCCCACACATGAACCGGCATGATCTCGCAAAATAGCACCTCCTGCACTATACTGTCTGCCTACAGCTGCATCTATATTTAATTTGAATCGAACCAAAGGTGGAGTACTCCAATGCACCAATATAGGACGCGGCGGCTGAGGCGAAGGAAACCAAACAAATTGCGGCAGTGGTCCCGACGCTATCATAGATCCAGCAATGGTTTTGCTCCACATTGCAATGTCATAGTGAACAGATGCCCGGAGAGATGAGACTGAGAAATTGTGTGCGTCCCCAGATGTAAGGGCCGAATACGTACGCCATAAATTGTAAACAATAAGTGACGGAACAACAACTTTTAAAACACCAGAGAGCGAAGAGAAAGAAGACCGATACCGCCAGGATAATAGGTATTGACTGAGAGGCAGCGATGACGGTGGAGGACAAAGCAACTCACCAGCAAAATAATACCAAATGGAACAAACGCGCGAGCAGTATATAAATAGGCCTAGCGGTAATATATCTGCCTATGAAGTCCTCAAAAGGTAAAGCTGAGTGGAAAATACGCCGCAGAAAAAATTGGATGATAGGAGAGTGATGCTTGAACCAAATAAATTTCGTCGTGAGCAGAGCAGGATTGGAAGCCCGGCAGATATCATAAGCCGATCGTAAGGAGAATTCGCCAGATGCCGTTGGAAGCCAGCTGAGATGGTTCGCTTGTCCCTCAGTCTAGGCAATGCAAGTCGGATGAATACGAAATGATCTTCCATATGGGGGAGTCATATAAACGAGGAGTATAATCGTCACGACGGCCATATTTGACATGCATGTACTTGCTCCAAAGGGTAGAATGTTGCTGATAGGACCACCATATTCGGCAGTGATAAGCTTGCTGAAGTGCATTGAGATCTCGAAGGCCTAATCCGCCCTCTTCACGGGGTATTGTAATTTTATCCCACGCAACCCAATGATGTCGGCTCCCTAATAAAATGCTGCCATCTTCCTATTTATGATTTTGATCACTGACCTTGGAAGGGCTCCTGCCGCCATAATATGTAAAGGTATTGCCGAGAGGACTGAAAGCAGCAGAACTAGACGACCAGCAGAAGAAAGCAAACGGGAGTGCCAGTCCAGGAGTCGTGAGTCGACATGTTGTAATAATGGGGTGCAAAACCGTGCTCTATTGATACCTTTATGCAAATAAGATCCAAGGTATCGAAACGGTAAGCCTGATCATTGCATGTTAAGAAGATTGGCAAATCTGCGGCACTGATGAGGTGATACCGCGGAAGATGGAATTAAGTTTCTCTTTTGATAATTCACTTTTTGTCCAGAGGCTTCCTCATATTGTGGTAAGAAGGCATGAAAGCGCTGTAAATTTCTCTGTCTGCCCTTTAAAAATACTAAAAGATCATCTGCATAAGCTAAATGTGTGATAGTGAAAGGGACTCTGCCGAAACGAAAGGGCTGTATTGTTCCCGATGTAACCAGTGATTTCAAACCTTTGCTAAAGCCTTCTGAAGATAGAATGAAAAGCTGTAGGGATAAAGGGTCACCCTGCTTGACCCATCTATACGGGCGGAATGTGGTGGATGGCTGGCCATTAATTAAGACAGACAATGTTGTGGCTCGTAAATGATTTAAGATTATCCGACTGAAGAAACCAGAGAAACCGAACCTGTGCAAGAGAAGTTCCAGATATTCCCAGCTGACCCTATCAAATGCCTTCATCATATCAAGCTTCAAACATAGCTGTGAACCGCCCTTATCGAGCATATGTATCATTTCACGTGCCATTAACAACTGTGTGGAGATATCCGAACCTGGCAGGAAACCCGTCTGCTCAGGCGATATCAGTCTCGGTAGCAGATTATTTAAACACGATGCAATTATTCTTGTACAGACTTTACTCAGAAAATTTGTTAGACAGATTGGCCGGAAGTCACTGAATGTTACAGGATACTGTTTCTTGGGAATCAAGGTGATAAGAGCACTAGCCATTACTGCTGGCTGCGGAATGCCAAGAAAGAATTCCTGCACTGCTTTAAAAACATCTACATGTATGATCGACCAGCAGGAGCGATAGAAATTACCATTAAACCCATCTGGCCCTGCTGCGCTGTGACGATCCAAATGCCAAACTGCCTGTTTCACTTCCTCTTCCGTCGGCAATTGTATAAGAATGGAATTATCTTTAGCAGTCACTAACCTGGGGATATGGCGTAAAATTGTTTCATGATGTTGTGTTGTCTCGCGCGCAAATAGTGCAGTATAGAATGTTACTGCCTCAGCCATGATGGAATCGGATGTGGTGCATTGTTCCCCAGCGATTGTGTGAATTTGCTGGATACGTTGTTGCATCCTCCTGCCTTTGGCAATAGAGTGATAGAAGCGCATGTTTGCATCACCTTCTTTCAGCCAGCAGAAGCGCGCTTTTTGTTTCCAAAAATGTAGTTCATATATACAGGCCCGTTGATACTCAGCTTTTGGTTTTTGGTATGCCATACGATTCTCTTCCGAAGGCTGAGAGTCTCAACTGCTCTCAGCACGAGTAAGATTAGATTCTGCTTGCATGAGATTGGTAAATATATTTCCGAAAATTTCTTTATTCCAATGCTGAATGTCCTTCTTTAGACGGGATAATTTAGTACAGAAACCATACATACCGCCTGTTGTAGGATAAGATGTCCAAGCTTGCTTCATATAAGAATGGAAGTGTGGATGTAATATCCAAGAATCCAAAAAGCAAAATGGGCGACGACCCTGGAGCAACTGTTGCCTACAGATGAATAATAAGAGCGAGTGATATGAGGAAGCTTGCGATAGATGTGTAAGTTTCAGATCATCAAACACATCATTAAAAGAAGAATTAACAAAAATCCAATCTAGTCGTCTGCGTACACGTCCAAGCCCCCTGCCGTCAACCCAAGTAAACCGAGGACCAATAAATTGCAGCGCCATAAGAGAGCAAGATTCAATGCATTCATTGAAATCTTGTAACGCTGTGAGAGAAGGTTGGGACGCCCATCATGATCATCAAGCGAGCGAAAAGAATTGAAATCACCACCAACAATCCAAGGTAAATCGGAATTGTCCGAGAAAGTACATAGGGAATGCCATAAATTGCAACGTAAAGGCACTGTATGTTTGCCATAGACCACCGATAAGACAAATGTAAACTGCAGAGGCCGAAAAAGAAGAGTGAAATGTACCACTTGTTCATGATCCTGTGCTGAAACCAGATGAAAATATGAGTCACGCCACAAAAACCAAATATGTTTCGACTGAGAGGAGTAATGCTGGGGAAATCCAAGGTCTAAAGCAAAACGTGTGATACTAGAAGGGGAATGTTTAGGTTCTATCAGAGCAAGTAAATGTATTTAAATGATCAACGCGGATCAAATGATGTAGTCTAGGCATAGAGGCTCGCATGCCTCTAATATTCCATATTAAAACATTCATTGAGAAAGGGTAGAGTCACTTCCCTGGATGGCGTGAGAAGCACTATGAGTAAGGATTGTGGAAGGATGCAACGGAGGCAAATCCTTCCTTGCACGATGTTTACGACGAGGAACCACTGGAACAAATTCAGCATCCTTGGTAGATTCTTGCAATCGGGATATCAAAATATCCTCCTCTGGGGATGGAGGAATTAACTGCATGCGCTGGGCCACATCGTCTGGTACTATCGGTAATTCTGAAGTAAGATCAGCGACAGGTAAGTCAGTATCTGAGGAGTGGCCAAAATCACAATGATCCAAATTATCTTGAAATGGGGGATCCACCGCCCCAAAATCAACATCTTCATTCAAGGTACTTAAATGATCTTGAGGAGGTTGACTAACGAAATTGTCTGACTGTGGGATATCACCCTGGTCGGTATTAACGTCGCGTGAAATGTCAACAGGTTGCGGAACTGGCGTTTCATTAGAAGGACCCATAAATGTAGGTTCAGCAGGAGGCGCTGCTACCGTTTTCTTCTTAACTGGAGTCCATCTCTGTAGAGGGTGGCGATGCGGTGGCGGTGGCGGTGGAATAGGCACCGCTGCTTTTTCTGTTGGAGGGCATGAGGCTGTTGTACAAAATAACGGAAGATCTTCATAGACCACTTGCTGCAGAATAAATCTATTCCTTGCCTGCAAGTATATCTTCTGAGGCAAGTCTTGGGAAACGTCCACTTCTACGCAAACACGTGCTACAGATGGCCGCAGACCATCTGAGGTTACGACGTCCAGCTTGATAGGAGACCCTATCGGACAGACAATTTCAAATAATTCTTCCCGGCGATGAAGGTGGATAGAAAGCCCGGGGAACGCGATCCATACAGGGACTATGGGAACATCAGCAGTAGGATCAAAATCTACAGTCCACTTCGTAATACGCATGTGACAACCAGATATATGCCATGAGCGGCGATAAAAGCATCTCAGGTAATCCGCCTCATTGCGGAAATTCAACAGAATATGCGTTTGATCAAAAAGTGTGATACGCAAATCATGATGGAAACCGATTTTTTCAAACACTTCACGAATAACTTTTAAAGAGGGACGGCCAGACCAGAATGTACCTACCAATGAATATCTGAAAGATGCAGCAAGGGCATCAATCTCGGAATCCAGGAATGATATCATGGGGATGCCTTCATATCTTGAAACGGTCTTTGGAGCAATAGATATTTTCGGTGTTGAAGCCTTACCGGAAACTACTGCCGCAAATGAAGGCGACGGTGCAGCCGCCATCTGTATCGATATTAAATAGCTGTTTTAGATCGAAACTGATGGATGAAAGAGGAGAATGTAGCCGGCGATCGGAGGAGAATGTAATCGGAATTGGGCTGTAGGAGTCGGCGGCGGCGGCTATCGCCGCAGTGCTTCCTTGATCGCTAGAGCCGTCATCCCATAAGTCTATATATCATCTGAAAATATATAAATCTACATACATAAATATATATATATATATATATATATATATATATATATACACACATAAATATATATACACACATAAATATATATATATATATATATATATATATATTGAGAAAATATAATGCTATTATTGAAATGCCTCACTTATGGCGGAAGGAAGCCTTATTACAAATGTCATCATACGCAAATAGATAATGTAGAGAACTAATGAGGACTAGTCTCCAATCATATATGATATGCCGCATTAAATCCTTTCCAAGTAAAACCACCCTTGTGGATAAAACCTTGGCGAAGGAAAAAGCATACATATTTATATAATTGGAATACCTAGCCAATACAATATTAGAAAAAGATGACTATGGTAAATCTTGAGATGAAGTCACGACTCCTTGAATGTCGAAGCTGTCAAGATAGAGGAAAGAGGAAGGCCAAGACAGATTGTGGAAAATCGTCTGCTGTTGATACCAAACCAGGAACTCCATTGAGTCTCACATGCATTTAAGAAGAGGTTAAACTTAATCGGGATATATTTAATGAGTATCCAAGCGTAAAGTAGGAGATAGAATGTACCCAGGCCGTCTTGATCCAATATGAACCAAGGCGACACCACATCCAGAAGCATTTCTCCCACGGTAGATGTATGTTGTGTCTTGCGCGCTCGCGTCCTCCAATGGACACATGGATGTGTACCATGAGTAAATAGTAATGCAGGCAACAACAGAGGTAAGATGAGCATTGTAAAACTATGCAAGCCATAATTGAAAGACATAGCACATGGCTCCAGTAGATTAAAAAGGATAAGAAAGAATACGCACCAATGTCGCCTGTGTTGTTGAGTAACACGGGCAACAATAATATGTGAACGCCAACACATTGTGAGACTGTGATCATTGACAAAGGGCCGACAGCTGCAAGTCCATGATGATAGCCCATTGAATCTCACATGGTAGGCTTTGAAGTGTGTGATACTGCTGGAAACCAAGAGCCCTGTACCTATGTCGGGCTAATAAATGAGAAGCCATGTTTACCTCTCGCAGAGAATATTGAATTGTGGCCTTATTTAACATAAAAAATGTAGCCGCTCTTGTGACCTCTTCCGCCATAGCTCCCGTCAGTGTGCGAGCAACTGAGAGCGTAATAACAATGGTGTGACAATCCATCTCAACAATAAGCTGATCTTGTTCTTGTGCATAATAAAGGACGGCAAAGGTCAATGCAAGAATCTCAGCACGCAACGGGCTGACCCGTGGTAATACAAAGCAGGCTGCTGAAATCAATTGACCCTGATCTTTTCTAAGAACTGCACCTCCTGCCGCTTTGTTTTGTCCAACAACAGCATCAACATTTAGCTTTAGCTTTCCAGATAGAGGCAGCTGCCACCGCAGGACAGGCACACGTTTTGTTCGAAGAGGGGGAGAGTACGCCAAATTAACAATGTGAGGGATTGTTGACGTGAACTTCTTACCCTTAATTGCTGAACACCAAGTATACACCATAGATCGAACTCTTTCTTGCAGTCGGTAATAGCTGAAGTTTTCTTGGACAAAGCGGATAGATGCGTATTCCTTCCATATAGGCCATACGACAATGGAAGGTACCACCGCCTGTAGTTGGCCAGCCATTGATGTTGTATTTGACCGACGCCACCAACTTGATAACTGTGATTTAATAGTGCGTGATCTAGGCAAGGGAGCGGAGAAAATAATAGAAATGTGTACCCACAGTGGCCGGACATGCATACAATGGAGAAATATATGATCTTGCATGTCCGAGTCTTGATGGCAAAAGACGCATTGCGAAGGAAGTACCATTTGCCAACTGCGGAGATGATCAATCAATGTCAAAGCATTTGTCCAGAGACGCCATAGAAAAAGACGCAGAGCAGGCTGAGACTGTGGCCACCAAATATAACTAGTGGCCGGGAAGAAATCATCTGATGCCACGATGGATACATAGGCTGATTTTATAGTAAATTGCGCATTAGTGTCTGGCTGCCAATGAATAAAAGTTTGTGTACGGGTAGTATTTGCTTGCATGAAACTATCGATGCTACAGATTCTCTTCCAGACTGGGAGTCGTAGATGTGTGAATATATAGATGGTCGATTCCTGTACTTCCGCTTAGTAAATTCCGCCCATAATGAAGAAGAGTGAAAATATTTCCACCATAATTGGGAGTCATATGCCTTCTGCAGGTGCATAAGGTTCCGGATACCTAACTCGCCAGCTTGTATAGGAAGAGATAATGAGTGCCAAGACCTCTAGTGGTGCCTTCCTTTCTATAGGAACGATGCCATTTTCCTATGTAATGCGTCAAGAACACTCTTCGGTAAGCGAGAACTCGCAATTATATGAAGCGGCATAGAGCTCAACACATGCTTTAATAAGACTAGCCGACCCACCATAGATAGCAATTTAGTGGACCATGAGGAAAGTTTAGCATCATAATGTGCTAGGAGTGAGGTACAATACCTGGCCCAGTTAATACCTTTATAAAGATAGAAACCCAAATATTTAATGGGCAAAGAAGATAATCTCATACCCAAGATGGATGCAGCAACACCACCTGATATCCCTCTGTCAACCACTATCTGAATCTTGTGATAGTTAACCAGCTGTCCTGAAGCTTGCTGATAAGATGTACGAAATGATCTGAATTTGGACAGATTATTGGTTGAGCCGTTTAGAAAGATCAATAAATCATCCGCAAAAGCCAAGTGGGAGACCTACGACACACGACCATCCGAAAACCCTTTGATAGCGCCTGCTTCCGCTAATGCATTTAACCTGCGGGAGAAACCTTCGGATGATAGAATGAATAATAAATGGGATAGTGGATCTCCCTGTTTTACGCCCCCTCCAACCGAAAAAGAGTCCGTCTTCTGGCCATGAATAAGCAACGAACAACGCGTGACCCTCAAGTTATTTACTATAATATGTACCAACTTGGAATGGAACCCAAAACGCTGCAAAAGGTGTTCAAGAAACTGCCAACGGACTCTATCGAATGCTTTGGCCATATCTAACTTAACCATCACATGTCCACCTCTTGTGCGCTTGTCCAAGATATGAACCATTTCTTGGGCAAGCAAAATCTGCTCCGTAATGCCTTGCCCTTTCATGAATCCAGCTTGCTGAGGTGAAATAAGGCGAGGTAGGAGCTGGCTCAACCGAGATGCAACCAAACGCGTAATGACTTTAGAAATAAAGTTTGTCAAACATATAGGTCTGAAGTCTGCAAATGTTTGAGGATTATGCGTTTTAGGAATTAAAACAATGGTTGCTGCAGCTACCGTCCGAGGCATCATGACACCTAAATAAAATTCGTGGACTGCTTTTAAGACATCTTGGTGTATAGTCTGCCAGTATCGCTATAGAATGAGCCCGGAAAACCATCCAGACCCGTAGCACTTGAAGGACTAAGTGACCAGACTGCATGCTTAACCTCTTGCAAAGTTGGCATGGCTAGCATCATATTGTTGTCATCAGTGTATAGGATTGCCTGTGTGTGCTGAAGGATAGATTCACAATCCTGAACAGGTTCTTCGGCAAATAAAGATGAAAAATAACTTACCCCTTCTGCTGCAATAACCGAAGGTTGTAAACATTCTGTTCCATCTGTTTGCAGAATTCTACGTATACTTTATCTCCTTCTTTTATCCTTAACCATTTGATGATAATAGGATGTGTTGGCATCTCCTTCCTTCAGCCATTTCACATTAGTTTTTCGTTTCCAAAATAGAAACGCCCATCTCTGTGCCAATTTCAGTTTGGCTATGCTTTGCTCATGTTGTGCACGCGTAGACGGAGAGGGAGCAGAATCAAACGCACGTTCATGGGAAATAACCTCCTCTTTGGCCTGAGCCACCGCATCAAAAATATTTTCAAAGATCTCCTTATTCCACCTCCGTAACTGAGCACGCAACCGTTTGAGTTTATCCGATAGACCCCACATGCTCCCACAGTCGGGAAGGACTGCCAAGAGGATTGAACAAGTGTGTCAAAGTCTAGATGCGTAGTCCAAACATCCAGATATCTGAAAGAGGCAGGACTTCTTGGGCCATCAACGTCACAGGATAAATAAAGAGGCGTATGCTCTGACGTAGCGCAGGAAAGATGTTACAACTGCATTACTGGAAACATATCTAAGAAGGACTGAGAACACAAGAAACGGTCCGGCCGTCTGCGAACCTACCCCAAACCACGACCATCTGACCACGTATATATAGACCCCCGATAGGATATCTCTTGTAAATCGCAGTCGGACACACAATCATTAAAATCTTGTAATGAGAGAAGTGTTGGTGTAGATCGACCATGATGTTCTGCTAAGGTGCGAAATGTGTTAAAATCACCTCCAACCAACCATGGTAATGAATGTGAGGCATGTAGTAACTTTAAATCCTCCCAAAGGGGTCGTCGAGACGATACTGAGTGACCTCCATAGACTGCAGTAAACCAAAAGCGTTCACCAGAGGTTAGCCAATGAAATTTAATAGAAGAATTTTGCACCCCTGCACGTGCTTCTTCCAGTGATAAGATGGAGTCCTTCCAGAAAAACCAAATGTGATTATCACAAGTAGATTCAGCATGTGAAAAACCAAATTGCAATCTTTATGATATTAACAAGGATGATCTAGCTTTAGGTTCTATGATCACTAGCATATGTAGATGATAACGTCGAATAAGAGACAACAATCTATGCACTGATGTACGAATGCCCCGAACATTCCATATTAATATCTTCATTATAATAATGGATCAAAAGAGTTTGAAAGGTGTGCTGCACGTAACCTTGTTATCCTAGGCAATGCTGGGACTATTTTATGCGCGCGGCGTAAGAGTCTTGGAGGCAACGTAGGGGGTTCCACTGGATCCTCCTACTGTTCTGTCGATTGACCAGTTTCTAAATAGGTGGCCTCAACTATGCTAGCCATTGCTTGATGAATATCACGATCATCAGTATCCAACAAATCAATGTTTAGTGGTAAGATCAGTTCATTGTCTGACATGGCCGGAGGGGGTTCATGCAAAAGTGGATTTATCAAGGCACTATCATCAATTCCTTTGAGTCAAGTGGTATCTTGCTCCCTCGAAACTGTAGGGTCATCAACCAGTGTACGATCAGACTGTTCACCCGTCGGTATCTGCGGTTGCGTCAAATCTTCGTCTGGAGCTGGAGTGATCGTCGGTTGAACAAGCTCAACTGCATGTTTTGCGTTCAGAGGGTACTTCTTTGGGGTCCAACGCTGGCCCTTCCCTTTGCTCTTGAGGTTGGTCTCTGTATTATTCTTCACATACATAGGTCCAGCGTTAGCAGATTTTTCTAGATGTAGTTTGTCGCAATTATCTTGAGTATGACATAGCCGAAAACATTCTGAACAATAAGACGGAGATCTTCATATACCACAGGCTGCATTATATATATATATATATATATATATATATATATATATATATATATCCTATGTTATTATATATATCACATTAATTACGCATACACCTTGCACACATTCGCATGGCCGCTGGTCATTCAAGCCCTCAGCCATAAACACGTGCAAGTTAAATATTTAATTAACATAGAATTCCCATGCATAACATATAAAAATTGCATCACATATACTTTTATACATAATTCCATACAACTATGCAATTGAACGTATTGATGCATGATCCAACGTTCATACCAAAATAACATATAGATTTTCACAAAACATAGTAATTATAGAAAGATTACTTACCTATCTCAATATACTTATATCGTACGACTGAATCTAGGGTAGATGGTTGCACAAAATCTTCTCCCCCACTCCTTGAAGCTCTCGGCAGTGATGGAAAGGCTCATCATTTTTTCTCTTTGATTTATGTGCTTCCTGACGTGGGCCAAATATTGCAACACCACAAATAAAATTATTTGATGTTGTTGCTGATGGTGGCGCTGGGGGGCAAACAATGGCTGCATTTCTTTTTTTTCCTCCAAATTATGGCAAGATGCCACAGCCTTGTTTAGGTGGGGGATGTAAGGCCAAAATAAATAGTAGAAGCATAAAAGTTACCTCCGGCCATTATCGTTTAGTCGTCACCTTCGAACCGGAAGCTTGCTGCAGAGAAGAATTCCTGTAGGAAATGGAGCCTTCCAGCCTATGTCTATCTGAATGTTGTATATCTTGGATTGATGGAATATCACAGACCCTCTATTTATAGGCTAGGACAGGGACCCCTTTCCTTATTTAATCGATAATCAATTCCTTCCATCAAGGAATTATATTAATTGCCAATCAATCAAAATCTGATCATTAATTCAGTCAATAATTGCAACGTATCTAGCCAATAAAACGTACAGATACATTTACACATGCGATCCACATTAGTGATTTATAAATAAATCACGAGATTCTTGCAATCAATTATATTAATTATAATTGATTCTTACATTCTCCCATTTGGATCACATGTCGAATGTTAGATAACACAGCATAAGTGACAAAACAATATGACCATAATTTTATTGTCACTTGGATCTATTGACTACAAAACTTAGATTGAAAATACAACACATGAATCAAGGCAGTCATGCTTTGACGTCAAGCACTCCCTTCTAAGAATTATAATGCATCATACACTCAATCAAACAAATGAATGATTTATTATAAATCATCTCAAAATGGGTCCACGTTTATGGATCAAACAGATCCTAACAACTTTAAATGCGCATATTCAAAGTCAAAAAGTCTAGACAGAATAAGATTAAAGTACAACAAATCAAGGAGAACTAAGAAGTCCCATATCAGCGCATGATCCCTGAAAACTTTAACCAATAATCCTTTATGTTAGAAAATCGACAAGAACACTGCCAAAAACACGTAGCGGAAAAACAAAACTTGATCTCCGATTTCCTACCAAGGATCCATGTTGTTCGTTTAACTCGATGAAAGAAACTCAAAATTTACCTCTGTAGATTCGAAATCCGCACATGAAGGAGGTGCGATGACACAAACACCCTCTGTCGGTATCCACACGAATGCTTCTGCCCGGAGTGCTAGCTCTTGAACGGCGCGGCTGAGAACTTTGGTTTTCTCTAAAAACGAATTCTATTTTTTGTGTTTTTTTCTCTATACGAGATACACAGGCTGTAAACACATATATAGACATCAAATCCGAGTCCTAATCGGATTAGTTAATGCCAATCAAAATCCATATTAGATATGGGTTCTATCAGGATATTCAAAATCCATATTAGATATGGATTCTTTCGATATTATTCGATTATATATATATATATTATTGAAAGACGGGCGGTACCGTCTGGTGTTTTATTAATATTGCCCTCACTTGTGGCTGAGGAATACCGTGGTTACATGGACTGTAGGAGACTCTCCTACGAGATAATAATCGAAATATATAAACTATACATTAGCTCCTATGTAAGAATAATAAAAGCTACCGTATGAAAAGACCAATGTTTTAGAAAGCTGTAATGCAAATAAAAACATATAAACAATTGTATATTTGTGTGGCGGCGCAGTTCTTGAACGAGCAAGTCTTATTCGCGGTAGAGTTGTCTCTGTCGGATAGTTAGGCTGCCCAATGCAGGCCAGCAGCATTCCATAGTTTGTGATATATATATATATATATATATATATAACCATAAAAAACACGAAATTAATAATATGAATAATAATTAATATCTAATATTAATATTATTAAACAGCCTATACACATTCTTGTGTGTGACCTGATAGGCCCATATTAATTGGTAGTCGGTTAAATCTCTATTAAACCAACAAGTTGTAATTGGCCTCTATCAAGGCATTACGACTACCTAATTAATACGAGTAAAGTCAACCTAGCCTAATAATAGTATATGCATTAATCCCTTTGTCACACGATATTTAGTTTGATCATAAGTCATAGTCAGCGTCATACTTATATTGTTCAAACATGTGATTACTTGATCTCTAAGTAGACTGATAAAACAAATGACATTGATAACACTATCAATTCATTTGAGCACGGGTATGCATTTAACAGTCTCACTAATCGATGTGCCCAAAGATATCTCTCTCAAAAGAGAGGGACAAATTCTATCTTGATTGTTCAATATCCTCTACATAATTTCTATCATATTCAATCATGACCTTTATTATTATTCAGTTACGGATAACTTTTGATCGTGTCAAAATATAATAGTCCTTATGTTGGAAACTATGACAATCTCAAGTCTAAGGATTAAAACATGACTATCATGAGATTTACTTATGACGTTAATCCACGTAGTGATCTCATGATGGGTCTATCCAATACATTATTCTCTAACAAGTATCTATAAGATTGATTTATATCACCATACACATAATCATCTCATGATTATCAAATCAATACTCATACTGGTTATAAATTATTTTATCTCTATAACAATAATGAACCAGAGACATATATCATAATTGTGTAACATACTAACCAACAATAATGATAATAAAACCTCTTTCTTAATAATAGATATATAACATAAACATCCAAATCATGGCCTAGGGCACATACACTAACACTTTAGTCATAGGATAAGAAACCATTGACTCCGTAATAATGTGTTCAATTTTATTTATCTTTTCTTAACTGATCTCGGACCTTCAAATATTTTATGTCAATATGTTTACTGTTACTCCCACTTTTATTATTTTTCGCAAAGAACACAGCAGCTGAAAGTCACAGAAAATCTTTATTGGTCTATCAATAGTATCGATAACTTTTAGGCCACAGATGAAATTTCTCACCCATAAGGCCTGTGAAGTAGCTTCATAGCATGCAATGAACTTAGCCTCTATTGTGGATGAAGCAATAATGGATTGCTTCTTACTCCTCCAAGATACAGCTCCTCCAGCAAGAAGAAAGATGTATTCAGAAGTAGATTTACTCGTATCCACACAACCAGAGTAATCAGAATCAGAATATCCAATAACTTCTAATTCTTTGATCGACTGTATATGTTGTACCCCGCTCCAAACTAACATAGCAACTAAGAAAGGAGGAGAAGTACGATAGGATAAGGAGACCTTAAAAAGAAGACATCACCGGCTTATCTATGATTTAAGGAGATTAGTATGCCCCCACGTGCAAAACCTGAAGCAAGAGGGCTGATGGATTATGGGCCATAGGGAATGTGAGCAAGGAAACCCTAAGAATAAGATCCGTTTACAAACTCCAGAAGATGAGTCTAAGTAAGCCTTAAACAAAATTGAGAACTCTCTTCTTCCATCCCCAATATGACCATTGAAATATCGTCTGGAGGTAAGACCCAAAGAACTTTGGCCATCAATCGGGAAGGTCTAGTAGGTGTAACTCGGTAGAGAATAAGTGGCACTACACACTTGTGTAAGCTTGGGATATATATATGTGCATAGATAAGTGCGAATATGTTTATGGGAACCACATAAAGTGAAAGCTAGCATGTAAATTCATGAGTTCCAGAGACCGAAACATAGCTAAGGAGTAACAATAAGATCTAAGAAATGGATAGATTATCACTAATATGCGGGTATACACATTGATATACGGGTATATATACACGGATCTAGACGTATATATATATATATAACAATAAAGTAATCTTCGGAGAAGCATGTAACATATATACACACCTATACGGTTAAAGATATATGTATATAAATGAACACAAACTCACTTAGCATTTTTAATTATCATGTGTACTTCTTTTAAGGATTGAGACTTATTTCCGAAGAAATAAAGATGTGTATGTATATATATATATATATGCGTATATATACACGTATATATATATATAGCCATGCACATGAGGGCAAGAATTATGAAAATTACACTTGAATGATTGGGATATGAGATAAATATATATAATATATAATATATATATATATATATCTGTATATGCATTACTAAGGGAATATATATATATACATGGAGTATGCATGCACAATTCGGCCATAAGGCCCTATGGAATAAGCTACAACAAACAAGATTATTATGAAGCCTTAAATAAATAAGGTAGTTGAATAAAAATTTAATCCAAAGCAAACCTTTCCCTCTTCCCATGTGGAGCCGCCGGGTAACTCCCCAAGAGGAGTTAATCTCTTCTCTTTTGACACAAAAGAGCCTCCCTTAATTGAAATCTCTTGAGAAGTCTTGATCCAAAGGAAAACTTCAAAATATTCCCTCCCTCCTTTTCATAAGCAACCGGGCAAAATATTGAACAAAGAAGGAAGTCCAAGAACCACACCATTTCAAGGCTATCTAGGTAAGATCCCTCCTTAATCCTAGTGAGTTACATACTAAGATAACAGAAGTTTATATAGTCTCCTTCTTTGACAAAGCCATAGGTATCACGGTTCTAGGCGAAGATTTTTCCTAAACTTCAAACAAAGAAGAATACTTTAGCAAGAGTGGATCGTTCTTCATCCATCCAAGGTACCAATGGTAAGACCCTCCATTTCCTCCTCTAAGTTGTATTGTGTAATCTAAAGGATGGCTAACAAATGCCCAACCCGTGCGTAATAGGAAAAGAAAAGGGGGAATGCTTCATGTATCAACCAACCCGAGCAACATCCAAAGGCTTCAAAGGCAAGTACACTATACTCTTTATGGTTTAGATGTGAAAGTGTGTGCATGAATGGCTAGATATACCTAAGATCTAATCTTAGTTGTAAAATGGTAAGTTGTAAGCCCCAAAACTTTCGGCCTAAGACATTTAAATGTGTAGAAGTGGAACTTTGCTCCAAAGATGTGTTCTTTGAGGGTTATATGCATATTTATGTG
>AP025055.1:8634955-8719775 GCA_036186865.1 Eustoma russellianum | reverse complement strand
ATTTTATGGAATAAAGAAAGTGATATTCATGAATATCACACATGATGAAAATTTCAGCATGTGTGCAATGTATCTAGGCATTTTTGAGGCCTTGTTAGTGTCTAGTTTTATTCCATAAAAGATGAAATTATCTTCTACTAATTGGTGATTTATTTTAAAAGAAAAATAAAAGAAAATTTGGAAATAATTTGAATTATATCACCATGTATCACATGCTGAAATTTCAGCATGTCAAGTATTCATTATGGCCGAATTTGTCACCTTGTTTGGAGAAATTTTATCTTGCTTGATTTGGGTGATAATCTTATGAATTATGGCAACTATTTTATGATGATTTTGGCACATGTTTTTAGTGAAATTCTCAGATTTTCCAAGTCATCAAGTGATGACAACATTCAACCAATCAATGAGTGCCAAGTAAGCAAAAGTTAAATGATCATCCAATGAGGAGGTGCCAAGCAAGATCATGTCACAATGATGCCACACATTCTTCCAAGGACTTAGAAGACAATTTTCAAGAGGGGGAGAACACCAAGGGGGCGGCCATGATGATTAAAATGGAGAGAAGAAGAGCAAACAAAAACAAGAACAAGAGTTGCAAATTCAAAGATCAAAAGTGTTCTAGCCTTCTTCTTCTACACTCTCTTTCTTTCTTCTTCCTAAAAGCCTATTGTACTTACATTCATATTCTTGAATAGGCTTATTTTAGACCATCATACATTATCTATCTTTGTAAAAGATTGATCAAGGTGTGATCAATCTTCAATCTTGCAAGGTGGTGGTGTTCGTGACAATTGTATTCACGTACAAGGTTTGTAAAGGGTTGGAGTTGGTGTGTAACTCCATCAACCCTGTGGTAAGGTGTTTTTGTATTGTGTGATTAGTGTGAACCGAGGAAGGTGTTCCTCGAAGACTGGACTAGGTTGTTGATAACCGAACCAGTATAAAATGTAGGATCTGCAAGGCACCACTAGAAGGGGGGTTGAATAGGTGGTGCGGAAAGTATGGTTTTTAAAATTTCTTTAAACCTAACCAATTCAACTTCTGAAAACAGATTCTGTTTTCAGGACCTGTTTGAAAACGTTTTTAAAACCAGGTTAGAGGTCTCCAAAAATTCTGAAATTTTGAGAGACCTTAGCCTCAGATGTTATGAGGGTCCCCTAAAAATTTCAAATTAAAATTCAACCTTTAACCCCTTCAAAAACCGTTGGTAATCAGATTGTGCGAATCTGCCAGAAACGGTAGATGGTTTCGAAAAATTAATTCCTATTTTTTATGTATGTCCAAATGCTCTGAAACTTTAACCACTAACTCCTTATATATATTTAATTGGGTTGAAACAGTTTTGCAAAATTCTTTTGGGAAGTAGGTCAACCACAATCAAAGTCTCAACCTTTGCAAGTCTGAAAATCAGACTGCACTAGTCTCAGAACTTTTGACGTTTGATTGACTTATAATTGTCCAAAAGGGTTGAAACTTGTGCCAAATTAACCCTAGAATGTGTAAGTATGTTTCTGGAAATATTCGTAATTTTTGAAAATCGTTTACTATTTTTACGGATGCAAACAAGAAGGATAAACAGTGCAGTAACTGAAACGTAAATGCAGAAAGTAAATGGCACCCAGAGAATTTTATACTGGTTCGGTTATAAACAACCTACTCCAGTCTTCAAGGGAACACCTTCCTTGGTTTCACACTATCACACCACGCAGTACAGTACACCTTACCGCAGGGTTGATAGAGTTACACCTAAACTCCAACCCTTACAAAACCTTGTATGACGAGTACAATTCACACGAACACCACCACCTCGTAAGAATGAAATTGATCACACCTTGATCAATCTTTTACAAAGATATATGAATGGTGTTTATCTCAAGCCTATCCAAGATTGAAAGATATGAAAAACAATAGGCTTTTACAAGAAGAGAGAAAGAAAGAGATGTAGGAGAAGAAGAGCTAGGCTTTTTGATCTCTTTGATTGCAATGCTTGGCCTTGTTATTGTTTTGCTCTCTTCTTTTCCTTTTTAAATAGCTTGCAGGCCGTCCCCCCTTGGTTTCCTTCCCTCTTGAAAATTATCTTTTAAGTCCTTGAGAGAGTGTAAGACATCATTGTGACAAGGCCTTGCTTACTTGGCATCTTCTTATTGGATGATCATTTTAGTCTTCGCTTCTTGGCACCTCCTTATTGGTTCAACCTTGTCAACATGATGACATGGAAAAAATCTGAGATATACACTTTAACGTGTACCAAAAATCAATCATAAAATCATTCCATAATCAAGAGATACATCATAAATTGCAAGACAAAGAAAGTCTTCCAAATCCATGCTTAAAATTTCGGCCATAATATCTTGCCATGCTGAATTTTCAGCATGTGCATCATGGGGATAAAGTTCAAATCATTACCATTTTCTTTGAATTTCATCATAAAATGAATCAACAATTTGTGGTAAGTATTGCTACCAATTAAGAAATGAACTTGGACACAAATAAGCCTTCAATTCGGCCATATAACTTGTACACATGCTGAAAAATTTTTTAGCATGTGATATGTAGAATATCACCATTTATTTATTTTAAATAATATTCAAAACCTTACCATATCTTCTTCTAATCAATCACTTAATTGAGAGATGACAAAATATGTCACATTGAATAGCAAAAACTCGGCCAGCCTTGTTTCAACATGCTGAAAATTTTCAGCATGTGACATAAGTGAGATATATTTGAATTCTTACCATTTGTAGCTTCTCTCTTCAATTTACCAATATTGTATGATTGATCCTTGACAATCAAGATGCAATAAAGCTTCAAATGTGCTCCAAATCAGCTGTAGGGGCGTTAGATGATATGTATACATGTGCTGAAATTTATTTTTGCTAACTTGTAAATAGTGCACATTTAATAATACACCACATGTAATATTCCAATCAGCCCTTAATTTAATTTTCTAGAACACTTTAAGATGTATATCATATGTAAAAAGTGTCTAGATACGTGTCACATGATGTATAAGAAAAAACGTTCCATATTATGTGCGTAGAAAACCGAATTTTTGATATTTATCGATTACCCCGATTTTCTCTAATTTAAATTCCAAATTTTGCACATGTTATATATATTATGTTATACATAATATATATAATATATACTTAAATATAAGCACTTGGCTGGTTTTAAAGTGGTACCATTAGCATGTGACAAAATTAAACTTGGAATCTTCACATTTTGACCTTAATGTGGAGTAATTTGTGTGTGCCAACATGGAAAGTATTTTTGGCTGAAAATATCATGTAGGCCACGAAATTTATGATGATTTTTGAAGTATAGGGGCTGACCATTTATTTATGGCAAGTACGTGACACGTTGGCGAAGTTTCGGTATTCGTCCGATACGACAATTTTCAGTTTAGAACCTTTTATCGTGTCGTATTTAATTTGTCATCACCATATCTTATATCATATGATATAAGACCTGAATATACTCATAAATATGAGTTAAGTATAGTTGGTGTGACGTTAACGTACGTACGTTAAAATATATAACGTGTCGGTAGTACGTTGGAATACATTGTGTATTGTGCTTTTTTCAAAAAATCTGAAAACTCTGTGTAATATATATGTATATTGGCGTGTGTAATTAAGAATGGGGAGGAGGAGAAAACTTTCCTTCCTTAGCTTTGTTGCCTTTGTGCCTTTTCCAAATGTGGCTTTCTTAATGAACTACTTAGTTTATTAAACTAAGACTTCACTTAATGAACTAGTTTAGTTCATTAATGGTGGCACCTGAAAATAGTATAACACAACAAATGTTTGCCATATGATGTAAGCTTTAACGCTCATGGCTGTTAGTACGGCAACATAATATATAAACTAAATAAGGCAAGTAATAGCAATGTATGATGCCATACATTGTATATATATCATGCACGTTTATGCTATGTTCGTTTTTGTGCACATTTAAATCATGTATTTGAAAATCCACTCAAACCCTTTTTTCTCTACATAAAATTCTTGGTGTCATTACTTTCAATACTGATTTCTGTTTCAGCACTGTTTACTGTTTTTAATCACGTTTGTAAAAATAGTTAAACGAATTTCAAACATCACGAACCTTTCAGGAAACGTAGCCACACGTTTCAAGGTTTCTTTTGGTGCAGGTTTCAACCCTTTGGATAAGTATAAGTCACCCAAACGTTCCAAAGTTTTGAGACTAGTGCAGTCTGATTTTCAGGCTTGCAAAGGTTGAGACTTTGATCGTATTTGACTAACTTCCCGAAAGAATTTGACAAAAACTGTTTTCACCCCACTTAAATACTACTTATAAGGGGTTAGTCTTTAAATTTTCAGAGCATTTTGGAGTTGTGTACAAATAGGAATTAATTTTTCAATACAGTCTACCGTTTCTGGCAGATTCCCGCAATCTGACCACCAACGATTTTTGAAGGGTTTAAAGGTTGAATTTAAATCTGAAATTTTTAGGAGACACTCATAAACATCTGAGGCTAAGTTTTATCAAAAGTTCAGAATTTTTGAAGACCTACAACCTATTTTTAAAAACGTTTTTAAAACTGGTCCTGAAACAGAAACTGTTTTCAGAAGTATGAGTTTTTGGTTCAAAAACTAATTTTAAAAAACCATATTTTCCGTACCCACTATTCACATCCCCTTCTAGTGGTGCCTTTCAGATCCTACAGCGGGTGGCGCGTGTGTGACACACGCAGATGTGATGGGCGGCGTGTGATTACCCACGTGCGGCCAGTGTCAGATGCAGCATGTGTGTTGGGTATGAAATGGGGTAAATGAAATTTTTTGGGGTTAATTTAGAGTTAATTGAAGTTTTTATTAAATTTAGAAGAAAATTGATTTACTTAGGGTTTTAAGAAAATAAAGAAACAAAAAAATAATAAATAAGGAAATTCTGGAATTCATGTGAGACGGGTCACGACTGACCCGAATTAATGGTTTGACCCGGTCTTGGCCTGGTGAGCCGACCAGAGGTTGGACCAGATCAGGTCTGGTTTGGTCTGCTTGGAAAGTGGGCCAGGCCATAAGAGAAAGGAGGAAAAAAAAGAGAAATGGGTAGCAAGTCGGGCCAGAAGTGTTGGGCCAGGCCGAAACAGGAATTTAAACAAAAAAGAAATGTAAAAAAAAGGCTGACTGCGGGCCAGGCTGCAGGGTGTTTGCTGGGCAGGCCGCGGGTCAGAACAGAAAAAAGGGCCATAATTGAGGGAAAAAAACAAACAAAGAAAATAAAGTAATATTAATATAATATAAAATAGTTTAAATAAAGAACAATAAAAATTAGAAAACCAGTAAATAAAAAAAACAAAAAAATAGAATACAAAAGAGAAAAAGTGGCCGAAAGAAAAAAATGATTATAATAATAAATAATAATAATAATAATAAAATATAATAATATATAATGAAAAAAAGAGAGAAATAAATGAATAAATTAATAATAATAATAAATGGACCCATACATACAAGTGTATATGCACGTGTATGGGCGCGGGTATATATATGAGTATAGATGAAATGGAATAAATAGGGTACAACTGTACAAGTATATATGCACGTGTATGGCCACGGGTATATATATGAGTTTTGGATGCGCCGGATTATATGTGTAGCATTCGTGGCACGTGCATTGCATTGCATCCTTTCGGGGCGTGTGATCCAACGATACAGGCACGTGTGATTCCCTTTGAGGCGTGTGACCCTACGATACAGGTGCATCTGATTCCCTTCAGGGCGTGTGACCCTAGGATACAAGTGCGTGTGATTCCCTTCGGGGCGTGTGACCCTAGGATACAGGTGCGTATGATTCCCTTCGGGGCGTATTACCCTAGGATACAGGTGCGCGTGATTACCTTCGGGGCGTGTGACCCTACGATACAGGTGCATGTGATTTCCTTTGGGGAGTGTGACCCTACGATACAGGTGCGTGTGATCCCTTCGGGGCGAGTGACTCCACATTGCAGAGCGTGTGGTAGGACCCCAGGCATGCACATCATATCATGGATAGAGAGGAGAATATTACGTGAGATAATAATATTGTTACGTATGACACGATAGTGTGAAGGAGCATGCATCATGAAGTTGTGCATTGCATTTGGATGTACAAGTGTATGTTTATCTTACGCTTGAGTTTTATTTTCTTTATGTGTTTATGCATTTTGTAAGTATGATTTCTTTCTGGCAAAAGACGAATAACCTACGGGTGATTTCAAATCACTCATCCATACTACTATTCCTTCCATAGGTGAGCCAGGTTTTAATTATATCTTTGTAGAGGACGGGTCAGATCAGGCTAGCTGGGACGAGTGAAGCATTGGGAGAGATTTATTTGGGGAACATTTCATGGATTTCATATTTATTTTCTTTTATGTCATCCATTTAGACTTTCGTTTGATGTATTGAGTTTCGTCAGTCCTAAACATTTCATTTATTGCCATTATCGAGGTTATTTAAAAATTGAATTTGACTGTTTAATTATCGTTTTCTGTGAAAAATTTCTATGCTATTCCTGAGGTGTAAGAAGTTTGATCGCGCCTTGTAATTCTTATAGTAGACTATGAAGGGTACTCTGTTTCCGAAGTTAGGGTTCGGGAGCGAGGCGCTACAGGTCGTATCAGAGCCGAGGCTCCAGATCCGCCTCGGAAACGCAGGATTAACTAGCTCACTTAGACTTAAGCTATGATCTTTTCCTAAATGACTATTTTACCTCCTAATAAACGAAGTAGACTTAAGAGAGGATCTTAGGACTTAAGTTATGATCAGGGTAGGGGTTGTATAAGCGTCATCATGTTTTCTTTTATTTATTTACGTCTGCCCCTGAACTTCTACATGCACCCTATAAATGATTAGAAATTCCTAAAATAGCCCTAGCTTGGCATGTAATGAAATATATTTTCGATTGTTTTAAATTCCAAAAAAAATGCTGCCAAGACGTGACCAAGCTGGCAATGGAGGTAACGATGGTGATAAACACCAGAATCAAGGGGCTATTCCCCAAGCTCTTGTTGACGCCATGGCCATCATGACAAATATTTTGGCATGGCAGCAACAACAGTTGAATTAGTAGGCACAGCCTCCTCCACTACTGTAACCAGGGTTGAGGTTCTTTTATAAGGAGATGCAGAGTTCATGGGCTCCCATATTTAGAGGGACCCCTAAACCAGAGGAGGCAGAGATTTGGATAAAGCCATTTCAGACCATCTCAGACTGTTGCCGATGCCAGAGGATCTGAAAGTGGAGGTCATTATTCCTTTTCTGGCTGGAGACACAGAGGAGTGGTGGCGCAGTGTGGAGATATGATTGACGCCACTGATTACTTGGTCCGAGTTCTGGGACAAGTTCAAGAGGTATTATGTGCCTGATAGTGTGATTCTACAAAGGATGGCACAGTTTCAGGCCCTAACTCAGGGCAACATGATAGTGGCCAAATATGCTAATAGATTTCACGCCCTTGGTATGTATGTACCATCTACCATGGCAAATGAGAGTATTAAAGTTTAAGACGGGGCTCAGATCACAGATTCAATCAGGAATAGTTACTGCCAGGCCTTGGACATTTGATGAGCTGTTGGACATGTGCAGAGAGGTAGAAGGCGTCTTTTGGAGAGTCACTGCAGAGGAGAGGGGCAAGAGACCTTGTGACGAGATTAGCACTGGAAGGTCAGGACACTGGGTAAAGGTACCCAGAAGGCAGTTGGGAGGAACCAATGTTAGACCATCCCAGCCGTAGATTCAAGGCAGTGTTACACAGCCGCTACCACCAAGGGCTACTAGACAGTTCCAGCGTGTATACATTGTGGACGCACCCATCCTGGTGAGTGTGGAAAGAAGACGTTTGTATGTTACAGGTGCGGTAAGTCAGGGCACTATGCGAGAGAGTGTCCTGAGCAGAGGCAAATGCCACCGATATCGCAGTCGTAGCGAGGTCAACAGAAGGACAGGCCGAGGACCAAAGCAAGGGTACATGTGATGATAGACAGACGTCGAGGCAGTCGGCGACGTCGTGACAGTTAACAATTAAGTAATTAAGTATTATTTTCAAACTAAAGCATGTATGTTTGTGAATATTAGTGATATTAGTAACTCTTAAAGTGTTAGGTGCAATCTTAGTAGATAAAGTCATTGCCAACGTACCATTCGATAGTAGTGCAAGCCACTCCTTATATCTAAAAAGTCTGCCAAAGAAAAATCTGAATCACTTCCCCCGTATTGGCATAACCATCAGGTTCTGAAGGGTTCGTCATTTACGGAGATGCATCTAAGAGTGGACTAGGATGTGTCCTTATACAAGGAGTTAGAGTTATTGCATATGCCCCTCGTTAGTTGGAGCCTTATGAACAGAACTATCTGAATCATGATCTTAAATTAGCTGTAACGGGTTTCGCACTTAAGATATGGTGTCCTTGTCTATATGGGGAGGAGTTCGAAGTATTCACTGATCATAAAAGTCAGAAGTATTTGTTCATACAGAAAGAGCTAAATATGCATCAGAGGAGATAGTTGCAGCTACTGAAGGATTATGATCTGACTATTAATTATCATCCAGGAAAGGCGAACCGGTTCGATTTGGATATCATGGATTCTACGGTAAATATTCTAGCGACCTTAATTATCACTTTGTCCTTAATTGATTAGATTAAAGAGGCTCAGAAGGATGATATGACCCTCAGAGATATTCGCGAGCGGATGATGACTAGTCAGATTGATGGTTTCCAGATTCATGATGATGGCAGTATCCGGTACCAGAGAAGGTTGTGTGTACCTGATATTGAGGGCCTCAGGAAAGAAGTGTTGAAAGAGGCACACAACTCAAATATGTCGATCCATCCAGGTGCCACAAATATGTATAATGATCTGAAGAAGCATTAGTTGTGGAGTGGCATGAAGAGACATATGGCTAAGTTTATTGAGAGGTACCTTGTATGCCAGCAGGTTAAAGCCGAGCATCAGAGGCACAGATGTTTGATGTTGCTGTTAGAGATACCCAAGTGGAAGTGAGAGCATGTGACGATGGACTTTGTTGTAGGGCTCCCGAGAAGAAGAAACGACAACGAAAGTATCTGGGTAATCGTGGATCGATTGACTAAGTCTGTGCAATTTCTTCCAATACCTAGTGATGCAACCTTAGAGAGATTGGTGACGCTATATATAGATAATATCGTCAGCTTACATGCAGTCCCAGTCAGTATTGTCTCGGATCGTGACACGAGGTTCACTACCAAATTTTGGTCAGCGTGTTAGAAGAGGATGGGAGCTGAGTTACGCTTGAGCATGACATTTCATCTCCAAACCGACGGTCAGTCAGAGAGGATTGATCCAGACATTGGAAGATATGTTGAGAGCATGTGCTTAGGACTTCAAGGGGAACTGGGACGGCATATTTAAGTTGATTACGTTCCCCTACAGTAACAGTCACCACAGTGCCATCGACATGGCACCATTTGAGGCTCTCTATAGACGCAAGTGTAGATCCCCTGTCTATTGGGACAAAGTTGGAGAGCAAGCTATCACTGGACCGGAATTAGTCGAGCAAACCAAAGAGAAAGTGAAAATCATCCATGATAGGCTCAAGACCTCTCAGGATAAGAGCAAGAGTTGGGAAATAGTAAGAGACGTCCCTTGGAGTTTGAAGTGGGAGAGAAAGTTTACCTTAAAGTATCACCCACTAAGGCTGTGATGTGATTTGGAGAGAAAGGTAAACTAAGTCCTCATTATGTGAGTCCATACGAGATACTTGATCAAGTTGACATTTTGGCCTATTGTAGCGTCCCGCTCCCAAACCCTAGCATCAGAAACGGTGCACTTGTCGTAGTCTACTACGAGAACTACAAGGCGTCGTTCAAACTTCTTACACGTCAGAGATAACGTAGAAATTTTTTCACAGAAATGATAATTTAAAATTTTCGAATTCAATTTATAAATAATCCCAATACGGAAATAAATGAAATGTTTAGGGCTGACGAAACTCAATATGTCAAATAAACTTCTAAATGTCGGATATAAACAAAGTAAATATGAAATTCATCAGTCCCCGAATGTTGCACAAAATTTCACTCTCCCCAGCTAGCGCAATCTGAATCGTCCTCTATGAAAATATTGTCAGACTCTGTCTCACCTGTGGAAGGATTAGTAGTAGGGGGTGAGTGATTGGAAAATCACACGTAGGTTATCCATCTTTTCCCAAAAGGAATCATACTCATAAAATATATAAACACATAAAAAAAGCAACAACATATATATAAATACATAAATAACACCAATAACCGAAGCATAAGGTAAACACGCACTCATCCAATCAAATGCAATGCGTAACTTCATGATGCATGCTCCTTCTCACTACTGTGTCACACGCAACAACATTATTATCCCACACAACATGATCCTTTCTTTCTATGATATGCCATGCATGTTCTGGGTCCTACTCATCGCTCTGTTTCGTAGAGTCAACGCTCCAAATGGTCACACTCTGTACCGTGGAGTCAGCATACCTCGTTCTGTATCGTGGAGTCAGCATATCTCGCTCCATATTGTGGACTCAGCATATCTCGCTCCGTATCATGGAGTCAGCGTCCCAAAGGAATGCAATGCAATGCACGTGCCATGAATGCTTCACACATAATCCGACGCATCCATACTCCTATATATACCTGCTGTTACATCCCGTGCCTTTTGTACGTTCAATATATATATACATTATACACGGCTACAACATAAAGAAAACAAATAAAAAGATAAAGCATACCTAGTATCCTAATGTGAATAGGAAAAGAAATAAGATAGAATTTAATCACAAAACAAAGTTCTAATTACACGATACTACTAACCTATCATCTACAAATACACTTCTTATATAACACAACCTCCACCATATTTGCCATAAGAAAACTGGCAGCCCTTTTCTCCCCAACCTTGCACTGGCCGCCAGCTATAGGAGGTGAAACAACCAAATTTCGATCATTTTCTACCCCAGTTCTTCGTATATCGCGTATAATCGAGACACGAGGCAAGTACCTTTGCTATATTTTCTATGTTTTTACAAAGTTATGATGCTATTTTCGTATGAAATCCGGGTCATACATGATTATTTTTGGTTGCATAGATGTTTGATCGTACATATGTATGTGCTATATGGATGAATTGAAAATGTGTGTGTGTGTATGTGTAAGGGTCATCCGTGTGTCCACGGTCCAAATATTTACATATGTATGGGTTTTTTTATTGTTGGTGCCGAGGGAGGACAATGGCAAAAGCAAAATGATACTTTTCCTTTAAAAATTATATGCTGACCATTTTAAATGATTGCATGTGCAAATTGTCCATGGAGGTTATATATTTGAGGGAAATTGCGTTTTTTTCTTTTGTGCTGATTGCTGCTGCCTAGGGCAGCAGCTGTGCATCGCATGGATTTTGGTATGTATGCATATGTAATATAAAATATATTTATGTATATGTATATGTAATATGCATATATGAATATGTATATATGTATATGTAATATGGATATGTTTATGTATGTGAATTATGTGAATATATATATGTGTTAATTGGAAATCGTTTTGTTCGAAATTGGTGTGTTGACCGTAGGCTGGGATGTGGCAAGGCCGCGACTCTGGCTGGCAGGGCCTTGGCAAGGTCGCTAGTTCCAGCTGGCAGGGTCGTGGAAGGGCCGCGGCAGGGCTGTGTCAAGGCCACGGCAGGGCTGGCAGGGCCTTGGCAAGGTCGCTGGTTCCAGATGTCAGGGTCGCGGCAAGGCAGCGTGCCAGGCGGGCAGGGCAGTGGTAAGGCTGCGGCTGGGCACGGGCTGAGTCGCAAGCTCAAGTGTTACGCGTAAGTATAAGCGTGTATATGCATGTGTGTGGACGTGAGCATATATGTGAGTATACTTATACGTAGGTGATAGGTCGGAATTAAATATGAAAATAAAGTGATAAATGAAAAAGTAGAAATGGATATCGCATATGGATGCCGCTAGGGGTAACCACATATGGGTATCAAGAATGGATATCGCATATGGATGCCGCTAGGGGTAACCGCATATGGATATCAGAAATGGATATAAATGGATATCGCATATGGATGTCGCTCGGGGTAACCACATATGGGTATCAGGAATAGATATCGCATATGGATTCCGCTAGGGTAGTCGCATATGGATATCAGAAATGGATATCGCATATGGATATCGTAAGGAGTAACCGTATATGGATATTTGAAATGTATATCGGTAAGGATACCGTAATGGGTAATCGCATATGATATCGGAAAATGGAAATGAAAGAAAAATAGAAATGGATAGCGATAGGAATATCG
The DNA here is from genome assembly GCA_036186865.1 of Eustoma russellianum. Lineage (NCBI taxonomy): Eukaryota > Viridiplantae > Streptophyta > Magnoliopsida > Gentianales > Gentianaceae > Eustoma > Eustoma russellianum. The sequence goes on along the minus strand of AP025055.1, from coordinate 8,707,443 downwards.
TAAGGGGCAATCGCCTATGATATGAGAAATGGAATATGAAATGGAATGAATAAAGGATAAATGGTTGTCGAGTCATTGCATTCATGATTATGGAAATTGCATCACGATTTTTGATTGTATTGACTTTTGTGTGCGATGACTAAATTGTGTGTGCTTTACTTGCTTGATTGTACAAGGAGGGAAAAAAGGTAAATTTATTTTCCAAGAGAAGCATGTTATTTTATATTATGTCATTTATTTAGTTTATTTACACTTGCTTCTCCGTGTATGATCTCATGGTAAATATAGTCAGGTTAATGTTGTGCGATGTATGTCGCTCACCCTCCTCTATCAATTAGTTTTGCAGATTGGCAGGTAAATGAGCCAGGATACTGTGGATGATCGGGATTGGAGATTTCGAGACTAAGGATATTTAGATGAGACTTTCGAGGTGTTAGTTGAGACCGCTATATCGATATTCAAGGTTTATGTATTTTGGAGATTAGTGTTTATCTACATTAGACAAGTGTATCGATTTGGGTTTTCCTAGACATTTGTATTAATGATGATGATTATTTATCAAGGGTTTTTAGTTTATGACTTCTGCTGGCATCAATATACGTTAATTTGTTGGCGTATAGTTGAATTGTATCGACACCTTGTATTCTCCTTAGTGAGATACGACGGGTGAGTCATTTCGAGTACTAGGGCTTGGGACGGGTCGCTACAGGTGGTATCAGAGCATGGCTCTAGATCCACGGTGGAAACTTAGATTTAGGCCATGATCTTAGAAATTAAGTTACGATTCTGCCCCTAAGTCATGATGTTGGACATAGGCACCGACTTTCAGTTGTAAGAAATGATTATATGTTAAGCATGTTATTGGAAATAAGACGTTGGCCTTAGAGCTTAAATGATGATTTTGCTCGTAAGTTACGATTTTAGACTTAAGGAATGACGATACAAAATAACGGCTCTAGAAATTAAGTGTTGACCTGAACATCAGGTGATGATTTGAAAAGCATTGAACTTAGAAATAAGTAATGATTTAAGGCGTAAGGAATGATGATCCCGACTATCAATTCTAGAATTAAGTGATGACATTAGACCTAAGTGATGATCGGATAAAGGGCGCCCACCTATGCCTAGGGTGCCCCATACGTTTGAAGTAATTGCCTTACCTAAGTGCTGATTATAATCATTTATATAATTCTTTTGATTCGATCCCTGTAAACACAAAGCATTTGAATAATATATAATTAAAATTGCAGCGTTAACCAGGATGCCATACTGTAGGCGCTGGTTAATGCATAAATTTAGATAGATCGGCAGTTACTAGGGCTGCTTTCCCGCAGCAGCAGCATGGGACCTGATATCATTAAAATAAATAAAGCGGGTCCACGTCTCTACCTCGACGTAATGTCGGAATGCGACTAGGTCTAAGTGGGGATTGTAGTTCCTAAGAAATGATTGATAGTAAAACGAAGTACTAAAAAAAGATTTATTAGTGTTATGATCAGTTGAATTTAGCAAAGAATATCGTACAAAAGGGGTTATAGTGATGATTAAGATGTTGAACTATAGAGTACCCAATAAGCCGAAGATATTAGTATTATTAGGGATATTGACTGATAGTGATAAACGAGCATTACTAAAATAAGTACAATGGAATAACAAAGTATTAAGTGTTGATTCCTAGGAACATATAATTACTGATGTATAGAGTAGGCTTCGATTGAGACAGAGTAAGCATGAACAAGTAGTGGGTGCTTTTCAGATGAGGTCTAACTAAATTAGAATTAACGGTTGAAATAGCCAAGTAAAGAAGTACGGTGTATCAGTGTGGCATGCGAAAGCGTGGTGAATTAGAATGTCCTAAGTCGATCAATATTTAGCGTGCCATGCTAGGAGTGAACAACTTAAGTTAAAGATTTATAAGAAACGGTGCATAGTTCAATTTTTCATTTGACATTAAGGGGTGACTTAAAAAAATTATACGAAGTATAAGACCATTATTTTTCAAGAAGTTAAACGTTTTTTACAAGCGCGCACACCAAGTTATATTCTATATTTCAAGGGTATTTCAAAGATTTTTTCTTTTAAATATTCCAACTAGTCTCATTTTTTATATAGTATATTAACTTTACAAGGCTATTATTTTCCGAATTCGTAGCAACCCAATGGAAGTTCGACTACCCCTGACAAACAGATACATTTTAAATAATGATTTTTTCGAAGAACGATATATTTATATATCTCTCATATTTCTCAAACCTTCGTTGAGCTATATTTATTTTGCTAAAATATTTTTATTTGATGACTATGATATCGCAAGCATTTTGCCCATTCAATGCTTTTAAAGTTGTTTATCTATTTGCGATGAACTTATTTAATTTAGCGAAGCAGAAATAGTTTCAAAATATATATACTTCTTTTTGAAAAAGAGAGGTACCTTATTCAAATTATTTTATGAAACTTTATATTTGCTGAGTTTTCAATTGTTGTATTTTCCAAAATAAGACATAGCTTTCAAAAATATATATTTTGTTAGAAAGAAAAAGACTTCGTGTTCAAATCGTTTTGTAAAAAGAAATTTTACAATTGTTGTGTCTCAATTGTTTTAAGGTGGTTTTAACCTTAATACTTTTGCGAACAAGTTTTATGATTGTTTTATAAACGGTCATTCGAGAAACAGCGTTGCGAAAACAAATACATGATACTTTGGGTTTTATGTTTACCAAAATTTCAGAAGGTATATTATTTTAAACAGTTAAAGCTATATTCCGGATAATAGCTACTTAAATTACTTTTCTTTGAAGTGAAGAAAAATATGTCCATACACATACTTCATATACTAGGTTGCTAATATTATCTTGGGAAAAAAAGTAAGAATATGATCATAGAACTAGTTCGTAGGTATAAGAATTGATTTTGAGAATTTGATTATAGATAAAGGAGAAAGATGGTTAGCATATTGGAAGACTCGATGGATATTTGGAATGGTCATATAACTAGGAGATGAATCATATATGATGACTTAAGGACTCGGAATTGTAGATTGCAATAAGTTGGATGATTCATATCAAGTGGTATAAGTGGAAGCCTACAAGTTGTAACTATAGAGAATTAAGTAAAGATTGTAGTACACCTAAGAACTGATTTTAGAAGGCTACCAATGGCCTTTGATATAAGTACGTTATAGACCGACGATTGGATTGTAGAACTCTTAGTATGGTGACAATACCCCTAAGCTTGATTCTAGAATTATAAGAAGAGTAGGTTATGATCTTAAATAAGCAGAGAATAATGGACATAGAATCTACCTTGTTGGGTACAAGGAATGATTCTCGAGGCCTTAGCATATGATAAGGAAGTGATATGGTTAACGTATTACAATACGCAATGGATATTTAGCATAGTCATTATCTAAGTGAACGATTAAGTAGAATCATACTAAGTCATTAATCACGCCATACGCAAGAGGTTTGTTACATCCTCTGTCTTTTGGCCATTCAATATATATATACATTATACACGGCTGCAACATAAAGAAAAGAAATAAAAAGATAAAGCCTACCTAGTATCCTAATGTGAATAAGAAAAGAAATAAGATAGAATTTAATCACAAAACAAAGTTCTAATTACACCAGGATACTACGAACATATCATCTACAAATACACTTCTTATATAACACAACCTCCACCATATTTGCCATAAGCAAATCGGCAGCCCTTTTCTCCACAACCTTGCACTGGCCGCCAGCTATAGGAGGTGAAACAACCAAATTTCGATCGTTTTCTACCCCAGTTCTTCGTATATCACGTATAATCGAGACACGAGGCAAGTACCTTTGTTATATTTACTATGTTTTTACAAAGTTATGATGCTATTTTCGTATGAAATCTGGATCATACATAATTACTTTTGGTTGCGTAGATGTTTGATTGTATATATGTATTTGCTATATGGATAAGTTGAATATGTATATATATGTAAGGGTCATCCGTGTGTCCACGGTCCATTTATTTACATATTTATGGGTTTTTTAATTGTTGGTGCCGAGGGAGGACATTGGCAAAAGCGAAATGATACTTTTCCTTTAAAAATTATATGCTGGCCATTTTAAATGATTGCCTGTCCAAATTGTTCATGGAGATTATATATTTGAGGGAAATTGTGTTTTTTTTTTTTGTGCTGATTGGGCAGCGGCTGTGCATGGCATGGATTTTGGTATGTATGCATATGTAATATAAAATATATATATATGTATATGTATATGTAATATGTATACATGAATATGTATATGTAATATGGAGATTTTTATGTATGTGAATTATGTGAATATATATACGTGTTAATTGAAAATCGTTTTGTTCGAAATTTGTGTATTGGCCGTACGTTGGGCTGTGGTAAGGCCACGACTCTAGCTGGCAGGGCCTTGGCAAGGTCGCTGGTTCCGGCTGGCATGGTCGTGGCAGGGCCAATAACAGGGCCGCGGCAGGGCTGGCAGGGCCTTGGCAAGGTCGCTGGTTCCGGCTGGCAATGCCGTGGTAGGGCCGCGGCAAGGTAGGGTGCCAGGCTGGCAGGGCCGTGGTAAGGCTGCGGTTGGACACAGACTGAGTCGCGAGCTCAAGTATTACGCGTAAGTGTAAGAGCGTATATGGGTATGGGCATATACGTGAGTATACTTATACGTAGGTGGTAGGTCGGAATTAAATAAGGAAATAAAGTGATAAACGGAAAAGTAGAAATGGATATCGCATATGGATACTGCTAGGGGTAACTGCATATGGGTATCAGGAATGGATATTGCATATGGATGTCGCTAGGGTAACCACATATAAGTATGAGGAATGGATATCGTATATGGATGCCGCTAGGGGTAACCGCATATGGATATCAAAAATGGATATAAATGGATATCACATATGGATGCCGCTAGAGGTAACTGTATACGGGTATCAGGAATGGATATCGCATAAGAATGCCGCTGGGGATAACCGCATATGGATATCAGAAATAGATATCTCATATGGATGTCGTAAGTGGTAACCGCATATGGATATCAGAAATAGATATCGGTAGGAATACTGTAATGGGTAATCGCCTATGATATCAGAAAATGAAAATGAAAGAAAAATGAAAATGGATATCGATAGGGATACCGTAAGGGGTAATCGCCTATGATATGAGAAATGGAATATGAAATGGAATAGATAAAGGATAAATGGTTGTCGAGTCGTTACATTTATGAATATCGAAATTGCGTCACGATTTTTAATTGTACTGACTTTTGTGTGCGATGACTAAGTTGCATGTGCTTTACTTGTTTGATTGTAAATGAAGGGCAAAAAGGTAAATTTATTTGCGAAGAGAAGCATGCTATTTTATATTATGTCATTTATTTAGTTTATTTACACTTGCTTCTCCGTGTTTGATCCAATGGTAAATATAGTCAGGTTACTTGCTGGGCGATGTATGTCGCTCACCCCCCCTATCAATCAAGTTTGCAGATAGGCAGGTAAATGAGCTAGGATACTATGGATGATCGGGATTGGAGATTTCGAGACTAAGAATATTCGGATGAGATTTTTGAGGAGTTAGTTGAGGCAGCTATATCGATATTCAAGGTTTATGTATTTTAGAGATTAGTGTTTATCTACATTTGACCAGTGTATCGATTTGGGTTTTCCTAGACATTTGTATTAATGATGATGATTATTATATCGAGAGTTTTTAGTTTATGACTTCCGCTGACATCGATATACATTATTTTATTGACGTGTAATTGAATTGTATCGACGCCTTGTATTCTCCTTAGTGATATATGGCATGTGAGTCATTTCGAGTACTAGGACTCGGGACGGTTCGCTACAGCTGCGCCCATACACGTGCATATATACTTGTAGGTATACCCTCATTTTATTATAGTGTATCCCTACTCATATATATTCCCGCGCCCATATACATGAATATATACTTGTAACAATACCGCTATCTTATTAATATTAATTTTATTTATTTCAATATATTTTTTCTTTTTTTTCCATTATTTATTTATTAGTATATATATTTTCCCTTATTATTATTTACTATTATATTTTTATTTATTTATTTATTTATTTTCCTTTTTCGGTCACTGCTCCCCTCTTTTTCCCTTTTTTGTTTTATTTAATTTTATTTTATTTTTATTTATTGAATTATTAGATTTTCTTTTTATTAAATAATTATTTTATTGTTATTATTTCTCCCCCTTTTTTCCTTTTCTACTTAATTTTCAGGCCCCTTTCTCCTTCTCTGTAGCAGTCTGGCCCGCTGAGGTTCAGCCTCCTTTCCTTTTTTTAATTTTCATCCCGGCCTAGATTGCTGTAGACCGGGCCAGAGCTGGTTTGGTCCAGCCCGCCTTCTGGCCGAGTCAGCTGGTACTGGGTCACCCAGTCTGGGTCAGCCCTGACCGGCTGAACTGGAATTTTCTTTTTTATTTTTTATTTTTTATTTAATTCTATTTTTCTTCCAACTTCAATAAAATCTCCAATTTAACTCCAAATTGACCCAAACAAATTTCATTTAACCCCGTTTAGCGCCACGCACACATTGCATCCGGCACGTGCGTGCGTGACATGTACGCGCCGCCTAGGGCTACGCATGGACCTCACACGCCGCCCCTGAACACCCCGTTTTCCAATTTGTAGTTTAATTCCAGCTTTATTTATGGGCTACGTGAGCTATTTCTAAGGCTATTCATATAATTCCTTTTTTCGCATAAAAATCAATTCTTTAATTTCTTTTCAGATAGCACGAACAACACCATCGCACACACAAATATACATGTACATACGAACATCATAGAGCAGCATATGTACAAAAACAAAATAAAATTAAAGCAAGCATGATTCAACATGCGAAGTGTGGGCAATCCGAGAAGAGGAGAAGGTAACCTACCTTTTTGGCGAAATAATTCCTATGCACGCTTTTCCTCATTCCTCTCCCTATGCTGGCCAATTCTTCCAAAGGGAATAAAGGTGGCTGATTTCTATGTGTTTATGGTGGTGTGATATAGATTTAGCTTGTGTGTATATATGTATATGTACAAAAATATAAGAACAATTAGGATTGTCTTGGGCAAAGAGTTCTCCTCCTTTGTTTTGGAGTTGGCCGCTATGCTTCATGGTTGAGGGGAGGAGAGATTGTCGTTTGGAAGGTGGGGGAAAGAGTAGGGTTTGATTTTTTTTTCATTTAGGGAGGTATATTTATATATATGTATATATGTTTCCTAATAGGTTTAGGATTACTATTAAGTTAATTACTTGATGTTGATTTCTATCCTTTAATTACCTCTTGTTGGAAAGTAAAATATTTTTGATGATGTTAAAAAGATGTTTTAAAAGGGTTAAAATGGAATTTCACACTTTGAGTGTGAAGCAAATTGAGAAAAAACACACTGTGAGTCTCTCAGGGAGAGATCGACGTCACGTGAGTCTCTCAAGGAGAGATCGACGTCACGTGAGTCTCTCAGCACTGACATGTGAGTCTCTCAGGGAGAGATCGACGTACTACAGTTTCACGTGGATCTCTCATCCAGGAGGACATGGATCGATTGAGTCTCTCAGGGAGAGATCGACGTCATGTGAGTCTCTCAACGTGAGTCTCTTAGGGAGAGATCGACGTACTTCTGGAGGACGTCGATCTCTCAGCACTTGCACATGGATCGATCGACGTCCCCAGAATTCAAAATTTTTTGAACGTTGGAACAAAATCCAAAGGAGATTTATAATGTTTTCTCTCTCCAATCTTGCTCAAATTTCTTGTGGACTTTAACCCAACATACTACATGCTTCCTTGACTATTTTAACCATGTCTAAGATTCTCTAGGGTGGCTATTGAAGATCAAATCACTCCATAGGTTGGCTAAAGACTATTTGGACATTATCTTGACATTTTGTGTAGATGAAGACATGGTGGAGAGCCTCAAAAACGTGGTCAACTTCATCTATAAATAGAAGAGGCTTGGATGAGGCAAATACACACTTTCACCATCATCAAGCTTCATTCTTCATTGTTGTACATTTCTCTCATATATGTAAAAGTGCTTAAAGGTTGTTAAGCCTTTCTTTGTTCTTCATTATTGTATATTGAGAGATAGTGAGTCTAACACAAGAGGAACTATAAACATTTGATCTCTTGCTTGTGTTTAGACTAGAAAGAAAGTGTTATCCCTTCTACTTCATTTCAACCCACTGTGAGAAAGTTCTTGAGAGAACTTTGTTGAAGTTGTGAGGGAGCAAGAAGGTGTTCTTGCTTAGAGCTGTTGTTGTTGAGGTTGAACAAAGTGTATGTGCAATAAGTTGCTGCTGCTGTAGTTGTCGCTTGCACTAGAGTTAGTGTAAGTGTTGCTGTTGTTGTTCTTGTTTCTTATCAAAGGTAACAAGAAAGTTGCTGCTGTTGTAGTTGTCGCTTGCACTATAGTGTAAGTGTTGCTGTTGTTGTTCTTGTTCCTTATCAAAGGTAATAAGAAAGTTGCTGTTGAAAATCCACTTCGAAAGCAAAGTGGTAGTGGAGTAGAATCATTTAAGATTTGAACCACTCTAAATCTTGTGTCTTCACTCATTATCTCTCATCTCCCTTTCTTTGTTTTTATTTGATGTCAATTTGAGTTTGAGTGAGACAAAACCGAGAAAATTTCCCAAAATTGCCCAACACTCTATTCACCCCCCTCTAGAGTGTTCATCACGGACCTTACAATTGGTATCAGAGCCTAACCTTGATTGCTTGGCCAATCTTTGCAAGTATCAAGGTTAAAGATCATTGAAAAATATGGCAATGGCAACCTCTACATCGTATAGCTCAACTCTCCAACCAGCCTCTATATTCACAGCAACAAATACTAAAGTTCCCTTGTTTGATACTCAAAACTATTCCCTATGGAAATATCGGATGAATGCATTTTTGTGTGGATGTTGTTATGACATATGGAGAATGTTCATAGAGGGAGTATCTTCACCAACTAGGTTGGATGAAAACGGGAGAGTAGTCATGAAGGAGTTAGATGATTACAATGACGAGGATCAGAAAAATTTTGAGCTTGAAGGGAAAGCTCTTGAAATCCTCTATCTCTCACTCTCGCACAACGAGCTATTAAAGGTGCAAGGCATCTTCTCTCCACATGAGACATGAAAAAAGCTTGAGGAGTTAGCAAATGATGATCATCAATGAAACAAAGATAAAGATGATCACAAGGATAGAGAAGCAATATGTCTCATAGCTTTTGAAGATGACAAAGAGGTATCTTCTTCAACTTCCTCGTTTGATAAATTACAAGATGAATATATTGCTTTATATGAGGAATTTGAAAATCTTGCACTAAGGTACAAGCATGCTAAAAAGGAACTTAATGTATGCAAATTAGAAAATGAAAATTTGCATGACTCTCTGATTTTGCTTCATCTAGAGCATGATGTCATCTTAGAGACACATAAATCTTTAGCTCTAGAAAACATAGAGTTTAAGAATAAATGTGAAGAAATTTATAAGGTGACATGTGAGAAGGTTGTCCATGAAAAACCTCTTGGTACACAAAAAATAGTAAATAGAAAATCAAACTTAGGTTTTAAAGATTCCACTACTTCAACCAAGATAAAATTATCAAAGATAAAAGAGGCATCTTATGTGATTCACCTAAGGCTAATTTGATACTTCCAAAGGAAGTGCTTAGAAATGTCAACAAGATTTCTAAGTCTATGAAGATAGTTAAACCTTCCAAGCCTAAAAAAACAAAATCACATCATGCACCTACTTGTTTCTTTTGTAACAAAAAGGGTCATTTGGTAAGTGTTTGTAGAGCAAAGAAAAGCTCTAAGTATTATTGGAGGCCTAAAGGCATAAGAACTAACCAAGATGGACCCAACAACAAAAGGGTACCTATGGATAGATATTTGTCTTTTATAGGAGCTTGGAATCCATGGAGATTGCAAAGGGGAAGAAATCAAATAGCACATGAAATTGAAAGGTTCAATCCATATGGTCAACAAAGAGCATTTGCATATCAAATTCAAGATCAAAGATGGTGCGGAAGCCCATTTTGGCAATGGAAAAAGCTAGACCCTTGGAGTTGGACGAGTTGATAAACTTTCTAACTATCATATTAGTCCCATAATATGTATAGAAGGAACTTGAGCTAAAATTTGATATGTGTTATCTATTGGGATGATAATAATACTTAAATCATAAGGTATTTGCAAAAAAAAGGAAAGAAAATGCTTTGAGATTTTTGAAAAGAAAACAAATATTTAGCTTACAAGGTTTTATTCTCAAAAACTCATATGCCAAGTGTTTGGAGTTTGTCTATCCCATAGAATAGATGACTTAGATATGTTGTTTACAAAGTTTTTATGGATTTTTGAAAGTACCAACCTATCAAAATATTTATGAACCATGATGGCATATGTGATACTTATCAATTTTCTAAAGCATTGATAAGTAAGGATTTAAGTTTCATACTCGAAGTACATTCTCTAGACTTCATAAATGCTTCATTTTTCTTCATAGGAGTATTATGCATGTTTATGGTATTAAATGATTTCTTTACAACTTGATTGATTTATGTGACTTGCTTGAGTATTTGAAGCTAATTGATTCCATGTCATTTACTTGGATATGTTTCTTGCCATGAACTATTATGCATGATCATGAGTCTATAAAAAGACTTGAAAACAAGAATGCTTATAAGATTAATCTATCAAATGGAATAGAATTTGGAAGTTTAAAGGAAATATCATGATCTTTGTCAACTGAGAGGAGGCATTTCACCATGTCTTGGTATCTAAACATCTAAAACAAAATTGGATTGAAGAAAGTAAGACTAAAATATTTCTAGGGATGAGTTTCTCTTGAAGTTCCTCTGTTAGAACACTTCAAAAAGGAAAACTTAAGTATTGATTGATCATCAATATGGTGTAGTTAATGAATTGTCTTGATATGAATTTCTAAGAGTCTTGAAATGATAGAATCCCTGTTCTAGAATATTTTATGACAATTAGATGTAAAGTTTTCACAAGTTGCATCAATGAGGGTGTAGAAAGACTTGAACTTCAATGAATTATGAACATGTCAAATAAGAGCATGTAGTTGAACAAGTCTTGCAACAACTTGAATCTTCACTTTAGAAGGAATTCTATGTAGAACTTGAGACTTCAAATGTTTAGATGATAAAAGTTATTGGAACGTTCATGAGGATCAAAAGAAAAGGAGAAACCTCTAAGCTATATGAGTCTTTTAAAGTTTAGAAAAATCAAAACACATGGAATTTTGTAGATCATCTAAGCTTTAGCTTAAAGAATGAGGAATAACAAAATCAAATGAAGAAGAAACTTTGAACTATGATTTTATCAAGATGTGGATGAAACTTATATCTTACCTTGTAAGGTTAAAAGAAGCTTTCTAGGCTACATTTGGCATAGAAAATCAACTATATGCAAAATTGATCATCTTGGATAAATAGATGCAAAATATAGAGTCAAATCTTTCAATATTAAAGACCATGATGTGTCAAATCATGTTTCAAGGTTGAAGCATCCTCGTATGACTTGAGCCATAATCATATAGTTTGGTATGAGAGGTCAAGATAATTTGAAAAGAGAAAATGAGTCATCACACTCTTCATCCGAAAATACTATACTCATATTCTTGTTAATATCCATGTTGATGATATATTTGGGTCAAATATAGAAAAGTTTGTGGAAGATTTGCATAAGCTCTTCGAGAGTTTTATACTACACAAACCATGAAATACATTTGACCCATACTAAGTGCAAAACAATTGCTTATATTGAAAGTTAGAGAATGATTGAATATGATTATAAGGGCTAATGTTAAACTTGGAAAATGTGACATCAAATAAAATTTTGTATGTGCAGCACAACCACAAATCTTTAAAGATTATGATCATTCAAATTATCTATTTAAAAGGCCATTTATGGACTTCACATGTGGAGCTTGGTATGAGAAATTGAGAAATTTCTTGTTTAAAAATGGTCTTTTAAGAAGAAAAGTTGATACTTACTTGTTTATCAAAAAACAAGGAAGAAGTCATTCATTTGCTCAAATATATGTTGATGACCTTGTGTTTTAGTGCTACTAATGATTGCCCTTGTAAGAATTGTACTAAGCTAAAGGAAGAAAAATTTGAGATGAGTATGATGGATGAGCTCAACCACCTCTTTTGGTCTTCAAATCAAGCAAACTCAAGATGGAGTATACATTTCTCAAACAAAGTATAAAAAAAATTTACTCAAGAAATACAATTTTGAGGATAGAAGAAGTGTTAGCACACCAATGAGCACAAGTACAAAGCTTGACAAAGAAGAAAGAGGAAAACCGGTTGAAGTAACCAAATATAGGGGCATGATTAAGAGTTTACTTTATTTGACTACCAGCTAGCCGAATATGTTATATGCTATGTGTTTATGTGTTAGATTTTAAGATATGCTAAAGAAATTGCATCTTTTTTTTAAAACGTATTTTTTAAAAGATTTAAAAGGTGCATTGAATGTTGGGGTGTCTTTGACTTAAGAGAGTATAATGATTCAGACTATGCTAAAAATCTTGTTGATGAGAAAAGTACCTATCTTATGTGATAATACCTCATCTATAAATATATCACAAAATCTGGTTTTTTATAGTACAACTAAACATATTGAGGTTAGGTATCACTTTACAAGAGATAGCATTCAAAAAGGATTGGTATGCGTTGAATTTGTTCCAACCAATGATCAACTAGCAGATATATTTACCAAATCCCTTCCTACTGAGACATTCGAGTCCATTAGAACGAGATTAGGAATGATCAACAATGTTTAAAGGGTTAAAATTACAAATTTCAAAAAGGGACATACATGGATCGATCCATGTATTGAAAGGAGAGATCCATGTATGTCGATGTCTAACGTTGATTGATCTATGTACGTAGATCTCTGACGTCGATCGATCGACATCATTGTTTTTTGCACTTTTAGTTCCACTCAGAAACGCGAAACTCTTCATTTCTAACCTACAAAATCGATTGAAGTCTCTAAAAAACACTTGCGCCTCCCTCTCCAAAAATCTTCCCTCCCTTCAATTTCATCTATTAATCAAGATTTCATCATCTCCACTCTTGATTCTTGATTTCTCCTCCTAAATTACTTTATCCTATCCTAAAATTCTCTCTTCTTCAAGCCCCAATTTTATACACCATGTCTTCAAGAAGCAAAAACACCACAAAAAAAGGCAAGATCAACTAGAAGTGAAGAAGGAGGGTCAAGCATCCTTCCCCAAGAACAATCTTCTCAGCCCCGAGCAAGAACTCAACCTAGAACAAAGCAAACCAGAGATTTTCGTCAAGCCAATGTATTGGCTGATCTCCGTAGTGGATTAACCTTTGCCAACTTCCCTTGGATCAGACTAAGGAAGCTAAGAATGCCTTGAAGGAACCATATCCACCCGGACATGCGATGTACATTACAAGATATTCTCAAATGTTATATGATAAATGGGATAGAGAAGAGAGGGAAACTATTCCACTCAAATTGCCTAGAATCAATGATATAGTAAGCAATAATGAGTTGAGCCCTATCATTGAATGGTTGGATGTCCAACAATGGAGGAACATTTGGCTCGAAAGAGAGATCGACAAAATGTCCACTAGATACACTAGACTTTTCTATGCAAACCTTTGGGTCCAATACATCAATGATCTTCCATTAGTTTTGCACATTATCATAGATGACACTCACATTGATTGGGATGTTGGAACCATTTGTGAATTGATTGGAGTATCAAACGAGGGGTATTTTGGACTTGATATATGAAAATGGGATAAGGCAAGATGAAAGGTCGATGAGGACCAAGTTAAAAGCTTCTTAGTTTTTCATCATAAAAAGAACAAAAACGACATACCATTGGTATATTGAGTATTGACTATGGCATTTATATTTTGTGTCACTAAGAAACTCTATAAGCTTCCTAATAACTTTGATTTCTACATATCTTACCGTCTTGCCAACAAGAAATGTCTTGAACTTTGTGGAGTTATTCATGGCAAATATGATAAGAAGCAGCCACTAAGTCATACAATACCCTTCTTATTGAAATTTCATCTACTCCATGTTAAAGAAATCAAAAATAGTCATGTATTTGAAGGTAAATAGGTATGAGCAAAAATGAGCCTGAATGCTTTGAATAAGAATAAATGTAATATCTTTTTTCTTCGTCTTTGGGTATTTTGATGATTACAAAAAGGGGGAGAATACGCATATTGGTATATTGGTATATTTGCATATGTGGCTTGATATACCACTAATGCTTAGGCATGCTTGGATAAGCTTGAGCATGCTCTTGAATATGATCTATGTATAAAGAATGCTTGTGTTGAGGGGGAGTTTGAAATAAACTTGACATACATCATTGGTTTTGGGATGATCATAAATTGAGGGGGAGCCTTGAAGTCTTTGAACTAATCATGGGTAGGTTTGTATGTTTCATATTTTGAGGAGAGCTTAAATGTATTGACAAAGGGCGAGAGATAAAATTTTTAAGTTTTGAAATAGTTAGCTAGCTCAAATGTAGTTTTCAAACAAAACAATCTTTTAAAAGACGTGGTTTTTGAAATCATCAAAAAGGGGGAGATTGTTAGAAAATGAATTGTTTTGATGAATTTAAAACATGTTGGAAAATAAGCTACAAATATATTTTATAATTTAGAGTTAGAACAAAATGAAAAGAAAGCATTGTAAGAGATAAATATCTCACATTTGGGAAGATTATTTATTAAGGAGAAGTTTTGAACATGTGATATGGGAAGTATAAAATGCATATACTAAGGGGGAGATTGAAATTTCAAGTTTGAAATATTCAGCTTGCTAAAATAAACATCTTTTGAATCATGCTTTTGGAATCATCAAAAAGGAGGAGATTGTTGGAATATAAAATGTTTTGATGATGTTAAAAAGATGTTTTAAAAGGGTTAAAATGGAATTTCACACTTTGAGTGTGAAGCAAATTGAGAAAAACACACTGTGAGTCTCTCAGGGAGAGATCGACGTCACGTGAGTCTCTCAGCACTGGCACGTGAGTCTCTCAGGGAGAGATCGACGTACTACAGTTTCACGTGGATCTCTCAGCCAAGAGGACATGGATCAATCGACGTCACGTGAGTCTCTCAGGGAGAGATCGACGTCATGTGAGTCTCTCAACGTGAGTCTCTCATGGAGAGATCGACGTACTTCTGGAGGACGTCGATCTCTCAGCACTGGCACGTGGATTGATCGACGTCCCCAGAATTCAAAATTTGTTGAACTTTGGAACACGATTTAAGGGAGATTTATGATGTTTTCTCTCTCCAATCTTGCTCAAATTTCTTGTGGACTTTAATTCAACATACTACATGCTTCCTTGACTATTTTAACCATGTCTAAGATTCTCTAGGGTGGCTATTAAAGATCAAATCACTCTATAGGGTGGCTAAAGACTATTTGGACATTATCTTGACATTTTGTGTAGATGAAGACATGGTGGAGAGCCTCAAAAACGTGGTCAACTTCATCTATAAATAGAAGAGGCTTGGATGAGGCAAATACACACTTTCACTATCATCAAGCTTCATTCTTCATTGTTGTACACTTCTCTCATATATGTAAAAGTGCTTAAAGCTTGTTAAGCCTTTCTTTGTTCTTCATTATTGTATATTGAGAGATAGTGAGTCTAACATACAAGGAACTATAAACATTTGATCTCTTGCTTGTGTTTAGACTAGAAAGAAAGTGTTATCCCTTCTACTTCTTTTCAACCCACTGTGAGAAAGTTCTTGAGAGAACTTTGTTGAAGTTGTGAGAGAGCAAGAAGGTGTTCTTGCTTAGAGGTGTTGTTGTTGAGGTTGTACAAAGTGTATGCACAATAAGTTTCTCCTGCAGTAGTTGCCGCTTGCATTAGAGTTAGTGTAAGTGTTGCTGTTGTTGTTCTTGTTATTGTTAGAAAATGAATTGTTTTGATGAATTTAAAACATGTTGGAAAATAAGCTACAAATATATTTTATAATTTAAAGTTAGAACAAAATGAAAAGAAAGCATTGTAAGAGATAGATATCTCACATTTGGGAAGATTATTTATTAAGGAGAAGTTTTGAATATGTTAACATGTGCTATGGGAAGTATAAAATGCATATACTAAGGGGGAGATTGAAAATTCAAAGTTTGAAATATTCAGCTTGCTAAAATAAACATCTTTTGAATCATGGTTTTGAAATCATCAAAAAGGGGAAGATTGTTGGAATATAAAATGTTTTGATGATGTTAAAGAGATGTTTTAAAAGGGTTAAAATAGAATTTCACACTTTGATTGTGAAGCAAATTGAGAAAAACACACTGTGAGTCTCTCAGGGAGAGATCGACGTACTACAGTTTCACGTGGATCTCTCAGCCAGGAGGACATAGATCGATCGACGTCACGTGAATCTCTCAGGGAGAGATCGACGTTACGTGAGTCTCTCAGGGAGAGATCGACGTCACGTGAGTCTCTCAGGGAGAGATTGACGTACTTCTAGAGGACGTCGATCTCTCAGCACTGGCACGTGGATCGATCGACGTCCCCAGAATTCAAAATTTTTTGAACGTTGGAACAAAATCCAAGGAAGATTTATGATGTTTTCTCTCTCCAATCTTGCTCAAATTTCTTGTGGACTTTAACCCAACATACTACATGCTTCCTTTACTATTTTAACCATGTCTAAGATTCTCTAGGGTGGCTATTGAAGATCAAATCACTCCATAGGGTGGATAAAGACTATTTGGACATTATCTTGACATTTTGTGTAGATGAAGACATGGTGGAGAGCCTCAAAAACGTGGTCAACTTCATCTATAAATAGAAGAGGCTTGGATGAGGCAAATACACACTTTCACCATCATCAAGCTTCATTCTTCATTGTTGTCCATTTCTCTCATATATTTAAAAGTGCTTAAAGCTTGTTAAGCCTTTCTTTGTTCTTCATTATTGTATATTGAGAGATAGTGAGTCTAACACAAGAGGAACTATAAACATTTGATCTCTTGCTTGTGTTTAGACTAGAAAGAAAGTGTTATCACTTCTACTTCTTTTCAACCCACTATGAGAAAGTTCTTAAGAGAACTTTGTTGAAGTTGTGAGGGAGCAAGAAGGTGTTCTTGCTTAGAGATGTTGTTGTTGAGGTTGTACAAAGTGTATGTGCAATAAGTTGTTACTGCTGTAGTTGTCGCTTGCACTAGAGTTAGTGTAAGTGTTGCTGTTGTTGTTCTTGTTCCTTATCAAAGGTAACAAGAAAGTTGCTGTTGTTGTAGTTGTCGCTTGCACTATAGTGTAAGTGTTGCTGTTGTTGTTCTTGTTCCTTATCAAAGGTAATAAGAAAGTTGCTGTTGAAAATCCACTTTGAAAGCAAAGTGGTAGTGGAGTAGAATCATTTTAGATTCGAACCACTCTAAATCTTGTGTCTTCACTCATTATCTCTCATCTCCCTTTCTTTGTTTTTATTTGATGTCCATTTGAGTTTGAGTGAGACAAAACCGAGAAAATTTCGCAAAATTTCCCAACATTCTATTCACCCCCCTCTAGAGTGTTCATCACGGACCTTACACCTCTCTCAATCGAATAAGTCAAGATAACTATTACCATATATTTAATATTTAAAACTTTTCCTTTTGTTTTTTTGGTAGACCATCGGGCATGGCATCTTCCCCTTTTACAAAAAGTTTCGTCTTCAAAACTTGCGTATTATGTAATCAATAACTTAGAATAGATCTACTCAATCCATTCACCTAGTGTATATCATGATTATCATCTTATCAATCTGACTTTTTGGTTGTTAAGCTTTTAGATTCCACTCGCATCACTTAATCGTAGATCATTTGACTTATACAATTGCAATCTAGAATTACGATTAATCATATATAATTCACCTCTAGATAAATAACCAAAAATGAATTTCCATTGAGTAGCCAATATGTTAATCATTACACTTCCTCGACCCAGGACCAAGTTCTCGAAATTCTATTCTTATACACTTACAAATAAACTCTATGATCATACCCTGAGTATGAGACTAGAGCAATAGAGAGGTGTTTTAGAGAGAAAATGCTTAAAGATTAGCCGTTCTAAGACCGAGTATCTGCACTGCGAATTGTTAGAATCTTCTAACAAAGATCTTGTGTCTCAATTAAACGATTCAAAAGAAGAGTCGTCATGTATTATAAACTCATTAAAGTCTGAAATTTCATCATTGACATGAATTGAAATCCGAGATTTCAAACTTGAAATCAAGGAATGCGGATGTAGAGAAAAAGGTGAAACAATTTGACATGGGATCTAACATGCTGCATCGTATTATCTTATCACAAAAGTATGATAGTGACAAAATAGGTTTGGGATACGTTGAGACAAATGAAGCATCCACCAAACTAACTAAGTTCGTTGTGTCTAAGAAAGTAGACACCCCAAAGCCAAAAACGGCGTCTAAAATGATGCAAAGACATATTCCCTCATCACGCCCCACTTCTTCATCATATCATGCGAAATACAATTTTGTACCATATAGATATGAAAAGAAAAGAGTGATGCATACACGGCATTCATTCCATCCACGCACTACGCACACAAACACAAGGACATATCAAAAACGTCCTACATATAATGCGTATAAAGGAGTTCTTGGCCAAAGCCCAGATACAGTTGCATCTAAAGTATATTATGTTGTGCTTTCATCACCTTTCTCACCTTTTGGAAGACCTAGAAGGGTCACCAAAATTTGGGTACCAAAAGGGACATTTTCAAAGGGTTGAATAAATAACCCTTACGAACGCACGTTATATGAAATGCATGATTTTTCTTCTTCATCTTTACAGGCATCTTTTGATTTACTTTTCAAAATAAAAGGGGAGAGATAGCATGATTTAAGGGGGAGAGGGATACTGATTGCATAAATCAAGGGGGAGCGGTTTTTGAAATTTAAAATTCAAATTTTGAATTTATGTATGATTGAAGGGGGAGCGATAGGATTTAAATCATGAGTATAGGTTATTTTGAAAATCATCAAAAGGGGGAGATTGTAGAGAAAAAGGGGTTTGAGTGATTTTCAAGTACATGATTTAAATGTGCTTAAAAACATGCATGACATAAATGTGCATGATACATTGCATATTACTTGCCTTATATAATTCACATATAATGTTGCCGTACTAACGAGCCATGAAGCTTTAAAGCTTACATTAAATGGCAAACATTTATTGTGTTTATACTATTTTCAGGTGCCACCATTAATGAACTAAACTAGTTCATTAAGTGAAATACTTAGTTAATTAAACTAAGTAGTTCATTAAAGGAAGCTACATTTGAACAAGGCACAAAGGCAATAAGACCAAGAAAAGAAAGTCTTCTCTTCCTCACCACATTTAATATACACGGCATATATATATATATATATATATATATATATATATAAATACATATATTTTCTGATTTTTTGAAAAAGACACATATACATGTACTACAACGTACTACCGACACATTATATATTTTACGTACGTACGTTAACGTCACACCACCATACTTAACTCATATTTATGAGTATATTCAGTTCTTATATCATATGATATAATTCATGGTGATGACAAATTAAATACGACACGTTAAAAGGTTCTAAACCGAAAATTGTCGTATCGTGCGAATATCGAAACTTCGCCAACGTGTCACGTACTTGCCATAAATAGATGGCCAGCCCCTACACCTCAAAAATCGTTATTAATTTTTTGGCTATGATGATATTTTCAGCTATAAAATCATTCCATGTTGGCACACACAAATCACCCCACATTAAGCCAAATTGTGAAGATTCCAATTTCAATTTTGTCACATGTCTAGGCGCCACTTTAGACCAGCCAAGTGCTGAGAATTAAAGTTTATATTATATATATTATGTGTAACATAATATATATAACATGTGCAAAAATTTGGAATTTAATTAGAGAAAAAGCGGATAATCGATAAACATCGAAAATTCGGTTTTCTACGTACACAACACATGGAACATTTTTGGCACATCATACGACACGTATCTAGACACTTTTTACATATGTCATAAATCTTAAAGTGTTTTAGAAAATTAAATTAAGGTCTGATTGGAATATAACATGTGTGTATTATTAAATGTGCACTATTTTACAAAGTTTGCAAAAATAAAATTCAGCACATGCAATACATGTTAGACACGCCCTATACAGCTGAGATGGAGCATATGTGAAGCCTTGTTGGCATATTGGTTGGTCAAGAATCAATCATACAATGTTGGTGATTTAAAGAAAGAAGCTACAAATGGTAAGGTTTCAAACTTTGTCTCATTTGAAACACATGCTGAAAATTTTAGCATGGGAAGATATAGCTGGCCGAATTTTCTGATTAAAAAGCATATATTTTGTGTCTTGAATTATGTGGATAATTGGAAGAAGAAATGGAAGAAATTTGAATGAAATACAAAGCCATAAATTGTGATATCTTGAATATCACACATGCTGAAATTTTCAGCATGTGTGGAATGTATCTTGAACGTTTTCTAGGCTTTGTTGGTGTCCAAAATTCATTTCCAATTTGATAAGAATATTTGCTTCTAATTGGTGATTTAGTTTAAAAGAAAAATCAATGGAAATTTGGAAGTTATTTGAATTATCTCACTAAGTAACACATGCTGAAATTTCAGCATGTCAAGTAGTGGTTATGGCCGAATTTCGTCTTGATTTAGTGGAGAAATTATCTTGCTTAATTTATGTGATAATCTTGGATGTTATGGAAACTAATTTAAGTTGATTTTGGCACATGATTTTAGTGAAATATTCAGATTTTCCAAGTCATCAAATGATGACAACATTCACCCAATCATGAAGTGCCAAGTAAGCAAAGGTTAAATGATCATCCAATAAGAAGGTGCCAAGTAAGCAAGATCATGTCACAATGATGCCATACATTCTCCCAATGACTTAGAAGACAATTTTCAAGAGGGGAAAGACTCCAAGGGGGACGGCCATATGTGTTAAAAAGGAAGGAGATGAGCAAAACAAAGACGAGAACAAGCATTGCATTTTCAAGTGACAAAAACGCCTAGCCTTCTCTTCTTTTACACTCTCTTTCTTTCTTCTTCTTGAAAGCCTATTGTACTTATATTCTTATCCTTGAATAGGCTTGTAATATACCACCACATACTCTTTATCTTTGTAAAATACTGATCAAGGTGTGATCAATCTTCAATCTTTCCAGGTGGTGGTGTTCGTGCGAATTGTATTCATCGTACAAGGTTTGTAAAGGGTTGGAGTTGGTGTGTAACTCCATCAACCCTGTGGTAAGGTGTATTGCGTGTGTGTGACTAGTGTGAACCGAGGAAGGTGTTCCTCGAAGACTGGAGTAGGTTGTTTATAACCGAACCAGTATAAAATTCTCGGTGTCATTTACTTTCTGCACTTATATTCTGTTTCTGCACTGTTTACTCTTTTTGTTTACGTTTGTTAAAATAGTAAACGATTTTCAAAAATTACGAAACTTTCCGGAAACATAGGCACACGTCTTAGGGTTAATTTGGCACAAGTTTCAACCCTTTTGGATAAGTATAAGTCACTCAAACATCCAAAGTTCTGAGACTAGTGCAGTCTGATTTTCAGGCTTGCAAAGGTTGAGACTTTGAGTGTATTTGACTAACTTCCAGAAAGCATTTTTCAAAAATTTTTCAACCCATTTAAATATAACATATAAGGGGTTAGTGTTTAAAATTTCAGAGCATTTGGAGTTACGTACAAATAGGAATAAATTTTTCAAAACAGTCTACCGTTTCTGGCAGATTCGCACAATCTGACCACCAACGATTTTTGAATGGGTTAAAGGTTGAATTTAAATCTGAAATTTTTAGGAGACACTCATAACATCTGAGGCTAAGTTATCTCCAAATTTCAGAATTTTTGAAGACCTACAACCTAGTTTTAAAAACGTTTTAAAACTGGTCCTGAAAACAGAATCTGTTTTCAGAAGTTGAGTTGTTTGGTTTTAAACAAATTTTAAAAACCACACTTTCCGCACCAACTATTCAACCCCCCTTCTAGTGGTGCCTTGCAGATCCTACAGCTTTCAATATTAAAATACACATCATGTGTATATGTACATGTAATGCCACACAACGGTAAAACATAAGCAACCAAGTGCAAAGTCAACCTAAAGCGTAGATAGTGTCTACGCCTATCTATGTCCCTAAATATGCTCTAAGGCGTTTCTATATATGACCTATACTTCGTTAACCTTAATTTTATGTCTCCATGAACTCCTATCATGGACCATGTCCTCAGAGAGGTGCAAATCTAGTAGATCGTGTCTAATCTGCTCATCCCAAGACGGTTTAGGCCTGCCTTTACTCCTGTTCCCCTCTACAATGAGGCTTTCAATTGCTCTGACCGACGCCATTTTCTGTCTCCGCTTGACATGCCCAAACCATCTCATTCTTCCCTCCCTTATCTTATCTGCTATACTAGCAACGCCTAACCTTTCTCGAAACACCTCGTTTCTGATCCAGTCTAGTCTTGTATGCCCATACATCTACCTCAACATCTTCATCTCTGTCACTTCCATCTTTGCAATTGTGACCTCTTGATGGCCCAGCAGTCTGTCTCATAGAGCGTTGCCAGTTGCACTGCCACCCTATAAAATTTTCCTTTTAATTTAGTTGAGAAATTCTTGTCACACAGCACCCCTGAGGCCGCCCTCCATCTACACCAGCATGTTTAAACTCGATGTACTACATCATTATCTATGTCCCTATTCTGCTGTACAAATGATACTAGGTACTCATCATAAGAACATTTAGAATCGGAATCAGAGTCGGAAGATACCTCATTTGATGCTTTAGATGTAAAGCATACTTGTGCCTTGTGTTCTTCCGTATCATCAGTCTCAGAGTCGGATGTGTCACTCCAAGTGGAGGCTTTGAAGGCTCTTCTCCTTTGCTTAGGTTCTGAGACGAGTCTATTCTTGTTCTGATCCTTGTCAGGGTATTTGTTTGTTTGCTTTTCTTTATTAGGGCAGTCATATGATAGATGTCCAAGTTTGCCGCATTCATAGCACTTTATTTCCTTATTTTTATTTTTATGATCCTTAGATGAGGTAGACTTATGTTTAATCGATTTTCTCAATATTTTTCTTAATCTTTTAGCCATCGTGATTAAGTCATCATCATCGGAATCTATGTCACTATCATCTACGACGTATTCATTTGATTTAAATGCTATAGCCCTATCATTATTAGAAATGGTCTCAGAATGTCTTAAAGCAAGTTTGTTTTCATATATCTTAAGTGATCCAATTAGTTCTTCCATCTTAATCGATTTAGTCTGTTTGCTTTCTTCTGTAGCCGTTACTTTAGAGTCCCACTCGGATGGAAGGCTTCGCAAGACTTTCTGTACTTTTTCCTGCATGGTAAAAGCTTTACCAAGAGACTCAAGAGAATTGTAGATGTTAGTCAAACGAAGATCCATATCAACAATAGATTCATTAGGCAATAGTTTAAACGACTCAAGTGTGGACATAAGCATGTTTATCTTTGACACTTTTACTTGACTCGTGCCTTCGTGTTTCATTTCGAGTATCCTCCACATTTCTTGTGCATTAGAACAGTTTGAGACATAACTAGACTCACTCTTACTTAATCCATTTAGGAGAAATTGCACAGCCCTAGCATTCATGCTAAGTTTCTTTTTATCATCACTTGTATATTCTTGTCTAGGTTTAACAACTTCTAGTGTGACTCCGTCTACGGTGGATAACTTAGATGGAACAAAAGGACCATCTTCTATAATCGACCAAAGATCAATATCTATTGCCATAAAGAAAAGTTTCATTCTTACCTTCCATTGAACAAAAGACTCACCGTCAAAGAGAGAAGGCCTTATGGTTGACATTCCTTCTTACACGGTGCTATAACTAGTGGATGCCATCTCACGTAGATCGTTGGATCCTTTTGTTGTGAGTATTCCTGCGCTCTGATACCACTTGTAGGATCTGCAAGGCACCACTAGAAGGGAGGGGGATTGAATAGTTGGTGCGGAAAGTGTGGTTTTTAAAATTTGTTTAAAACCAAACAACTCAACTTCTGAAAACAGATTATGTTTTCAGGACCAGTTTTAAAACGTTTTTAAAACTAGGTTTTAGGTCTTCAAAAATTCTAAAATTTGGAGAGAACTTAGCCTCAGATGTTATGAGTGTCTCCTAAACATTTCAGATTTAAATTCAACCTTTAACCCCTTCAAAAATTGTTGGTGGTCAGATTGGGCGAATTTGCATGAAACGGTAGACTGTTTTGAAAAATTTATTCCTATTTGTACGTAACTCCAAATGCTCTGAAATTTTAACCACTAACCCCTTATATGTTATATTTAAATGGGTTAAAACAGTTTTGAAAAATTGTTTCGGGAAGTTAGTCAAATACACTCAAAGTCTCAACCTTTGCAAGCCTGAAAATCAGACTGCACTAGTCTCAGAACTTTGGATGTTTGAGTGACTTATACTTATCCAAAAGGGTTGAAACTTGTGCCAAATTAACCCTAAGACGTGTGCCTATGTTTCTGGAAAGTTTCGTAATTTTTGAAAATCGTTTACTATTTTAACAAACGTAAACAAAAAGAGTAAACAGTGCAGAAACAGAATATAAGTGCACAAAGTAAATGACACCGAGAATTTTATACTGGTTCGGTTATAAACAACCTACTCCATTCTTCGAGGAACACCTTCATCAGTTCACACTAGTCACACACACGCAATACACCTTACCAGAGGGTTGATGGATTTACACACCAACTCCAATCCTTTACAAACCTTGTACGATGAATACAATTCGCACGAACACCACCACCTAGCAAGATTGAAGATTGATCACACCTTGATCAATCTTTTACAAAGATAAAGAGTATGTGGTGGTATATTACAAGCCTATTCAAGGATAAGAATATAAGTACAATAGGCTTTCAAGAAGAAGAAAGAAAGAGAGTGTAAAAGAAGAGAAGGCTAGGCGTTTTTGTCACTTGAAAATGCAATGCTTGTTCTTGTCTTTGTTTTGCTCATCTCCTTCCTTTTTAACACATATGGCCGTCCCCCTTGGAGTCTTTCCCCTCTTGAAAATTGTCTTTTAAGTCATTGGGAGAATGTATGGCATCATTATGACATGATCTTGCTTACTTGGCACCTTCTTATTGGATGATCATTTAACCTTTGCTTACTTGGCACTTCATGATTGGGTGAATGTTGTCATCATTTGATGACTTGGAAAATCTGAATATTTCACTAAAAGCATGTGCCAAAATCAACTTAAATTAGTTACCATAACATCCAAGATTATCACATAAATTAAGCAAGATAATTTCTCCACTAAATCAAGACAAAATTCGGCCATAACCACTACTTGACATGCTGAAATTTCAGCATGTGTTACTTAGTGAGATAATTCAAATAACTTCTAAATTTCCATTGATTTTTCTTTTAAACTAAATCACCAATTAAAAGCAAATATTCTTATCAAATTGGAAATGAATTTTGGAAACCAACAAAGCCTAGAAAACGTTCAAGATACATTCCACACATGCTGAAAATTTCAGCATGTGTGATATTCAAGATATCACAATTTATGGCTTTGTATTTCATTCAAATTTCTTCCATTTCTTCTTCCAATTATCCACATAATTCAAGACACAAAATATATGCTTTTTAATCAGAAAATTCGGCCAGCTATATCTTCCCATGCTGAAATTTTCAGCATGTGTTTCAAATGAGACAAAGTTTGAAACCTTACCATTTGTAGCTTCTTTCTTTAAATCACCAACATTGTATGATTGATTCTTGACCAACCAATATGCCAACAAGGCTTCACATATGCTCCATCTCAGCTGTATAGGGCGTGTCTAACATGTATTGCATGTGCTGAATTTTATTTTTGCAAACTTTGTAAAATAGTGCACATTTAATAATAAACACATGTTATATTCCAATCAGCCCTTAATTTAATTTTCTAAAACACTTTAAGATTTATGACATATGTAAAAAGTGTCTAGATACGTGTCGTATGATGTGCCAAAAATGTTCCATGTGTTGTGTACGTAGAAAACCGAATTTTCGATGTTTATCGATTACCCGCTTTTTCTCTAATTAAATTCCAACTTTTTGCACATGTTATATATATTATGTTACACATAATATATATAATATAAACTTTAATTCTCAGCACTTGGCTGGTCTAAAGTGGCACCTAGACATGTGACAAAATTGAAATTGGAATCTCTACAATTTGGCCTTAATGTGGGGTGATTTGTGTGTGCCAACATGGAATGATTTTATAGCTGAAAATATCATCATAGCCACGAATATACTCATAAATATGAGTTAATTTTTGTATTGTCTAGGATATAAGACATGAATATACTCATAAATATGAGTTAAGTATGGTGGTGCGACGTTAACGTACGTACGTAAAATATATAACGTGTCGGTAGTACGTTGGAATACATGTGTATATGCCTTTTTCAAAAAATCATAAAATATATGTATTTATATATATATGCCGTGTATATTAAATGTGGTGAGGAGGAGAAGACTTTCCTTTCTTGGTCTTGTTGCCTTTGTGCCTTGTTCAAATGTAGCTTCCTTTAATGAACAACTTAGTTTAATTAACTAAGTGCTTCACTTAATGAACTAGTTTAGTTCATTAATGGTCGCACCTGAAAATAGTATAAACACAACAAATGTTTGCCATTTAATGTAAGCTTTAAAGCTTCATGGCTCGTTAGTACGGCAACATTATATGTGATTTATATAAGGCAAGTAATATGCAATGTATCATGCACATTTATGTCATGCACATTCTTAAGCACATTTAAATCATGTATTTGAAAATCACTCAAACCCATTTTTCTCTACAAAAGCCTCTTCTTTGTATTTCCGGAATCCGTTCACTAACACACTAGCACATCACATATTTATTATTATGTCATTTATGCATGTGCATATAGAGCCGGGGGTCTCACTGGAAGCAGACTCTCTATCCCTTGGGATAGAGGTATTGCCTGCCTACCACTTACCCTCCCCAGACCCTAACGATAGCTTTTGCTGTCATTGGGATATACTGGGTACGGATGATGATGATGATGTGGATATAATTTTGAAATATAACTTTAATCGTTTAAAATAATATCATTCTCTTTTGTGTAAACACGAGAACTAAAGTAGTGTATACTTGTTTTCTCAAAGTGATGTCTCAAGTGACCTCCTAAAAAAGTAATCATATAACTTGTTTGCAAAAGCATTATGGTAAAATCACATTAAAACAGTTGAAACTCAACAATGTAAAGTTTTATAAAATGCTTTGGATACATCACCTTTCGTCCTTTAAAAGAGGTATATATTTTGAAAGCTACTTTTTGGCTTCACAAAAGTTACGTAAGTTCATCGCAAGCGGATAAATAGCTTCAAAACACTTTAATGGACAAAAATGCTTGCAATGCCGATAATCGACAAGTAAAATTAATTTTGACAGAATAGTTATCACTAACAGAAGTTGAGAAATAATATAAGAAATATACATACACATCATTCTAAAACAAATCAACATCTCAGAATTTTTCCTCTCTAAGGTTGTCAAAAGGAGTTGAAATTCTTATTATGTTGGTATACAAGTACGGAAAAGAATTTAGCTTTGTAAAGTTTAATAGACTATAAGAAAAACGAGGCTCAATAAGGTATTTTTGAAAACAAAATTTTTTTGAAGTCCATGTAAAATATAGGTATACCTTGGTGTACGTTCTTATAAAATATTTATCTACTGGGAAAATATATCAGTCCAATATTTCGTATAATTCCTATAAATCATCCTTATTTTCGAGTAAGGTCTACTATGTACAGTTTCTTGTAAGTCTAGCGTTTGTCTTCTCATGATAACATATTTAACTTAAATGATCCAATCCTGGCATGGCACACAAATAATTGATCGACTTAAAGTGTTCTAATTCACCATGCTTCTGCGCGCCACACTGACATATTATACCTCGTTACTTTGTTATTTGAACCGCTAATTTTAACCTATATCACATGGAAAGCAACCATTATTTGTTCATGCCTGCTCTATTTTAATTCAAGCCTATTAGATTCAAGCCAACTAACTCGATGTCAACACTTGACCAACAATTTTGTAATGATATATCATTCCACCATATTTACTATGTTAATGCGCACTCATCACAATTAATCGATATCTCTAATAAGACTAAGATCCTCGGCCTATTTTAATAATTCTAATTCAATCTTGTAACCATAGACTCCAAAACTCCTTTGTACAATATCCTTCACTAAACTCTACTAATCATAACACTAAATTGGTACTTAGTTTCTACCATTCCTCTATAAATCATCTCTTAGTATCTATCATATTACTATAATTCCTTCCTTAGTAACTATGTTCTCAACTTAGACCAAGCCTGCTCTGATGTTACCATCGAAGTAGGTATGGGCCCGCTTTACTTTATCCTAATAGTACCGGGTCCCATGCTGCTATTATGGTGAAGAAGCCCGAAACCGCCTGATCCATTTATATGTTAGCCAACATCAGTAGTAGGGTATTCCGGTTAACATTGTAATTCGTCCAAATTAATTTTATAGTATTCAACCAGGGTTACTAAGATCACGACTAAAGGGTTATGATCAAACTTTGGGCAGGTGAGTACAACCGTATGGTATACCCTTGGTATACAAGTCCCTTAACAGATCGTCCCTTTAAGTCTAGGGTCATAACTTACTTCTAGGGTCGTTCTTAGTATCATCGTTTCTTAAGTCTAAGATCATGTCTTGTTTCTAAGATCATACATAGTATATATTCGACACTTATAATAAAAATCAACTTTTATGTCTATGATCAACTCTTAATCGAAATCGTTACTTACGCTAAGATCGTGACTTATGGGCAAAATCATCAGTTAATTTCTACAATCATGACCTAAACCTACGTTTCTGCCGTGGATCTAGAGCCATGCTATGAATGTCAGTAAACATGGTTTCTTGTGTAAGACACGTTTAGAACGAAGTAAATGTCTGTTCTTTTAGCGTGAGACACGCATCAAGTATAGGT
This sequence comes from Eustoma russellianum, assembly GCA_036186865.1. NCBI lineage: Eukaryota > Viridiplantae > Streptophyta > Magnoliopsida > Gentianales > Gentianaceae > Eustoma > Eustoma russellianum. The sequence goes on along the minus strand of AP025055.1, from coordinate 8,678,278 downwards.
GAGAGAATGATTAAAGAACACATTATTCAGAATGTGAACTTCAAAACTCAAGATGTTGGAGAATCTGTAAAGGAGAGATTGAATGTAGACATCAACTACAAGAAATCATAGAAGGAAAAACATGCGGAGATGAAAATGGTGCATGATAATTGGCTCGAATCTTTCTATGAGTTGCCATTTTATAGGGTTGTCCTTAGGCATCAAAAAAAGAAACTATAGTCTGGTTGAGGCATTATCGAGAATTGAGTATTGTTGGTATGAAGGTGTTTGGTGCAGTTTTTTAGGCATTCAAACCATCGATTCTTAGGTCTGAACATTGTTATCTGATGATATCAATTGACCATAGGTATTTGTATGGCAAGTGTAGTGAGAAATTATTGATTGCTGTTGCGATTTATGTGTCGGATCATATATTTTTGGTTTCTTATGCTATTGTTGATGAGCAGGTCAAATAGAATTGGTGATGGTTGCTAAGGAACATACGTTAGTATGTAATTGATGACATGAATATGTATTTTTTATTTGGACCATTCTACTGGCCTTCAAGCAGCGATCCGATGAGATCACACATAGCAACCACCATACGTATATCATAGATATTATCTCCTCATATTAGATCGAATTCTCACGTAATATTTTAGAAAAATAATTTACACGTTTTATAAATAGTGCACGATCATATCGTAGGATTAATATGTAATCAATTTTTATAGATAAATTTCCTGGCAAGACGTTGAGCACCATTCTTTGGGCAGCTGCATCAGAACACAAGGCGTACATAATGTATAAAGAAGTTGAAGGCGTTGAATAGAAATGCATATGACTACCTTATGCAAACGCTTGATATGTGGACATTATCCCACGACGACGGCAGGAGATTGTAGGACCTGTATAGTACCACTAGAATGTAGCGCCCCGACCCGATACTCGACATCGGTACCAATGCATCCGCCGTAGTCTGCTACGAGGACTACGAAGCGTCAAAGCGGATCAAACGCACATCATCCATGATGTAAGAAAATCAGCGGAAACGTCGCTAAATTTAAAACTTCACTAACATCAATATAACCAAAGGAAATACAGCAGAAATAAAATGTGTTCGACTAATTGTCTAACATATCCTCTAATACCAAGTTTTAACAGTAAATCCATCAACTAAAGGATAGGGTTGTAAGCCTGTCCATTTTAGTGACTATCGTCCCAATGAGCCCACTCGCTGATATCTTCTACAAAAATCATCTCGTACTTTGGCTCACCTGAAAAGAAGATAGAGTATTTGTTCTTAGCGAAAACATCGCCAGCAAGTAACCCGTCTATACACCGTACAGGATTACATACGACGAGTCACCAGTACATAAATCAATGCCCAAAATAAGTTGCTCGGGTTGGCAAATAACATCTTTATAATGATTCATCAAATCCAAATAAACCACATAATTTGCAAACAAAATGAAACCAACACATATAGAGCCAAACATTCTACATAAACAGAACATATGCTAGTAACATTTCTTGCATGTCAAATCTTATGCTTCGTGTAACATGATGCATGTACTTCTTCAAACCCACACACAAAACTCATGCATATGTCTTCTTTCATAAACATGTCATGCGTGTCATTTTACAAAACTTTTCATAATTCTTCTTATCATACTCTTCGGGTAGCAGAACTTTATACCCTGTGGGTGATCAGTCCATAGCAAACAGAACTTTATACCCCATGCTGAAAGGTTCAAGGCCCCATAACATATAACTTTATACCCCGTGCTGAAAGATCCACGACCCCATAACATATAACTTTATACCCCGTGCTGAAAGGTCCACGGCCCCATAACATATAACTTTATATCCGTGCTGATAGGTCCACGGCCCCATAACATAACTTTATTTTCCGTGCTAATAGGTCCACAGCCCCATAAAATACTTTATTTTCCGTGCTGATAGGTCCACGGCCCATAAAATAACTTTATTTTCTGTGTTGATAGGTCCACGGCCCCATAAAATACTTTATACCATGCTGTTGATTCACAGGTCATACTTTTATACCCTGCTTTCACAGGCGTGAGTTTTATACCCTGCGATCAACCAGCAACCATAGTTGATTTTCATAAACTTTAATCTTCTTTTCAAACTCGTATTCTTTTCGCAAAACAAAACACATGCCGAAATGCCATGTGTTCATGTCATGATGCAGAATGCTCATGTAACATCATTTCAAACGTGTAAACATGCACACACACTTAACATATCAAGTACAAAGTCTTGAACCTCTATCACACCCTGTTCGTACCATTTCATGTCCTTTCGTATTACAAAAATCATCTCGAGTTCACACTTAACCTTGCTCATTCATACTTCCTCAAACACACCTTATTCGTACCATTTTATGCCCTTTCATATTGCTAACTCACTTTGAATTCATACCTAACTTTACTCATTCACACTTAATGTTTACAACTTAAGTACACCTCATTCATACCACTTCATGCTCTTTCGTATCGCAAATTCACTTTGAATTCATACTTAACCCTACTCATTCACACTTAATGTTTACAATTCAAGCACACTTCAAAAACACTTGTATTTTATGAGCAATGGAAGAGAATAAAGGTATCTCACACACATGGAGCGCTTAATGGGTCAAAAGAAACTTCCAGTACACTTGGAACGCCTTCAGGAGGCGCCTAAAGTGACTTGGAGCCCTATTCTAGGGGTTCAAAGTGTTCTGGAATGTGCTGGTATACATCGAACGCCTACATAAAGTGCCTTATGTGACATCGAACACCTTTAGAGGTGTTCGAAGTGTTCTGGGATGTGCTGAGACACATCGAACGCCTACATGAAGCACCTTATGTGACATGAAGCGCCTAATGTAGGTGTTCGAAGTGTTCTGACGGTTCCAGAACTGCAAATTTCTGCAGTAACTTCTCCTCGTCATCTTCCTCCTTCACCCCTTCCATGTTAAACACTTCAAGATCCATCCTACCACCCAGATTCATCATGCTTAACACACAACAACACAGTTTAATCCTTACATCTATTGGTTTGCACCAACCTTAAGCCTTCTATTATTCATACCTCTGGATGAATCATCAATCTTCTAACCCACACTCAATTTGCAGCACAACATCTTCTACACCTTCAAACATTTCTCCATTCATCTTAAATCATCTAAGACAATACTTGAAAACGCAATAAATTATCATAACACAATATTTACACCAAAGATCATAGTTTGAGGGCATGTTTGTCAATAATTAAGCACAACATAGATATTCTCAGAATTTGGCACAAAGAACATGACTTTAATCAACCAACAACAACAATTACGTATAGTAGAACATTTAACATAAACAAGTCATGATTACTAATGTGTGATCCGAATTTTCTCTTTATAAGAACATAGGGCCTATTTGTTGTACCCCGCCGAAAAATCATATAGTACTGAAAGACTCGTATAAGTGAATTAATAAAGTGGCATCCTTCAAGAGCCTTTCACTAAGTAATTCTTTTATGATAAGCAATATAATTATTCAAGCATAAGATATGGACCATGACCAATTCAAATTCACCTAAAGGGGCTTAAGAGAAATTTCGGCCACAAGGTTTAAAAAGCGCCTTAAAGGGGTTTTTTCCCAAATTATAGGAGAGTTTAATCTTAAGGGCCTTCTTGAAATAAGCCCAAAAAGGAAAGTAAGGAGTTGCAAGTAGTGGACAATTTTTCCCCCCAACTACTACAAATTTCGGCCCTTTAGTCATGAGGAATTAAGAATTTCCAAATTCTATTTTAAGGCAAGAAAAAGGGGAAATTATCAATTAATTAGGGGACAATTATCCACATAACCCTTTATATAAGAAAAATTAAGCATGGTAAAGGGGTCAACCCAAGCCTAAAACCGTCCCCCAATGGTTGACCAAGGAGATTACCATGGTTACTTAGAATTTACTACAAGGTTAAGGAAGTAACACTAGTTGGGTAAAGTAACCTAGGTTAGCCATAAAGTAACTATAGTTGACATAAAGTAACTATAGTTGGCATAAAGTAACTATAGTTGACATAAAGTAACTATAGTTGACATAAAGTAACTATAGTTTACATAAAGTAACTATAGTTGAACTAAAAGTAACCATAGTTGGGTAAAAAATAACTAAGGCTAATTGATTCTAGTTAGCCTAAATAAGCTATGGAAAACCTCCTTCCCTCTTACTCCTACTCACGGCAGCCCCATAAACCAAGGGGAGAAAACTTTCTCTCAAATATTCAACACCTAAGAAATTACAAGGAGCAAGAGCCTCCCTTATTTCTTCATCAAAGTACACGGCCAGTGAGCCTAAGGAAATCCAAAATCTTCAAGCCTCAAGAACTCATCTAGGAGAAGATGTGTCAAGTTACTATGAGGAGCCAACATCTTGGTGGTTTGAATCTATTTCAAGCTTCATTTTGGTAAGAAAATCATAATCTCAATATAGTTGTTTCTTTATTAAGATAGTAACTAATGTCATTCTTCTTTCTCCTCTCAAAAACCATGGGCTATAAGTAAAGTTGGAGGAAGACTTCACTCCATTTCAACCAAGACTCATGCTAAGGAAGAGCTCAAAGGTTCAAAGAGGCAAGTATACTCTAGCCAATCTTGCCTTATTTGTGAAGTGCATGCTTGAATGACTAGCCATTTTTAAGTTATGAATCTTAGTTGAAGATCCTAAGAACAAGACATGAACTTAGTTGATGAAAAGAGAAGTGTTGGTATGAAAAGTGACATGTTCTAAGCGTAGATGGCAAGACTGTCGGTATGAGTTATGTGTAGCCTAAAATGAGTTATGAGACTTGAAATAACTATGTTTAAACGTGTATTTGATGTATAGTAAGTCATCTTAATGAATGAAGTTGGTTGAAGAATGCTTGAACAATAAAAAGGTGAAGAAGTGCTGAAACTACTGGAGCTGGCAGATTCGTGTTGCTGATTGTGTGACTTGAGAACGAACCTTAAAGGTGTTCAATTAAGCTAAATTTTGACATGACACTAGTTCTGTGTGTGTAGCACAAGTGAGAGTTGGAATTGCAGTAAAAAGAGTTATGGTTTATTTTTAATAAATCTTTTGGTAAAACTGCTCAAGAAGAAGTTACTGGAACTGGGCAGAACAGTGTGACGTTTTCCATGACCTGAAAAGGAATCTTAGGAGCATTCAAATTAGGAAATTTTCGGTTTGATGTTAGCCTTATATGTATATGAAATGTGTGAGTTGGAATTTCAATAAAAGGAGTTGTGGTTTGTCCTTAATGAAGTTTTTAGTAAGAAGTGGTCAAACAGAAGTACTGGGACTGGACAGATTTATGTGTTATGTTGAACGACCTGAACATGAATATTAAGAGCGTTCAAATTGGCTAATTTTTGGTATGGTGATAGCCTTATGTTTATATGAAATGTGAGAGGTGGAATTTTAATAAAAGGAGTTGTGAATTATTATTAATGAAATGTTTGGTGAAACTGCTCAAACAGAGTTTCTGGAACAGGACAGTTTTGAGTAGTACGTTGTGTGCCTTGAAAATGAACCTTAGGAACATTCAAATGAGTTAATTTTTGACATGATGATAGTTTGATGTGTGTATTACATCTGTGAGTTGGAATTTTGGCAAAAGGAGTTGTGGTTTTGTCACAATTCAATTCGTGATATAACTGCTCATTCCAGGATCTGCACGTACCCATTTTGGGAAAGTAACTAGATGACCCCCTTAGACTTATTGGATTGCCTTGGAATTTTTATGGTAATCACCTAAGGTATAGATGTACATGTTCATGTAAAGAAACCAGTATGAAACTACTATTTTGATGGTTAACAACTGAGTTGAAGTTAGTGTACAAAACTGAAAAACAGGACAGTTTATTGTCATAAGTTGTAAGGCTTTGATCTTGCTCATTTAAGCTTAAATGTGATGTTTAGCCTTATGAATATTGTTTCTTGGTGTGTTAGATATGTTTTTTAGGTGAAGGATCAAAATGAATAAGACTTTATGACCCACGAAACTGTGGTAAGACGGTACTGCCCTGCTGATTTCAGCCGTATCTTTGATGATAGTATGATGTTTTGAGGTCGTTAGATATTTCGGAATGTTACGAAATTTTTATAGCATGTGTCTAAGCCTTCATTATGCATATGTATGGCATGGGTTTATGAATATGAGCACGAATTGATGAGCACGAGGATGTATGAACAGAACGTGATTGCTGGACAGCTTTTCCAGTTTAAAAGACAAGTCCGTGCATGCATGTTATGATGCATTTGTTCACGAGTCGCATAATGCATGTCATACATTGCATCATCGTCACTTACATGATTTATGGCATTGGTTTTATGCGAAAGAAAGATGAAAAGCGTTTTCAAAAAGATGATTTTTGTTTTTAAAAGAACGCTTCCCCACCGGTACCGTATGTGAGTATGAACTTGGCCAGTATGAACCCGCTCAGATCCGGGTTAAGCGATCTGACAGTATGATCGTGCAATCCTGGAAAATAATAGGCCTGATGGTGATGATGATGATGATGACCGTGCAGGCCCGGAAAATAATAGGCCTGATGATGATGATGATGATGATGATGACCGTGCAGGCCCGGAAAATAATAGGCCTGATGATGATGATGATGATAATGATGATGATGACCGTGCGGGTCCGGAAAAGAATAGACCCGGCTAGTATGATGACGTTACCGTTCCGAATCCGGGAATAATAGATTCGAAGGGAAGAAGTTACCGCCTCAGATCCGGGAAGATAGATCTGAACACTCTATTGTTTTACGACGATGATGATTTGAAAGAAGAGCATGAAAAGATCATATTCTCATTTTTATCATGATGCATCACACGTACATATGCATGCATGTTACATTCATTAAGTCGTTGTGTAGTGACACATGATACTTAGACTAAGTTGTGATGACCTCGTAGACCCTAAGTATGACTTCCCTAAGTGATGACTCAAGTTATGTTATGAATTGATGCGAGGTACAGTCTTTTATTGTTATGCTCTTTAAGTAACGATCTTGCTTAAGTTATGATCTTGATGCATTAAGTGTTGATCACAACGGCATGGGATGGAGGGCATTATGCGCTACTCTTGCACATTCATACGCATTGCATATGGTCATGAGCATGATGTTGAGTCTATTTGCACTAGGCTGTGTCATTAATTGCTTCGTGACTAAGTTACGATTCTATTGCCTTAACGACTATTGATTGAAGGGATGAGATGCTAGCCAAATGCTAAAGGTAATGTTACATAGGTTATGGTTCTCCTATCTCTCGTTACCTAAGTTACGATTTCACTACTGTTGATACGTAAGCTATGACCTTATTCAGGACATTTAGGTCAAGTTGTTATGAATTGGTAGCTCATAGGTTATGATCGTTATTGAGTGGTGACCTTTTTGTATGTCATGATCTTTATTGAATGATGATCCTTTCTTAAGCTATGATCTCTGTTAAGTTTTAATCTCTGTTAAGCTATGATCTTGGATATACCTTGTGTTGACTACTTACGGGTGTTTAATGGAAGGTCAGGTATGTTCTAAACCGAATTTTGGGGTTCGGTTCTTGTATGTACTTTCCATTTAATGCATGATTGTTTATGGTGTACTTGCTGGTGACTTTGTCACTCACCCCCCTATTTTTCCTCCCAGAGGCTGCAGGGAACAGGGTAGAATGGATTGAGGATGGACCTAAAGCCCCTACCCGCGAGTGCAGCGAAGGATGGGCAGATTAGGAGACGTGACTTGACGATTATGACTGATGACTGATTATGTAGTTGTGATGGGAAACATCTACTTCGAGAATTTCGATACTTTGATTTGGGTTGTAAAACAAAGAATGATCTAGTGGATGTTTTTAATTTAAAGTTTTAAATTCTTCCACGGTTTCGTATACTTATCTGCGTGTAAGCACGAAAATCCATGCATTATACCATGGATCATGATACGTATGAGACGACGCCTAGTACTCTCTTTAGTTAAGTACGGCGGGTGAACCGACTCCGGCGGGGCCGGGGTACGGGGAGCCACACTGTTGGAATCAAAATTTGCATAAAGCGTATAGAAAGATTACTTGCCTTTGCTTCTAAGTAGTCTTACGAATGTTTGGTAGAATCACGGGAAGGATTGAACCTAGGTTGGCCACTCTTTCTTCTTCTTCTTCTCCCTTTCTTCTTTCTCTCTCTCTTTTCCTCTCCTTCTCTCTCCAGCCATTTCCTCCTCTCTTTTGTGTTGCAACTGGCGGCCCCTCTCTCTCTTTTGGGGAGTTATACTCAATTGTGTAACTCCCGCATCATTTAAGTGGGGAGGGGGTATTTTAGGTATTTCAGCCTAATTTCTTAATTTCACCCTTTTCCTTATTTCTCACCTATATTTTATCTAATTACACCTCGTAAACCTATACATTTAATAAAATTATATTTCAAGTTGTTTTCCAATTATTAATGGTCGGACTTAAAATTTACGGGGTACGACATAGAAGGGGGAGGTTGAATAGTAGGTGCGGAAAATTTTGGTTTTTAAAAAGTATTGACCCAAAAACCTAACTTCTAGAAACACTTTCTGTTTTCAGATTCTGATTTGCAACGTTTGAAAGATCTGGTTACAAACCTCCAAAAATTATGAAATTTGGAGAGATTCTACTCTCAGATGTTTTGAGTATCTCCTAAAAATTTCAGATTAAAATTCAACTCCTAACCATTTGAAAGTACGTTCTTGGTCAGATTGCGCAAATCAGCCAGAAACAGTACTCCGATTTGAAAAATTTATTCCAACTGATTGGAGACTCCAAATGGTCTGAAACTTTGATGACAACACCCTTACTATATGTATTTAAACGGATTGAAACAATTTTGAAAAATTCCTTTGGGAAGTATGTCAAATACGTTGATGTTCTCAACCTTTGCAAGTCTGAAAATCAGATTATACTAGTCTAAGAACTATTAATGTTTGATTGACTTATACTTGTCCAAATGCGTTGAGACTTGTACCAAATGAAACTTAAAAGGTGTGGCTATATTTATGCAGATTTTTGTAATTTTTGAAAGTTGTTTACAATTTTTACGGTTGCAACGAAATCAACGCGGAAACTTAAAGTGCTAAAAGTAAAGACACCAAGGATTTTATACTAGTTCGGTTAAATCAACCTACTCCAGTCTTCGAGGACACTTTCTTCGGTTATCACTAAACTCCAAAAGAACACCTTACCACAAGGGTTGGTGGAGTTACACACCAACTCCATCCTTTCACAAACAATACAATCAATCACACCGATCACGAATATCACCACCGAACGGATGAAGGTTTGATCACACCTTGATCAATATTTTACAAATAAAACGTGTATGGTGTTATAATCAAAGCCTATACAATATTTTGAATATATGAACAATAGGCTTGAGAGAGGAGGAAGAAGAATGAAATGTAGAAGAAGAGAGTAGAAGACACCTTTTGCACTTAAGAGAATATGAGAGTTGTCTTGCTTTTGTTTGCTCTCTTCTCTTATTTTTATCACCTCATGGTCGCCCCCTTTAGGTCTTCCAACACCTTGAGAATTATCTTTAATTCCCTTGGAAGATTACCTTGTGTAGATATGACACCATTTTGCTCACTTGGCACACCATGATTGGATGAATGTCTTGGCTTTGCTTACTTGGCACTCTATGATTTGATGAATGTTGTCACCATTTAGTAGCTGTAAATTCTGAGATTAAAATGTAAAAACATGTGCCAAATAAAGTTTAAAATGTTGTCAAACAATTAACAATTAATCCCTTCAATTTGGGATGTCAACTAGTCACACATTCTAGGCAAAAAATCGGCCACCACACTTTGTCACATGCTGAATTTTAAGCATGTGTTAAATTTGCCAAATGTTTGAATTGTTATCTTGTGTAGCTCCCTCCTTTATGTCACTGACCTTGTGTGTCATATTCTCCACCAATTGAGATGCCAAATAAGCTCCACATAAGCTCCACCAATGGTGAGAATGGCGTGCACTTTGTCTCCAACATGTGCTGAATTTCACTTTTCTAAACTTTGTCAAATATCGCACAATAATTACACATATATGGTATATTGCAATCAGCCCTAATTTGAATATTCTAGTACACTTTAACATTGTCTAGAATATGTAAAAAGTGTCGAGATACATGTTACATGTCATGCCAAAAACGTTCCATGTGTTGTGTTCATAGAAAATCGAATTTTCGACTTTTGTCGATTACGCGATTTTTCTCCTATTAAATTCAAACTTTTTGCACATGTTATATATATTATGTCACACATAATATATACAAAATAAATTAAATATTCAACTCATAAGGCTATTTGAAATGGCCAACATGTGATAAAAGCATTGAATTTGAAATCTGCACAATTTGGCCTTAATTGAGGGTGATTTGTGTGTGCCAACATGGAATGATTTCATGGCTGAATATATCATGTAAGCCACGAAAATGTTGGCTCTTTTTAGAGTATATGGGCTGGCCATCAATATATGGCAAGTACGTGACATGTTGGCGGAGTTTCGGTAGTTACCCGATATGACAATTTTCGGTTTACAACCTTGTAACGTGTCGTAATAATTTTATCATCACCGTGACTTATATCATATGATATAAGATCTGAATATACTCATAAATACGAGGTAAGTATAGTGGTGTGACGTTGATTGTACGTTTGTAAAATATGCAACGTGCCGGTAGTACGTCGGAATATATGTGTATTGTGCCTTTTTATAAAAAATCTGAATATATATAATATATGTATACATAAACGTGTATAACCAAGTAGAGAGGAGACTTTCCATGTTTCAATTTGTTGCCATCATGCATTCTCCAAATATATCTCCATTTAGTGAACTAGTTAGTTCATTAATTTAAGTACTTCATTTAATGAACTAGTTTAGTTCATTAATGGTGGCACCTGAAAATAGTTCAAACACAACAAATGTTTTCCATTTGATGTAAGCTTTAACACTTCATGGATTGTTAGTACGGCAATATTATATATAAAGTATATAAGCAAATTTATCCAAAAAAACGTGTCAAGTAATAAATTTGTCATGCATTTCTTAAAACACGTACTATTTAAATCATGCGTTTGTAAATCACTCAAACTCTTTTTCTCAACAATCTCTCCCTTCTGATGATTTACAAAATAACCTTAGTTCATGATTTAAATATGACCGCTCCCCCTCCAATCGAGCACAAATTCGAATTATGAATTTTGAATTATCTCCCCCTTGAATTTTGCAATCATGCTCTTTCTCCCCCCTAAAATCACTCCCTCTCCTCCTTAAATCATGCACTTTCGCTCTCCTTTTATTTTGTAAATAATATCAAAAGTACATGTAAGAAAGAAATAGTAGTTTATAGTATATCAACAAGAACTCATGCATTTCAAGTACACTCTTAAGGGTTATTTATTCAACCCTTGCAAATGTCCTTTTTGGTGTCCAAATTTGGGTGACCTTCCTAGGTCTTCCAAAAAGTGAGAAAAGAGATGAAGACGCAATATAATAGACATTAGGTGGGAGTGCGTTTGGCCTTTGGCCGAGAATCCCATCATGCATATAGTATGGTTTTTGTTTTTGATATGCATTTCGGTTAGTGTGCATAGTGCGTGATCTAAATGCATTTGTCGTATGATCGTCGCGTATGCATCAATGGTTTCTTCTCATATCTATATGCCACATAATTATTCTCGTATGATATGAAGAAGAAGCATGATGAGATGACATAGGGGGGTCTAGGTGTCTTCTTAGGTGCAACATATATCTTGGACGCATCTATTTCCTTAGATGGAATGAATTTGGTTGATTTATTTAGTGTCTCGTTTTTCTCAACGTATCCTAATCTGGTTTTGTCACTATCATGCTTTTGTGAAGAAATGATGTGATCTAGCATATTTGTACCTGTGTCAAATTGTTTCACCATTTTTTCTAAATCTATATTCCTTGATTTTCAAATTTGAAATCTCAGATTTTATTTCATTGTTTTCTGTTGTCAATGACGAGATCTCTGATTTCAATGCATTAATTGTGCATGACGACTCTTCTTTTGAATCGTTTAATTGAGATACAAGATTTGTGTTAGAGGATTCTAACAATTTCTTGTCTTCAATTAAGCGTTTCTTTTCTTTTGCAAGAGTCTTAGCAAACTTATGTAATTCAAGATATTCAACATATAAATCATCATAAGAAAGCTTAGAATCAGAATCAGAGTCAGAAGATACCTCATTTGATGCCTTAGATGTAAAGCATACTTGAGTCTTTTGTTCTTCGGTATCATCAGTCTTAGAGTCAGATGAATCACTCCAAGTAGAGGCTTTGAAGGCTCTTCTCCTTTGTTTAGGTTCTGAGACGAGTCTAGTTTTTGTCCGATCCTTGTCATGGTTTTTGTTGTTTGTTTGTCCTTGTTCGGAAAATCATATGACAAGTGTCCAAGTCTCCCACATTCATAGCACTTTATGTTTTCATTATTTTTATTTCTATGGTTCTTAGATGAAGTAGGCTTATGTTTGTTTTTAATCAATTTTCTCATGATCTTTCTTAATCTTTTAGCCATCATGATTAGATCTTCATCATCGGAATCTGTGTCACTATCATCTACGCGATCATAAGAGGTAGAGACGTATTCATTTGATTTAAACGCTATAGCCTTATCATGTTTAGAAGTAGATTCAGAATTTCTTAAAATGAGTTTGTTTTCATATACCTTTAGAGATCTGATTAGTTCCTCCATTTTTATTGATCTCGTTTCTTTACTCTCCTCAATTGCCGTGACTTTAGGGTCCCATTCGGATGGGAGACTTCTTAGTACCTTTTCGATCTTTACTTGAGTAGAGAAAGCTTTGCCAAGAGACTCAAGAGAATTATAGATGTTAGTCAACCGTAAATCCATATCAACAATAGATTCATTTGGCAATAATTTGAAAGACTCAAGAGTAGATATAAGCATATTTATTTTAGACTCTTTGACTTGACTAGTCCCTTCATGTTTCATTTCTAGAATCCTCCACATCTCTTGTGCACTAGAGCAATTAGACACGTAACTTGATTCACTTTTACTTAGCCCGTTTAAAAGTAGTTGCATGGCTCTAGCATTCATGCTCAATTTCTTCTTGTCATCACTAGTATATTCTTGTTTCGATTTTACAACCTCTAGCGTGACACCATCAACAGTAGATAACTTAGAAGGGATAAAAGGATCATCTTCTATAATGGACCATAAGTCTATATCAATGGCCATAAAGAAAAGTTTCATTCTAAGTTTCCATTGTATAAAAGTCTCACCATCGAAAAGAGGAGGCCTTACGGTTGTCATTCCTTCTTGCTCGGTTTTGTAGCTAGTGGTTGCCATCTCACTAAGATCGTTGGATCTCCTTGTCGTGAGTGTGCCTGCTCTCTGATACCACTTGTAGGACCTGTATAGCACCACTAGAAGGGGGGTTGAATAGTAGGTGCGAAAAATTTTGGTTTTTAAAAAATTTTGACGCAAAAACCTAACTTCTGAAAACAGTTTCTATTTTCAGATTCTGATTTACAATGTTTGAAAGACCTAGTTACAGACCTCCAAAAATTGTGAAATTTGGAGAGATTCTACTTTCAGATGTTTGGAGTATCTCCTAAAAATTTCAGATTAACATTCAACTCCTAACCCTTTGAAAATACGTTCTTGGTCTGATTGCGCAAATCTGCCAGAAATAGTACTCCAATTTGAAAATTTCATTCCAATTGATTGGAGACTCTAAATGGTCTGAAACTTTAATGAAGACACCCTTACTATATGTATTTAAACGGGTTGAAACAGTTTTGAAAAATCCCTTTGGGAAGTATGTCAAATACATTGATGTTCTCAACCTTTGCAAGTCTGAAAATCAGATTGCACTAGTCTCAAAACTATTAATGTTTGATTGACTTATACTTGTCCAAATGGGTTGAGACTTGCGCCAAATAAAACTTAACAGGTGTGGCTATGTTTCTACAAAGTTGTTTTATTTTTGAAATGCGTTTACTATTTTTACAATTGCAACGAAATCAATGCAGAAACTGAAAAACTGAAAGTAAAGTGCTGAAAGTAAAGACACCAAGGATTTTATACTGGTTTGGTTGAATCATTCTACTCCAGTCTTCGAGGAAACCTTTCTCGGTTATCACTAAATACCAAAAAAACACCTTACCATAAGGGTTGCTTGAGTTACACACCAACTCTACCATTTCACAAACAATACAATCAATCACACCGATCACGAACACTACCACCGAACGGATGAAGGTTTGATCACACCTTGATCAACCTTTTACAATTAAAACATGTATGGTGGTATAATCAAAGCCTATACATTATTTTGAATATATGAACAATAGGCTTGAGAGAGAAAGAAGAAGAAAGAAATGCAGAAGAAGAGAGTAGAAGACACTTTTTGCACTTAAGAGAATATGATAGTTGTCTTGCTTTTGTTTGATCTCTTCTCTTCTTTTTATCACCTCATGTCCGCCCCCTTTAGGTCTTCCAACACCTTGAGAATTCTCTTTAATGCCCTTGGAAGATTACCTTGTGTAGATATGACACCATTTTGCTCACTTGGCACACCATGATTGGATGAATGTCTTGGCTTTACTTACTTGGCACTCTATGATTGGATGAATCTTGTCACCATTTAGTAGCTGTAAATTCTGAGATTAAAATGTAAAAACATGTTCCAAAGAAAGTTTAAAATGTTGCCAAATAATTAACAATTAATCCCTTCAATTTGGAATGTCAATTAGTCACACATTCTAGGCAAAAAAAATTGGCCACCACACTTTGTCACATGTTGAATTTTTAGCATGTGTTAAATTTGCCAAATGTTTGAATTGTTACCTTGTGTAGCTCCCTCCTTTATGTCACTGACCTTGTGTGGCATATTCTCCACCAATTGAGATGCCAACTAATGTTAGTGTATGTGCCCTAGGCCATGATTTGGATGTTTTATGTTATACATTTATTATTAATAAAGAGGTTTTATTATCATTATTGTCGGTTAGTATGTTACATAATTTTGATATATGTCCCTGGTTCATTATTGTTATAGAGATAAAATAATTTATAATCAGTATGAGTATTGATTTGATAATCATGAGATGATTATGTGTATGGTGATACAAATCAATCTTATAGATACTTGTTAGAGAACAGTGTATTGGATAGACCCATCATGAGATTACTACATGGATTAGCGTCATAAGTAAATCTCATGATAGTCATGTTTTAATCCTTAGACTTGAGATTGTCATAGTTTCCAACGTAAGGACTATTATATTTTGACATGATCAAACGTTATCCGTAACTGGATAATAATAAAGGTCATAATTGAATATGATAGAAATTATGTAGAGGATATTGAACAATCGAGATATAATTTGTCCCTCTCTTTTGAGAGAGATATCTTTGGGCCCCTCGATTAGTGAGACTGTGAAATGCATGGCCGTGCTCAGATGAATTGATAGTGTGATCAATATCATTTATTTTATCAGTCTACTTAGAGATCGAGTAATCATATGTTTGAACAGTATAAGTATAACGCTGGCCATGACTTATGTTCAAACTAGATATCGTGTGACAAAGAGATTAATGCATGTACTATTATTAGGCTAGTTGGACTTTACTCGTATTAATTGGGTAGTCGTAATGTCTTGCTAGAGACCAATTACGACTTGTTAGTTTAATGGAGATTTAACTGACTGCCAATTAATATGGGCCTATCGGGTCACACACAAGAATGCGTATGGGCTGATATTAATAATATTAATAATATTAATATTAGATATTAATTATTATTATTATTATTATTATTATTATTTTCGTTTATATATATATATTTTTATATCATCGGATAATAACAATAGAATCCATATCTGATATGGATTTTGATTCATTTTATCTAATCTTAACAGAATCCGTATTTGGTATGGATTATGATTAGCATTAACCAATCCGATCTGGAATTGGATTTTGATATCTATATATATGTATATATCCTGGTGTGTCTTGTACACTACAGAGAACAGAAAAAATGAAACCCTAGAATCATTTTTTAGAAAAGCCGAGTTCTTCAGCCGCGCCGTTTCAAGAGCTAGCACTCCGGGTGGAAGCATTCATGTGGATACCGACAGAGGGTGATCGTACCATCGCACCTCCTACGTTCGTATGTTCTACGTCTGCGGATTTCAAATCTATAGAGGAATGGTTTTTGATTTCTTTCATCGAATTAAACAAACAACATGGATCCTTGGTAGGAAATCGGAGATCAAGTTTTGTTTTTCCCCTGCGCGTTTTGCAGTGATCTCGTTGGATTTCCTAACAACTAAGCTCCACATAAGCTCCACCAATGCTGAGAATGGCATGCACTTTGTCTCCAACATGTGCTGAATTTCACTTTTGTAAACTTTGTCAAATATTGCACAATAATTATACATATATGGTATATTCAAATCAGCCCTAATTTGAATATTCTAGTACACTTTAACATTGTCTAGAATATGTAAAAAGTGTATAGATACATGTTACATGTCATGCCAAAAACGTTCCATGTGTTGTGTTAGTAGAAAATCAAATTTTTGACTTTTGTCGATTACGCGATTTTTCTCTGATTAACTTTTTGCACATGTTATATATATTATTTCACACATAATATACATAAAATAAATTAAATATTCAGCTCATAAGGCTGTTTGAAATGGCGCCAACATGTGACAAAAACATTGAATTTGAAATATCCACAATTTGACCTTAATTGAGGGTGATTTGTGTGTGCCAACATGGAATGATTTCATGGCTGAATACATCATGTAAGCCATGGGATATTTGACTCTTTTTAGAGTATATGGGCTGACCATCTATATATGGCAAGTACGTGACATGTTGGCAGAGTTCCGGTAGTTACCCGATACGATAATTTTCGGTTTACAACCTTGTAACGTGTTGTAATAATTTTGTCATCACCATGACTTATATCATATGATATAAGATCTGAATATACTCATAAATACGAGGTAAGTATAGTGGTGTGACGTTGACGTACGTTTGTAAAATATGCAACGTGTCGGTAGTACGTCGGAATATATGTGTATTGTGCCTTTTCATAAAAAATCTGAATATATATAATATATGTATACATAAACGTGTATAACCAAGTAGAGAGGAGACTTTCCATATTTCAATTTGTTGTCATCAGGCCTTCTATAAATATATCTCCATTTAATGAACTAGCTAGTTCATTAACTTAAGTACTTCACTTAATGAACTAGTTTAGTTCCTTAATGATGGCACCTGAAAATAGTTCAAACACAACAAATGTTTGCCATTTGATGTAAGCTTTAATGCTTCATGGCTTGTTAGTACGGCAACATTATATATAAAGTATATAAGGCAAGTTTATCAAAATAAAACGTGTCAAGTAATAAATTTGTCATTCATTTCTTAAAGCGTGTACTATTTAAATCATGCGTTTGTAAATCATTCAAACTCTTTTTCTCAACAGAGATATCATATAATAACAACCAATTAGTTGGAGTTGTGAAACAATATACTTTAGGGGACTAGATGTTTATCAATAACTACTTGTCTTTAAGCAGTTTTTAAAATAATGGTGAAAATGTTTGACAAGAAACACCAAGACGTGATTGCTCATATGAACGCCACGGACCGATGGCCAATGAAAATGTAACATCAGTTTATTCATAATTATAAGAATGCCGGACAGCATGGGATTTAGTCTTATGACGAATGAACAAGTCCGTATGAAGTTGTGATCCAGTCGATGCCAGATGATGGTGGTATTGCTCATACTGTTTACACTTGTGGTAAATTTCACGTTTACCACATGCCTTGTTCATATGCTATGTAAAAATAGGCACAGCCAACAACTAAGTGGGTTTCTCCTTTCTACTCATGTGAAGAGAAGTTAAACGCATACAATGCTTTATTCTATCCATTACGACACTCCGGATACTAGCATCCACCTCCATTCCTGCTTGAAGTTAATCTACTTTATAGAAAATATGCTTGCATGAGACCTAAATCAACTCGGATTCACGGTAAAATAGACCACAACTATACACAAACGTGGGGTATATGCCGCTAAGCAGGTCACAGTCGTAACACTTGTCCTAGTGTAGCACAGCTTAAGAATAATCATTAAAAGTCTATGTTTATGCAATGTTTATTTTGATTAGTATCATTTGCACTATGTTTAGCAATTCCATAAAATGTAACAAGCATCATGCGAAAATTTTTACCGCCATTTATTGCATGCTAATACAATACTTGTCATAAGTCTATTGAATTATTAAAATGAAAACATAAAAACATAAATTAAGTGGTTGGCTTTTTAGCAAGTTTTATAATTACTTTGACAGTACGTCGGGAACCCTATCCACAACGCCTTTTTGTTCTGAACTAGTGTCGATTTGTCTTTCCTATAGAACAACGTCTACGGTGAACATTATTGGCTGTGAACAACATGCAAGTTCTGTTATCAAATCTTCATCACTGTATATTGTAACGGCATCCCAATTAAATCCTTGATGTTTATTCGGATCCAAACCCGGCCATCTACACACAAATTCAATACCATCTTTAATTTCATCTTTTTCAACATCAACAATGCAAGTCTGTTGAATTCACCAACTTAATCTATGTTGAAACATTCAAAACAATTGCATTAGATTCCTTTTTAAACATGCATTAAAAGTGAAATGTCACATGTCGATTGTACGACATCGTAAAAACCTACTGAATGACTAGTAATTGGATAGATAGAGTATAATGAAGGTTTGTATGAAATTGGTTAGCTTTTATTGGGCTTTATAGAATCAGAAAAATATTTTGTATGATTTTGACAAAAGCGTAAGTTGAGATTTTGTCAAAACAGTAATGGGACAAAGCGGTAATGGGAATGTGAATTTTGACACAATAATAAATGAATATACAACCAGAATAAAATAAGATACAATAAGAATGAAGCAAAAATCTACACAAGTATCTCTCAATAGAAATGATCATAGACATAATACAAACACGATATACATATCCAAGGTGGGTCATCGGTACCACAACACTTTCTACATCTCAGCTTCTAACCATCTCTACTATGTCTAGGTGGACCTAGGTCATCAGGCAGTTGTGTTGTGATTGTGAATACGGTGGCAGCATATTGGTTTCCTAAGATTGTTGGACCGCAATACCTGCAATAAACACCACTACAAAGAGGGATGAATAGTGGTCAGTGGAAATTACACTATTTAAAACCATTTCAAAACTCCCCTCAAGACTGATTCCGTAAAACTCAGATTCAGAGTCTGTCTTTGAAAATTTGTTTCTCTTTCTACAGAACTTCAAATTCTTTGAAACTTTTCAGAAATAAACTTCAAGATATTCTCTAACTTCTGTAAAAATGCAAGAAAAACCCAAAGTCGTTTGATTCTTCAACAAAGTAAAAACTTTTAGTTGCACAAAATTTTCAGAACAGAATTGAAAAGTCATTCAACTTTAAAGAGCTACAACTTCTTGTATACTTTTTCAAAAATTGTGTTCTTTATGTCAAAACAAAGATTAAGATGTCTAGTTTATGTTTTCAAAAAGCCCTAACTAAGACAGACTTGTGCAACTAATTTGGAACGACTGTTTGACTAACTTTTCTTTGCTCAAATCAAGTGATTGTTGTTGCAAATAAAAGCTAATAGTATGAAGTTTGTTGACACCAAAAATTAGAATTTGTGAAGAAACATTTTCTATTTTCCTCATATTTTATAAATCTAGTGCAGAAACTAGAAAAATCAGATAGAAAAGTAAAGAAGACAAGAACACAGGAATTTATCCTGATTCGATCAATATGCCTACTCCAGTTCCAAGGAATACATTTCCTTGGATTTTCACTATGAAATGATCACCTTACACCTTAGAAAGTACTTGATCCTGGGGTTATACACCAATGCTAACCAAGACTTGATTTCAACACCTTACAACACAAGAATGAATACACCTCATCACCTATTGATGTAGCATATGAGTATAAGAAGTGTAAATGCAGCACAATAAAGATTAAAACCGCCTATAACATCAGCTGAAAGAATGGAGAATGGAGGAGAAGAAGAGAAGAGCTGAGCTTCAAGTGTTGTTCTTGAACGAATGGAGAATGGAGGAGAAGAAGAAGAGAAGAGCTGAGCTTCAAGTGTTGTTCTTGAACTTGATGTTTGTTGTTGTGTTTTCCTTATTCAACTCCACTCCTATTTATGTGTTTGAGCAGCTCCTGTGGGAAATCAGAGCCCTAATCACAATCAACCTGGATTAGGAGAAACCGACTCGACACTATCCAATTCAGTCATAATTGAGACGGAAGATTGAATCTTTCTCACTTGATAGAACTAACACTTAGATCACACAGAGATACCAACTTATCACTTGAATCACTTGAAACAACTATCACTTTTAAACAATCTTCGCTTGTATCACTTAGAATCACTAACTTATCAACACTTGATTCACGGTAAACACACAACAACACAACACTTTGCACAATTGATTCAAGATGAAAAACTGCACTTTGTTAACACGAAAACTGTGCACTCAACACTTATACAACTCACAAATCAGCCAACACTTTAGAACACACGGTTCTTCGGTACCATTAATGGCTAAAACTACACATATAAATACAAGAAGGAGAAGAGGGAAGAAGGCCTTCCAACGGGTAAATTTTCATGCCAAGGAGAGCCCAACGGCTCTATGATAGAGACCTCCCGTTGCAGCGATATATTGGCAGGGGGAGGACAACGTCTTTAGATGTAGGGACCTGTTTGATAAGAAAGCAGCCTACAGTTCCTTTTATTATTGAGTTCAGGTTGATGGAGACCCAAGAGGCCCACCCAGATCCGGGTCGTTGGTTACCGGGTCTGGATCCAGATTGCACAATTTTGTGTCTAATGTGTTATTTCTCAATACTCCCCCTCAAATTTAGTGCATAGGAGATGCAACTAAGTTTGCAAATATAAAATCCATGAGTAAGGGGAAGCCTTTAAGCTGGAGCTGGTTCTTCACCCATATGGGAGTAGTCACGCTTCACCATTGTATTTCCAATTCCTTGACTCACAGGGCACTCCCTCTTTTGATGATAGGTTGTCATCATACCTGAAACAATGGAGAACATCATAAGTTGGGAGAATAACATATTACATATGAGTTACCTTGTTGGAGCATCATGAGAATTCATAAGCCCTTAGCATATCTTGTAGAGAAGGCTGCTTACTCTAGGTGCCTTCATGGCTATGACCAGGCCCTGTATTTTATCATACCACTTCAACCTGCAAACCTATAGTTAGTTTGAAACAAAGGAAACTCCTCCTGTACCTGCACATCAAATTAGATCACCTGCAGTCCAAGGCAATCTTTGAGTGAAGAACACTTGGAAGATTGTTAGTCAATAAATTTAATCAGATAGCATAAGTATGTACAGGTTGCTGAGCAACCACTACAGACATATTACATATGTTGATGCCTTAGGCTACATATGTTGATGCCTTAGGCTGAAAGCAGTATAACTGGTTGGTACAGGACTCCCCTATTGCAAATATTAGCGTTTGAACCTGTTGTAGTTTTATGCTGCTGCTTAATCTCAGCATAAACTTGTTTGTATCTTTTCAATGTTCTCAAGATTCAAACCTGCAAAGGTTAGTAAAAACAACTGTTGCAACCTGCACAAAGTGTTAGTTATACAAACAAGTTGGTATCGTTAGTAATTTAATGGTTGTGCAGAAAAGGATGCTAGTGAGTAGTTCCGATCCCTGCATACAAATTTGGGAAACCTGCAGTCCAGAGTCTTTCAACTGAAAAGGGCATATCTAGAAATTTTTGTTAGTCGAAGAGCAAGATGCAAATAGTTTGAACAACTAAAGACATTTTGTAATGATAACAAAAGAACTAAGGAAGGAACACAAGAGAGTGACCATGCTATCATAAAATGGACGCAAGAGGAAGAAACAAAGATGTAAAAATTATCTTAAAAAACTTCATGATAAAAACAATGTTTAAACACAGAATTAGACATGACACATTTTCAGCCAAACCTGAAAGGAATCAATAGAGCAACAAGGACCCATTCAAGAGACACACGGAGACATACATCTACTCAGATCATGATAAAACAAGAAAAGACCGTAAATGCAGTGATTCAAAGAGACCCTGACAGCAACTCTTCAGCAGAAAAAGAGAATAGAGGGAGAGCAAAGGAATATGATATGGGAGGTAGCAATAGAACCAGGTATGAGGATATCTCATAGGATGAATGATGCAACAAAAACTCCACAGACCATTAAAGAACATCACTGGAAGAAAACAATCAGCATTCAGGGGCAAGACATCCGGATGCAGGGATCTTAAATACAGGCAAAAAGAATACCATAAGGCATTATCAGACTGTAATAGGACTCACATAGGCGACTAAGCAAGAGATAGGCCACCAACTACTCAAAGAAATAAAGAAACCCAGAGAGAGAGAGGACAGCAAGCATTAACTAGGCATAGAATGAGCATAACTTTAAGAGGTTAAAATATTGATCCGACAAGGGGAATATACTTATTTCATGTGACAAGAATCATGAAAGGAAGTACAAATATTAGTTAATCACACGCAGGACACAACACAGTTTTTAGACATTAATGAAGACCATTAAACAAGGCACATATGACCACATGCTAGGAATCATCATCTAGCAAATGAAACCAACTTGAAACAATTTGGGAACAACATCTTACAAGTGATACAAAGACATGTATGGCATCAAACAACTTGAAACTTAACTTGGAGGGGGATAAAGCCCCACTTAACTTGGAATGACTCAGAGGAGTTCTTGTGTATGGCTCAGAGGTGTCCATAGCACAAAGAGACTCTTGTTCATTCAAACTTAAGCAGAATGACTTAGAGGAGTCCATGTCTAAGACTCAGAGGAACAACACTGTCCTTGTCCACAGCTCAGAGGGACCCATGTTCATTCAAACTTAAACAGAATGACTCAAAGGAGCCCTTGTCTATGACTCAGAGGGACAACATTGTCCTTGTTCATAGCTCAGAGGGACTCTTGTTCATCCAACAATTGGCTACAGTGACCACAATACTGCTGGAAAAAATACATCCAGCTCAACAATGACAGTGTGAGGGAGATCCCTCCTTCCTTGAGAAGCATAAGGGGCCTCATCCATTGAGGAAACACTCCTTTCTTTCCTTTCAGTCAACTGAGGTGGGCCTCAACACTAAACTTAATGGCACACGGCATATAACCGGCCAATAAACAAAGGCAAATAAGGCCAAAACTTGAACAGGATGCAATAACAATGCTTAGTATCAATATGCAGGATGCTCCCAAGCAACTTTTTCCTAAAAAACCGACATACTTCAATATTCAGAAGCCAATATCAACATGCATATTAGATGAACATCACATGTTTACTTTGATATCATTTTGATGAGGTCATAAACATTTCACAAATTTAGATAGATCAATACTGATTTGAGCAGAGAATACATGCCAAGACAACTTATCATCATAAAGATATAACACCAGACTCCCCAAGACAAAGCCACTAGATATTTCATAATAAATATGCTCAATCATCAGGGCAGTTTGAGGTTAGATAATAAAGCCATATGATTTAATAGCAAGATTGCAGCAACCTCCTCTTAAGGCAATCAACAGGAGAATTCAATCACAACTTTATCTCACAAAAATGAATCAAGCAGTTTGAAGAAATAACTAACCATTAACATACAGGCTTATGAGCACATGATAAGACAACTACCAATACCTAGAGATCACTTTTAGAGAAGCACTTGCCCATAACAAATTTGTTAATCATAACACATGCTCTCCCTCAAGTGGAATCCAGCACACAAAACATGGAACTAAGCATTATCCACTAGCAATTTATGTAACCATGCAAACATTTAACAGTGATGATGACAGAACTTTTAACCACATAGGCATATGCAGCAATATGTGAGATACCAAGGAATTTTAATACCCAGGAATGTGATACATGGACCAAAGAAGAGTACAACTGAGAATCAGAGACCCTCTACTTATGGACTCATCCCAGATAGCGGGCCCAGTGGAGCAAACCCTTGAATACACCATAAGCAAACACCAAAGCCATGTCAAGTGGCTACACACTTGTGATACTGAGTCCGACTCTGAACCTTTTTAGACCAGACTTCAAGCAGTTTTGCATATGAGCAAACCTTAACTATCAGTAGAATCTTCCAAAAAAACAAATTCCCAGAATTTAAGACCCCAGAAATTCATTTAAGGGGACTAACACATTCAGAACACAGCTCAGTCTTTGAGCGAAGAGATGGAAACAGAGAAGAAAAACACTTCAGACAGAAACCTCCTTTTTCCAATGAAGGATTCAGCACAAAATCCAGTTTTACAGAAATCAAGAAGAGAAGAAATACTCCACACTAATTCACAACAATCGTGAAACAGTGGGTCCAGAAACAGAGATACACATGCACACACCGATGGTGCATCAAGGCAAAATCAGAAACTACAAAAGGATCAAAGACTTTACAAAAACAAGCCCGATCAAATCAGATTAGACAATAACTCTCTGAGTTTGAATAGAAAATTGCAATCGGAAAACAAAATAAGAAACATGCAAGCTACGATTTTAGATTCCAACACGAGTTCAATAATCCAACTAATAGAAGTTGGATTTCATCCAGATCAAACGAACAATTTTTCCAGAATGGAATGATTCTATAGGAAACTCTTGATTTCAGTTTTGTACTCTGCATGCAACAACTCGATTTCAAAAAACAATTGAAATCACGATCTCGAAAAACAGAATAACTTTCAGGATGATTGATTGATAGAATCAATTGACATAAATTTCAATTTCAAGTCCAATGGCTCTGATACCATGTGGGAAATCCGAACCCTAATCACAATCAGCTTGGATTAAGGCAAACCGACTCAACACAATCCAATTCAGTCACAATTGAGATGGAAGATTGAATATTTCTCACTTGATAGAACCAACACTTAGATCACACTGAAATACCAAATACCAACTTATCACTTGAATCACTTGAAACAACTATCACTTTAAACAATCTTCACTTTTATCACTTAGAACCACAAACTTATCAACACTTGATTCACGGTAAACATAAAACAACAAAACACTTTGCACACTTGATTCAAGATGAAAAACTGCACTTTATTAACACGAAAAATGTGCACTCAACACTTATACAACTCACAAATCAACCAACACTTCAGAAGAACACACGGTTCTTTGATACCATTAATGGCTAAAACTACAAAATATAAATACAAGAAGGAGAAGAGGGAAGAAGGCCTTCCAACGGATAAATTTTCATGCCAAGGAGAGCCCAACGGCTCTATGATAGAGACATCATATTGCAACGATATGTTGGCAGAGGGAGGACAACGGCTCTACATGTAGGAACCAGTTTGATAAGAAAGCAGCCTACAGTTTCTTTCATTATTAAGTTCGGGTTGATGGAGAACCCAACCAGATCCAGGTCGCTGGTTACCGGGTCTGATCCAGGTTGCACAATTTTGTGTCCAATGTGTTGTTTCTCAATAGCTCCATGTGGATTAGGATGCACACGTGTCACCTTTAGTGTCATCAATCCCACATGTCTTCATTTGATTAGATGACCATCTCACTATCTTTCTTAGTTGGCACCTTCAAGCAATGTGATTGAACCACCTTAAATGCTAAAATTTCTGCAGGAATTTTGAGAAAAGATCAAGTGGCTTGGATGATCACGTCTTCCTCCACCTTCTTCTCAACCTCTTCAACAACTTGGTTGGGATATGGATTGACCAAATCAGCGGATCTTTAGCTTCCAAAATTGAAATATATCCCGCCTTGGATGCTAAATATGCAACCCCTTGTCAACATGTCATATATGAGTTTTTTGGTTGGTCCATGTGGTGTAGTTTGCTCATATGTAAAATTTTGATTTTTCCACCCCATGTACACATATATGGACGTTTTTGAGCAAAATAAGTGAGAAATTAGATAATAATGACTGGATAATAGTTAGAATCAGCTGCCTTGTATACATCACCATTTGACTCAAATACTTCTCCTTTTCTCTGCTTCAAGTGCGCCTGGTTGTTTCTCAGCCATTAGACCAATATTCATCCAATAAGAAAGAAGTTTCAAAATATGTGTATGATAACACCATGATGACCATATCATGTAACAAAAATAAATGTCACATCATAAGGAACCAGTGAAAACCGAAAACCATAATATATAAGATCAATATAAATATGAAGTCCATGAGCACTAAGAATGTTATGGAGACCATGTATATAATATAAGAGACATCCATAGGGAAATCATTATAGCATTATACAAAAAATAAATCTGTGTAAATGACCAAAATGCCCTTGTCTTCAAAATTACCAAAATACCCTTTAGCAACAAGTATGTCTATTAAGGGTGTAATAATATTCCAACCTTGTCCATTTGTTCATGTAGACATTCTTCATGATTTATGCACCTGCAAAAGCTCAAAAACACCCTTTTGCCATTGTGGTAAGTTATAAAAACTTCCTTGGCAAGTTAGTGATATAACACATGCATATGTATACACATAAACAGACCAAATTCAAGTAATAAAACATTATAAAAACATGTGAGATGTTTAAAAACCCCATTACGTGTAAAGAAGATCATGTGCATACCAATAATGATTATTAATTTGTCATATGTTGGAGAAATTTTTCAAAAATCTGTTGACATCGATCATCCATGTCTCAATTTTAGAGACTGATGTATACATCGATCAATCGATGCACCTCCAGTTGAGAGATCGATGTCTCACAGCGAGTTTTTATTTTTGATTCTGTTTGGCATCGACCGATCGATGTTAGAGGCTGATTTATATCGATCAATCGATGTATCTTAGGCTAAGAGATCTATGTCTCACAGTTCGATTCTGGGTTTATTTTGTCAACATCGATCGATGTTAGGGGATGGTGTAGATGGATCGATCCATGTGTCTTAACCTGAGAGATCGATGTTACTTTTTCATTTTTTTCAACTTTGTTTTATTGTTTTGACATTTTTATAGGACAATTTGGTAATTCTTAAGTATAAAATTATGCTTTTGAAAATTATTCAAACAACATTAAACATTCTCAACATTCTCCCCTTTTTGAATGATTTTCAAAATAACTTCACATGATTTTAAACTCAAACATTTTAATGCACACCTAGAAATGTTCTCAACATATGTTGTCCCCCATAGCCTATGCATTTCTTCACAAATTGTGGTTCAAAAATCATGAATCCTATCTCCCCCTTTATTTTGTAAATCATTCAAAGGAGAAAATCATGATATGGTGTCATATGACAACATTCTTAACTTTTCTCGTAAAAGGTGGTTTGACTAAGGGGTTTGGTAAAGATGACAGCAACTTGGTTATCAGTTCTTACGTGGTCTATGGTTATATTTTCATTTTAGACATGGTCTCGTAAGAAATCGTACTGAACATCTGTGTTTGGCTTTAGAATGAAGTAATTCCGAGAAAGATTGATTGCACTTAGGCAATATCAGAAAATTGGAATCTGACTCATTATAATGCCAAAATCACTAAGTTGCTGTTTTAGCCAGCGTATTTGTGTGGTACAAAGACTTAAGGATATATATTCTGCTTCAGTGGTAGAAAGAGCCACACTAGCTTGTTTCTTAGAAACCAAGAGATTAGATTGGTTCCTATGAATTTACACGTATTGCTAGTGGATTTTCTATCCTTACAACCATCGTAATTAGCATCACTATAGGCATGTAGTTCTAATTTGGAATTTCTATCATACCAATGTCATAAATGAGATGTAGGTTTAATATACCTAAATATCATTTTCACCATATTATAGTGGGATACCTTAGGATAAGATTGAAATCTAGCACACATGCATACACTAAATATTATATCTGGTATTGATGCAGTTAAGCATAGCAAGGATCTGATCATTGACCTATATAGTGTGTCATCAAAACCTTTTTATTTTCATCTTTGTCTAATTTTGTACTTACACTCATAGGGGTAGTTGTAGGTTTCAACTCTTCAAATCCAAACTTCTTAATCATGTCATTAATGTAGTTAATTTGGCTTATGTGAATTCCACAGGGAGTTTGCTTAATTTAAAGTCCTAAGAAGTAGTTTAGCTCGCCTAATATTGACATTTCAAATTATGAATTCATACAATCTTCAAATTCTTTTGCTAACATGGAATTAGTATATCCAAAAATAATATTGTCTACATGTATTTGAACTATTACTAATTCATTGTGTTTCTTTAGAAAGAGAGTATTGTCTATGATTTCCCTTTGATAATGATTTGCAATAAGAAAATTTGCAAATCTATCATACCAAGGTATTGGAGCTTATTTCAACTCATATAAATCTTTCTTAAGCTTGTACACATGGTTAGGATATTTTGGATCTTCAAATACAGGGGTTTGTTTAACAAAAACAAGTATTGTCTATGGTTCCCCTTTGATAATGATTTGTAATAAGAAAATTTTCAAATCTATCATACCAAGGTCTTGGAGCTTGTTTTAACTCATATAAAGCTTTCTTAAGCTTGTACAAATGGTTAGAGTATTTTGGATCTTCAAACCCAGGGGGTTGTTTAACAAAAACCTCTTCTTGGATAAATCTATTTAAAAATGCACTCTTAGCATCCATTTGAAAGTGTTTAATATCACTTAGACTAGCAATAGAAAGTAATAATCTTATAGCTTCTAGTCGTGCAATAGATGCGAATCTTTCCTCATAATCCATACCCTCTTGCTGGTCATATCCTTGTGCGACTAGCGTAGCCTTATTTCGTACTATATCGCCTCGTTCATAAATCTTGTTTCTGTAAACCCATTTAGTACCTATTATGGTTTTATTTTCCAGTTTTGGTACTAAATCCCATAAATCGTTAATAGTAAACTGATTCAATCCTTCATGCATAGTATTCACCCAAAATAAATTACCCAAAGCTTATTTAATATTTTGGGTTCTAAGTAAGAGACTAATGCATGCCACTCGGCAAACTCCTCTCTGTTGATATTTCTCCAAGTTGTTATCTCTTGATTTAAATCTCCTATTATTAATTCCTTGGGATGTTTATGTTTATCTTTAATATGCCACTAGTTACTAGGTTGACTAGGTTCACTCTCTTCTTCTTCAAATATATCATTTATGTGTATATTTTTATATTCTATTGGGACACCTTTCAAATTTGATTCTTATACTTGAAGATTTTCCCATTCAATATCCTCTAATGTTTCATATTCAGGGAGAGATGGATCTACAGGATTGGTTGTGGGTTCTAAAGAAAAATCATCATCGTCGTGAAAGTTTTCACGATTAGGTTCATATTTGTTTTTTCATTTGTTTCAAGATAAGTATTTTCTTTAAATTTCATACGATAGATTCGATTATCTTTCTAAATGCAGGATTATAACATCTATATGCTTTTGAGTTGGTTGAATATCAAACAGTTTTTGTCAAAGGAAGAACGATCCAGATTAATATACTCCTCATGTATGAACTGGTAAAAGACTATAAAAAGGAGGGACGATCTAAATGTTGTGCTGTTAAGGTTGACATAATGAAAGCTTTTGACACGATAAGGTGGCCACACTTGATAACTACAAAAAAAATGAACTCCCCCCACCAATACCTAACTTGGATCTACTTGTGCATATCAATTGCATCCTTCTCCATCAATCTGAATGGTTCATTAAAGGGTAACTTTAGATCCACCAGAGGACTTAGGCAAGGTGATCTCCTATCCCCAAGCTTGTTAATCCTGATCATGAAAGGATTCACTCAACTACTAAAAATGAAAACATCAACCTCAAATTTTAGTTACCATCACAAATGTGAACACATAAACTTGGCATCCCTTGATTTTGTAGATTGTTGGAATACATGGTAACCACAATGAGGATACAACCCAAGACTGAACTAGGGTGCAGATATGGAAGACAACATTTGTGACAAAGTCTGGGTCTTTATTCAAGAAATTCATTGAACAGATTCATACTTACGTCAAACACTTTCATTCTCATAGATTTCTCACTGATACTTGGATGTAATCAAGTTGTGATTATGTAGTTACATAGTTTAATTACTAGACTAAAGGTCAATCATCAATTTAGTGATAGATTAGTCGTTTACACACTGGTTTTTGTCTGGCAAAAGAGCCGTTGGAGGTGTCTCGGGTAGCTAGCCAACTAGTCGTTGGCTCTTGGTGTATATATTGACTCCATCCCCACTATTTGAATATACAAGTGAATTTATCACTTGTGAGCTTCTTATGCGTGAATTGTGTTATATTTCTCTATGTGGTACCAGAGCCATTGAGCTGAGAAGCGATCATTGCAATTTCAAATTGCTGATTATTCATCTTCTTCCTCAGCTCCTCTATTTATTTGAAATCTAACAATGGAATCATCTAGTAGTGCAGCACCATCTGTTCCTGGTCATGTAACTCCAGTCACCTCAACGGGGGTTAGTTTATCTCACTCAACTATTGATTCAAATCTTGTAACGATAACAAATCATACGCTCAATGGCAATAACTATTTGCCCTGATCAAGAGCTATCAAGATGTTCATAACTGGAAAGTGTAAGGAAGCTTACCTACTACCTAAGACTGTAGTTCCTGATGTGAATTCTGAGCAATTCAAAGTATGGAACACAGAGAATTCCATGATTATGTCATGGTTAATTAGCTCCATGACTACTGATGTGAGTGATAATTTCATCCTGTATGATTTTGCTGCTGATATATGGCAAGCAGAACAAGAGTTGTACTCTAAACTAGATAATGTTTCTGAGTTTAATGAACTTGATGTTATGCTTTATGATATAAAACAAGGAGACTCACCAGTTAACGTGTACTTTGGACAACTGAAAAGAATATGGCAGCAAATTGATGTGTTTGACACACAAAAGTGGCCAAACCAAGAAGCTGATAAAATGTACAAGAACATCACAGAAACCAGAAGAATTTTCAGATTCTTGCCTGGTTTAAATAAAGAATTTGGTGCTGTTAGAGGAAGGATCCTTGGTACTAAGCCACTTCCTTCAATCAATGCTGTGTTCTCAGAAATTAGACAAGAGGAAAGTAGGATCAAACTCATGATGAGTTCCACTACCTCCACTGAAAGGGCTGCTATGGCAGTTGCTGCACCCCATCCTACTTCAGGTGATAGGATCTCTGCTGATGCAGTTATCATGAGATATAGCTCTCCAAGTCAGTATGATAACAGAAGGGAATAGAAGCCCACATGTAAGTTCTGCAAAAAGATAGGCCACACTGAGGAAAAATGTTATGCCAACCATGGGAAACCTCCTCCAAAATTCAATGAGCAATGAAGGAACCATGAATCATGAAGATCACAAGCTGCAAACCAAGGAAACTAGAGAATACCCAGTGCAGCAGTCTCCATCAACTGTGTCACTTGACCATCAAAGGTTCCTACCCAATCTCAATTTGATGCCATTTTTCAATTTATGAAGCAGCTTCAACCAAAGCAACAGCCTCTTGAGATCAATCAAGAAGCCATCTAGGCTACCATGGCCAGCTATGGTACAACCTCTAAACTTTTTACTACATGGATTGTTGATTCTGGTGCTACATATCACATGACCTGGAATAAGGATAAAATAACTAACTTTGAGCCATTTGCCAATCTTGCTAAAGTAAAAGTTGCAAATGGAACTGGGATTAGTATCTTTGGTAGTGGAAATATACAGTTAACAGGAACCTTAAGTTTAAAGAATGTATTGTTCATCCATAAACTAAGTTTCGACTTAATCTCTGTGGGTAAAATTGCTGAAGATAATGCCTGTGAAGTCAGATTCTCATCTTCTATCTGTTATTTTCAGGAGATCTTCTCCAAGAAGGTGATTGGCAGCACTGAAAAGGTCAATGGACTTTTCCTTCTTCAGGCTAAGAATCAAGTTCTCTCAGTAATCAAACTAGTCTAGGCTCATGTATGACAGCTAGTAGTAATTCTGAGAGTATTTTGCTATGATATAAGAGATTAGGACATCCTAAGTTCTTGTATCTTAATAGACTTATGCCAGCCTTTTTTGTCTATATTAATCAAAGTAATTTGTTTTGTTAAGATGGTCAGTTTGCCAAAAGCTGTAGAACTACCTTTCCTGCAAAATGTTATGAAAGGAGCTCTCATTTCAGCCTGGTGCACTCAGATATTTGGGGACCCTCAAGGATAGCTAACATCAATGGTAGCATGTGGTTCATTACATTTGTTAATGATCACTCCAGAGTGACCTGGGTTTGCTTACTGAGACATAAATAGGAAGTGGGTGATATAATTAAGAGATTTATATGTATGGTTCAAAATCAATTCAACTCCACAGTTAAGGTCTTAAAGACTAATAATGGAATGGAATATCTAGATAAATCAATCAAGGAATACCTAGGGACTAAAGGAATACTTCATCAAACCTCCTGTAGCTACACTCCACAGCAAAACAGAGTGGCAGAAAGAAAAAACAGACATCTCCTTGAAGTCATAAGAGCAGTGATGATGTCTATGAAGGTTCCTAAGAATTACTGGGGTGAGGGAGTACTTACGACTACTCATCTCATCAACACAATGCCTTATAAAGTCCTTAGTTTTGATTCTCCTAAACATGTTCTGTCCCAGTCCTATCCTAACTCAAAGTTGTTTTCAGAATATCCTTTAAGGATCTTTGGGTGTGCTGTGTATAGACATATACCGGAGCAATTCAGAAGCAAGTTGGATATGAGATCAGAGAAGTGTATCTTTCTTGGGTATGCTCACACTCAAAAAGTATACAAGTGTTACTCTCTTGGCTCAAGGAAAATGTATGTTTCGCTTGATGTAGTATTTGATGAGTCAAACTCATATTACGGCTCAGCTACATAGGTTGATCATGAATCTGAAAACAATCTGTGGATCATTGTTGAATTGCCAAGGACTGATCCCACCAGAGAAGTTGTGAATCCCATTGAGGGGGAGAACATTTTCCCTATTCAAGAGGACACACTTGACTCTAATCAACTCTCTAAATCTCCCAGAAGTATAGGGGAGACCAATGAGATCACATCCTCCTACAGAGAGGTATCTTCTATAGAGAATAGGCCAATTGCCATAAGAAAGGAGGTTAGGACCTGTGTAAAGAAACTCTGCCCAATTAACAACTACATTTCATATGACTACCTTAATACTAACTTTAAATGTTTATTACTTCTCTTGATGTCATAAAGGTTCCAAAAACTATCCATAAGGCCTTGGCACAACTTGAATTGAGGAAGGCACTCCAAGAAGAAATGACTGCGTTACTTAAAAATGAAACCTGGGAATTAATTACTGCTGTTAAGGGAGTGAGACTAGTAGGGTGTAAATGGATTTTTCTATGAAATATAACTTTGATGGCTCAGTTAACAGGTTCAAAGTAAGGTTAGTGGCTAAGGAATTTACCCAGACCTTTGGCATTGACTATGATGAGACCTTTGTACCTGTTGCAAAGCTGAACACTGTAAGAATTTTATTTACTCTTACTGTTAAGCTTGAGTGGCCTTTATTCCAATTTGACATTAAGAATGCATTTCTTAATGGAGACTTAGAGGAAGAGGTACGTATACATGTTCCACCTGGATTCATAACTGAAACAAATAAAAACATGGTATATAGACTGAAAAAATCTTTATATGATCTAAAACAATCCCCTTGATCCTGGTTTAGAAGGTTCAATTCTGCAGTTAGTTCTCTTGGATTTGTTCAGAGTCATAGTGATCACACCTTATTTACCAGACATATTGACTCTGACAATATAATCATCATCTTACTATATGTGGATGACATAATTCTAACTAGTAATCATTATAATAGAATCATTAACACAAAGAAACAATTAGCCAAGTCATTTGAAGTAAAAGATTTGGGTCAGCTGAGATGCTTCCTAGGTATAGGAGTATCAAGATCACCTCAGTGCATATGCTTATCACAGAGGAAGTACATTCTTGATCTCCTACAAGACACCAACATGATCAACTGTAAGCCCGCTAACTATCTAGCGGAACCAGGACACAAACCAAGAGAGGTATGGAATTCTAAGAAAACTGATGAACATAGGTATCAAAGACTGACAAGTAAGTTGATTTATTTATCTCATACTAGGCCTGACATATCCTATGGAGTTACTTTCATTAGTCAATATATGCATGATCCCTCAGTTGAGCAATATAATTATGCATTGAGAATCCCTAGGTATCTAAAAGCTGCTCATGGAGAGGGACTTTTCTTCAAGAAGTCTCAGGACAAGAATATCAAGACTTTCACTAATGCTGACTGGGCTAGCTCCAAGTCATATATGAGATCAACTTCAGGTTATGCTTCTTATCTATAGGGGAACCTGGTTACATAGAAAAGCAAGAAGCATCACGTTGTCTCAAGGAGCAGTGCATAAGCTAAATTGCATGCATTATCTCTTGGTGTGTGTGAAGGGCTGTGGATCAACGGGCAATGTAGGACCTAAAACTCTGGGTTCAGCTACCAGTTCAAGTGTATTATGACAACATATTAGCCATAAATATAGTTGAGAACCCGGTGCAACATGACAAATCAAAGCACATTGAGATAGATAGACGTTTCTTGAGAGAGAAAATTGAAGAATGCTAAATCTTCATTACATTAGATCTCGAGATCAAGTGGCTGACATATTAACAAAACCTGTGAGAGTGAATGTTTTTAAGGCATTACTTGGCAAGCTAGGTTGTATCAACATCTACAAATCTAACTTGAGGGGGAGTGTTGGAATACATGGTAACCACAATGAAGATACAACCCAAGACTGAACCAGGGTGCAGATAAGGAAGACATCGTTTGTGACAAAGTTTGGGTCTTCATTCAGGAAATTCATCAAATAGATTCATACTTACATCGAACACTTTCATTCTCACAGGTTTCTCACTAATACTTGGATGTAATCACGTTGTAATTATGTAGTTACATAGTTTAATTGCTAGACTAAAGGTCAATCATCAGTTTAGTGATAGATTATTCATTTACACTGTTTTTTGTCCGACAAAAGAGCCGTTGAAGGTGTTCTGGGGAACCAGCCAACTAGTCATTGGCTCTTGGTGTATATATTGGCCGCATCCCCACTATTTGAATATACAAGTGAATTTCTCACAAAATTGTGAGCTTTTTCTGCATGAATTGTGTTATATTTCTCTATACAGGTGACTTCTTCATCCTCTCAAAAGCAGACGCTCAGTCTATCAAAATTATAAAGGAAACACTGGATGAATTCCAAAACCTTGTAGGTTTGAAACCCAACCTATCAAAAAGTGATTTTTTGTCACTAGAATAAATCCTCTACAAAGAAATACCATATCTCACGTCCTGGGAATGCCCTCAGAGAGCATTCCTATCAGATACCTAGGTGTTCTCCTTGTTTCTGGGAAACTTTCGTGCACAGATTGCGATGGTCTCTTAGATAGACTAAATAAAAAGGTTAATATCTAGAAAACAAAAAATTTGTCATAGCAACTAATCAACTCAGTCCTTATGTCTATTTGTAGGTTTTGGGCAGCTTCATATTTCTTACCAAGAAAAATCATTAGAGAGAGATTGAAAGAATTTTAAGAATTTCACGTGGAGGAACAAGAAAATCCAAAGTCAAGTGGTCAACAATCTGTCAGCCAAAAAAAAGGGGAGGTTTAGGAGTTTATGATCCAGGCCAGGCCAATAATGCTTATGTCATGAAAACTATCTGGAAAATTTTGTGTTCACAAAGAGGACCTATGGGTGAAATTGGTGCACACGGTTATATTAAAGGAGAAATCCTTAAGGGAGGCCATTCCTAAACCCTTCGACTCGTAAGCATGGGACAGATTACTAGTGGCACAGGATAAATATACAAACTGTGTGGAAAAGAGAATTCAGAACGGACTAAATACATCCTTCTGGCATGATCCATGGCACCCTTGGGGCATCTTAAGTAAGGGCTATCCTGAGCTGGAAAAAACCCCTAAGTGATGTTGGAACAATTACGATGGTTCTGGATGGCAAGACGTCTAAACAACTGTACAGCATAAGATGGAATGACCAAGTAGTACAATTCAATCAAGCTTGCAACAACTTAAATCTCAAAGATGGGGAAGATTGTTCGATTTGGAAACCAAGATAAAAATTTTCAATTAGAAATGCCACAGTTGCCCTCCAACCCTCTCTCCCTCTGTGGAGTGGCACAGCATAGTCTGGTGCAAGAATTTCCTTTCACGCTATGCAATCATCTTATGGCTTGCATATAGGAAAAGAATGGTTACACAAGACTAGCTCTTAAATTGGGGATTGATAGAAACTAACTCATGCTTATTGTGTAATAGGTCGCAAGAGTGTGATATATTCTTTCAATGTCAGTTTTCGGCCAAAATTTGGGGTGAACAATTGAAATGCAAGGATAAGCCTTATGAATGGCAAACAACCCTAAACTAGCTCAGCTCTAGGAACCATTGAAAATCGAAGTTCCAAAAGCACCTAGTGCACTGACGGTTCTCTTCTTCAGTATACATCATATGGCGAGAAAGAAACAATAGATTCCACTAATAAATAGCCAAAAAAACCATGACACAGTTCTAAAAGAGGTGCTACAAAGCATATCTAATTCTGCACACACTTGGAGAGACTATAAACTCAATAGGTCCAACTGAGCACTCGCACTCAACTTAGGTGTCTATGGCAAAGTGTTCACTAAAACATCTAAACGCCAAATCATGGTACTAAATCATTGTAAATTTGCCTATTTCAGGCCTATGAATAATTTAACTTACAAAAAAAAGAGTTGGTTGAATATCCAACAAAAATACATTCTATAGATTTAGGTTCAAGCTTGTCTAGATTATCCTTAGTATTTAGCACAAACCATTTACAACCAAAAAACACGTAAATAATCTATTTTTGGTAATCTATTATTTAATAGTTCATAAGGTGTTTTATTTAACTTCTTTCTTGTAGATAGTCTATTTATAATATAGCGACAGCCCATAAAAATTTGAGAACATGATTTTCACATAGCATAGTTCTTGCTATTTCTTGTATTTTACGTTCTACAACTCTATTTAGTTGTGGTGTTCTAGGTGGTGAAAATTCATGTTTTATTCCATTTAGTCCACAAAATTTAATCACATCCTTATTCTTAAATTCTCCACCTCTATGACTTATAATTCTTTTAGTACTTTCTTTATAAAGATTTTCAAG
Organism: Eustoma russellianum; assembly: GCA_036186865.1. NCBI lineage: Eukaryota > Viridiplantae > Streptophyta > Magnoliopsida > Gentianales > Gentianaceae > Eustoma > Eustoma russellianum. The sequence continues at coordinate 8,640,908 of AP025055.1, read as the reverse complement.
TTGTATAACAAGTTTCTTAATTTCTAGTGGAGTATCGTATTTATGTGTCAAAAAAATTGTCCATGTATGCCGCGAGTAATCATCTACTACAACACATGCATAATAGTGTCCACCTAGACTTTTTGTCCTACTAAGACCAACTAAATCTATGTGTAGGAGTTTTAATATGTGGCTAGTACTCACTTCATGTTTTGGCTTTACTGTTTCTTAATTATGTTTACCCTTAATACAGGTTTTACATAGTTGAAAATTATACAATTCAGGCCTAGGTAAACCTCTTATAAGATTCTTTCTAAGAAAATTTTCAATTGTAGAGATACCGATATGGCCTAACTGTCTATGTCATAGGTTTACATCTAAGTTATGTGATACTAAGCACTTAATTTTAGCATCTAACATGTTGTTTAAGGATAGGGTGTAAATATTACCATGTCTACTTCCTTTTAACAAATTTCACCTTCATTATTGGTTATATCACATAAAGTAGGAAGAAAAGAAGCATGGTAACCACAATCAATTAGTTGCGAAATACTTAATAAACTGTAAGACAAATTTCTTATTAGAAGGACATTGTTGATTTGGAATGTATCTGGGTCCCTAATCGTTCCTTTTCCAACAACTCTACCTTGGTTGTTGTCACCAAATGTTAACTTTCCTCCATTCTTTACTTCCTTCAATTTGGTGAATAGCTTGGGGTTCCCCATCATATGCCTCGAACATCCACCATCTAAAAACCACTTGGTTTTTAGATCTTTTTGCTTTATCTTCTTTTTGTCTTCTTTCTTATGACCATCCTGCAAAGAAGATAAATTTTAGGTATCCTTTATTTGGGTCCTTATATGTTAGGGGTAGCAAATGTGTTTATATACCCTTTGGGTATCCAAACTTAGATGTACCTTTTGGCACATTTTTAGCATTATTGTGAGGTGAAAAATAGGGAGGATTTGCATAGACTCGACCATTCTATTCAAAAGGAAATACATTATTTTCATACTTGTTATACCTTGGTCTAAAAGCACTATAGTGTGGCCAATTTTGATAGTAGATATAAGGCATATAAGTTTGATTCTTAAACGGAACCTTATAAGTATAATCATCGGCTATGGATGAATTTCTATGAGCTTTATAAGGGGGATATGTAGGTTTCTTATATTTATGTTTATACACATCAAAATAAGTTAATACGTTTTATTTGGCCTAGAAATATTTATATACATATAGGCATAATTTCTAGGTGCTCTATATGCAATGTTTTGCCTAGAAACACATTTGTACGTGTCTGCTACCTTCTTTTGCTTAGAATGAGTAAAAGGAGGAGTTGGCAAAATAGGCACATTTGATTCAATTGCCTTATATGGTAGTTTGGAGCTAGATGAAACAAACTTAGTATTTTTACCTACCTTGCTTTTTTCTTCTCTATATCCTAATTCCTTTTTATTATTTCCATATTTTTGTGAGGATATTAGTGTTGTTCTAAAGTCTTCTCCAAGTCTAACTTACATGACTTAAGCTTTGATACTTCATTTTCACAATCATGTAATTTAATTTTCACCACACTGTTTTCTGTTTTTAACTTTTGTTCATTTTTTCCATATGATTCAATTTTATTTTTCATAGAGTCAAGTGTATTAGAGGACTCTTGTTTAAATACTCTAACTGATCAGAAAATTACAAGTTGGACGTCTTCAACTTGTCATTTTCTTCAATTAGTTTCTTTTTTTTCTTTTGACAGCCTTTTACAGTGAGCATGCATTTTTATGAACTCATCATACATTTTATCAAATGGCATCTCAGTATCAGATCAAAATTAGAAGTAGATATTACCTCATTTGAGGCGAAGCATACTTGAGCTTTCTCATTCTCTGAGTGCTCAGATTCAGAATCCGAACAGTTGCTCTACGTGCTTGCTTTGAGTGTGTGCTTCTCTTTCTTTGCTTGAGCTACATTTGGCCTTCTTCTTCGATCTTCCTTGGTACACTTTGTATTCTTACTTGGACAGTCATAGTATATATGACCTTTTTCTCCACACTCGTAACATTTTAGATCTTTATCATACCATTTATTATTATTTTCATTCCTACTTGTTTTTGTGTTTTTATATGGTAGGGTAGAAGAAGAAGAATATTTAGACCCATTTGGTTTATTAGGATGTTTCTTAAAAAAAAATTTAGGTTTTCTAGCAACCATTATTATATCATTGTCTGATTCATTATCACTACTTGTTGAACTAGCTTCATTTACTTGTATGGAATCATTTGAACTAAAGGCTATATCTTACCGGATTGTCTAGATGACTCATCCTTCTTTTGATTTAGTTTAGCTTCTTATACTTTCAGTGAGCCGATTAGTTCATCCATTTTTGTGATGGACTTAGTTTCCTCTATTGCCATGACTTTAGGATCTCACTCGGCAGGGAGGCCCTTAAGTACTTTTTGCACCTTCTCCTTGTTGCTGAAGGATTTCCTTAAAGACTTAAGTGTATTAAACACATTAGTGAGCCTTAAATCCATAGAGACCATGGATTCATTTGGTAGCATTTTAAAACATTATAACTCTATCATAAGCATGTTGATTTTAGACTCGTTTACTCCACTAATGCCTTCATGTTTTAACTCAAGAGATTTCCACATTTGATAGGCACAATTGCAATTTAAAACATATCTTGCTTCCGACTTACTAAGACCATTGGGTAATAATTGCATTGCTTTAGCATTTGTTGACATTTTCTTTTTGTCCTCACTAGTCCATTCACTCTTATATTTTTCAACTTCTTGTGTTTCTCCATTTGCTTGTACAACCTTCATTGGTATGTACGGTCCATCTTAAACTATAGACCACAAATCAATGTCTATAGCAATTAAGAATAGTCTTGTTCTCAGTTTCCAATGAACAAAGCTATCACCATTAAATAATGGATGGCGTTGTGTACACATACCGCCTAACTCAACTTTCTGAGGGATCAATGCCATAGTGAATAGATAGAGTACCTTTTATTTGATCAAGAAAGCTCCAATGTACTCTTGCTTCTAGCGTTCTATTCTTAGTATGGTATTAACCTTGCTCTGATACCAATTTTTGTACCATAACACCTGCAATAAACACCACCAGAGGGGGTGAATAGTGGTTAAAAGAAATTACACTATTTAAAACATTTTCAAAACTCCCCTTAAGACTGATTCTATAAAACTCAGAATCAGAGTCTGTATTTGAAAGTTTGTTTCTCTTTGTGTAGAACTTAAAAATCTTTGAAACTTTCCTGAAACAAACTTCAACATGTTCTCTAAATTCTGTAAAAATTTAAGAAAAATCCAAAGTCGTTTGGTTCTTCAAAAAAGTAAAAACTTTTAGTTGCACAAATTTTTCAAAATAGAACAGAAAAGTTATTCAACTTTAAAGAGCTATAACTCCTTGTATACTTTTTCAAAAGTTGTGTTCTTTATGTAAAAAAAATAGGATATCTAGATTATGTTTTTAAAAAGACCTGGCTAAGTATCATAGCCAAATACTACAGAATTGCAAACTTGAGACATGTCAGTTTTGCTGACGGATTTGTGCAACTAACTTGCAACGACTGTTTGACTAACTTTTCTTTGCTCAAATCAAGTGATTGTTGTTGCAAATGAAATCTAACAGTTTGAAGTTGGTTGACACCAAAAATCAAAATTTTTAAAATGTTTTTCTATTTTTCTCAGATTTTAGAACTTTAATGCATAAACTGGAAAAATCAGACAGAAAAGTAAAGAAGACAAGAATACAAGAACTTATCCTGGTTCGGTCAATGTGGCCTACTCCAGTCCCAAGGAACATCTTTTCTTAGATTTTCACTATGAAATGATCCAAAGTACTTGATCATGGGGTTATACACTAACCATAATCAAGACTTGATTTCAGCACCTTACAACACAAGAATGAATACACCTCACCACCTATGATGTAGCATTATAGAATGGCTAATCAATTACTTTTATGAGTACAAAAGGTGTAAATGCAGCACAATAACAATCAAAACCGCCTATAACATCAGCTGCAAAAATGGAGAATGGAGGAGAGGAAGAAGAAGATAAGAGAAGAGCTTCAAGTGTTGTTCTTGAACTTGATGATTATTGTTGTGTCTTCCTTCTTCAACTCCAATCCTATTTATAGATGTGAGCAGCCCTTTGTGGATTAGGATGCCAACATGTCACCTTCAATGTCATCAATCTCACATATCTTCATTTGATTGGAAGACCACCTCACCATCTAGCTTAGTTAGCACATTCAAGCAATGTGATTGGACCACCTTAAATGCTGAAATTTCTGCAGGAATTTTCAGAAAAGATCAAGTGGTTTGGATGACCACTTCTTTCTCCACCTTCTTATCAACTTCTTCAACAACTTGGTCAGAATATAGGCTGACCAAATCAGCTGACCTTTAGCTTCCGAAACAAAAATATATGCCACCTTGGGTGCCAGTATACAACTCCTTGCTAACATGTCATATAGAAGTGTTTTGGTTGGTCTATGTGGTGTAGTCTTGCTCATATGTAAAAAATTGATTTGTACACCTCATATACACATATATGGACGTTTTTGACTGTCCAAAATAAGTTGAAAATCAAATAATAATGATTGGATAATGGTGAGAATCAGCTGCCTTGTAAACATCATCGTTTGACTCAACTACTTCCTATTTTCTCTCCAAGTGTGGCTGGTTGTTTCTCAACCATTAAACCAATGTTCATTTGAAATTAAAAAGAAAGAAGTCCCAAAATATGTGTATGATAACACCAGGATGATCATATAATGTGACAAAATAAATGTCGCAATATAAGAAACCCAAGAAAACGGAAAACCATAATATATATGGTTACTATAAATATGAAGTCCATGAACACCAAAAATATTATGAAGACCATGAATATAATATAAGAGATATCCATAGAGAAATCATTTATCATTACAGAAAATAACTCTGTGTAAATGACCAAATGCCTTTGTCTCCAAAATTACCAAAATACCCTTGAGCACCAAGTATGTCCAATAAGGGTGTAATAATACTCCAACCTTGTTCGTTTGTTCATCTAGACATTCTTCATGGGATATGCCCCTGCAAAAGCTCAAAAACACTCTTTTGCCCTTGTGGTAAGTTGTAAAAAATTTTCTTGGCAAGTTAAGGAAATAACACATGCATATATAAACATATAAACACACTAAATTCAAGTAATGAAACAAGATAAACATATGTGAGATGTTTAAAAAACTCATTACATGTAAAGAAGATCATGTGTCTACCAATAGTGATTACTAGTTTTTCATATAATGGAGAAATTTTTCAAAAAATGTGTTGACATCGATCGATCCATGTCCCAATTTTAGAGATTGATGTATACATCGATCAGTCGATGTATCTCCAGTTGAGAGATTGATGTTTCGCAGTAAGGTTTTTGTATCTGTTTGAGATCGATAAATCGATGTTAGGGGCTGATGTACTGTTAGTGTATGTGTCCTAGGCCATTGATTTGGATCTTTATGTTATACATTTATTATTAATAAAGAGGTTTTATTATCATTATTGTTGGTTAGTATGTTACACAATTATGATATATGTCCCTGGTTCATTATTGTTCTAGAGATAAAATAATTAACCAGTATGAGTATTGATTTGATACTCATGAGACGATTATGTATATGATGATAAAAATCAATTTCATAGATACTTGTTAAAGAACAATGTATTGGATAGACCCATCATGAGATTACTGCATGGATTAGCGTCATAAATAAATCTTATGATAGTTATGTTTTAATCCTTAGACTTGAGATTGTAATAGTTTCCTACATAAGGATCATTATATTTTGACATGACCAAACATTATTCGTAACTAGATAATAATACAGGTCATAATTGAATATGATAAAAAATTATGTAGAGGATATTGAACAATCAAGATAGGATTTGTCCCTCTCTCTTGAG
>AP025055.1:8556266-8634945 GCA_036186865.1 Eustoma russellianum | reverse complement strand
ACCTAGGCCATTGATTTGGATCTTTATGTTATACATTTATTATTAATAAAGAGGTTTTATTATCATTATTGTTGGTTAGTATGTTACACAATTATGATATATGTCCCTGGTTCATTATTGTTCTAGAGATAAAATAATTAACCAGTATGAGTATTGATTTGATACTCATGAGACGATTATGTATATGATGATAAAAATCAATTTCATAGATACTTGTTAAAGAACAATGTATTGGATAGACCCATCATGAGATTACTGCATGGATTAGCGTCATAAATAAATCTTATGATAGTTATGTTTTAATCCTTAGACTTGAGATTGTAATAGTTTCCTACATAAGGATCATTATATTTTGACATGACCAAACATTATTCGTAACTAGATAATAATACAGGTCATAATTGAATATGATAAAAAATTATGTAGAGGATATTGAACAATCAAGATAGGATTTGTCCCTCTCTCTTGAGAGAGAGATATCTTTTGGGTCCCTCGATAAGTGAGAATGTGAAATACATGGCCGTGCTCAAATGAATTGATAGTGTGATCAATATTATTTGTTTTATCAATCTACTTGAAGATCGAGTAATCATATGTTTGAACAATATAAGTACGACGCTGATCATGACTTATGTTCAAACTAGATATCGTGTGACAAAGGGATTAATATATGTACTATTAATAGGCTAGTTGGATTGTACTCGTATTAATTGGGTAGTCATAATTCCTTACTAGAGGCCAATTACGACTTGTTGGTTTACTAGAGATTTAACCGACTGCCAATTAATATGGGCATATCGGGTCACACACAAGAATGCGTATGGGCAGATATTAATAATATTAATAATATTAATATTATATATTAATTATTATTGTTGTTGTTATTATTATATACATATACACATATATTATCGGATAATAACAACAGAATCCATATCAGATATGAATTTTGAATGATCCTATCCAATCTTGATATGGATTCTATTGGCCTTAACCAATCCGATTTGGAATCAGATTCTGAGGTTTATATATATGTATGCGTGTTGGTGTATCTCGTACAGTGATTACACAAGAAAACAAAAATCTTAACTTGTTTTTAGAGAAAACCGAGTTCTTTCAGCTGCACTGTTCTAGAGAGCTAGCACTCCGGTGGAAGCATTCGTGTGGATACCAACAGAGGGTGATTGTATAATCGCACCTCCTTTTTCTGCAGATTTCGAATCTACAAATGTTAGTTTTTGAATTTCTTTCATCGAATTAAACGAACAACATGGATTTGGTAGGAGATCAGAGATCGAGTTTTTCCACTCCGTGTTTTCGATAGCAGTGATCTCATTGATTTCTTAACAAACTTGTTGTTTCCGTTTGAGTCTAATATAGCATGCTGATGTGATTATATGTGATATGTTGAATTTGTATGACATGATATATGTACAAACCCTAAGTTGGATTTCCTATGATGAGAGAAGAATGGTGTTTTTAATTCGTTTTCATGAGATGATGTAATCTGAGATTATTGTACATGGCAGAATTCGTTTGTCATGTGATGATTTAAATGATTTGGTTTATATCAGATATAAACATACGATAATGATTCTGTAAGAGTTTATGCATATTCAAAACAGTTATATTGTTAATAAAATTGATGATTCTGTTTTAGGGTTTCGAATGACAAATATCAATTCGATTGATGATTCTATTTTAGGGTTTCGAACGACAGATATCGATTTGATCGATGCTTCTGTTTTAAGGCATCCAGTGAGAAATATCAATTTAATTGACGTTTTCTTTTTGGCTTCGAAGGGCGCTATCCCTTCGGAACCCTGCCCGCTAATCGGGCAGCAGGAGCCCTGCCTGCTAATGGCTATCGAGACCGCCTTATGTGTTAAGAATGTCAATATATGTGTTTATGTAAATAGGTTACAATTATTTGATGTCTTTGCATGGTGCATAGCATGGCCTTACGTCCTATGTGATTGATTTATTTATATTTTTATTTTTGGGTAAATACGGCCTGCGCGTCGTTTATTCTGTTGTATTTTATTTTGCAAGTAGCTAGGTTTTCTTTATTATTGCAATAGATGAAGAATCAAGCTACCAAGGTGGTGACGGCGAGACATAGCAAGGACGAGTGAATTCCATGGAGATGGAGGCACTAGCTCAAGATTAGAAGATATGTACTATTGTAAATGTTGTAATAGATAGTCTTTCACATAGGGTTGCGTTTATGATCTTCATTTGGTCTCATGAAGGTCATATTTAGTTTGGCCATGCTATGTCATGTTTACATATTTATCATTTAGTATGCGATGCGTGGATGATATATTATATATGCATATAAGATGCTTGAATACAATGATATGTAATGTAAGGTATGATCTAAGTTGAACCCTCATTAATAATTTAAGTCTTAATGCTACCCATGTTTTAAACACCTATCAAAACTGGGATTGTATTAAAGTAGGTATTGCCAAAGCAATATGCTTTAAACATTCCGAGCTAAATAGGATGAGTAATAGTGTTGCTCATATGTTTAAAAATGGTTAGACTTATTTAGGCTATCAAAACGGTTTTGGTCATAAGGCATTAGATGGAATTTAACATACTATGATATATGATGTCATTATTCCATAAATTTTAAGAGTTACATGAGATGTAATTGGTAAAGAAGTTACCTACCTGAATAACTTAATTTTAAGCGTCATGCCAAAGCTGAGTTTAGAATTAAGTGAAGTATGGATCTTAGCTCACTAAAATGTTTCTTTAGAGGGTTGTGTTTTAGTGGGAGTTTAATAAAATTTATCCTTGTTATTAATTAAAATGTGACTTTGCATATTTTGTAGATCAAAAATGGTTGCTAATAACAATTCCACCTTATCACTCCGATCTATCCTTGGGAAGGAAAAACTGAAAGAATGTGGGACTAATTTTGTTGGCTGGTTTCGGAACCTGAGAATTAATTCAAGCAAGAAAAGAAGTCCTACGTGCTCGATGAAGCTGTCCCCGAAACCTCTCTTGCTGATGCTCCTACTGCTGTTAAGAACAAGCATAAGAAGCATGTGGAAGATTCGAATGACATAGGATGTCTTATGCTGGCAACTATATGTCCAGGACTTCAGAAGGATCTAGAACACTTAAAGGCTTATGAGATGAGTGTGCATCTCAAACAAGCATTCCAACAACAGGCTAGGTAGGATAGGTTTGACATCACCGTTGCATTAATTGACTGTAAGATGTCTGAAGGTGAATCTGTTACCGCTTATGTTTTGAAGATGAAAGGCTATATAGATCGCCTTGCAAGACTTGGATATCCTCTGAGTTTAGAACTCGCCATGGATTTGATCCTACACCTTTTACCTAGCAGTTTCTCTCAGTTTGTCATGAACTACAATATGAATAATATGGAAAGGTCCATTCCTGAGCTACATGGTATGCTCAAAACTGCTGAGGAAAATATCAAAAAGCCTACTCACATATTGAGTGTCAATATTAAACAAATGAAAAAGAAAGGCAAAGGGAAAGGTAGGACAAAAGGTGCCAAAGTTGCAAAAGTTGCAAAATGGTCAAAGGGGCAAGCTAACCAAAACCTAAACCCAAGGCAAAAGTTCCTAAGGAAGGGACTTGTTTCCACTGCAACAAGTCTGGGCATTGGAAAAAAACTGTGATATTTACTTGGATGAGTTGAAGAAGCTGAAGAGAAGTGCGACTACATCTTCAGGTATTTATGTTATAGAAATTAATTTTATCTACTTCTTCTTCCTGGGTATTAGATACTGGATATAGATTCCATATTTGTAAAAATATGCAGGGACTCAAAAAGAGTAGGATGTTGAAGAAGGGTGAAGTGGACCTACGTGTTGGCAATAGAACAAGAGTTGCTACTATAGCTGTAGGGACATATGAACTTGTCTTGCCCAATGGGCCTTTGTTAGTTTTAAACAATTGCTTTTATGTTCTTACTATGAGTAGGAATCTTATTTCAGTGTCTGTTTTAGATGATGAAGGTTATTCATTTTTAATTAAAAATAAGAAGTGTTCTATTTTTGATAAGAATGACTTGCTTTATGGTATTGCAAGTAGTTATAATGGCATTTATGTCCTTAATCTTGATGATTCCAATGACAGTGATATTTATAATGTATCATCAAAGAGAACTAAGCCAAATGAATTAAACCCTGCATATTTATGACATTGTCGCCTTAGCCATATAAATGAGAAGCGCTATCTGAGCTCCATCAAGATGGATTATTAGAACCATTTGATTTTGAATCATTTGACTTTTTTACTTGGAAAGATGACAAAGGTCCCTTTTACTGGACATAGTGAAAAGGCCAGTGACTTATTGGTCTTGGTACATACAGATGTATGCGGCCCACTTAACATTAGTGCCAGAGGAGGATTTTAGCATTTCATAACCTTTACTGATGATTTCAATAGGTATGGCTATGTCTACCTAATGAAACATAAGCATGAGTCTTTTGAAATGTTTAGAACTTTTCAAAATGAAGTACAAAATCAACTTGGTAAGACAATTAAAATGCTTTGATCAGATCGAGGTGGTGAATATTTGAGCCAAGAATTTGATCAACATCTAAGAAATTGTGGAATCATTTCACAGTTGACTCCTCTAAGAACTCCACAATGGAATGGCATTTCTGAAATGAGAAATCAAACTTTATTAGATATGGTTCGATCTATGATGGGTCAAGTAGATCTTCTTTTATCCTTTTGGGGTTATGTCTTGGAGACAGCGGCATTCATTTTGAACCGTGTAGCATCTAAAGCGGTCGAAAAGACACCATATGAGATATGGACTGGTAAGACAACCAGTTTGTCTTTTCTTAAGATTTGGGGTTGTGATGCTTATGTGAAAAGATTAGTGTCAGAAAGCTGGCTCCAGGAAACTAAAGGTTAATATTTCTATATTCCCTCAGAGAACAAAGTGTTTGTTGCTCGAAATGGAATCTTTTTAGAAAAGTAATATTTCTCTAAGAGAACTAGTGGGAGTATGGTACAACTTGAGAAAACTCAAGTTCCACGAGATATCATTGAACTGTCTTTCGAGCCAATTTCAGAACCACAAACAGTTGTGGAGCCTGAAAATGTAACACAAGTTCAACACAGATCTGATAGGATACATCGTCATCTAAAGAGATATGGATTTCTTGTGACTGATGATAGTGAAGTTATGCTTATAGATCAAGAGGAGCCTACTACCTATCAAGAAGCTGTGTCAGGTCCAGATTCCGATAAATGGCTTGGAGCCATGAATTCTTAGATGCAATCCATGTTTGATAATCAAGTTTGGTCTTTAATTGATCCTCTAGAGGGCATCAAGACTATTGGTTGCAAATGAGTTTTCAAAAAGAAAAGTGACATGGATTGGAATGTGCAAACCTACAAAGCAAGGCTTGTCGCTAAAAGTTTCAAGCAAACTTATGGTATACACTATGATGAAACCTTTTCACCAGTTGCTATGCTCAAGTCTATTAGAATTCTCCTTGCCATTGTAGCATACTATGATTATGAGATATGGCAAATGGATGTCAAAACTGCTTTATTTAATGGAAATTTACTTGAGGATGTGTACATGACACAACCTGAGGGTTTTGTAAATCCTGAGTATTCAAAGAAGGTTTGCAAGCTTCAAAGATCCATTTATGGATTGAAGCAAGCATCTTGAAGCTGGAATCTTTGTTTTGATGACACAGTTAAGAACTTTGGTTTCATCAAGTTTGAAGATGAACCTTGTGTTTACAAGATGGTTAGTGGGAGCGCAATGGTGTTTTTAGTTTGTTATGTGGATGACATATTGCTTATTGGGAATGATATCCCTACCTTGCAAAAGGTTAAGACTTGGTTAGGGAATTCTTTCTCAATGAAAGACCTAGGTGAGGCTACCTATCCTAGGTATTAAGATCTATAGAGATAGATCTATAAGGATAATAGGTTTAAGTCAAAGAACATACATAGATAAGATATTGAAGAGGTTCAACATGCAAGTGTCCAAGAAAGGGTTCTTGCCTATGTCTCATGGCATTCATCTCAGCAAGAATCAATGTCCTCAAACATTTGATGAGCGACATCTAATGAACAAAATTCCTTATGCTCCTGCTATAGGATCTATTATGTATGTCATGTTATGTACTAGACTAGATGTCTCATATCCATTGAGCATAACAAGTAGATATCAAACTGATCCTGGTGAAGGTCACTGGATAGCTGTCAAGAATATTCTTAAGTACCTTAGAAGGACTAAAGATGTATTCTTAGTTTATGGAGGTTTGGATAACGAGTTAGTTGTAAATGGTTACACAGATGCTAGTTTCCAAACCGACATAGATGATTTACGATCGCACTCAGGTTTTGTATTCACATTGAATGGTGGAGTTGTTAGTTACAAGAGTTTGAAACAAAGCACTGTGGCTGATTCTACAACAGAGGCTGAGTATATAGCAGCATCAGATGTAGCTAAGGAAGCAGTTTTGATGAAGAAGTTTATCAATTAGCTAGGAGTGGTACCTAGCATTGCAAATCCTATGGACATTTATTGTGAAAACAATGGTGTCATAGCATAAGCAGAAGAGCCCAGGTCCCATCTGAGATCTAAACATATACTTAGGCGCTATCATCTAATTTGAGACATCTTTGATAGAGGAGATGTCAAGATATGCAAAGTTGACACAAACAATAGTATAGCGGACCCATTGACTAAATCTCTCTCACAGGTCAAGCATGATCAGCAGACTAGATCTATGGGTCTCGGACATTTGTAGGCCTAGTGCAAGTGAGAGATTGTTAGTGTATGTGCCCTAGGCCATGGACTTGAGTCTTTATGTTATACATTTATTATTAATAAGGAGGTTTTATTATCATTATTGTTGGTTAGTATGTTACACAATTATGATATATGTCCCTGGTTCATTATTGTTATAGAGATAAAATAATTTATAACCAGTATGAGTATTGATTTGATAATCATGAGATGATTATGTGTATGATGATACAAATCAATTTCATAGATACTTGTTAAAGAACAATGTATTGGATAGACCTATCATGAGATTACTGCATGGATTAGCGTCATGAATAAATCTCATGATAGTTATGTTTTAATCCTTAGACTTGAGATTGTCATAGTTTCCTACATAAGGATTATTATATTTTGGCATGATCAAACATTATTCGTAACTGGATAATAACAAAGGTCATGATTGAATATGATAAAAAATTATGTAGAGGATATCGAACAATCAAGATAGGATTTGTCCCTCTCTCTTCAGAGAGATATCTTTTGGGTCCCTCGATAAGTGAGAATGTGAAATGCATGGCCGTGCTCAAATGAATTGATAGTGCGATCAATATCATTTGTTTTATCAGTCTACTTGAAGATCGAGTAATCATACGTTTGAAGAATATAAGTATGACGCTAACCATGACTTATGTTCAAACTAGATATCGTGTGATAAAGGGATTAATACATGTACATTATTAGGCTAGTTGGACTGTACTCGTATTAATTGGGTAGTTGTAATGCCTTGCTAGAGGCCAATTACGACTTGTTGGTTTAATAAAGATTTAACCGACTGCCAATTAATATGTGCCTATCGGGTCACACAAGAATGCGTATAGGCTGCTATTAATAATATTAATATTAGATATTAATTATTATTATTGTTGTTATTGTTATTTTCGTTTTTTAAAATATATATATATATATATATATATTATCAGATAATACATCAGAATCCATATCTGATATGAATTCTGAATGGTCTTATCCAATCCTGACAGAATCCATGGCCTTAACCAATCTGAAATTGGAATCGGATTCTGAGGTTAATATATATGTATGCATGTTGTTGTATCTCGTACAGTGATTACACACGAAAACAGAAACCTTAATGTTGGATCTTACACCTGCAGTAAACACCACTAGAGGGAGGTGAATAGTGGTTAGCGGAAATTACACTATTACCCTTGAATAAAATCCCTTTTGAAAACAGAATCTGAGACCTCCTCAGATTCAGTACCCGTTATTGAAAAATTCAAAACTCAGTGTACACAACTCCAGAAATTATAAAACTTTTCAGAAATTAATTTCAATGTCTTGAATATATTTTATCCAAAAATGAGACAAAATAAGATCGTTGGCTCTTCAACAAAATAAAAAGATTCAGATGGTCAATCTGGACAGAATTGGACAGAATAGTGATGAACTTTGAAAACGTGTTTCTCTTTAATTACTCAACCAAAAAGGTTGATATTTATGTCAAAACACTCCTTAGGATGTTTAGTCAAAGTTTCAAAAAGGCCCTGACCTGAAACTATCCTTGATGAAATCAAAATTCAAGTTTATTTGAGACTGGTCAGATTACAGCCAGAATGGAGCAGTTATCTTGCAACGACTGAAAGACTAACTTTCCTTTGCTCAAATCAAGTGACTCTTGTTGAAAATGAAACCACACAGCCTGAAGTATAACTCCACCAAAAATCACGAATTTTGAAAGTGTTTTGCTATTTTTTCAAGATGTGTGAAGTTGGGTAAAAAATGCAGTGAAAATGGACAGAAAAACAAAAAAGTAGAAAATGAAGACAATAACACCAAAGATTTATCCTGGTTCGGCCAATGTGACCTATTCCAGTCCCAAGGAACACATTTCCTTATATTTCACTATGAAATGAAACAAATACAACAAGAACCAAGCTTGATCCTTGGGTTAAACACCAACCCTATTCAAGACTTGGATGATCACCTCTATACAACTTTAGGTTGCAACACCTCTACCACCTATTGATGTAAACTTATAAACTTGGCTAACCAATCTCACAAAAACACCAAGAGAGGCGTGTTTAATATAGCTCAACAACAACAATAAATGAAACGCCTTAGCTACAAAGAATGAATCAAGAATGAAGAGAAGAAGATAGCAAGCCAACGAGCTTCAACTTTAGCTTTCAAGTGTGTGTTCTTCTTCTTTATCTTTGCCTCCTATTTATAGCATGAAATAGGCCTTGAAGATAAGAATGCACATGCTTCACCATCTTCATCATCAAGTATTAGTTGTCTTCACATCATTGGTTGGCCACATAATCACCTTGTACACTTGGCAACATAGAGAAACATGATTGGTCCACCTTGGACACTTAGTTGGCCGATTTTTTGTCTTGAAAAATAACATAGAAATTTTTACGACCCGACCCCCCAGGCTAGTGGAAAAGGGACGAAAAGGAATTACGATAGAATTAAAGTGTAATCGTTGTACCGCAATTAGTATAATAAGTGTGTAAATACACATTAAATAAAAATGTAAGAACTACTAAAGCCTCATACAAGAACTAAGAATAATTAAGATAGGTACATAAAGAATTATACAACATTTATTAGGAATTAAACTAAAGGAAAAAAGAAATAACACATAAGAATAGTGGGATAAGACAACATAGTAATTTTTCCCTCACCACTACCCTCAAAAAAATCGTCCCCCTCCACCACATGCAAGACAAAATTTTGTCCTACACTCCTCCATCCATCACATCATTCTTACACCTTTTGTACCTTACTTACACATTAGTTGTCCTTTTTCCCAACCATCCCATAAGACAAGACTCCTTCTCTTTCCTTCCCCAACCCCTCTCACGGTCAAGCCTCCATCTTTTACCCTCTCATTCCATCACTTTCTAGTATCCATCATTTCACTTTTACTCATTTTATATGCCACCTCATCATCCTTTCCCCACTACAAGCCAAACACTCTTCTCTACTCTTTGCACTACTCTCGGCAGAAGGGGAGAAGTAGGAAATAATATTACTCCTTTCCCAACACCCCACCTCCCATTCTTTTTCTTATACCATGTGACACTTTCCTTACACTACCATTTTTCCCTCCTTCCAACCAACACAAAGGACAAAGGACTTTTCTATTTCCTTTCCCATTAGGAAATCATTTGTTTATTCAAGTCATTTCCATTTTATTTTGTCTTCTTAAGCTACACCTTTCTACCAATCATTTTACATGCAATTTTCTCTACAATCTTTCATTTTTATTTCTCACATGAACCCACCAAGAAGACTCTTTTCACTCCACAACCCCCTTCATCCGCCACCCCTTCCCATAAATAAGACAAAATTGTCGTTCACTTCATTTTATTCTCTTTTGTTTATTTCCTCCACCATCTACCTTTAACCAATAACATCTCATGTATGCCCTTACACCCCACTTACTCATTTATTCCATTTTCTATTCATACACCATCATATAGTTCTCTTACACATTTAGAATCCCTCCAGCAAATGTCTACATGATATATTCTTTCTTACACCACCACTTTTTCCTCCTCCCAACTTCAAGCTTTATGATGAAATTAATTTTTATCTCCCACCATCTAAGTCACGGCTAACCAACAAGAAAGGGGAGCAAGACTCTTTTCAAGTTCATTTCACTTTTCATTCTAAGATATTTTGACAACCAAACTTATCCTTCTCTCTTTAATCTCTCTCTCACTCTAGCAAAAACACTTCCACTTTCAAATTACTTCCTCCATCCATGAGCACCTAGATCCAAGAAGAAGAAAGTTTCTTCAACCTTCAAAAAAAAAGAACCAAGCTTCCGAAGTGTAGAGAGAACCAAGGTAAAGCTATAATCCTTCTCTCTAAACATCTTGTTATTTATTCATTCTTCGAAAGGACCTCAATCTCTTCTTCTATAGGTCTCTCACCCATGAGTGGTGTAGTGAAGGAGAAAGAAGTTTTCTTGAGTGGAAAAGTGAGACAACTTCAAGTATTACCAAAGGTAAGTTTCTTAAGAATTGATCTTAGGCAAATCATTGTCATTACATCTCAAAAATAACTCACTTTTCCTTTCATTATGGCCATTAGGCTGTGTATACCAAAAAGGAAAAAGAAAGGAGAAATCTTTTCTATTTTAAGATCAAGATTCAACAATCAAGGCAAGTATTCTTTCTAGATTCTACATGAATGTTAAAAACGTAATCTTTGATGTACAAATTATAAGATGGACCATGCATGCATAGGATTGAATAATGTCTTCACTATGAACTTAAAGAAAATGTGCATGCGCATTATGTGATGATCTTGGAGTAGTTTCATTATGTGCACACCTATGAAAATGATGATATATGAAATGGCTTTTGCATGTCAAATATAAGCAGGATGAATGTCTCATAATTGTTTGCATGTATCATTCTCATGACTACTATCTCTATCATAATCTCCATCTACATTTCTATGTTATTTACCAACATGCATGAGTTGATAATTGATGAAATAAAACGTGGGTAGGAATATATGTCTATACTCCGTTTTCATGTTCTTAAAATAAAGGAGTGATTATGTACGCATGTAGCTTAAATTTCGGCCAAAGGAAGTTAAGTGCATAGCATCATAAAGTTTATTTAGCTACTTTCATCAATGTATCTGATTATGTTTAGTTGATAAGTTAGAGGGAATAATCAATTTCCCCCACTCACGGTTTAGGTGCATAATGGTATGGTGGTGAAGATTTAAATTGATTAGAAAGATGTATGTGACAAAGATGTATGTGGTGAAGTCACTTTGCATGGTAACGAAAGTTAACAAAAGACAGAAATCATGGGTGGGTGTAGGCATGTGAGATTCGGCCAAGTGGCCATGAATGGTATTATGATAATGGATTGTGTATGCACCACCATGTGTAAATTTCATAATGACTATATATATATATATATATATATATATGTGTGTGTGTGTGTGTGTGTGTGTGTGTGTGTGTGTGTGTCATTCATGAAAATATATATAAAATAGACACACAATAGGAATTTCTACGGTGGAAAAGGGATGTTGCTGCCGCTGCTCATCAGGCGATCGCAAGCGCACTAGCAGCGCCAGCCGCCGCCGCGCCGAAACTTTATTCCATCCACTTCTTCATCGTCTGCGTCGTCCATACTTCAATTCTCTAATATTTTCGTGATTGTTATTTTCAGAAAGCTGCATTCTTTTTCCTACTTCGCGATCTAATGACAGCCCCGCCAATTTTTGCTGCGGTTGTCACCGGTGCAAAATCCTCAGGCAATATTGATATATCTCCGAAGACGGTGTCACGCTACAAAGGCGTCCCATTGATATCATTTCTGGACTCCGAGATTGATGCCCTTGCTGCTCCATTCAAATATTCATTGGTAGGTACTTTTTGGTATGGCCGCCCTCCATTGAAAATTATCCGTGAAGTTTTTGAGAAGATAGGGATTCATCATGATTTGCGCATCACCTTAATTGATCAAACACACATTTTGCTGAATTTTCACAATGAAGCAGATTATCTGCGTTGTTTCTATAGACGTTCATGGCATATTTTGGGTTGCCATATGCGCATTACCAAATGGACAGTTGATTTTGATCCTATTGTTGATGTCCTTATTGTCCCCATATGGGTTGCCTTCCCTGGTCTTCCAATTCATTTGCACCGTCGTGAAGCTCTTTTCGAGATTGTTCGCCCTATTGGTTCGCCCATCAAATTGGATGTGGCTACATCGGATGGACTCTGACCTTCCGTCGCTCGGGTTTGTGTAGAGGTTGATGTTTTTCAAGAACTTCCCCAGAAAATTTATTTGCAGGCAAAAAATCGGTTTATACTGCAGTCCGTCATTTATGAGGATCTCCCCATGTTTTGTACTACATGCCGCCGATTGGGCCATGCACCCGGCGCATGTGCAGTCACATCTGCCTCATCGGTGCCACCACCGCCGCCGCCCCCTCCATCATGTCCAAAATCTCAACGTTGGACACCCATCAAAAAGAAGAAAGTGGTTGATCCGTCAATAGCTGAACCACCATCTGCGGCATCCCCACAGGCCCCCACGGAAGTTCCCCTATAGAGGCTGTAAACATACTTGATCATGACATTGACACCCATGCTGAAGTATATTGTGATGCTCCAGAATCGCCACTCCAGCCCGATCCGGTCCAAGATGAACTGGGTCATACATCGGACACGGAATTTCCTTATGAGGGTACAACTGCGGATTTACCTTATGTGGCAGATGAGATTGTTCGACGCATGCAGTTAATCCCTCCGTCTCCAGATGAGGATATATTGCTCTCACGCCTACAGGAATCGGTTGAGGAGGCTGAGTTTATTCCAGTGGTCCCTCGTCGAAAGCGCCGTGCGCGGAAAGATTTGCCCCCTTTGCCTCCATCCACCATACTTACGTGAAGCGCGTCGCAGGTCTTACAGGGAAGTGCTTCTACTATTTCTCAATGAATACGTTAATATGGAATATCAAAGGCATGCGTGCCTCTTTACCTAGATTGCGACTTTTGATCACAGAACATCGTTTGCATTTATTAGCTCTATTGAACCTAAGCATGCTCCTTCAAATATTGCTGGGTTTGGTTTACGTCTTGGTTTTACAAGTTGGTATGCTTCTCAGTCTGAACGAATTTGGTTTTTCTGGCGTGATTCTGAGTTTCGTTTGCTTGCTACATAGGATCAAGATCAAGTAGTACATTTTACATTATTTTTTCTTCCGCTCCAGCTTACTTTCGTCTTCTCAGCGGTGTATGCAAAGCACACAGCAGCATTACGTCATGATCTTTGGCATTCTTTATGTCACTTTGCTACATCTTCCACTTTGCCTTGGTTAATTGAAGGTGATTTTAATACATTTCGAGCGCTTGAGGACCATCGGGGTCGGTCACATCCCCCTCTGACTACCTTGCAGGATTTTAATGACTGTATCAAGCTTTGTTCTCTTATGGCACCGCAATATCAGGGACCAGGGTTTACTTGGGCAGATGGCAGGGGACTTGGCCGAGTTCATCGCAGATTAGATTGGTTATTTGTCAACTCCTCATTTCAAGATATGTTTCCAGACATGCAGTTAGCAAATCTTCTGCGGGTTGCTTCGGATCACACACCGTTACTGTTTGCATGTCGACTTACTACGGCAACTGGCCGTCGCTCTTTCCGTTTCTTGGACTCCTGGCTACTTCGTCCAAATTTTCACTCCTATATGCAGGATGCATGGTTATCATATCCGACTACAGGAGGTATGTATGGTTTTTATTCGAAGTTATTTTCCTTGAAGCGGGACATTCAAAGGTGGAATAAAGAAATCTTTGGAAATATTTTTAATAACCTTATGCATGCGGAATCATATTTGAATAATGCTGAGGCTAGTTGGGATGCTAACCCTAATGATGAGACTCGTGAGGCATATTCTCGGGCAAAAGCCGAATATTTACAGGCATCTACTTATAAACTACATTTTTGGAAGCAAAAGGCGAGGATAAAATGGCTTAAAGAGGGTGATGCAAATACACGATATTTTCATTCTATTGTCAAAGAGAGGCGCACGCATCTTCACATCCAGCAAATTCGCTCCTCCACTGGTACACTGTATACGACGTCGGATGATATTACGGCGGAAGCCATCTCTTTCTATACTGCCTTATTTGCATGCGAGGCCACACATAATCATTCATCCATCCTCTCACATATCCCTTCTACGATAACGGAGGCAGACAATCTTATGCTTACAGCATTACCGACGGCAGCAGAGGTCAAGGAAGCAGTTTGGCATTTAGATCCTCAGAGTGCAGCAGGCCCAGATGGATTTCATGGTACGTTTTACCGATCTTGTTGGTCAGTTATACATTCAGATGAGGTCAAAGCTATGCAGGAGTTTTTTCTTGGAGTACCACAACCATCTGTCATGGCTAGTGCGTTGATTACTTTGATACCCAAGACGCAATCGCCACAAACTTTTAGTGATTTTCGCCCTATCTGTCTCACAAATTTTCTGAGTAAAGTATGCACAAGGATTATTGCCACACGATTGGGCACACTGCTTCCTAAATTGATATCTCTGGAGCAGACAGGTTTTTTGCCTGGTCATGATATTTCTTCACAAGTTCTCATGGCGCGTGAGATGATACATATGCTTGATAAGGGTGGATCTCAGTTATGCTTAAAACTGGATATGATGAAAGCTTTTGATCGAGTCAGCTGGGAATACATGGAATTATTATTAAGACAGTTTGGTTTCTCTAATTTCTTTATTCGACTAATCCTCAATCACTTGCGCGCCACTACACTATCAGTTTTGATAAATGGCCAACCTTCCACTTCTTTTAGGCAGTACAGAGGGGTTAAGCAGGGTGACCCACTGTCCCCTTTGCTCTTTATTCTGTCTTCAGAAGGTTTTAGCAGGGGCATCAAAGCCTTGGTACATTCTGGTGCACTACAGCCTTTTCGCTTAGGTCGTATCCCATTTGCTATTACCCATTTAGCATATGCAGATGATTTACTTATCTTTCTGAGGGGCACACAACGAAATTTATGACGCTTTCACTCTTTTTTATCTATATATGAATCGGCATCAGGGCAAAAAATTAATTTCCAAAAGAGCAGCTTCATTCCCTCTGCTAGCACTTCATTGCACCAACGTCGCTCTTTTGAAACAATCTTAGGCATGCGGTGTACGGCTCTACCATTTCGATATCTTGGATCGTATTTGCATAAAGGTATAAATCGGTCCAGATATTGTACATCTCTATTGCAGCATATTGATGATCGCATTCAGGGCTGGCACAATCATTTTCTTTCCATGGCCGGACGCTTGGTACTACTCCGTTCAGTGATTTCGGCCCTTCCTCTTCATATTTTTGCGGCAGGTGGTCTACCAAAGTCAGTTATGAAGGCCATTGAACGGAAGATGTCATCCTTTTATTGGGGCAATCGACACCATTGGGTAGCATGGACTAAAATTACTTTGCCACTAGCCGAAGGTGGCTTGGGCCTCCGTGATCTTACCACTTTACAGATGGCTTATCATTGTCGCATTTGGTGGTCATATCAGCAGCAGGATACATTATGGAGTAAGTACATGCATATTAAATATGGCGGCAGAGGTGACTACCGCCCTCGGCTATCGGATTCACCTGTTTGGAAGCTCATTTGCAGAATCCATGCTACTTGCATTGCAAAGACTGAAGGTTCAGGCTCTCATCTTACATGGAGACCCACGGCAACCGGAGAATTTTCTTTGAAATCAGCTTACGACATTTGCCGTGTTTCAAAGCCCACACTGCTCTCTTCTAAATTCATTTGGTTTAAGCATCATTCCTCATCCATAAGATTATTCTTATGGCGCATTTTCCATTCCGATTTGCCTTTTGAGGATTATATTGCCCGTTACTCTACAGCACGACCTACACAATGTCCTTTCTGTAAACGACATTCGGCCACGATAGATCATATTTTGCTTTACCGCAGCGACATTCGTCTCATTTGGGATTTCTTCGTTATGGAACTATAGGGTATATCGCCAGTTTCATTACGCCTTCGTCAATACTTGTTGTCTTGGTGGTATCGATCTACGTTTTCGTCGCTTTTTGGGATTTCAAAGATAGTCATTCCGGCTATTGTTGTCTTTAATATCTGGCGAACTTATGCAACTTGGTATATGGTGAATCTTCTTCATTTGCTCCATCTGCACTTCGAGCTGCTATACATTCTGATATCGAGATGTGGATCAAATCTATACAAGGCTCAAAGATTGCGACGGGTCCCTCACTCCGTCTTTCATGGATTCCCCGAATTCAGTCTCCACGCCTCCAAATCGTCCGATGGAAAACCCCACCGTCTGGTAGACTAAAGTTAAATATTGATGCATCAGTTGGCAGGTCCTACGCCTCCGGTGGGGCGATTCTGCGTGATCATCTCGGATTCTGTGTGGGAGCGATTTCTTTTCGTCTTCCTCACTGTACGCCGATTGTAGCGGAAATACAGGCAGCATTGTTTGGCCTACTCTATTTCCTTCCGTTATATCGTACCATTATCTTAGAGTCTGACTGTGCCCAAATGGTCTCAAGACTGAGACAACCACAGTCCATCTTTGGGAACTATCATCTTCGCCTCTTGCGGACAATGCTTCATCAACACGGTCTGGCCTTTGATCATGTCTATAGAGAAGCTAATATGGCGGCACACTATCTAGCTCAGCATGCGATGATGTTTCCCCAAACTAGCTCCTTTTCGAGTCACAGTCTCCCACC
Organism: Eustoma russellianum; assembly: GCA_036186865.1. Taxonomy (NCBI): domain Eukaryota; kingdom Viridiplantae; phylum Streptophyta; class Magnoliopsida; order Gentianales; family Gentianaceae; genus Eustoma; species Eustoma russellianum. Next base: position 8,617,889 of record AP025055.1, on the reverse strand, counting down.
AATCGTTCGTGGTACTATTTCTTTGGACCTCTCCTCTGTACATTTGTGGGTTGTTTAATGGCTACGGTCTTCCATATGGATTGGCACGCCTTTGCAGATTCTGCTTGTGCCCTACTTGGTACAGGCAGACCGGGTATGGTCTGCTTTCGAATTGTTGTACACAATTTGCTGTATCTCATTATTCTGTTTATCTCAGCCATTTCTTTATCTTGTGCATGGACGAGATCACGACCTACATCTACATCTGGCTCAATCATCGACGTCACAGCTCTCTCCACTGGCAAGCGAAGTGCACATCACGCGCGGGATTCATCATGGTTTTCTTTTCCGTTGTTGTATTCGTCTCGAAATTTATTGTCATTCATTTTAAGTGATAGCGCCTATCAACACTCCATTGATATAAATATGTATGCTTTTTCCTTCGCCAAGGTTTTATCCACAAGGGTGGTTTTACTTGGCAAGGTTTTAATGCGGCATATCATATATCATTTGGATGTTGATAATCATATACTGCTACTATCGCCAAACTTTTATGCTTTGTAATAAGGTATTCCTCCGCCACAAGTGAGGACTTATGCTAATAAAATCTCTTTTACAAAAAAAATATATGTCATTCATGAAATCAACAAGTGGTGAAAGTGTGTGTGTGTGTGTGGTAACTTTCGGCCAAGTGGCCTTTTTGATGATCATGGATGATGATTTTTCATTATTAATGTGTGTATGGTTGAACCTATTTAAAGAGTTGGATAATGTACAAGGTACTCATGGTAAAATTGTCAACATAAAAACTAATAATTAAAATGAGTTGTCGAATTGGAAAATAAGCTGTTTTAGCTACTTAAATCAAATTAATTAACGAGAATAAAACGGTAAACTCAACCTTTATTGAAGCCAAGAAATGAGGCTGTTTTTAGAAGAACTATAAATTCAATTATGAAAAGGACCCTTTAGGATAAGATGGTCACAATTAAAGCATAAGGAAGGGCTTCTTCTTAGGGATGGACCGTGAACCCCACAAACGGCCAAAATGGTAATCTTATCTAGGAAAATGATGGGTTACAAGAGCCAACCGTTAGCTTTAAGTTGCGAAATTATTAGAAGCATGAAGTCAACCTATACCGAGTCTACTCTCATGCATACGACAAAGTTATTTTAGAACGCAACATGTTCTACCATGCGATGCATAGTTACGAAAATGACTATCATGCAAACGTTTTTAAAATGAGTTTTACAAGACATGTTTTCAGAGATGACTTTATAGCGTGAAAGATTTTAAAACAATTTTAACGGGCCATACCTTGCGTTGACTGGCTCCACATGAGATACGATGCTGTTTTGACAACTTACATGCATGTTTGAAGGCCGCCTGACATTGGGTGTAGTAGTGAGTATGTCAGGGGCAACATCTGTTCTGATGCACCCCTCGTTGGATGTTTTTCTGTCTGTCGCCCTCATGACGCTGGAACCTAGGTGAGAGGTTGGCGTCCTGTGACGAGTTCATGTTTACGTTCTGGCGGAGTGTAACACCGTGTCTGGGATCTGGGATCTTTGCCAACGTGTTTCCGTTAGTCTTATATGTATGATGTAACACCGAGGTTGGACCTCAGGATTCATAGACGATAGACAACTACTTGGAGAGTCACCATTAGTCACACCATGGTTGGACCATTGGGATTCATAGATAGTACACGACTACTTGGGGAGTTCAGTCGGCGGGTCTTGTGTACGTTCGTACAAACTAAGACATGTTCTGAACACCGTTGTGAATGGATCTGTTACAACAATTTTTGACACGTTTATGATTTGCATGATTTCTCTGAAAAAGCCGCATGACAATTCTATCACATGTTCATACGCATGTTTACATGTATAATCCTATCAGATACAAGTTTGTTGGACCGTGCACCTGCAATAAACACCATTAGAGGGGGTGAATAGTGGTTAATGGAAATTACACTACTACCCTTGATAAAAATCTCTTTTGAAAACAGAATCTGAGACTACCTTAGATTCAGAACTCGTTTTTGAAAAATTCAAAAAATCCTTGTATACAACTCCAAAAATATGAAAATTTCCAGAACTTAACTTCAATGTGTTAACAAGACTCTATCCAAAAATTAGACAAAACTAAGATTTTTTGGCCCTTCAAACAAATAAAAAGATTTAGATGGTCAATCTGGACAGAATTGGACAGAATGTTGCTGAAATTGAAAAACGTGTTTCTCTTTGAATACTAAACCAAAAAGGTTGATCTTTATGTCAAAAAACTCCTTAGGATGTCTAGGTTATGTTTCCAAAAGGCCCTGACCTTAAACAATTTTTGAATAAAACAAAATTCAAGTTTTCTCAAAACTAGTCAGATTGCATCCATATTAGAGCAGTTATCTTGCAACGACTGAAAGAATAACTTTCCCTTGCTCAAATCAAGTGATTCTTGTTGCAAATGAAAGCTAACAGTCTGGAGTATAACTCCACCAAATCACGAATTTTGAAAGTGTTTAGATATTTTTTCAAAACATGAGAAGTTGTGTGAAAACTGCAGTAAAAACGGGCAGAATGCAGAAATGCAGAAACAAGCCAAGAACACCAAGAATTTATCCTGGTTCGGTCAATGTGACCTAATCCAGTCCCAAGGAACACCTTTTCTTGGATTTCACTATGGTATGAATCAACTTACAACAAGAACCAAGCTTGATCCTTGGGTTAAACACCAACCCTATCCAAGACTTGGATGAACACCTTCTATGCAGCACTTAGTTGCAATACCTCTACCACCTATTGATGTAGTCTTATAGAATTGGCTAATCAATCTTACAAATGAAGCTCAAGAGGCCTGTAACTCTCCAACAAATACAACAAGAACACCTTGGCTACAAAGAATGGAACAAGAATGACAAGAAGAAGATAGCTAGACAAATCAACAAATGCTTTCAAGTGAGCTTCAAGTGTGTTCTTCTTCTTCATCCGTTGCCTCCTATTTATAGTGTGAAATGAGCCTTGGATATAAGACCTCCAATGTGTCATCATCTTCATCATCAATGTTAAGTGTCTTTACATCATTGGTTGGCTTTGTACACGTGGCAACATTAAGCAAAATGATTAGTCCACCTTGGATAATATATTGGCCGATTTTTTGCTTCATAAAACACCTTGGAAAATGTGAAGATAATGTAGTGAGATAATATAGCACAACCACTCCAAGATTGCCTCAACTCTTTGCACAAGAATAGGCATGTGAGGCTTTGAAAAATTCAAACCAAATCAGCTCTTTTTCACCATGTAGCCGTTGGCTACAATACAAACAATTCCTAGTTGGCAACTTTTGCCAACTAGCTTCTTTTTGGTTGGTCCACTTGTGACCAAGCTATAAAATGAATTACACATCATATCCAACTGCATATGCACGTTTTTGGACCAATATATGTATATCAACTCAAATTTTTGAAGAATAAATCCACAAATAATAATTGACAAGACTATGTCAACATGTAACACCAAAATTCCCATAATTTCTTCTTGTATGTTGTGATCATTCCCCACTTTGAAAACCTTTAAATTCTCTGAAATATGATTATAAATATCCTCCAATAACATATATAAAAGATTCTAAAAGAAATAAATAGAATGTGACATCACAACTCGTCACATATCCTGCTATAGTCAATAATATCATCATGTGAGAGAAATAATATAAAGCCACCATATAATCTTCAAAATAATCACAACTCAACTCCAGAATGAAGATAAGAATATACTCAATAGATTCCTTGAGTGAAAGAACCAAAAATACTCTCAGGGGTAAAATGACCAAAATGCCCCTAGTGAGAAAAACTCCAGAAATGACTCCGATGGTCAGAAATAAATATAATACCACCTTTGTCTTAATAAATATGATAAGAATAAGTCCTTGATATATATCCACCACATCATGTTCCTACAAAACTCAAAATACCAATTTTGCCCTTTTTGGTAAGTTGTAGAAACTTCCAAGGCACATTAGTCACAAGACATTTATAATAATCAAAATCACACAATAATCACATAATGAACATATATAAAACATGTACAAATGAAAATGATCAGTTTATCACATTTTAGAAAAATATTTCTAAAAATCCTAGACATCGATCAATCGAAGTCCCTCAGCTTCAAAGATCGATGTCTCATAGTGAGTTTCAGAATTTGTCTCTGACCTACATCGATCGATCGAAGTGAGAGTTCGATGTGCATCGATCGATCGATGTGGCTCAGGTTGAGAGATCGATGTCTCACAGTAAGGTCTTGAACTTTCACTGCCTTACATAGATCGATCCATGTGAGGGATCGAAGTACATAGATCGATCGATGTGCAACAACCTGAGAGATCAATGTCAACTTTTTAAACTTTTTCAACTTTTAATCACATATAACACCATGTGTGACATTTTTATGCATTCACCACTTAAAATCATGACTTTGAAAATTATCCAAACATATTTCTCAACAAAGTTTAGACCCTTAGCGGATAAAGATGGAGGATACAGTGTAGAGCTTTGCATAGACATGGGAAAAGAAATTGTCTCCGAAGCATGGACAAAAGACTATACCACTGCGTAAGAATAAGGAAATATGAATGACTAACGAATACGTTATTATTTGATGTTCTTTCTACATTTTGCCTATTTTATGCATTGTTGTTACTTTAATTCATCTGTTAGTGCATATTATGTTATCCTACTGTTCACGTTGCATGTTTTGTTCACCATGCATAGTCCACATAACGAACCTTAGCGGAAATACTTGCTTAGCAATTTGTTATCGCTCACCCTATCAATTACTACATTGCAGGACCAGAAGTCAGTTCGGACACAGGGAGAGCCGGAGAGAGCATCAATGATGGACTTATGGACTGGATTATGTATTTCCTTATGTTATTTCAGATTTGTATTTTGATATTGTACTGGTGATACTTCAGTTGTACTCGGATCTAGTTATTCTGCTTTATGCATGTCAGTTATGCTTTGTACCTTTTATATTGCTTCCGCGATTACGATACACATTATGTCAACATGCACATGAATGTTATTGACACCTTGTACTTCTCGTAGCAGAGTACGGCGGGTGCACCGTGCTGAGACTAGTCCCGGACGGGGTGCTACAGAAATTGTGAAGATAATACCCAAGGATAAGATGGCATATTCACTCAACTTTTCGACACAAGAATAGGCATGTGAATGGCTGAAAGTTTGACTCCAAAATCAGCTCCCAACAGCCCTTTTAGCCGTTGCCTTTGATTTCAAAATTTCCAAGTTGGCAATTTTGCCAACTAGCTTGTTTTTTTGGTCCACTTGTCACCAAGCCATAAAATGAATACACCATCATTTCCACCTTTTTATGGACGTTTTGGAGCTGATAATAAAGTGTACAAACTCGGATTTAATGAAGAGAAATCAACAAATAATAGTTGACAAGACTATGTCAACATATAATCCAAAATTCCCACTTTTTCTCCTTTATATGTATTGAAGACTTTTGAATCAAGAACACCTTATAATATCTGTAAAATGATGATCAAGAATATTTAATAATATATCCGTAAGAGTCTTCAAGAAGAAAAAAATAGAATGTGGCACAAAAACCGTCACATATCCCGCTACCGTCGACAATGTCATCAAATAAGAAAATGTAATAGATTACCACCAAATAATCTCCAAGAATATCATAAATAAACTCCAAAACGAAGATAATAAAACACTCAAGATATTCCTTGATAAAAATGATGAAAATACTCTCGGGGTAAAGTGACCAAAATGCCCCTGGTGAGAGAAAACTCCAAAAAAGACCCTGATGGTCAGAAATAAATATAAGAATACCTTTGTGATGATAAATAAGATGAGAATAGGTACTTGAATCATATTCATCATATCAAGTACCTACAAAAACTCAATATAATAATTTTGCCCTTTTTGGTAAGTTATAAAAACTTCCAAGGCACATTAGTCACAAGACATTATTATATTCATCAAAAACGCATAATAACAACATGATAAATATACATGAAGCATGTGTAAATGAAAACAACCATTTTATCACATTTTAGAAAAAATTTCTAAAAATCCTAGACATCGATCGATCGAAGTGTCTCTGCTTGAGAGATCGATGTCTCATAGTGAGGTTCAGAGTTTGTCTCTCGCCTACATCGATCGATTGATGTAGAGATCAATGTACACATCGATCGATGTGTCTCAGGTTTAGAGATTGATGTCTCACAGTAAGGTCTTGGTTTTTCTCTGGCTTACATGGATCGATCGATGTGAGGCTTCGATGTACATAGATCAATCGAAGTGCATTAACCTGAGATATTGATGTCATCTTTCTTCACTTATTCAACTTTTTATCATTCATAACGTCATGTTTGACATTTTTAAGTATTACCTTGAAAATTGTCCAAACATATTTCTCAACACTTAACTCATTTTTGGCAAATCCGAGTTCTTTCAGCCGCACTGTTCTAGAGAGCTAGCACTCCAGCGAAAGCATTTGTGCGAATGCCGACAGAGGGTGATCGTATCATCGCATCTCTTTTGTCTACGGATTTCAAACCTACAGAGGTTAGTTTTTGAATTTCTTTCATCGAATTAAACGAACAATATGGATCCTTAACAGGAAATTAGAGATCAAGTTTTTCCGCTGCACGTTTTTGATAGCAGTATTCTCGTTGATTTCCTAACATGTACATTGATCGATCGAGGTATCTCAAGTTGAGAGCACGATGTCTCACAGTAAGGTTATGCTTTTATTCTGTCCAATATCAATCGATCGATGTTAGAGGATGACGTATATCGATAAATCCATATGCTTGTGGGAATGCGGTCTTTTTTCGATGAAGGTTGGCCTCCATCAAGGGTCCGCTCCAAGAGACAATCCCATGGTGTATTCTTTTTGCTGACGATATTGTATTAGTCGTAGAAAGTAGACATAACCTGAGTATGAGACTAGAGGAGTGGCAAGGTGCTTTAGAGAGAAAAGACCTAAGGATTAGTCGTTCTAAAACGGAGTATCTGCACTATGGCTTCAGCGGTGCAGCCAACGATGAAAATAGCCAAATCATCATAGAGGGTCAAGTAGTCCCAAAGGTAAGTACGTTCAAGTACCTAGGATCATCTATACAACAAAATAGGGACATAGAGAGTGACGTAGCACACCGAGTTTAGAGACGTTGGTGTAGGTAGAGGGCGGCCTCAGGGGTGCTATGTGACAAGAATTTTCCAACTAAATTAAAGAGAAAATTTTATAGGGTGGCAGTGCAGCCGATAATGTTATATAGATCAGACTGCTGGACCATGAAGAGGACACAGTCGTAGAGGATGGAAGTGGCAGAGATGAGGATGCTAAGGTGGATGTGTAAGCATACAAGGCTAGACAGGATAAGAAATAAGGTATACAGGGAAAGGTTAGGGATGGCTAGTATAGAAGATAAGATAAGAGAGGGGAGACTCAGATGACTTGGGCATGTCAAGAGCAGACAATCAACGGCGTCTATCAGAGCAGTTGAAAGCCTCATTGTAGAAGGAAAGAGGAGTAAAGACATACCCAAACTAACGTGAGATGAGCATATTAGGCATGACTTACTAGAGTTGCACCTCTTTGAGGACATGGTCCAGGATAAGAGGTCATGGAGGCAGAGGATTAAAGTTAAGGAGGTGTAGGCAGGATATAGGGCACCTTAAAGTATACTTAGAGGATTAGATACTCTCTACACTTTAGGTTGACTTGGCATTTTTTGTTTTGGTCTTTGTCTTTTAATTTTTTGTGCATATTATATTCCTATTATTGTGCTATCTATGTAGGTACATATAGAGCTAGGGGTCTCACTGGAAGTAAACTTCTATCCCGTGGGATGGAGGTATTGTTTGCCTGTCTCTCGCCCTCCTCAGACTCTAGTGATATAGCTTTTGCTATCGATGGGATATACTAGATATGATTGTTGTTATTGTTGTTGACATTTTTATAACATAATTTGGTATTTCTTAAGTATAAAATTATGCTTTTGAAAGTTATTCAAACAACGTTAAAATTCTCAACAAAGATGGTATAGATATTTATGTCTCTACTGATGACAAATCTGTCTCTAGATCCCTAATATACTTGAAGAGTGAGGAATCATCAAAGGCAAGAGTGTCAAGGTCAACCATGCTATACTGGTCGTCCTGATCAAATGTATGTCTACCATCAACATGAACATAAAGATGTATTCGTCTGTGTTTATGCTCTAATGCATTGAGGGACCAGCAGATGTCTATGCTTGCACCTACAATGATGCTCATGTGTGTGCATATTCCAACGGCCTGAGACACGTCAAAATGCAGAACATATGCATCGGCTAGGTGGAGGAGACTGGAGGTCCCTACAAAATAAGATATCCGAGATCCTCTGCCTTGAGAATCTGTAATGCAATCTCCACAATTCCTTGGCCTCTAAATCACAATCTAGTAGATCTCAGTCATACTTTGTGCTTACAATTTAAATGATAAAAACATCATTGAGCAAACACATATAATTTATTAACACATTTTATTTATAATGACACAATTAAATATAATTTCAAATGTTTGCATACCACTCATATGAAACTAGATATGGAACCACAAAAATCGTCATTACTTACGCGTTCAACACAAAGTTGATCAAGTTTCAAGTGTGTCCGAGGTCCATGCTACTACATGTATGATGAATCATCTATCATGACATCTGCCCATGGCATCACTCTCTTGATCTGCTGATCTCTATCGTTCAAGTGCTGTATAAATATAACATGACCTGCTCGTAATCGACATCCATTATCCGCCTTGCAATCTGATGCAGCGCAACTCCCGTAACCTCACATGCTCGATATATGCCTTGCAACTATGGGGAATGATATGATCTCTACACATGTCGACACTCTTCAACCATCGGCGTCTTGTAAGTAGTACTACTTTTCAGATGAAGAGTCCTATGCTCACCTTGTAGTGTCAATAAGTCACCTATCTTCGGTCTCAACTCCTCAACAACACCACTATCACTAGCAAGGGATATCATAAATACACCTTAATCTGCAATAATATACCGAACACAAATACAATATAATTAATATAAATGAAATAAAAAATAAACATAAATACATTATATCAAAAAATCTGAATAATAATAATTAGATACTACTATACGTTTATGTAATTTCAAGACCAGTAAATAATAATAATTAAATATTTCTATACATTCATGGAGTCGGAAAAAGTAAATAACATTAACTAAATATTATTATACATTCATGACAACATAAATAAACTAATAATAAACATTCATGAAATGAAAAAGACTAATACCAATAGACAAATAAGGACATTCATAACAATAAAAAAATCAGTTTCACGTAATTAGAAACGGTAAATAATGATAAGCAAGATTCACGTAAAACCCATCAATAAAAATAAATGAAAATCATGCAATTAAAAACACTAAATTGCAATAAGTAAATTATTTAGAAACATTAAATGAATAACTTATGATTTTTTCTCATTCTATCTATCTTCACTTGTGTTTCTGTTGACATAACCGTAGTGCACCTTCGGTTAAATGGGTGTAAGATGGTTTTCTTGGAACCATATTGTGACTTTTACACGGTTTTGACAACACTGTGCGAAACCGTGTATAATACATGTATAGCTATTTTCAAAACTATGTCAATTATGAGTTTTTTTTTTTTGTTTTTTAAAACTATAATTTTTTTCCTCTCCACAAGCTAGCGGGGTTCATTTTCTATTTCTTTGTACTTGAGGGTTAGCACGCATAATGTCCTTTAGTTGTCTTATCAGACATTTCATGATAGATCTTCATAAATAAAAGGCCGCTTACGAAAATAAAGAACAATGCCTATAAATTTAAACATGAATTATTAGAAAACTTTGTCTCATTGAAAGCTATTATAAGGTTGCAAATGATTAATGATTCAAACGGGTCATGAAAGTATCACTCACACTCACATTTGTGTTTCGTTTTATTTGTTTAGTCTAATCTCGCTCAAGGCTCATTTTCATTGGTTCAAATATCAAATAAATTTAACTTGGGGATTATATCTCAATTCGGTAGTTCATACGCATGTTTAAACTTACGTAAATCGTTGTCTATCAAATATCATATTTGATATGTTTGTCATAAGAGTCATGACAATTCGAGATATATTTGACATATTAGCTTTCTGTAGCTTAAGATGTACGAAAGACTATAAACAAAAGGCAGAGAGCATGTTATGTTCTAGATTGTCAAAGCTAGGGATCGAAAGAGGCAGGATCTAGGAGGCGAAAAGTTTATAAAGGGAGAAGATGGACATGTTTTAGTCAAAAAACAAGACATCAAGTGAAAATGACAAACATACTTTCACAATCTTTTCAACGGACGGGAGGGCCAACCACAAAGAAAGAGAAAACATCATTATCCTAAAAAGACAACATAATAACTACGACTGTCGGAGCATCACACAAGGAGAGCTGATAAGAGTACTGAGGAAGATGGGAAGACCTATGATAGTTGGCATGGAAAATATTTCTATTAAGACGTGGAAGTATTTGGGAGAGGAAGGTGTTCAATAGCTAACTACTCAACCTCATTTTCAAAACAGACAAAATGTCAGATGAGTGGAGGAGTGTCGTGGTCCCTCTATATATAAACAAAGGAGACGCACAGTGTTATGAGAATTATAGAGGGATTAAGTTGCTAAGATACTATGAAGTTATGACAGAGAGTAATCGACACTAGAATTAGGGGAGAAACTCATGTTACGGTGAACCAATTTGGTTTCATGCATTACACCCAACTACAAAAGTAATAAACATCCTAAGAAGATTGATGGAGAAGTATAAGGAGAAGAAGCGCGATCTATATATGGTCTTCATCGATTTTGAAAAAGCGTATGACAATGTGTCACGTAGACTAGTCTAGGATAGTATGGATGCAAGAAGGGTTCCTATGAAGTATATAGACGTAATTAGAGATATGTTTACTTGATTGAAAACAATCGTCCGTACGCCTGTGAGGAATACGAACTTCTTCACGATGGAGGTAGGCCTCCATCAAAGGTCTGCTGAGCTCATTTCTTTTTGTAGTTGTCCTCGACGAGTTGTCAAAGCCAATCCATAAGGTATTTCCGTGGTGTGTACTTTTTTGCTGACAATATTGTATTAGCCGCAGATAGTAGACATACCCTAAGTATGAGATTAGAGCAGTGGAGAGGTGCTTTAGAGAGAAAAGGCATAAGGATTAGTCGTTCTAAGACCGATTATCCGCACTGCGATTTCAGCGGCACAGCCGATGGTGAGATAGCCAGCTCAGCATCGAGGGTCAAGTGGTACCACATGTAAGTAAGTTCAAGTACCTAGGATGATTTGTACAGCAGGATGGAGACATAGATAATGATGTAGTACGCCTAGTTCAAGCAAGCTGGTGTAGGTGGAGGACGGCCTCAGAGGTCCTGTGTGATAAGAATTTTCCAACTAAATTAAAAAGAAAATTTTATAAGGTGACAGTTCGGTCGGCAATGTTATATGGATCAGATTGCATGGCCATCAAGAGGACATAGTCACAGAAGATGAAAGTGGCAGAGATGGGGATGCTGAGGTGAATGTGTGTGCATACAATGCTAGACCGGATCAGAAATAAGGTATTTAGAGAAATATTAGGTGTGGCTAGTATAGCAGATAAGATAAAGGAGGGAAGAATGAGATGATTTGTGGATGTCAAGAGGAAAGAGACAACGACGTCTATCAGAGCAGTTGAAAGCCTCATTGTAGAGGAGAAAAGGAGTAAAGACAGACTCAAATTGAATTGGAATGAGCGGATTAGGCATGAGCTACTAGGTTTACTGTCATACCCCGTGACTTTTAAGCGCAACTTTCAATACTTAGAGGTCAACCTTAAATGCAACTTAATTAATTTTGTAGGTTATGAGACTTAGTTACATAAAACATAGAAGAACAAGAGAAAGGGGTTAAAAGTAGAATAAAAGGTAATTAGGGAAAATTACTAAAAAGGTCCCTACTAAGAGATAAGGGAGTTACACAACATTTAGTATAACTCCCCATCAACCTATAGGGGACAGTTAGAACACCAAAAAGGAGAGGGAAAACCGCAGGAGCAAAGAGAAGGAGAAAGGAGAGGAAGAAGAAGAAGAGAAGAAGGAAAAAGAAGGAAGAAAGCCAACCTAGGTGCAATCTTTACTGAAATTCTGCAGTAAATCCGTAAGATTAACTAGAAACCAAGGCAAGTAATCTTTCTATACGCTTTACGCAAATTTTGATACTTTAGGCCCTATGTTCTTACAAAGAGAAAACTTGAATCACACATTAGTAATCTTGTCTTGTCTATCTTAAATGCTTTATTATATGTAAGTTTTGTTTCTAGTTGCGTAAAGTCTTGTTCTTTGGGCCATATTTCTGAAAATAGTTGTGTGGTGCTTTGTTGTTTGTCAAGCACGCCCATGAAAGTGTATATTTTGATGTGCTTATTGTCTTGTTCTATTCCTGTGTTGATTGTCTACACTTAGACGTTTGAGAGTAGGTGCAGAGAATTGAAGGATGAGTGATGGCATTGTTGTAGACTTGTTGTGTTGGGAATGTTGATGATATCTTTTGAAGGTTGTGAATGATTGAAGGTTAAGAGGGGATATTGTTAGACATAACTAAGCATCAATTCATGATTAGATGTGTGTTAAGTATGATGAATCTAGATGGTAAGATGGATCTTGAGAGGTTTAACATGAAAGGGTTGAAGGAGGAAGATGAGGGGAGGAAGTTACTGCAGAAAAACTACAGTTTAGCATCGTCAAAACACTTCGAACGCCTACATTAGGCGCTTCAAGTCACATTAGGCGCCTAATGTAGCGTTCAATGTGTCCTGAAGCTTTCCCGTACAGAAAAACTGCAGTTTAGAACCGTCAGAACACTTCGAACACCTACATTAGGCGCTCTATGTCACATTAGGCGCCTAATGTAGCGTTCAATGTGTCCTGAATCATCCCCGAACACTTCGAACACCTACATAAGGCGCTCTATGTCACATTAGGCGCTTCATGTAGGCGTTCAATGTCTACGGAACATCCCCGAATACTTCAAACGCCTAGTATAGGCGCTCTATGTCACTTTAGGCGCCTCATGTGGCGTTCCAAGTATACTGGAAGTTATTTTGACCCTTTAGGCGCCCTATGTATGTGTGGTAACTTTATACACTTCTTTTGAACATAAAATGTAAAGGTATTTGAGGTGTAATTGAGGTGTAGATGGTAAGTTTGATCAAGCAAGAATAAGATTGAACCCTAAGTGAATTAGTAAGACGAAGGGACTTGGAAAGTTACGTACATGGAGTGTTTGAGGTGCAAGACCGTATCCTTGTTATGTAAGATGTATGTGTGTGTGTGTATTACATGTTGATACGAAGTTACATGTGCATTCTGCATCATGACATGGGCACTTGCATTTGATTTGAGATTTGCTTGCGAAAGAACATGTGATTACAAGAAAGGTTTAAAGTTTTCGAAAGACAAAATGGCTGCTGGTTGATCGCAGGGTATAAAAGTCACGTCTGCGAAAGCAGGGTATAAAAGCGTGATTTGTGAATCAACAGTAGGGTATAAAGTATGTTATGGGGCCGTGGCCCTATCAGCACGGAAAATAAAGTATTTTATGGGGCTGTGGACCTATCAGCACGGAAAATAAAGTATTTTATGGGGCCGTGGACCTATTAGTACGGATATATGATGTATGTAATGGGGCCGTGGACCTTTCAGCACGGGGTATAAAGTTATATGTTATGGGGCCGTGGACCTTTCAGCATGGGGTATAAAGTTCTGTTTGCTGCGGACTGATCACCCACAGGGTATAAAGTTCTGCTACGCGAAGAATATGTTATGTAAAGTGACGAAATGTTTTGTGAAATGACATGCATGGCATGCTTATGAAGGAAGACATATGCATGGGTGTTGTGTGTGATTTTAAAGAAGTACATGCATCATGATACACGAAGCATAAGACTTGATATGCATGAAACGTATTTAATTTATGACTTGCTTATGTGAAACGTTGTTTTAATACGTGTTTGTACTCGTACCCGTGTACCACATATGTGCTTTATCTATTTTGAGGAATTCTTATGAAGATGCTATTTGTTAACCCGAGCACCTTATTTTTGGGCAATGATTTATACACTGGTGACTCGTCGTGTGTGATTTCGTAAGGTGTATAGACGGGTTACTTGCTGGCGATAATTTCGCTAAGAACAGTTACTCTATTCCTTTTCAGGTGAGCCTGAATATGAGTTGATATTTATCGAGGACGACGGCGAATGGGCTCAATGGGATGACGAACATGGGAATAGATAGATGCTGGATTATTTTCTTTGAGATTGGAAACTCAATGTTGTTATGTTGTTCTGATATTTATGTTAGCTAGATGACCAAACACTTTTTAATTCCGCTGCATTTTCTGGTTTTAATGACGATGAAGTTTTAAATTTATCAACGTTTCCGCTGATTTATCTTACGTCATAGATGATGTATGCTTGATCCGCTTTGACGCTTCGTAGTTCTCATAGTAGACTACGACGGGTGCACTGGTTCCAATGACAGTATCGGGCCGGGGCGCTACAGGTGGTATCAGAGCCTAGGCTTCAGATCTATCTCGGAAACTTAGGTTCATGATCTTTTAGACACATAAGTTATGATTCTCCCTTAAGTCTGACCCTTAGATATAAGTATTGATTATTCTTAGTGGTGAAATATGATATGGGTTGGGTGTGTGCGAGCGCGTTTATCATCTAATGTCGTATTAATAGTTGTCTCACATACCTCACCCCCTTCGTACGCGTTCAAGCTTTCAGTAACCACTTGTATTTACTGAATGCTAATGCAATGTTGACCTTTTCAGAGAAATATGCCTCCAAGAAGAGATAACACAGGCAACTCTGGCAATGGACAGGAGAACCAGCCACCACAAGTTGTTTTACCCCAGGTGCTCACTGATGCACTGACGGTGATTGCACAAGGGTATGTGCAACAGCATCAGCCTCCGTCTCCACCACCGCCACAGCATAACATCCGGTTCTTTTATGGGGAGATGAGAAAGATGAGGGTGCCGGAGTTTGGAGGATGTACGGATCTCGAAGAGGCTCAGCACTGGTTGGCCGAGGTGGAGAAATGTTTTAGGCTAGTGCAAGTATCGAATGAGATAAAGGTTGAGGTGCCCACGCCCCTTCTAAGTGGCAAGGCTGGCGAATGGTGGGATGGGATGGTGTTGAGAATGACCCCACCAATCTCCTGGACTCAGTTTTGTGACTGCGATATTGGACAAGATAAGAGCGTTTGACAGATTGGAGCAAGGAAGGATGACGGTGTCGGAGTATGCAGATTGTTTTCATGCTTTGGGTAAGTTTGCCCCTACGATCATGTCTGATAATCGTCTTAAGATGACGAAGTTTGAGAGGGGTTTGGACTCGAAGATACAATCGGCGATAGTGAATGCGGGGATGAAAACTTATGAGGATATGCTAGATGTATGTTTCCGTGTTGAGAGTGACTTCCGCCGAGTAGCGGCAAGAGCAGCTAGCGTAGGAGGGTCTGATAGAGGCAAAAGGCCAAGAGAGGATGTGAGAGTGGGTGGAAGACCCAGACGTTGGGTCAAGATTCCAAAAAGAGGTCCGATTGGAAATTTTCAGAGACCTCCACCCCAGAACCAGGTGACCCAGCAGGCTATAGGAGTATGTCCACACTGCAACAGGAACCACGTCGGAGAGTGTAGGAAAGTGGCTGGAGCATGCTTCCGATGCGGTCAAGTGGGCCATATGATTAGAGACTGTCCGGAGATGAAGAAGAATAATCCTGGAGAGGCGGCTCAGCAGCCGAGAGCGAAGCCTAGAGCAAATGTCCATGTACATCTCATGACGGACACGGATGTGCAGGAGGCTACCGACGTAGTAGCAGGTACAATTAAAACTAAGTTTAAATCCTTGTTGAATTAAGTATTTACGTGCTTAATCTTTCGTGTATAACTTGATATGGCTTTAGGTGCGATTTTAGTAAATAAGGTACCTGCCAACGTGCTCTTTGATAGCGGCGCAAGCCACTCCTTCGTAGCAAAGAGATTCACTAAACACCTTGGTAGTTTGCCTGAGTGGTTAGAAACTCCGTATCGTGTTCAAGCGGCCAGAGATCAAATTATGGTTTCGTATCATCGGTATCGGGACTGTGAATTAGAGTTTGAAGGACAAACGTTCTCTGCCACACTGATCCCTATTCAGATGTATGACTTTGACGTGATATTGGGAATGGACTGGTTGGCCAAGCATCACGCCAACATTGACTGTCGATTGAAGCAAGTGACACTCAAGAGTGCTAAGATAGGAGAGGTAATATTTCAAGGAGATGCGGAACGAAAGAAAGTTCCCAAGAAGGTATATGTGTCCGTTGCACAAGCACGCAAAGCATTGAGGGAAGGTGTTGAGGGATATCTAGTGTATGCAATGGATGTTACTCGGGAGGTACCGTCCCTTGAGCAAATTCCAGTGGTCAATGAATTTTCTGATGTGTTTCCGAAAGATTTACGAGGAGTACCACCCCCGAGAGAGGTCGAGTTTGAGATAAACTTGATCTCAGGAACTGAACCTATTTCTAAAGCCCCTTATAGAATGGCTCCGGCAGAGCTGAGAGAGTTGAAGGAACAACTGCAGGAGTTATTGGACAAGAAGTTTATCCATCCTAGTGTATCGCCCTGGGGAGCACCTGTTTTATTTGTAAAGAAGAAAGATGGTAGCATGAGGCTTTGTATCGATTATAGAGAGTTGAATAAAGTTACCATCAAGAATAAGTATCCCCTTCCACGGATCGAGGATTTATTTGATCAGCTCAAAGGTGCCAAGATCTTCTCTAAAATTAATCTCCGCTCAGGGTATCATCAGTTGCGAGTGAAGGCTGAGGACATCGCAAAGACAGCTTTCTGCACAAGATATGGCCACTATGAGTTTTTGGTGATGCCGTTTGGATTAACAAATGCCCCTGCAGCTTTTATGGATCTTATGAATACCGTCTTTCGAGAACAGTTGGATAAGTTTGTAGTGGTATTCATAGATGATATTCTAGTGTATTCTCCTGACGAGCAAACTCACGCTGAGCATTTGAGAACCGTTCTAGGTATTTTGAGGCAGAAACAACTATATGCTAAGTTTAGCAAGTGTGAGTTTTGGTTAAGAAGTGTGGCTTTCCTAGGTCACGTGATATCAGAAGAGGGGATTGCTGTTGACCCGAAGAAGGTGGAAGCCATAACTGAATGGCCTAGACCTACCAACGTCACCGAAGTGCGAAGTTTCTTGGGTCTAGCGGGTTATTACAGAAAGTTTGTGGAGGGATTCTCAAGGATTGCCGTACCTCTCAGTCGCCTTACTCAAAAGAAGTCCAAGTTCGAGTGGACGGCGGAATGCGAGCAAAATTCACAGAGCTTAAGAAGAGACTAACGACAGCTCCAATATTGGCTCAACCCTCCGGAACTGATGGGTTTGTGATTTATAGTGATGCGTCAAATAATGGTTTAGGTACGTAAATTATAGAATAAGGTTATGATCTTGTATGTCCATTAAGTTTAGACTAATACCTTGTTTGTAGGTTGTGTCTTAATGCAAAACGAACGAGTCATCGCATATGCCTCAAGACAGCTAAAGCCTTATGAACAAAACTATCCCACACATGATCTTGAACTTGCCGCGGTTGTGTTCGCCTTAAAGATCTGGCGGCATTATTTGTATGGAGAGAAGTGCGCGGTATTCACGGATCATAAGAGTTTAAAGTATTTGTTCTCACAAAAGGAATTAAATATGAGGCAGCGGAGGTGGTTGGAGTTGCTAAAAGACTATGACTTGGCAATCCATTACCACCCAGGAAAGGCTAATAAAGTGGCAGATGCGTTAAGTAGGAAGTCCAGCCATGCGCGACAATCACCATTGGAAAGAGAGATGGAGGAGTTCGGTTTAGATTGGATTGACTCCACAGTGAACGTTCTGACAACCTTGACTATCACGCCAAGTTTGGTTGATCGGATAAAGGAGGCTCAGAAGGATGACAAGACCCTCAATGAAATAATGGAAAGGGTGAAACATAGTCAAGTTGAAGGATTTCGGATCAAAGAGGATGGGAGCTTGTGGTTTAGAGAAAGATTATGCGTACCCGATGTTGACGAACTTAGGAGGGAAGTGTTGCAAGAAGCTCACAACTCAAGGCTATCCATACACCCTGGTAGCACCAAGATGTATAGAGATCTCAAGCAATATTATTGGTGGTCCGGAATGAAACGACATGTCGCTGAATTTATTGAGAGGTGTTTGGTTTGTCAACAGGTCAAGGCAGAACACCAAAGGCCTGGGGGATTGTTGACGCCGTTGGAAATTCCGGAGTGGAAATAGGAACATGTCACGATGGATTTCGTAGCGGGATTACCAAAGACCAGAAGTGGATGTGACATGATTTGGGTCATCGTGGATCGTTTAACAAAGTCTGCACATTTCCTACCCGTTTCAAGTGAAGCACCTCTTGACAAACTAGTGAATGTATATATGGAGAATATTGTTAGCTTGCATGGTGTCCCGGTAAGTATAGTGTCCGACCGAGATTCACGGTTCACCTCTAAGTTTTGGACAGCATTTCAGAAAGCCATGGGTACAGAGTTAAGGTTGAGTACGGCGTATCATCCACAAACCGATGGACAGTCCGAGCGGACTATTCAAACCTTGGAAGATATGCTAAGGGCTTGCGTGTTGGATTTTAAAGGGAGCTGGGACGGAATGGTAAAGCTGATAGAGTTTTCTTATAACAATAGTTACCACAGCGCAATTGGCATGGCTCCTTTTGAAGCTTTGTATGGAAGGAAATGTAGGTCTCCGGTTTATTGGGACGAAGTAGGCGTGAGGACCATCACCGGACTTGAACTATTGGAGAAGACGCTAGAGAAGGTGAAAGTCATCCGAGAAAGACTCAAGATGGCTCAGGATCGCAATAAGAGTTGGGCAGATTCCAAACGACGACCATTAGAATTTGATGTGGGTGAAAAAGTGTATTTGAGAATATCACCCACGAAGGGCGTTATGAGGTTTGGAGTCAAAGGCAAGCTAAGTCCTCGTTTTATTGGTCCTTATGAAATACTTGAGAAGGTGGGAACCTTGGCATATAGATTGGCATTACCTCCGGTGTTGGCGCAAGTTCACAATGTGTTCCACGTGTCACACTTAAGAAAGTACGTGGCGGATCCAAGTCATGTACTTGAAGCTCAACCTTTGGAACTCAAGGACGATGTTACATATGAGGAGATACCCGTGAAAATTGTGGACCGAAAGGATCAAGTATTGAGGAAGCGAGTGATTCCGTATGTTAAAGTCCAGTGGAGCAATCACACGGAACGTGAAGCCACTTGGGAGCTCGAAGAACAAGTGCGGGAGAAGTATCCTCAGCTCTTTGACTAAGGTACGTAAGTTTCGAGGACGAAACTTTTTATAAGGGGGGTGGAATGTCATACCCCGTGACTTTTAAGCGCAACTTTCAATACTTAGAGGTCAACCTTAAATGCAACTTAATTAATTTTGTAGGTTATGAGACTTAGTTACATAAAACATAGAAGAACAAGAGAAAGGGGTTAAAAGTAGAATTAAAGGTAATTAGGGGAAATTACTAAAAAGGTCCCTACTAAGAGATAGGGGAGTTACACAACATTTAGTATAACTCTCCATCAGCCTATAGGGGACGGTTAGAACACCAAAAAGGAGAGGGAAAACCGCAGGAGCAAAGAGAAGGAGAAAGGAGAGGAAGAAGAAGAAGAGAAGAAGGAAAAGGAAGGAAGAAGGCCAACCTAGGTGCAATCTTTACTGAAATTCTGCAGTAAATCCGTAAGATTAACTAGAAACCAAGGCAAGTAATCTTTCTATACGCTTTACTGAATCACATATTAGTAATCTTGTCTTGTCTATCTTAAATGCTTTATTATATGTAAGTTTTGTTTCTAGTTGCGTAAAGTCTTGTTCTTTGGGCCATATTTCTGAAAATAGTTGTGTGGTGCTTTGTTGTTTGTCAAGCACGCCCATGAAAGTGTATATTTTGATGTGCTTATTGTCTTGTTCTATTCTTGTGTTGATTGTCTACACTTAGACATTTGAGAGTAGGTGCAGGGAATTGAAGGATGAGTGATGGCATTGTTGTAGACTTGTTGTGTTGGGAATGTTGATGATATCTTTTGAAGGTTGTGAATGATTGAAGGTTAAGAGGGGATATTGTTAGACATAACTAAGCATCAATTCATGATTAGATGTGTGTTAAGTATGATGAATCTAGATGGTAAGATGGATCTTGAGAGGTTTAACATGAAAGGGTTGAAGGAGGAAGATGAGGGGAGGAAGTTACTGCAGAAAAACTGCAGTTTAGCATCGTCAAAACACTTCGAACGCCTACATTAGGCGCTTCAAGTCACATTAGGCGCCTAATGTAGCGTTCAATGTGTCCTGAAGCTTTCCCGTACAGAAAAACTGCAGTTTAGAACCATCAGAACACTTCGAACACCTACATTAGGCGCTCTATGTCACATTAGGCGCCTATGTAGCGTTCAATGTGTCCTGAATCATCCCCGAACACTTCGAACACCTACATAAGGCGCTCTATGTCACATTAGGCGCTTCATGTAGGCGTTCAATGTCTACGGAACATCCCCGAATACTTCAAACGCCTAGTATAGGCGCTCTATGTCACTTTAGGCGCCTCATGTGGCGTTCCAAGTATACTGGAAGTTATTTTGACCCTTTAGGCGCCCTATGTATGTGTGGTAACTTTATACACTTCTTTTGAACATAAAATGTAAAGGTATTTGAGGTGTAATTGAGGTGTAGATGGTAAGTTTGATCAAGCAAGAATAAGATTGAACCCTAAGTGAATTAGTAAGACGAAGGGACTTGGAAAGTTAAGTACATGGAGTGTTTGAGGTGCAAGACCGTATCCTTGTTATGTAAGATGTATGTGTGTGTGTATTACATGTTGATACGAAGTTACATGTGCATTCTGCATCATGACATGGGCACTTGCATTTGATTTGAGATTTGCTTGCGAAAGAACATGTGATTACAAGAAAGGTTTAAAGTTTTCGAAAGACAAAATGGCTGCTGGTTGATCGCAGGGTATAAAAGTCACGCCTGCGAAAGCAGGGTATAAAAGCGTGATCTGTGAATCAACATTAGGGTATAAAGTATGTTATGGGGCCGTGGACCTATCAGGACGGAAAATAAAGTATTTTATGGGGCTGTGGACCTATCAGCACGGAAAATAAAGTATTTTATGGGGCCGTGGACCTATCAGCACGGATATATGATGTATGTAATGGGGCCGTGGACCTTTCAGCACGGGGTATAAAGTTATATGTTATGGGGCCGTGGACCTTTCAGCATGGGGTATAAAGTTCTGTTTGCTGCGGACTGATCACCCACAGGGTATAAAGTTCTGCTACGCGAAGAATATGTTATGTAAAGTGACGAAATGTTTTGTGAAATGACATGCATGGCATGCTTATGAAAGAAGACATATGCATGGGTGTTGTGTGTGATTTTAAAGAAGTACATGCATCATGATACACGAAGCATAAGACTTGATATGCATGAAACGTGGTTAATTTATGACTTGCTTATGTGAAACGTTGTTTTAATACGTGTTTGTACTCGTACCCGTGTACCACATATGTGCTTTATCTATTTTGAGGAATTCTTATGAAGATGCTATTTGTTAATCCGAGCACCTTATTTTTGGGCAATGATTTATACACTGGTGACTCGTCGTGTGTGATTTCGTAAAGTGTATAGACGGGTTACTTGCTGGCGATAATTTCGCTAAGAACAGTTACTCTATTCCTTTTCAGGTGAGCCTGAATATGAGTTGATATTTATCGAGGACGACGGCGAATGGGCTCAATGGGATGACGAACATGGGAATAGATAGATGCTGGATTATTTTCTTTGAGATTGGAAACTCAATGTTGTTATGTTGTTCTGATATTTATGTTAGCTAGATGACCAAACACTTTTTAATTCCGCTGCATTTTCTGGTTTTAATGACGATGAAGTTTTAAATTTATCAACGTTTCCGCTGATTTATCTTACGTCATAGATGATGTATGCTTGATCCGCTTTGACGCTTCGTAGTTCTCATAGTAGACTACGGCGGGTGCACTGGTTCCAATGACAGTATCAGGCCGGGGCGCTACATTTACACCTCTATGAGGACATAGTCCAGGATAGGAGTTCATCAGAAAACAATGTCTGTGTGCTTCTAACACATAGGTCTCGTTGCGTACATCCGACCCTTATACCCCGCCATAGGCGGGAGCCTCTAAGGCTATGAGGGTAATGTTGTTGTTGTATTTATGGATATACACGGTTATGACTATTTTAATTTCAAAAGATTTATATTTGTATTTACTGAATTCCTTCACTAACACACTAGTACAACATATCCCTGTACAGAGCCGGAGGTCTCCATGGAAACAAACTCTTTATCCGTTGGGATGTAGATATTGTTTGCCTGCCTCTTGTCTTCTCTAGACCCAGAGAAAGCTTTTGCTGTTGTAGAGATATATTGGGTATGTGATGTTATTTTGAAGATCAACTGAATTTAGAGGCTCTATAAGTAGGATCCAATATTTTTTTTTGGGGGGATAAAATCTAATATTGAAAAATAAGTTAAATTCATGCTGGAAATGTTCACAAATTTTGACATCGGTAGGATTTGAGAAATCTTTTTAGTAGCTTGGCCCCATCCTTTGTCGTCTTCTCCAGCAGAAAACAGATAAGGGTGAGGAGAGCCGAAGAGAAGTGACTCAGAAAAGAAAAGCAATGGCTTCTTCAGCTTGTACTCTATCTTGGACTTCTTCTCCATGGCTGCAATTTCGTTCCTTAACCAAAAACACGATTGCTGAAGCCAGCACATTCACCGACAAAACCTCTATTTTCATGGTCTTTGCTCAAAAGAAAGCCAAGAAAACTAGAAAGGTCGCTCTTCCTGCTTCCTTTTTATGAAATAGGGCTTGCTATGTTTTGCCAAACTTTGTATTCTTCAATCGTTTTGGTTCCTCAGGTTCTCTGGGGACAGAGGGTGTTATTTTGATTTGTATTCTGTGTTGTTCTTTGGGGCCTCAGATTATACTGAAGGAAGATGTCACTCAGTTGGGTACGAAGGGTCAACTTTTGGATGTTAAAGCTGGCTTTTACAGGAATTATTTGCTCCCATTGGGCAAGGCTCAAATAATGACTCCCCAACTTATCAAGTAACTTATTATTCCATTGTATCCTGATGTTTTCATATCCATCCTTTTTTTCTATGCCACCCTTAATTACATTCTGATTGCATCATGTTGGTTCAAAATTTCAATTTTTAGGCATTGGCATTCTGAATGTTTAAAATTTATTTTATCCGTCTCGTCCAAGTAGTTGCACTGCACGGTAAGAAGACCCTGCAACAAAACGAACTTCTCTCTAACAAATTATGCCCTGCCTTCTCTTTAGAAAGCAACTTTCCAAGCTTTTCAGTTTACCCTCGCCACCCACTTACTTTCTCTCCTCAATTTTCACCATACACTCCACCGTAACGTATCTATTTGAACGTTAACAGATCTATTTCCACCCCATTTCTCATCTCTCTCCCTTCACCCTCCCCTCCTTCCCCCTCTTCTCTTTCACTTTTGATCTGATGCGTGTCTCAATCCAAAAGAATGTATCTTTCCTTGGTTTTAACGTATCTTCCACAAGAAACCTTGTGCCATGACAAGACCGATTCACGAAAACCACCTTTGGCCGTGTGCTTCTTGTTTGGACTGAGCAATATCCAGCTACTTGAAGCTTGTTCGTGATCCAAGAACGATAATCAAGACGATAGCATTCGATTCCCCCACAACGTTTGCTTATGACGTTGATACAGTACCTAGTTTTGATCAATGATCAAAGAAAAACACAAGGAAGAACCTTGCAAACAGCCTTTGGCCAAAAATTATTTTTTCTCAATCAATATTCTGAGTTTACAGGCGGCTAATCTCGTTTACATATAAACGTACAAGTGATAAACCTAGTTTACAAAAGAGATATGATAGGTCTTCTATTTGATTTTTATCTCCTCAGCATCTGATCAACAATGCACGCGATATCTCGGTTGTCAGAGGCCGAATCTGTCGATGAGGTTTTCTAAAAAGTTGTAGCTCCGGATGTCTAGTTTCCATAGCATCTTGAATCACCTCAAAACGACATGGATAGGTGAGTTATGACCAAAATACCGAGACATGGTCATCCTTTGAAAAACCCTACTTTTTAGGCGTTCTTTTTCAAATTTGGAAAACCTATTTTCCTCTCTTTTAACTAACGTTTTTAATGTTTAAAAACAATCTAAACACCTGTAAAATGATCCTAAGATACATTACAAAAGAGTAAAAATCATGATGGCCGAAATTTAGATCATGCGAAACACTACGGACGTGCTTCCTCTCTCTCCATCCCGGTGCACATCCTCTTTATGCAATTTAGCTCCTTTGACCTCATCACGATCTCTCTTATCCTAATTTCTTCCCCGTCTTGCTTGATTTGCAAGCTTTGAAGCTTGGGAGCTAGATTGAGGCAAATCATACACCATATGGTTTTAATCGATGTGTATCAATCCATGACATCCAGTGTACTCATGCTGAAACAAGACATAAAGCAAAAGAAAAAGAAAGCTAACACAAAGACGAAGGAAATATAATTACGTTAGTGCAAACAAAAACAAATGTGTACTGCCTTTCCGCAGTCGTTTATAGATTCACTCACTTTGGCTTTTACCTCCCTTCTTTTGTTCTCACTACACAAAAGCCTTTTACCACTCGCCTTGTGTTTCTCCACAAGATGCTACACTAGATTCGTTATCAAGTCAAGCAAACAAGTTGTGGTCTTCGAAATTCAGCTTGTATGTCTTCTCCAAGGGGATGTAAGTCACTCAACAAGGAAGCCAATAGAGTTGGCGGTCCCGAACAAAATAGACCACACTAAGAATCAAAGAAATGAAAGAAACCGAAAGAATGCGTAATGGCTGAATCAAAGAATCACTAAGGGGTTGCTTTGGGCAATCCTTAGTCAAACTTGGTTCAGAATGCAATCAAACAATGCAATCCTAATGGTCTAATATGCACAAAAACGTTCCAAGTATGTATTGGACAGTTTAGGCAAATTTGAGGTTGAGTCGTTTTTGGTGCTTTGTGGGTGCAGTTTTGGTTTTTGAGGAAAAACAATATTTTTTTCCGAATCTTTTTTTCAAAATTTCTATATAATTCAAAAGTAGACAGAGTAAGGATCAAATGCCTTTTGAATGATTCAATTCCGATGTGTATGCGCAAAGCTCTCGAATTTTCTTTGGTTTCTTGTTTCTGCTTTTGATTTTCCAAGAACTTGTTCAATTCGACTTTTTTTGCTTTAAAAACAGAATACATGTGATATCGTTTGGTTTTTTTTTGAAGAAATTTGCCTTGCAAATTTTAAAAACTTTCCTTGCACAAGTTGCCCAATTTTTGCTCGATTTGGGGGTTGTTTTGTTTATCCTTCGGTTTGGGACTGTTGGGATTCAGTTTATGTGAAATTTATGGGATGTAAGCGAGGACTTTTTTTTTCTGAGAAAAGGTGTTGTATGTTGGGGATATGGTGTGTATGGTTTGAGGATCAATTAGGGTCTTGTATGAAGCGGTCAAAAGCTAGAGTTCTTGGTGTTGTTGAGTTGAACGGTTGGCCTTTTCTTTTTATGCTGGGGGATTTTTGGCTATGGTCTTGGAAACATTTTTCATGCAAATATATCTCGCCAAGAATCACAATTATTCAATCACGAACACAACCAAATCAACTAAGAGCTTCAAACAACAAGATTAATACAAGACATGTTAGCATTTCGGCAAATTTGCAAACTTTATAGTGTGTGGCTGAATTTATTCAACTAGATACAAATTCCTAGGTTCAAGACAGTAAATTTAACAAAATATATATACAAATTTCGTCCATGATTATTTCAAGAAGGAAAAAGATATATGTTTTTCGATGCAACCTAATTGGACCAAGGTTTATGTTCCGACATAATTTTTTTTTGATGGTGCATGCAGAATTGATGGGGATGGATGGTATGTGAGATATGACTGAATGGAAAATAAGAGTTTAGAACAAGGAACCTTGGCTTCTGATACCAAATAGATACGTGTCTCACTCCAAAAGAACGGATTTTTTTCTTGGTTCTAACGCGTCTTCCACAAGAAACCTTGTGCGGTGACAAGAACGGTTCACGAAAACCACCCTTGGCCGTATGCTTCTCGTTTGGAATGAGCAATATCCACCTTCTTGAAGCTTGTTCGTGATCCAAGCACGGCAATCCACCCCTGGTACGTGTCTTCAAGACGATAAGATTCGATTCCCCCACAACGTTTGTTCATGACGTTGATGCGGAACCTAGTTTTGATCAAGGATTAAAGAAAAACACAAGGAAGAACCTTGCAAACATCATTTGGCCAAAATTTATATTTTCTCAATCAATATTCTGAGTTTACTGGCGGCTGACCTCATTTACATATAACCCTACAAGTGATAAACCTAGTTTACAAGAGATAGGATAAGTCTTCTATTGGATTTTTATCTCCTCAGCATCTGATCAACATTGCACGCGATATTTTGGTTATTTGGAGGCCGAATCTGTCGATGAGATCTTCTAAAAAGTTGTAGCCCCGGATGTCTAGTTTCTATAGCATCTTGAATCATCTCAAAACGACGTCAGATGAGTGACTTATGGACAAAATACTGAGACATGGTCATCCTGTGAAAAACCCTACTTTTTAGGCATTTTTTCCAAATTTGAAAGCCTATTTTCCTATCTTTTAACTAATGTTTTTAATGTTTAAAAACAATCTGAAAACCTGCAAAATGACCCTAAAGTACATTACAAAAGAGTACAAGCCATGATGGCCGAAAATTAGATCATGCAAAACATTACGGACGTGCTTCCTCCCTCTCCATCATGCTGCACATCGTCTTTATGCAATTTAACTCATTTGACCTCATCATGATCTCTCTTCTCCTAATTTCTTCCCCGTCCTGCTTGATTTGAAAGCTTTGAAGCTTGATCTATAACATCCGAGGCCTGCTAGGCCTTCGGTCGCGGAAAACTAAGGTCAGAGCACACAAATTTCACTGAAATCAGCTCAAAATGGCTAGATCCTTTGAGTCTAGGATTATCTAACCAGATGCAGACTCTTGTTCATGCGAAATCAGCATGGGCTAACTTGTTCAAGTCCGATTTCAAAACAGAGGAATCCTCTATTCTCAGGTCGTACAGATATAAAGTTGATAAAGGAGAGAAGCTTGTTGCACTCAATCTGCAAGAAGTAGATAAGTATACACTAATGGAACACCACGATCGTGGGTCAAGTGTTGGGCAACAGTGCTTCTTACTACAATATGAAGAATTTTGTGGAAGATCAATGGAGCGCAACAAAGGAATTTTGGAGACACAGAAGTTAGATGAAGATCTAATCCTCTTCAGGTTTCAATCTAAAACCAGCAAGCAAGAAATCTTGGACCTTCAACCCCTTTCTTTTGGGAACAGATTCATATTTCTTTGGCCGTGGAATTTGGAAAAGAGAATAGAGAAACTGAAGCTGAATGCTATACCAGTCTGGGAAAGATTACCCTTTCACTGACTACAATACTTCAACCCAGTCACTCTTGAAAGGATTGAAACCTTAATTGGCAAGCCGATGTTTATGGATAAGACTACCACAAGACAATCTAAGGTATCCTAATCTGTGTTGAGATTAAAGCTGGGGATGAACTCCCTTTTAAGCTTAAACTTATTGATGAAATGGCAGAGATGTCTAGCAAGAAGTTGCCTATAAGTAGATGCCAATCCGATGCAGCAAGTGTAAAATGTTTGGTCATGGCTGTAGAGTAGAAGCAGCAGCAGCTGCAAACAGAAACATCAAACAACCACCGACGGACAAGGACCAGAACTAGAAGTCATAGGAAAAACCTTGGATTCAAAGAGCACCACAACTAAATAAGCTTAGAGCAAAGGTATCTAGAAAGAAGACGCTTATCCAGTGAAATAGGAACAATACTCATCAAAGGAAAGTCCTAACAAAGTTAAGAGCGAGGTACCAGCTAAGGTAATGACTCATAGACAGGAAGACTCTCTAGCTCAAAAGGCTACAACAAGTTCCCAACACTAGCTGAGTGGAAGCAGAGCCGAATGAAGGAAATCAGCTACATGATGAAGATCATGAGGAAGACCAAGGAATGGATCAAATGTTTAAGGACAAGCTTGTTGAGAAAAAGGGGTTTGAGTGATTACAAAATGCATGATTTAAATAACGTGTATTAAAGAAATGCATGACACGTTTTATGACTTAGCACGTTTTTGTATGAAACCTGCTTTATATAGTTCATATATACTGTTGCCGTACTAACGAGCCATGAAGTTTTAAAGCTTACATCAAATGGCAAACATTTGTTGTGTTTGAACTATTTTCAGGTGCCATCATTAATGAACTAAACTAGTTCATTAAGTGAAGTACTTAGTTAAATGAACTAAGTAGTTTATTAAATGAAGCCATATTTGGAAAAGGCACAAAGGCAACAAATTGAAGAATGGAAAGTTCTCTCCCACCTATGTCTACACGTTTTTATATATACTTTATACACATATATTCCAACGTACTACTGACACGTTATATATTTTACGAACGTACGTTAACGTCACACCATTATATTTACCTCATATTTATGAGTATATTCAGGTCTTATATCATATGATATAAGTTATGGTGATGACAAAATTATTACGACACGTTAAAAGGTTCTAAACCAAAAATTGTCGTATCGGGTGAATACCAAAACTTCGCCAACGTGTCACGTACTTGCCATATATAGATGACCAGTCTCTACACTTCAAAAATGGCCATAAATTTCGTGGCTTACATGGTATATGTAGCCATAAAATCATTCTATGTTGGCACACACAAATCACCCCAAATTAATGCCAAATTGTGGAGATTCCAAATTCAATTTTTGTCACATGTAGGCGCCACTTTAAATCAGCCATAAGTGTTGAATCTTAAAGTTTAATTTATGTATATTATGTGTAACATAATATATATAACATGTACAAAAAGTTGGAATTTAATCGGAGAAAAATCGGGTATTTGAGAAACGTCGAAAATTCGGTTTTCTACGAACACGACACATAGAACATTTTTGGCATGACATATAACATGTATCTAGACACTTTTTACATACTATATACATTTTAAAGTGTTCTAGAAAAATCAATTAAGGACTGATTGGAATATACCATGTGTGTATAATTATTGTGCACTATTTTACAAAGTTTGCAAAAATAAAATTCAGCACATGTACAAGCTTGTCACACGCCTACTACAGCCTTGTTGGAGCATATGTTGAGCTTTGTTGGCATCTTGATTGGCAAAGAATGAAGCATACAATGTTGGTGACATAAAGAAAGGAGCTACACAAGGTAACATTTCAAACTATGTCACATTTGTAACACATGCTGAAAATTTCAGCATGTGTGAATTAGAGTGGCCGAATTTTTGAGATAAATGTGCCATATTTACTTCTTTGAATTATGTGGATTGATTGAAAGATAAAATGACAATGTTTTAAAAACATTATGGAAATAATGTGATGGTATTTTTAATATCATTTTCAGCATGTGTTGGAATGTATATGGCCGATTTTATGGCCTCTATGATGACAAATTTGATTCCCAAATTAGTAGAGATTTTTATGTCCTAAATGATGATTGATTTCTTCTTTATTTTCAAGGGATAAATCTACTACCTACATGGCAATATTTTGAATATAGTGTGAATATCACACATGCTGAAATTTCAGCATGTGTAGAAGCATATGGCCGATTTTTTTAGGTGCTTAATGGTGATGATTTGTCTTGCTAATTATGTGGAATTGATATGTGACTTATGGCAACATATTTATGGCTAATTGGCACATGTTTTAAGTGATATTTTTCAGATTTATCTAGTCATCAAATGATGACAACTTTCATCCAATCAATGAGTGCCAAGTAAGCAAGGCTATAATGATCATCCAATGAGGAGTTGCCAAATAAGCAAGTGAATGTCACAATGATGCAAGATATTCTTCCAAGCCTTAAAAGATAATTTTCAAGGGGAAGAACATGGCATAGGGGGCGGCCACAACTTGATAAAATGAAGAAGAAGTAGTGCAAAATACAAGACAAGCCTCACAAGTTCAAAAGTGCAAAAAAGAGTCTTCAATCTTTTCTTCTACACTTTTTTTCTTTCTTCTCTCTTAAAGCCTATTGTATTCATATTCATACATCTTGAATAGGCTTCATCTATACCACCATATATTCTATATTGTTGTAAAAGATTGATCAAGGTGTGATCAATCTTGCATCCGCTAGGTGGTGGTGTTCGTGATCGTTGTAATCACTTACAAGGTTTGTAAAGGGTTGGAGTTGGTGTGAAACTCCATCAACCCTGTGTCGTAAGGTGCTGTTTGTGTTTTGTGATTAGTGATAACCGAGGAAGGTGTCCTCGAAGACTGGAGTAGGTTGATTAACCGAACCAGTATAAAATCCCATGTGTTCTTTACTTTTCAGCACTTACTTTCAGTTTCCAGAACAGTGTATCATTTTTATCACGTTCTTAAAAATAGTAAACGAACTTCAAAAATCACGAAACTTTCAAGGAAACATAGCCACACGTCTTAAGGTTCTTTTGACGCAAGTTTCAACCCTTTTGGACAAGTATAAGTCATCCAAACATCAAAAAATCTGAGACTAGTGCAGTCTGATTTTCAGGCTTGCAAAGGTTAAGACTTTGAATGTATTTGACTAACTTCCCAAAAGAATTTTTCAAAACTGTTTCAACCCAATTAAATACACCTAATAAGGGGTTAGTCATTAAATTTTCAAAGCATTTGGAGTCACGGTTTAATTGGAATTAATTTTTCAAATCAGACTACCGTTTTTGGCAGATTTGCGCAATCTGACCACCAACGATATTTAAAGGGGTTAAAGGTTGAATTTT
Organism: Eustoma russellianum; assembly: GCA_036186865.1. NCBI lineage: Eukaryota > Viridiplantae > Streptophyta > Magnoliopsida > Gentianales > Gentianaceae > Eustoma > Eustoma russellianum. The sequence continues at coordinate 8,586,738 of AP025055.1, read as the reverse complement.
AATCTGAAATTTTTAGAAGATACTCAGAACATCTGAGACTAAGATCTCTACAAATTTCAGAATTTTTGAAGACCTGTAACCTAGTTTTCAAAACGTTTCAAAACAGGTCCTGAAAACAGAAACTATTTTCAGAAATTGGGTTTTTGGTCTAAAACAATTTTAAAAACCACATTTTCCGCACCCACTATTCAACCCCCCTTCTAGTGGTGCTTTGCAGATCCTACAAAGCTAACAGGGAGGAAGAATCAGATTAAGAGCAGATAAAAGACCCATTGAACCTAGAAAATCAAGCAAGCCAGTGAGGGCGAAGATGGATACTCCGCTAATTATCCTGAAGGAGGGTAGAGTATGTCCAAGTGACCTCTGAGGAATCTAGTATCCTTGACCCTGAGGATGAAGAAGTGCAACTATTGACAAAATGCTTGTTTTACCTAAAGTAAATTGGACCAATGTTATTTGGAATAGGCATCATCTTCTTAGATATATTATCATCTTGTCGCTTGTATTTTGGAAGAGGATGCTAGGCCCTTGACAAGTTTTTGCTTTGGGGGATTATAGGTACTAATATATGTATTCTTTGTGACAGGTTTTCAGAACATTATGACCACCTTTTCCTTCAATGTACAAATTCCAGATTTGTGTGGAAGATTGTCCTACAACAACTAAACTGCAGAGTTTTCATATTTTCTTGGGACTATTGTTGAATTGGTTGCTCACAAAGTGATGGACATCAAGCTTTCAGAAGGACCTTGTTTTCTTTGCAATTTTAGCCACTGTGTACTCAATATGGAAGGAGAGGAACTAAAGACTGCATCAAGCAATTCATAGAGAATATAAATATGTCATGAAGGAAGTCCTTCAGAACCTTAGGCTCTATGCTTCTACTTGGTCTGGAATCAAAAGGAATTTAGGCAACTGAAAAATGGCAATGAACTTAGGTCTACCCATTAAAATCTTCAGGTCTTCAATCTCGATGCTAACTCCACAACTACAGCTGTTTGACTCCTCTCTTCTTCTACTACTTGCTGGCATACATATCTGGGTTGGTGGTTCCTTAAATCTCCTCAGCTGTGTACCTAGGGATGACTTCACTTTCTTCATCAGAAACATATTCAGCCCACTCTCCCCGGTTTTATATGGTACCTACCTGTGCAGTGGTTTTTGCATTTTACTTTTGGGGTTACGGTACTATATTGTTTGCACATGTTGGGATTGGAGATGGGAGGCTCTTGACATCAGGTGTGGAAGACTTTATGGAGTCAGTACAACGTTATGCCGAAATCTCCAATCTCTGGCTACAAGTCTAAATCACTGGCTATCTTGCTAACATCTACTCATAGTGTTTATTATCTGTAAATTTGCCTCATAAGGCCTGTTTATGAAATTGTAACTTACGAAAAGAAAATGAGTCGGCTGTATTTGATCCCGCCACTTTTAGAAGCTCTAGGTCGATTATCAGACATCTAGGGACACATAAAATTATATAATTGTATTACAGTAAGGCCAATAGCAATTTTGTTGTACCTTTTGTCCAGGAACAGGCTTATCTTAACTGAGAAGTAAGATCTTGCAGTGAAAATCAAATACAGCATCAGTTAGCCTAGGGCCGACAAAAGAATGAGGTGGATTTGGCGGTTACCTCATGTTCAACTGTCTGCTTCTGTTATAATCATCATTTTACGAGAGAAAACTGCAATTTAATGTTTAATTATTCATGCTCTATTTTATGAAACAGATTTACAATGGGAATTAACCCGACTTCAAATTTTTTTTCTTTCAGGGAAATGAAAATGGAAGAGGAAAGAATTGAGGCTGAGAAAAAGCGGGTATTTAGCATTTCATATCTTCTTATTTGTATTTTAGGAAATCAAATGGATGAAAGCACAACCATTGACACTTCATAGTATTTCAAATGCAAGTGAGAGACTTACATAAAAAAAATTTCCTTTCAACTCATCCTAAGGGCTTTCAGTTTAAAATTCAGTTGTAGTTAGATGTTTATTTCTCTGCAAACATACAATCTCTTCACTGTTTGGCAGGTTGCTCAAATCGTCTAATCCTCCCCTTTCTCTAGCGTATATAATTATACCCTTCAGTTCAAGTTATGAGGAATCAGTGTGCCCTGCTACATCATCTGAAATTGTTTGTCCTTTATTTGTCCATGTTTTGATAGTTACAGGGATTACGTCCCTTCTATCAAGTTTGAATGTTGAATGACTCCTTGCAATAAGTTTAGTAGGGGCTCTGCAACATTATTAACTAATCTATGTACATGAAGACAAGAAACGTGTGTGCTTTGGCTACCCCTTTTAACGTTCTTGCTCTTTCTTTAATGGAGTCAATGTGGCCTTAAGATATACATCATAAGTACTTTAGGACGCTGGGTTTTGTTCTTTCTACTTTATGTGTGACTGTAGAAGTGTGGGAACCCTCTTGCCGTGATTGATGCAGCCGTACTAAACACTAGGGGCAGCAACCATGGAAAACGGCAGCAAGAGTTTAGGCCATGATGAATTGTTTGTAATTATTGTTTGTTGTAAATGAGATGCTTAATTGTAGGAGGAAATTAAGGGTAGTTAATAGGAAAATTTTCAGTTTTGTAAAGGTAGTAAATAGGGGCTTAATGACCGGTTTTTATTGCATTGAAGGTAGGAGGATAATATCCCTTTAATGATGGGATGAATAGTAAGAATTGTATATATTCTGTAACACTTTTATGGAAAGATCAATGAAGAAAAATTCAGTTTCCTCACAAATCCTGCTGGCCGAAAATACTCACATGGTATCAGAGCCAAAGCAGTAAACAATCCACTACCAAAAATCATTCTCATCCACAAGCAAGATGAGCTCCCAAACACCTACCTCCATAGCGGCACCATCTGCTTCCTCTAGCGCCGCCGCCATCACCCCAACAACGCCCACCAATGATACTAGTTTCCAACAAACTCTCAATGAGAGCTCTTCTCTTCAAATCACCAATCACAAGTTGAATGGCAAAAATTTTCTGTTATGGTCCTAGTCCGTTCTAATGGTGCTGCGAGGCAAAGGAAAGTTAGCTTTCATATCCGGCCAAGCCACTAAGCCGGATGTCAATGATGCACGCTACCCAGCCTAGGAACTGAACAACTTCCTGGTTATGTCATGGCTCATCAACTCCATGGAGCCTCATATCAGTCGTACCTATCTCTTCTTGCGTACCGCAAAAGCCATTTGGGATGCTGTACGTGAACACTACTCAGATCTTGAGAATGCTTCTCAAGTATTTGAGATTAAGAATAGACTCAAGGAGATGCGTCAAGAAGGAATGAGTATAACAGAGTACTACAATTCCTTACAAACCTTATGGCAGGAACTTGATCTCCACTATGAGGCAGACTGGGGAGATCTTGAAGGAAATATCAAATTCAAAGAACATCTTGAGAAGGAACGACTGTATGATTTCCTTGCTGGATTGAACAAGGAATTGGATGAGGTGAGGGGTCGTATATTAGGTAGAAGGCCCTTGCCATCGTTAAGTGAAGCATTTGCTGAGGTACGAAGAGAAGAAAGTAGGCGACGAGTTATGCTTGGTGAAAGGAAGGAGGCGCCACCTAGTGCGCATGTTGAACGGTTGGGTGATGTCTCTGCTCTAGCCGTTAAAGGTGTTGGCTCTCGTCCTGGAACTCGACCTAGGTGTTCTCACTGTAATAAACTAGGACACACCCAGGACAAATGTTGGAGTCTACATGGAAAACCACTTGACATGAAGAACAAAAAGATGTCACAACCCTATGGCCGCAGCCTTGCTACTGTTACCGAACATAGTTCCCCATCCAGCAGTTGCGGTCAAGTCACGCTGAATCAAGCACAACTTGAACAGTTGATGTCGCTCTTAACGACACAGACTGAATCGCCGCCCCAGACTAATACTCAACCTCATTCAGGTATGGCTAATTTTGTGGAAACAGTCCCTTGGATTCTAGACACAGGGGCAACAGATCACATGACAGGTAATATGTCTCACTTCACAACATATTTACCTAGTTCTGGAACTTTGAGAGTTAGAGTGGCTGATGGGACCTATGCGAAGGTCGTTGGTAGAGGTTCAGTTAAAGTGTCTCCTTCCCTTACTCTTGAATCAGTACTATATGTTCCTAAATTGATGTGCAATTTGATTTCCATTAGTAAACTCACGAAGGATGTGAGTTGTGTGGCTAAGTTTTCTGATCAAATGTGTATTCTGCAGGAGCAGGGGTCGGGGAAGATGATTGGCACTGCTAGAGAATCGAGTGGCTTATATCAACTCGAGAAAGACCTTCCACCAGAGACCAAGAAAACTGCACTTCAGGCCTCTTTTTCCAACTCTTCCCATCACGCCTCCCATGTCCCAAATTCTGATGTACTTCTTCTTCATAAAAGACTAGGACATCCTAGTCTCAGTTATCTCAGAAAATTATTTCCATTTAATGATAAACAGTTGTCTACTCTACATTGTGATGCATGTATATTCACTAAACAAGTTCGACACAATTATTCTCCCAAAGGCATACCATGCGTCCGCTCCTTTCTATTTAGTACACAGTGATCTTTGGGGTCCATCACGTGTAAAGAATATTTCAGGTGCAAAATGGTTTATTACATTCATAGATGATCATACACGGGTATGTTGGGTCTATCTTCTAAAGGATAAAACCGAGGTTACCACTATCATACAAAATTTCCATTCAATGATAAAAACCCAGTTTCAAACCACCATCAAAGTTCTTCGTACTGATAATGGCACTGAATATTTCAATCACGCTATAAATTCGTATCTAGCCTCGGAAGGTATTATACATCAAAGTTCTTGTCCTGATACACCACAACAAAATGGTGTAGCAGAACGCAAAAACCGACACTTATTAGAAGTTGCCCGAGCCTTAATGTTCACTATGCATGTTCCAACATATCTGTGGGGAGAAGCTGTTCTCACCGCATGTCACCTAATCAATCGTCTTCCATCCAAACTACTTCAATACAAATCACCTTTGTTCACTCTTCAAGAGATATATCCCCTATTTCTTGGAGGTTCTACATTACCCCTCAAAGTGTTTGGCTGCGTAGTATTTGTTCACTCTCGAAATCTCATGTCTTCTAAGTTGGATCCACGCTCTCACAAATGCGTCTTCATTGGGTATTCTCCTACTCAAAAAGGCTACAAATGTTATTCTCCTACTCTCCGCCGGACCTTCACCACCATGGACCTTCTATTTCGTGAACACGAGTCATTTTACCCTCACTCTCAAGACCACTTGGATAACCTTTTTCACCTTGATGTTCGGCCCACTCCATACAATGAACCACTGCCTCTACCTACTATCCCCAGCAGCGGTTCAGGGGGAGCACCGGTTGAACCGCCAAACCATAATGGCCCGCTGAACCAGAACCAGCCGAACCAGAATGGCCAGCCGAACCAGCCGAACCATAATGGCCCGCCGAACCAGAACCAGCCGAACCAGAATGGCCAGCCGAACCAGCCGAACCATAATGGCCAACCAAACCATAATAGTCCACAACCAAGTCAACCATGTCCACCCGACAGCCGAAAGTCACCCAAAATAATTGTTTATTCACGAAAAAACCAAATCCGGGTTGATAAAGACACGGGTATTTCTCCAGAGTGCCAATCCCCAGAACCGGTTCCTGTTTCCTGCAGTGAGGAGGAGGTATTGGAGACTTCGACTGACTTGGATGTACCTATAGCCCTACGGAAGGGAAAAAGAGTATGTACTCAACATCCTATTTCAAATTTTGTTTCTAATGTCAAGTTGTCAACCAAGTTTGCAGCATTTTCTGCAAAGGTCGCAAATGTCCAAATTCCTAAGAATATAGAGGAGGCACTTGCAGACAAGGATTGGAGAGGTGCAGTTCAAGAAGAGTTGGGGGCATTGGAAAAGAATAACACGTGGAAAGTTGTAGAATTGCCTGAAGGAAAGCGACCAGTTGGCTGTAAGTGGGTGTTCTCCGTAAAGTTCAATGCAGATGGGAGCATTAGTCGTTACAAGGCACGGCTAGTAGCCAAAGGCTTCACTCAGGTATCCGGTATTGACTATAATGAAACTTTTGCACCAGTGGCTAAGTTAAACTCGGTAAGAATTCTACTGTCTCTAGCAGCTTGTTTAGATTGGCCACTACAACAATTGGATGTTAAAAATGCCTTTCTAAATGGTGATCTTCATGAGGAAGTATATATGGACTTACCACCTGGCTATTCCAGGGGGAGTAACTTGGTTTGCAGGCTACAAAAGTCATTATATGGTTTGAAACAATCTCCGCGTGAATGGTTTGGAAAGTTCACTCAAGCCGTTAAAACTCAAGGGTTTAGACAGTCTCAAGCTGATCATACCATATTTTACAAACATACTTCTAGTGGTACACGTGCTATTCTCATTGTTTATGTTGATGACATTATTCTGACAGGAGATGCTCAGGATGAAATAGATTCTTTAAAAAGGTATCTTAACAGCAAATTCGAAATGAAAGACTTGGGATCACTAAGATACTTTCTAGGAATGGAGGTAGCACGAAACTCTTCTGGTATTTTTATCTCTCAACGAAAGTATGTGTTGGATTTATTACAGGAGACCGGAGTGTTAGGGTGTAGACCATCGGCTACACCCACAGTGGCTAACGCAAAACTGGACGGTGATGGAGGAAAGGATGTGGATCGTGAACGGTACCAACGTCTTGTTGGTAAGCTTATTTATTTGTCACATACGCGTCCTGATATTGCTTTTGCAGTAAGTATGGTGAGTCAATTCATGCATGCGCCAAAAATGCAACACTATGAGGCTGTGCTTCGGATCCTACGATACTTAAAGAGAACTCCTGGCATGGGGCTGTTTTTCGCAAAAAAGGAGGATAGAGACCTAAAGGTGTATACTGATGCAAATTGGGCAGGCTCACTAGTGGATAGGAGATCTACTTCTGGCTATTGCACCTATGTATGGGGAAACTTGGTTACATGGCGTAGCAAAAAACAAACGGTGGTGGCAAGAAGTAGCACGGAAGCAGAGTTCCGGGCATTGGCGCATGGAATGTGTGAAGGGATTTGGTTGAAGAGGCTGTTGGAGGAGTTACGTGTTACGATCAATGGGCCAACTCGGTTATACTGTGACAATAAGGCTGCTGTAAGCATTGCTCATAATCCTGTTCATCACGATCGTACTAAGCGTGTCGAAGTAGATCGTCACTTTATTCGAGAAAAAATTGATGACAAAAGTTTCACTATGATTTATATTCCTACCAAACAACAAGTGGCGGATGTGTTAACAAAAGGACTTCACAGGCCGGCCTTCGAGGGACTAATTAGCAAGCTGGGCATGAGCAACATCTACATTTCAGCTTGAGGGGGAGTGTGGGAACCCTCTTGCCGTGATTGATGCAGCCGTACTAAACACTAGGGGCATCAACCATGGAAAACGGCAGCAAGAGTTTAGGCCATGATGAATTGTTTGTAATTATTGTATGTTGTAAATGAGATGCTTAATTGTAAGAGGAAATTAAGGGTAGTTAATAGGAAGATTTTCAGTTTTGTAAAGGTAGTAAATAGGGGCTTAATGACCGGTTTTTATTGCATTGAAGGTAGGAGGATAATATCCCTTTAATGATGGGATGAATAGTAAGAATTGTATATATTCTGTAACACTTTTATGGAAAGATCAATGAAGGAAAATTCAGTTTCCTCACAAATCCTGCTGGCCGAAAATACTCACAAGAAGTCAAACTCCGTGCAGGTAAAAGAAGAAGCACAACAGCTGGCTCTAGTTTTTGAAACTGTTGGGGCTTTCAAAGTGAAGCGCAAAGGTGGAAAAGGAAAGCAGATTTTCGGAAGGTGACTCATTTCCACAGAACTAAACACTCAATCTTTCCACCAGTTTGTAATCCTTCTCTCTCAATGTTTCGGAAGATAACTCATTTCTACTTCTTTTTGTTGCAGTGTTACTGCCCAAGATCTTGTTGACATAATAAAGGCGCAACTGCAGAGGTACTTGCTAAACTTTGCGTGTTACAATACGCATGTGAATGCTTGCTTATTTCCTGTTTAAAGAGTACTGAATCTATAGTAGTTTGTAAATTTATGTTGCGTTTAATAACATCGGAAATATTTAAGTTTGTTCTCAACTCTATTAAATGCTATTGAGCCCCAGAAAAATAAGAAAGCAGGAGGAAAAAGGGTGTAGGATGTGGGAAGGTCTGCAATACGTCCTTTTTTGTGTAGTACAAGGAAGCTTATGAGGATTTTATCTATTCATGGCAGTAATGCTTTTTTGGTTTTGTTTCAATTTTTTCCCCAATTGGTGTCTTTTTAAATATTCCACTTGAAACAATAAGTGCTCAAATCTTTCATTGTGGTTTTAAATGAGAACAAGAATGGTCAAGATATCATGCCAGTGTGAATCCAGTGTTGGATTTTTCTTCTCTTCTCTCCCAATATTTTTTTTTCCTTTCCCATTTTTTGCTGGCTGAGATTTGATGGAATGGAATTGACATGAAGAATCTTGAAGGACATAGGCATGGTCAAATTTGATTTGCACCCTCTTAGCTTTTCTTAATTGTAGTACGGTGGCCTATCAGGCAGAAAAAATAGCAAGAACATGTACAAAACACGACACAAACATACATGTGAACATAAACGCATACGTGAAACACTTGAAAACATGCGTGTTAATAAACAAAACACAGATAAATAGTCAAATGAATGGATGGGAACTCCGATTTAGCAACCTAATGTTAAGGTCTTGTCAACTATTTCTGGAAAAACTACCAGAATTTCCTAGAGTCTAAAATGTCAGTGTAGATTTCGAAAAGAATTCTTCAAGGGAGGGGGCAAACCCCCTCCATTTCCGCTCCCCACCCCCCTCTCTCACTTGCACCACCTTTTATCCTGGAATCATCCACCAAACTTCGGTTGGAACGCTTGAATATTGAAAGGAATTAAAGAACAGGAGGAATTCTTAATTCACTGGCAGTTATAGAGGTCGGGACTGGTTTAAGGTAGAGAGAGAGAGAATGATACTTCTGAGATTAACTTGTTTCTTTATTTACAAAACAAAAAGAGAAAAGAAAAGAAAGAAAGGTTGCTTCTTTTGAATAAATGTGCCATCTGCCATAAAATGATAGTTCATTCATTTTTAAGGCATCTGGGATAAATGAGGCAACAGTATTTGTGGTTGGGGGAGACCGTAGAGTGTTGAAACCACAAGAGGTCAAATTTTCAACATAGAGGTTGACATAGTTTGATGACACCAGATGGTTCCATATGTAATTTCACCAAAAAAAAAAAAAAAAGATTACGTGAAGTATAATAACCATCTTGCTTTCCAAAGTTAGGCTCAACTGGAGAAAAATTATAAGATAAAGGGTACTTTAACCTTTTGCCTACCAGAAAAATTCCAAACCTCTCAGAGCACCTGACCTTTCTATTCCATCCGCCCTTCCAAGGCATTGTTGCCTGTTGTTGAATCACTTGTTGGGTCAAGAAAGCTAGCAACACATTAGTGGTAGATCAAGGTATTCCATTTTTATGGGTAAAGACACCAGATCACTTGGATCAAGTTTTGCTGCAGCTCTTTCCTCTTACTAATCCAATATTACTAAATGAAGAATGTACCAGAACTTCAAAAATTACGATGTAGAATAATTGTGCGCTATGCTTTCTAATGGAAGAAATGTTACAAATTTGATTCTCAGAATAACTTTGCCTCATGGTAAGTTTAGCTTTCAGAAAAACCAGTGGCCCATAAGGGATTTTCTGCCCCCAGATCCTAGAGGATTAGCAGAGGTTTTGCATCATAAAAAAGAATGTTGTGTGAAAATTTCGTCTGGGTTACCTGGCCTTTTCTTAGCGTGCAGAAAATCTAGGAGAAGCAGCTTAATTGCTTTAGCCCTTTTACCATGTTACCTTTTCCATTTCTTATATTGATTAACTTTTCCTGAGAAATTTGGTGAGATAGAATTAAATCATCCTATGATTTGAAAGTTCTTTACCGTGCTGTCATTTGATGTTGACTTTTAGGGATGTGGATAAAAGAATTGTTTCTCTTCCTGAGATTCGGGAAACGGGAGAATATATAGCAGAATTAAAGCTTCATCCAGATGTGACTGCTCGAGTAAGAGTAAATGTCTTTGCCAATTAACGATCGGCACCTTCAGTGAAACATAAACATCAGATGGTAGATTTGCTATCATGAGACTGACTCGCTTATTAAGTACTTGAAGTTTGAGGATCGATTGCAGAAGACAGAAGAAACAAGCAGCAGGTTTATCATTTTGAGTGTAACCGTGATACTTCCATTAGAATTTGTGTTTAATGTCACGTATACTTGAACATTTGTTGTTATAGCATCAGTGGCTCGTAGATTAAATTTACGCCTTCTCCTTCTGTGCAGTCAGTCTTCTCATATTCCCTTCTCTTCGCCCAGAAGTAATTAGAGATGCTGAAGCCATCCTTCTTCAGCCCCAGTTTTTATGCAATTTGTCGTGTTAAGGATATTCCCATTGTTCTTAATTTCAGTTTGGTGCCTTCAAAGTTTTGCTAGTTCACCGTTCAACATAATAATATCAAACTGTAAGAGTTATTACATCTCTAGTTTCTTTCATGCCAGATTTGATTTTCACTTAGCGTCCTACTTATGAAATGAACTCATTGTGATCTGAAATATAAATTCTCTCATTCATTTATAGTACCAGAACATTGAAGTCCCCCCCCCCCCTCTTTTTCTGTGCCTGAATATTTATCTTGCGAGTTAGGCTATTTGTTTCCAGGAACTTGCATTGTCTGACTCTCTTTAGCAAGGTTCACTTCAGTGCCATATGGAGGCTATCCATCAATGGGTTTTCAAATACTAACATGTTCGTAAGTTTTATTGGAGGTGCTTCTGTTTGTAGTAAGGCATACATCTTTTTAAAAAATGGCTGCATTTAACGTTATGTCAGAATCATTTTGCCAACCGGAATCCTTTTTAGGTCTCCGGTCTTTCGGCATAAAATGGGATTTCCTTTATTTTGTCCGACATATTTTTCTTTTCTTCTGACTCTATCAAGGATCTTTTCTCTTCATATGTTTGAAGGATTTTAAGTGCGTAAGCTGAGAGCTTATTGGAAGACCTGAATGATAGGAAAAGAGGAAATAAAGCAAAAGAAACAGACATGCAGTTGGGTGGTTTGGACTTTAGACCAACAGTTGGGTGGTTTGGACTTTGGACTGCATTTCATGCTGCCCCGCTGTGTTAATTTCTTGCTTATCTATCTTCGACAACTTGTTATTAGTTCATTGGATTTCCAATGATTTGGACTTCTACCCACTTGTTATTAGTTTATTTGCATGTATGCTGTCATGATGACTTAAGTACGTGACCTGGCCGTGAGGCCTGATGTTATAGGCATTCGTTTGTCTAAATGGCACTAACCCTCCAATATCATATGCTTATATATAATATGATATGCATAAAGCTTAAAGATGAGAAACAAACAGAAGATGGATCATCTTCATGGCTGAATGCTGATTTATCTCCATTCTTGGGATTTGAGGCTTAGCAATTTGATCACTTGTCGAATGTTTGAGGTTGAAGTTTGAAGTTGAACTCTGACATATCCTTGTTGGAGATTTAGATGCACTAAGCCTCACTTTAGAATAATAAGTGTAACATCATTGTAACCTGCTACCTCAGCTCAGAGTATTTGGATCTCAATTACCAATTACGCCCTCAAACTTTCAAAGGTTCTGTGCCTAGCTTCTACAAGTAATTCATCAAATTCATTTCCAGTTACAACATAATCGTTGCGATAAAACAGAATTAAATCTATAACGGCGATTAATTTTTGTCATTCGCATATTCGATGGCCATATGTGATATCACAAAAACTGTTAGACAAAATTGGGTTAACTCGAATCATTTCTAATCATAAAAGCATGTTGAGCAGCCATCTTTGGCTTAGTTACGATTAGGTTTCATTAATTAAAAATAAAAATTATTGGGCTTATAATCATATACGTAACCAGTAGTTGATTTTAGGTTTTTAAAGCATTCAATTTTGACACCGAATAAATAAAAAACTAATGTTTAAGGTGGGAGTAAAAATTGTTGAATTAGGGGATGTGGCTCTTTGAAAGAACACTGTGTTAATACCACTTGTGTGAAAATCACATTGGTTATGAAGGAAAGAATTGTCACCAAATATACCTAAGGTTGGGGCTAAAGGTGCTCCCTTTGGGCATAGCACTTATGCAGAAGGAGGACTCAGGCCCATCAAATTGATCACTCATGGTCGCCCCCGGCTGTCTAAGTTACTTCTAAAGTTTATGGTTTTATAAAAATTTCCTTCTTATTATCTATATAAAATAATTTTTAGAAGGGCTTCAACCCTTGTCTCCACGGCCCAATCCTTCCCCTCTTCACGGCCCATTTCGCGGTCAGACCTCTCTGTATGCGGTTCAGGCCTCTGACCCACAGCTCGATCAGACAGTTTCTTCTCCTCAACAGAACTGAGGATAATATCCTCTATTCTAACCTGCTTTATGATTTTAAATCGTAGTTGTGATTTGTTATAACAAACGCGTAGTTGTTTCTATTTAAAGCTCTTATATAAGCTGAACAACCTCCTTAAATTGCCTATAAAAGGCCTACCATGGCTGATCATTTCTACACACATAAAATTCTCTCTTCTTCTCCTTTGCATATTACATTCGCATCCATATAGCAAGATAGTTTGTCCGTTTTGAAGAGAAGACAGATCCCTGAAATTCAGACTGCTGTAATGCCATTCACCTGTATGCCATTCATCTGAACAGGTGCCGTTGTATCTTAGTAGGTGGTTGCCATTACTGGTTGGGCACAGTAGACCGGAACAATTCAATTTAAAGGCCAAGAGTCCTAAACTCCTTCCGGATTTGCATATCATTTTTACCGTATTCTGTTATTTTTCATACTGGTTTGGATGATGTGATTTATGCGAATTAAATACTAATAGTAGTATTTAGTTTTATATACAGTACAATATGAATATTTCCAAGAAACCCTACTCTCTTCACTTCTTGGTATGCAAATGTATCTTTGATTGCAATCCATTTTAAATACGAGAGAATCCCCACCTTTTTTTTTGCAAAAAGGATCCGTCATTTCTATATCATGGAAAAAATTTCAACATACATGATAACGTCTGCTATGTTACTCCCTACTATTATTTTCAGTATATGCAGTATTTACACAACAAGCAACGAACAATTTTCTAGTCTTCCAGAGAAATTCACGGCAGACTTGCCAAACATGCGGGAGTTGAGTTGTGCCACCATGTACGACCTGATTTTGCCAAAACTAAATTCAGTGTATTGCTTCATGAAAGATGTACCTCCATTCTGTATCTGTATTACTGTGTTGCTTCGAATCGGTCACATTTGCCAGAAGCCATGCCTTGATGTCATCGACCCTCACGAAGGATGTCCACATAGTCGGGTCTATAAGATTTCGCTATACTTTAATAGCCCACGAGCAATCACGAAGTGCATGTCTCGTATCTTCTCTTGGACGGCCACAAAGACGACATCGAGGGTTTGGTGTAATATGCCTAGAGAAGAGAAAGTGTGCACTCAGAATGTAATCGTTGTGTACCTGCCAAAGAAATATGTTCAACCGCAAAGGTCCTTTCATTGCCTATATGGAATCCCATTCACAAGTAGCGGCTGGAATAGTGTGTGAGATCTGAAGCTTGTACACGCTTGATACCGTAAATCTACCAGATGATGTGCCAATCCACGTTGACTGCTTCTGTGCTCCAGAATTCAGTATATTTGATGACTCTAGGCCTGCACGTAGAAGTGGGAGGGAGGATTTAATGTGCCTTTATAAGACTGAGGTTTTTACCTTGAACTTCCCGTAAATACATTCCCGTATTTGTATAACCTGAACCCAAAGAATGTCGGGCGGAGTCAAAATTTGCCAGCCAAGTTTGGCAAGCATGACCAGGTTCATATCTCTCAACCATTTAATTCCCAAACCACCTCTATCTTAGGCCGACAAATTTTATCCCACGAGCACCAATGGAAGGACTACACTGGTCATTGTCATCGCAGAAAAACGGCATGTCAGCTTATCAATCTCGTCAAGTAGGCCAGCAGGTAGGCGCACGGTTTGCATGGCATAAGTGGGCATCAAAGACACTACGCTCTGCTTAAGAGGTACTGGGCCGCTTGTGACAAATATTTCACTTGCCATGCTCCCAACCGAGACCTGAATTTATCGAGAATGTATGCGTATGATTTCTCCCCCCCCACGTCCAAATAATAATGGCATGCCGAGGTAGGAGCCAATGTCAAAGGTGCATTGGAGTCCTAGAAGTGCAAAGGCTTCTGGGACAAATTGATTTGCAATATCCTTGGATATCAATACTTGTGATTTTTTAACACTAACACTTTGGCCCGATGTATAACACGATTCCCGCAAAATATGCTCCATCACTTCAGCTTGCTGGTTAGTGGCAACACCAAAGAGTAAAAGGTCATTGGCAAAGAACAAATGAGATATGCTAGGTCCCGACCGTGATGTATGCGTGGGAATACATTGTAGAACCTGTATAGCACCACTAGAATGGAGGGGGGATTGAATAGTGAGTGTGGAAAATTCGGTTTTTAAAATTTTTTGGACCAAATAACTCACTTTTGAAAACAGTTTCTGTTTTAATATCCTGATTTGATTTATCTAGATAACCTAATTGTAGACCTCCAAAAATTATAAAATTTGTTAAAGATGTCCTCACAGATGTTATGAGTGTCTCACAAAAATTTCAGATTAAATTTCCAAGCCTAACCCCTTGAAAACACATTTTTGCACAGATTGCGTCAATCTGTCAGAAACTGCTATCCGAAATGAAAAACGTTCATTTTTGCACATTTTTGTGATTTTTGAAAAATGTTTGCTATTTTTCTCGTGAGTATGAAAACGGTGCAGTAAACTGGAAACTGAAAGCAAAAGTGCTGAAAGTAAATAACACCGAGATTTTTATACTGGTTCAGTTAAAACAACATACTCCAGTCTTCAAGGACACCTTCCTCGGTATTCACTAATCACAAATAGCACCTTGACACAAGAGTGACTGGAGTTAAACACCAACACCACCCTTTTACAATCAAACAAACAAACACAACAACACGAACACCATCACCAAACAAATGAAGGTTTGATCACATCTTGATCAACCTTTTACACGAGATGAACGCATGTGGGTGGTTTATACAAAGCCTATATAGTATGTGGAAGATATGTATGATAGGCTTGAGACTAAGAGCAAGAGAAAAGAATGGGAGAAGAAGAGAGTAGTCTTGCTTTGAACTTGTAAGAATATGCACTTTTCTTAGCCTTGCTTGAATTATCTTTGCCTCAATTTATAGTTTGTTGGCCGCCCACCTAGGGTTGGAGTCTTCCTTGAAAATTGTCTTGAATACCATTGGAAGATTACTTTGTATAAATAATGACACAACCTTACTTACTTGGAGTAACGCGATTGGACGAATAACTTGTCTTTGCCTAGTTGTCACTTCTTGATAGGCTATCTTTAATCCACCTTGGCACTCCTTAAATGAGCTGGAAGTTCTTCTTAAAAACCTGAAACACATGCTTAAAATCAAGGTGGTTAATTTCCAATTAATCATGGTATGATTCCCCCATAATTTTGGAAGAAATTGGTGCAAGATTGAATGATAAAAATCGGCCAAAAGAGAAGCCATGTGCTGAAATTTCAGCATGCGGTTTATTTGAAATGTTTCCTTGTCTGTTACCCTCTTCAATGTCACCAATCATGTGTGGTATATCCTCCACAAATTAAAGTGCCAAATAAGCTCCACCTAGGCTCCAAGAAGGTGTCATAGGCATGTGATATTCAGCTGCACATGTGCTGAATTCTCTTTTGGTACATTTTGCCACATAATGATGCACAATCTTCACACACATGGTAAATTACAATCAGCCCTAATTTAATTTTTCTAGAACACTCTAATATGTCTTGAATCTGTAAAAAATGTCTAGATACATATGACATCAAGGCCAAAACGTTTTCATGTATCCCTAAGTGTAGAAAATCAAATTTTCGACTTTCGTCGCTTATGCGATTTTTTTCCGATTAACCTCAAACTTCTTAGACATGTAATATATATTATGTCACACATAACCTACATAAAATAAAGTGTATTTTCAGCTGCTATGGCTGATGTTCAAAAACGCCATGTGCCTTAAATAATGAGTTTGAATTTTCCACAAATTAAGGGTAAATTGTGGGTGATTGATGTGTGTAGACATTGTTTGACTTTGGGGCTAAATATGACACGTGGAGCATGAACGTTTTGATTATTTTTGGTGTATATAGGCTGGCCATATTTATATAGTAAGTACGTGACATGTCGGTGAAGTTTCGGTAGTTATCCGATACGACAATTTTTGGTTTATGACCTTGTGACATGTCGTTATAATTTTGATGTCACTATGAATTGTAATATATGATATGAGACCTGTATGTACTCATAAATATGAGGTATATATAATGGTGTGACGTCGACGTATGCTTATAATATATATGACGTGTTAGTAGAACGTTGGGACATATGTACATAGTGTGTCTTTAAAAAATTTGTATACGAAAGATATGTATGTATGTGGCATGTGAGTTTGAATGAGATGAGGAGACTTTCCATTTCAAGTTTGTTTTCATATAGCTTTCTCCAGATATGTCTTCATTTAATGAACTAGTTAGTTCATTAACTTAAGCACTTCACTTAATGAACTAGTATAAAGACAACAAATTTTTATCATATGATGTAAGCTTTAACACTTCATGGCACGTTAGTACGACAACATTATATATAAATATGTAAAGCATTTTTATCACTTGCATATATCAAGTAACACTTATTTCATGCATTCCGCAAGCACGTAACATTTAAATCATGCATTTTCAAATCACTCAAACCCCGATTTCTCAACAATCTCCCCCTTTTGATGATTTGCAAAATAGTATTTAATCATGATTTAAATGTGATCGCTCCCCCTACAATTATGCACAAATTTAAAATTTAAATTTCATAATATCATGCTCCCCCTTAAATCATGCTTCTCTTCCCATTAAATCATGCTTTTCTCTCCCTCTTTATTTTGTAAATGTAATCAAAAGTATAAGCAAGAATGGAAAGAAATAGCAGTTTATAGCATATCAACAGAAAGCATGCCTAATTTTGAGCGTAAATTTTCATACGTGCCTTGATTAAGTGCTTTTGTGAATATATCGGCTACTTGTGCTTCAGTACGGACATGTTCTATAACGATATCACCACTATTTACAGAATCATGAAGAAAGTGATATTGTACCTCTATACGTTTTGCTTTAGAATGTAAAACAGGGTTCTTAGACAAGTTAATTGCACTCATACTATCACAATATATAGGGATGCAATTTACAACTATTCCAAAATCTGATAGTTTTTATTTTAGCCATAATAGTTGTGTGCAACAAAGAGTAAGTGCCATGTATTCTGCTTCAGTGGTAGATAATGCTACACTAGCTTACTTTTTTGAAAACCAAGATATGAATTGTCGATGAATTGACATGTACCTTTTGTGCTTTTTCTATCTATTTTACATCCGCTATAATCCGCATTAGTATAGGCATGCAAGTTGAATTCACGGTTTTTATCATACCAAATTTCTAATGTGGGAGTATGCTTAATGTACCGAAATATCCTTTTTACATCATTATAGTGTGACACTTTAGGGTTCCTTTGAAAACGAGCACACATACAAATACTAAACATGATATCGGGTCTACTTGCAGTAATTTTTACATCATTATAGTGTGACACTTTAGGGTTCCTTTGAAAACGAGCACACATACAAATACTAAACATGATATCGGGTCTACTTGCAGTAAATAAATCAAAGAACCAATCATAGACCTATACAAACCATTATCAAAGTCTTTCCCATTTTCATCTTTATCAAGTTTAATGGTTACACACATAGTGGTGGGAGATGGTTTTAAGTTTTCAAAGTTAAACTTCTTTATCATATCATTTACGTATTTAACTTGACTTATATGTATGCCTTTACTAGTTTGCTTAATTTGCAAGCCAAGAAAATAATTTAACTCACCAACCATAGACATCTCGAATTCGGATTAGTTCCACACATCTTTTCTTATGAATTGATTTAGTTCATCATACATAGCGTCAATCCAAGAAGAATTATTCAAAGCATCAAACACATTCTTGGGTTCTATTTCAGATACCATAGCATGGAATTGATTTATTTCATCTTGATTTATTCTTCTACGTGGTCGTACACCTTATGTTATGTCGCCTATGATGAGGCTGTGTGGGTGATCCCTATGCCATCTTGGTTGATTATTTTCTAAGTTTTCATGCATTTCTAGTATGTTGTGTTCGTCATGTACGATATTTTCTTCTATATCATCTAACACGGGCTTCAGTTCAAAATCATCATCATATTATTTATTTATTTCATAGTCACCAATTTCATTAAATTGCACATGAATAGATTCTAAAATCTGTCTAGTGATAGGATCATAATATCTATATGCCTTAGAATTCAAAGAATATCCAACAAAGATGCATTCAATGGGTTTAGACTCAAATTTATCTAGATTATGTTTTGTGTTTAATATATAGCATTTACAACCAAACCCACAAAAATAGTCAATCTTAGGCATGCCATCATTCAAAATTTCATAAGGGGTTTTGTTTATTTTCTTTCTAATCGTTAATCGGTTAACTATATAGCATGCACAATTTACGGCTTCTGCCCACAAAATTTAGACAAATTATTTTCACATAACATGATTCTTGCAATTTCTTATAATGCCCTATTCTTTCTTTCTACTACTCTGTTTAATTATGGTGTTCTATGTGGTGAAAACTCGTGTTTAATACCTTTTTCTTCACAAAATGCAATCATGTCCTTATTTTTAAATTCGCCGCCTCTACCGCTTCTAATCTTTTTCACATTTAAACCATATTCATTTTCAAGTTGTTTTATTAATTTAGCAATCTCAACGGCACTATCATCTTTATTTTCAAGAAATAAAGTCCATGTATAGCAAGAAAAATCGTCAACGATAACACATGCATAATGTCGCATGTAGGATCTGCAAGGCACCACTAGAAGAGGGTGTAGCGCCCCGACCCGGGCAGCGGAATCCGAACTGGTGCACCCGTCGTAGCTTACTGAGAAGACTACAAGACGGCTCATCTCTCGATTACACATTATCAATGACGTCAGAGAAATAAGTGCGGAAACACGTATCTCACAAATCTAAACCATCAAATCTGAACCTCAACGTATAAAGTAATTTACAAAAGAGTATCATGAAAACCAACTAAATCCTCAAACGAATGAAAGAAACTGAAACAATTGACAACAACCCCAACTGTCTCCCAACATGTCTCTAAGTATCCCATTCAGCCCACTCGCCATCGTCTTCTATGAAGATCATATCGTAACTAGGCTCATCTGCAATGATAAAATTAGTACCCTTAGCGAAAAACGCTAGCAAGTAACCCGCTTATAAGACATACGGGATCAACACATGGCAAGACATGAGTAATATGTAATTCAAGGGTAATGGGCCACATATCTTGTGTACTTTCAAGAGCATATATATATATATTTAACAATACAAGAACATAAAACAGTAATTCTTAACCATTAACAATTACCAATCATTCAAGCCACATAACAATCATCCCAACTGACTCACGTGATGCATGACAAAATATGCACTACACTACACAATCACAAATGCATGAGTAATTTCTTTTCAAAATAGTGCAATGCATGTCACAATGTCCGGTCTCATAACTTTATACCCTGTAACGCACCCCGACTTATATTTCCATCCCGGTTAACGTTACAGACAACTTTATACCCTGTAATGCACCTCGGCTTATATTTCCATCCCGGTTAACGTTACAGACAATTTTATACCCTGTAACGCACCTCGACTTATATTTCTATCCCGATTAACATTACAGACAACTTTATACCCTGTAACGCACCCCGGCTTATATTTTCATCCGGTTAGCATTACAGACAACTTTGTGCCCTGTAATGCACCTCGGCTTATATTTCCATCCCGATTAACATTACATGCCACCTTCGCAAACTTGTGCCGAAGCACAGCTCTTTTCAAAACAATATGCAAATGCAAGTTCCATGATGCAAGACTCCTCATTTCAATCACATTCTTCGTTCACACAATTCAAGTCACATTCAATATCAATCAATCACACATGATTCCCCTCACTTACACATTCGAGCTTACGCTTCAAGTTAGGTCATCAACACTTAACATTGATTCTAAAACTCAAAGACTAATGTGAAACCCTCACATTCCTTCATTGAACTCTATAAGACCTCATACGTTCATTCCTAACCCCTTAGGTCATTCACGTTGAAATCCGATACGAATACCCTACGAAATCTCCACGTTTGATTCACCATCCTAAGTCGTGTTCCCAAGACTTAAACTAACCTCAATCTTGTCCTAAGAAGTCCCTAAGGTCACCCAAGTGGATCCCCTAGCTTCCCTCTTTCTTCCCTTACTTTCCCACATAATTGGTTGACGTCATACCCTGACGTCGATCGATCGACGTACATCATACCCTGACGTCGATCGATCGACGTACGTCATATCCTGACGTCGATCGATCGACGTCCATCTGAGGCACGTCGATCTCTCACTCAATCTACGTCGATCGATCGACGTCCATCTGAGGCACGTCGATCTCTCACTCAATCTACGTCGATCGATCTACGTCCTTCTGAGGCACGTCATCCCCTCACTTACTATACGTCGATCGATCGACGTACGTCATACCCTGACTTCGATCGATCGACGTCCTCGTTCCAGAACTCCATTCTGCAGTTTTCTGCAGAAATTGCAGAAATAACCCCCAATTCGATCCCAACTTCCTTCAAAACCATTCCAAGCCTATTATCCACTATCAATCCATCCTTAATTCACCCAAGACAACACCTTTAACATACGATTCACGGATTCAAGCCTAGCACTCAAGTAATCACCAAATCAAGCCCAAAAATCTAATCTTTTCACTCTCCATTCCCTTCAACCGCAATTATCAACAAAGTAGGGTTCAAGGGATTGGGATTTACATGATCTCACATAAACAACAAAAACAACAATGATTTCAACATATAATGGCCAAAATCCGAAACCAAAACACATAAAGCACATATAGATTCACCGAAAGAAATTACTGCATGGTGATCCAATTTTGATATCAAAAATAGGCCTTTTTCCTTCACAAAACGTAAGAACTTATAAGAAAGTTACTTGCCTTTGATTACTTGGAGAAGAAACGAAGAACGAATGAGGAACGGATTGAAGATCTTGAGGTTTTCTTCTCTAGGGTTGCAAAGGTGAGAGGAGATCGCTCAATGAACTAGAGGGGGCGGTTTCTCTGCGTAAAATGAGAAAACTGACGTTCTGTCAGTTTTTATATGGAAAGGGTGAAATTTGGAGTTTCTAATATTATCTCATTTATCTTAAAGGATAAATTCCTAATATTTAATTCCAAAATTAAATACTACTTAATTCCATATTTAATCCTTTCCATAAATTCCATTTAATCCTAATACTTAATTCTTAATTCATTATCATTTATTTTTCTTAACCTATTTAATTTCCGTTTATCCTTTACTTATTTTACGGAGGGTGCGGGGCATAACATTCCACCCTCTTTACAAAAAGTTTCGTCCTCGAAACTGGCGTACCTTATTGGAAGAGGTGTGGGTATAGCCCCTTCATTTGCTCCTCAAGCTCCCACATGGCTTCCCGCTCCGTATGATTACTCCATTGAACTTTGACATACGGAATTATGTGTCTGCGTAGGACTTGATCCTTCCTATCCACAATCTTTATTGGATGTTCTTCGTATAAGACATCTTCTTTAACATCCAATGGTTGAGCTTCAAGGATATGGCTCGGGTCCGATACGTATTTTCTTAGTTGGGACACATGAAATACGTTATGGACTTGGGACAAGCTCGGAGGCAAGGCTAATCTGTATGCTCTTTCACCAACTTTACCAAGCACTTCGTAAGGGCCAATATATCTAGGGCTTAACTTACCCTTTATTCCGAATCTTACAACTCCCTTGGTGGGCGAAACTCGTAGATAGACCTTTTCACCTTCCTCAAACTCCAAGGGTCGTCTTTTAGTATCGGCCCAACTCTTATTGTGATATTGAGCCACCCTTAGCCTATCTCTTATCACTTTGACCTTCTCAATTGTTTGTTCAACCAATTCTGGTTCAGTGATTGTCCTTTCCCCAACTTCATCCCAACAAACTGGGGACCTACACTTACGTTCGTATAAGGCTTCAAATGGTGCCATGCCAATTGCACTGTGATAGCTGTTATTATATGAAAACTCCATCAACTTCAGCATGCTATCCCAGTTTCCTTTGAAGTCCAAGGCGCATGCTCTCAACATATCCTCCAAGGTTTGGATGGTTCTCTCGGATTGTCCATCCGTTTGAGGGTGGTACGCGGTACTCATTCTCAGCTCGGTACCCATTGCCTTTTGGAATGCTCTCCAAAACTTAGAGGTGAACTTGGGATCACGGTCCGACACAATGCTGACTGGGACTCTATGCAAGCTCACAATGTTATCCACATAGGTGTTGGATAGTTTCTCATACGAGGTACCATGTGGCATGGCTATGAAATGGGATGTCTTTGTCAAACGGTCTACAATCACCCAAATCATCTCATTCCCATTTCTGGTTTTGGGTAATCCCATCACGAAGTCCATAGTCACGTGTTCCCACTTCCATTCTGGAATCTCTAGTGGCATCATTAAACCACCAGGTCGTTGATGTTCAGCTTTAACTTGTTGACATACCAAACACCTCTCAACGTATTCCGCGATGCTTCTTTTCATTCCCATCCACCAATAATTCCTTTTAAGGTCCTTATACATCTTTGTGCTGCCGGGGTGGATAGATAACCTTGAATTATGAGCTTCGCTTAGCAACTCTTTTCTAAGCTCATCATGATTAGGTACGCACAACCTATTTTGAAACCTTAAACTTCCATCTTCTCGCAATTGGAAATCCTTTACTGGTTCCGTAGTCAATTTGTCGCGGGTTTCTTTCAGTGTTGTGTCACCATACTGTGCTTCTTTAATTCGGTCTACCAAGTCTGGACTGATAGACAAGGTCGTAAGAACATTCGCCACTGAATCCACTACTTCGAGGTCAAACTCCTCGATCTCTCTTTCCAACGGAGACTGTCTCGCATGGCTGGACTTCCTACTCAATGCGTCCGCCACTCTGTTGGCCTTACCTGGATGATAGTTGATGGTTAGGTCGTAATCCTTGAGTAACTCCAACCATCTTCTCTGTCTCATATTTAACTCCTTCTGCGAGAATGAGTACTTCAAACTCTTATGATCAGTGAATACAACACATTTCTCTCCATATAAGTAGTGCCTCCAGATCTTAAGAGCAAATACCACAGCTGCGAGCTCCAAGTCATGCGTCGGGTAATTCTGCTCATATGGCTTCAATTGTCTTGACGCGTACGAAATAACTCGTTCATTTTGCATCAAGACACAACCTATAAACAGAAAGTTAATTCAAGACTAGCATATGTATACACAATGCATTAATTGTAATGGTGTACATACCTAGTCCTTTCTTGGACGCGTCACTATAGATCACGAAACCGTCGGTGCCGGAGGGTTGTGCCAACACCGGGGCTGTGGTCAATCTCTTCTTGAGCTCGGTAAAGCTCTGCTCGCATTCAGCAGTCCATTCGAACTTAGTCTTCTTCTGCGTAAGTCGACTCAATGGAACTGCTATCGTTGAGAATCCCTCAACGAACTTCCTGTGGTAGCCTGCCAAGCCTAGAAAGCTTCTCACTTCAGTCACGTTGGTAGGTCTTGGCCATTCCGTGATGGCTTCTATCTTTTTAGGATCCACAGAAATCCCATCTTCTGAAATCACGTGACCGAGAAAGGCTACACTTCTTAACCAGAATTCGCACTTGCTGAATTTGGCATAAAGCTTTTGTTGCCTCAAAATTTGCAACACCACTCTTAAGTGTTCAGCATGAGCTTGCTCGTTGGGGGAGTAGACCAAAATGTCATCGATGAACACTACTACGAATTGGTCCAACTGTTCTCGGAATATGGTGTTCATCAAGTCCACGAAGGCCGCTGGAGCATTAGTTAATCCAAAAGGCATCACTAAGAATTCGTAATGCCTGTATTGGGTCTGAAAAGCCATTTTAGGTACGTCTCCGGCTTTCACAAGCAGCTGATGATACCCCTGACGAATGTCGATCTTTGAGAACCAGCGAGCTCCCTTTAGCTGATCAAATAAATCCTCGATCCTTGGCAAGGGATATTTGTTCTTGATGGTAATCTTATTCAGTTCTCGGTAATCAATGCACAACCTAATACTGCCATCTTTCTTCTTTACAAATAGAACTGAAGCTCCCCAAGGGGATACACTGGGGCGAATCAATTTCTTGTCTAATAGCTCTTGAAGTTGTCCTTTAAGCTCCTCAAGTTCGGCTGGAACCATTCTATAGGGTGCTTTAGATATAGGCTCGGCTCCAGGTATCAAATTAATTTCAAACTCCACTTCCCTCGATGGCGGCACTCCCGGTAAGTCATCCGGAAATACGTCCTTGAATTCGTTGATCACCGGTATCTGATCTACAGAGGGAACTTCCTGCTTCGCATCTACTGCATACACCATAAATCCCTCTGCACCTTTCTGTAAGGCTTTAAAGGCCTTAATCGCTGTTAAGTATATCTTCTTTGGGCTTTTGTTAACTTGACGTTTCCTTGTACCGTTATTTCATTCCTCTCAGAGTTCTTAACAGTCACTCGTTTAAGTTTGCAGTCAATATTGGCATGATTCTTGGTCAGCCAATCCATGCCCAATATAACGTCGAAATCCTTCATCGGAATGGGAACCAATGTCACCGAAAACAACTTCCCATTCAACTCCAATTCACAATCTTTTTACTGGTGGTGAGAAACCAGTAATTGCTCGCCTGCTGCCTGCACCCTGAAGGGGTTCTCAAGCCACTCGGGTAAGCAGTCGAGTCCTTTGGCGAATCGCTTCAAGATGAAAGAGTGACTAGCTCCGCTATCAAACAATACGTTTGTAGGTACTTTATTAATTAGGATCACACCTAAACATGAAAGTGTAGTGCATAAAGGTTTCACATAAAACACATTTAATCATCAACTTAGAAGACTAAAATTCAACTTAAGCAACTATTATTTAACCTTAGTCGCACCTGTCACAACATTGGCGTCCTCCTGTACCTCGGCGTCCGTCATCGCTTGGACTCTCTCATTGGGCCTGCCTCTCTGCTGCTGGGCCGGCCCTGCTCCTGCTTGAGGCTTAGGGTTCCATTCGGGACAATCCTTAATCCTATGGCCCGCCTTTCCACACTTGAAGCATGCTCCGGTTATTTTCCAACATTCACCCACGTGTCTCCTCTGGCAGTGTGGGCATACTGCGGGTGCTTGACGATCATGCTGATTCTGTTGCTGTGGCCTCTGAGCCGGCCCTGCTTGTCCTTTCCTGGGAATCTTGACCCAACGTCCGGGTTTACCTCCACCCCTTGGCCTCTTGCCAGACTCCTCACGAGCTTCTCTCGGCTGTGACCTGCGCATGTCACTCTCCACACGGTAACATGCATCCAACATTTCTTTAAAAGTTTTCAAACTGGACCCCGCTATAGCCGTCCGGATGCGGGGGTTTAGACCTTCCTTGAACTTCAGCATTTTCATTCTATTGTTTTCCAATACCATGGGCGTGAATTTTCCCAAGGCATGGAATCTATCTGCATAATCGGAAACAGACATCCGCCCTTGTTCAAACTTGTCAAACTGCCTCATCTTCTCCAAAATGGCAGTCTCAGGCACATAGTAGTCCTTGTAGGCCTGTACGAATTGTCTCCACTGAATAGGAGGAGTCATCTTTGGCAGCATGCCATTCCACCAGGCATTAGCTCTGCCGATCAGCAATGGTGTGGCTACATCCACCTTGAGTTCTTCAGGCACTTGCACAAGCCTGAAGCACTTCTCCACTTCGTCTAGCCAGAACCCAGCCACCTCTGGGTCAGCGGTCCCTTCAAATTTGGGGCATGCATCTTCCGCATCTCCCCTATATAGTACCTGATGCCTTGTTGAGGGGGTGGCGGAGGAGGAGGTTGTTGTTGCTGCTAAGCAACCCCTTGAGCTATCACTGTGATAGCGTCAATCAGTGCTTGTGGTACTAGGACTGGTGGTGGTGGTGGAGGGTTCTCGTCCCCATTGCCACCATTTCCTTGATTATCTCGTCTGAGAGGCATTTTCTGCAAAATCAACGCTTATTAGCATTCAACAATTCCAAAAGTAAGTACTAAAGGCCCATATGCGTTGTACAAGGTGGAAGTCGTACGCTAAATAAAGTAACATTTATTGATTAACTTTTATCGCGCTCGCACACACTCATCCCAATCAAACTTACATATAGGATCACATACTTAGACCTAAAGATCAACTTATGGTGAAAATCATAACTTAAGACTCTACATGTCATAACCTAGGTCTCCGAGATAGATCTGAAGCCTAGGCTCTGATACCACCTGTAGCGCCCCGACCCGGACAGCAGAATCCGAACCGGTGCACCCGTCGTAGCTTACTGAGAAGACTACAAGACGTCTCATCTCTCGATTACACATCATCAATGACGTCATAGAAATAAGTGCGGAAACACGTATCTCACAAATCTAAACCATCAAATCTGAACCTCAACGTATAAAGTAATTTACAAAAGAGTATCATGAAAACCAACTAAATCCTCAAACGAATGAAAGAAACTGAAACAATTGACAACAGCCCCAACTGTCTCCCAACATGTCTCTAAGTATCTCATTCAGCCCACTCGCCATCGTCTTCTATGAAGATCATATCGTAACTAGGCTCATCTGCAATGACAAAAGTAGTACCCTTAGCGAAAAATGCTAGCAAGTAACCCGCTTATAAGACATACGGGATCAACACATGGCAAGACATGAGTAATATGTAATTCAAGGGTAATGGGCCACATATCTTGTGTACTTTCAAGAGCATATATATATATATTTAACAATACAAGAACATAAAACAGTAATTCTTAACCATTAACAATTACCAATCATTCAAGCCACATAACAATCATCCCAACTGACTCACGTGATGCATGACAAAATATGCACTACACTACACAATCACAAATGCATGAGTAATTTCTTTTCAAAACAGTGCAATGCATGTCACAATGTCTGGTCTCATAACTTTATACCCTGTAACGCACCCCGGCTTATATTTCCATCCCGGTTAACGTTACAGACAACTTTATACCCTGTAATGCACCTCGGCTTATATTTCCATCCCGATTAACATTACAGACAACTTTATACCCTGTAACATACCTCGGCTTATATTTCCATCCCGATTAACGTTACAAACAAGTTTATACCCTGTAACGCACCCCGGCTTATATTTCCATCTCGGTTAACGTTACAGACAACTTTGTGCCCTGTAATGCACCTCGGCTTATATTTCCATCCCGATTAACATTACAGGCCACCTTCGCAAACTTGTGCCGAAGCACAGCTCTTTTCAAAACAATATGCAAATGCAAGTGCCATGATGCAAGACTCCTCATTTCAATCACATTCTTCGTTCACACAATTCAAGTCACATTCAATATCAATCAATCACACATGATTCCCCTCACTTACACATTCGAGCTTACGCTTCAAGTTAGGTCATCAACACTTAACATTGATTCTAAAACTCAAAGACTAATGAGAGACCCTCACATTCCTTCATTGAACTCTGTAAGACCTCAAAAGTTCATTCCTAAACCTTTAGGTCATTCACGTTGAAATCCGATGCGAATACCCTACGAAATCTCCATGTTTGATTCACCATCCTAAGTCGTGTTCCCAAGATTTAGACTAACCTCAATCTTGTCCTAAGAAGTCCCTAAGGTCACCCAAGTGGATCCCCTAGCTTCCCTCTTGTAGGATCTTCAAGGCACCACTAGAAGGGGGGGGGGGTTGAATAGATGGTGCGGAAAGTGTGCTTTTTAAAATTTCTTCAAACTTGAACAATTCAAGTTCTGAAAACAGATTCTGTTTTCAGGACCAGTTTTAAAACGTTTTTAAAACTAGGTTAGAGGTCTCCAAAAATTATGAAATTTTGAGAGAACTTAGCCTCAGATGTTATGAGGGTCCCCTAAAAATTTCAAATT
Organism: Eustoma russellianum; assembly: GCA_036186865.1. Classification (NCBI taxonomy): domain Eukaryota; kingdom Viridiplantae; phylum Streptophyta; class Magnoliopsida; order Gentianales; family Gentianaceae; genus Eustoma; species Eustoma russellianum. Next base: position 8,558,390 of record AP025055.1, on the reverse strand, counting down.
AAAATTCAACCTGTAACCCCTTCAAAAACCGTTGGTAATCAGATTGTGCAAATCTGCCAGAAACGGTAGATGGTTTTGAAAAATTAATTCCTATTTGTGTGAACGTCCAAATGCTCTGAAAATTTGACCACTAACTCTTTATATACTATATTTGAATGGGTTGAAACAGTTTTGGAAAATTCTTTTGGGAAGTAGGTCAACTACAATCAAAGTCTCAACCTTTGCAAGTCTGAAAATCAGACTGCACTAGTCTCAGAACTTTTGATGTTTAATTGACTTATACTTGTCCAAAAGGGTTGCAACTTGTGCCAAATTAACCCTAGAACGTGTAAGTAGGTTTCTGGAAATTTTCGTAATTTTTGAAAATTGTTTACTATTTTTACGGATGCGAACAAGAAGGGTAAACAGTGCAGTAACTGAAAAGTAAATGCAGAAAGTAAATGGCACCAAGAATTTTATACTGGTTCGGTTATAAACAACCTACTCCAGTCTTCAAGGAACACCTTCTTTGGTTCACACTAATCACACACACGCAGTACACCTTACCGCAGGGTTGATAGAGTTACACCTAACTCCAACCCTTTACAAACCTTGTATTGTAAGTACAATTCACACGAACACCACCACCTTGCTAGAGTGAAGATTGATCACACCTTGATCAATCTTTTACAAAGATATATGAATGGTGGTTTATCTCAAGCCTATTCAAGATTGAAAGATATGAAAACAATAGGTTTTACAAGAAGAGAGAAAGAAAGAAGATGTAGGAGAAGAAGAGCTTGGCTATTTGATCTCTTTGAATTGCAATGCTTGTTGTTGTTTTGTTTGCTCTCCTCTTCTCTTTTTAATATTGCAGCCGTCCCCCTAGGGCTTCTCCCCTCTTGAAAATTGTCTTTTAAGTCCTTGAGAGAGTGTAAGACATCATTGTGACAATGCCTTGCTTACTTGGCATCTTCCTATTGGATCATCATTTAGTCTTCGCTTACTTGGCACCTCCTTATTGGCTCAATGTTGTCATCAAGATGACATAAAAAAAATCTGAGATATTCATTTTAACATGTGCCAAAAATCAATCACAAAATCATACCATAAATCAAGAATTTTCTCATAAATTGCAAGACCAAAAATTCTTCCATTTCTATGCCAAAAAATCGGCCATAACAATCTTGCCATGCTGAATTTTTCAGCATGTGCATCATGGGGATAAAGTTCAAATCATTTCCATTTTTCTTTGAATTTTTATCATAAAAATGAATCAACAACTTATGGTAGATATTGCTACCAATTAAGAAATGAACTTAGACATGTTTTGGCACTTAAATTCGGCCATCAAGATTGAACACATGCTGAAAAATTTCCAGCATGTATGATATGTAAAATATCACCATTTATTTATTTAAATTATATTCAACACCTTTCCATTTCTTCTTCCAATTAATCACATAAAAAAAGATGACAAAATATGTCACATTGAATAGAAAATTTCGGCCAGCTCAAGTTTAGTGTGCTGAAATTTTCAGCATGTGACATAAGAGAGATATATGTTGAATTCTTACCATTTGTAGCTTTTCTCTTCAATTCACCAACAATGTATGATTGATCCTTGACCAATCAATATGCCAACAAAGCTCCACATGTGCTCCAAATCAGCTGTATGTGACGTTATATGATATGTATACATGTGCTGAAATTTGTTTTTGTTAACTTTGTAAAATAGTGCACATTTAATAATACACACATGTAATATTCCAATCAGCCCTTAATTTAATTTTCTAGAACACTTTAAGATGTATCATATGTAAAAAGTGTCTAGATACGTGTCACATGATGTACAAGAAAAACGTTCCATGTTATGTGCGTAGAAAACCGAATTTTCGATATTTATCGATTACCCGATTTTTCTCTAATTTAAATTCCAACTTTTGCACATGTTATATATATTATGTTATGCATAATATATATAATATATACTTTAAATCTCAGCACTTGGCTGGTTTAAAGTGGTACCATTAGCATGTGACAAAATTAAACTTGGAATCTTCACATTTTGGCCTTAATGTGGAGTAATTTGTGTGTGCCAACATGGAAAGTATTTTTGGTTGAATATGTCATGTGTAGCACGAA
>AP025055.1:8496485-8556256 GCA_036186865.1 Eustoma russellianum | reverse complement strand
ATCATTTTTTGATGTATATGGGCTGGCCATTTATTTATGGCAAGTACGTGACACGTTGGCGAAGTTTCGGTATTCGCCCGATACGACAAATTTTGGTTTAGAACCTTTTATCGTGTTGTATTTGATTTGTGATCACCATATCTTATATCATATGATATAAGACCTGAATATACTCATAAATATGAGTTAAGTATAGTGGTGTGACGTTAACGTACGTACGTAAAATATATATAACGTGTCGGTAGTACGTTGGAATACATGTGTATGTGCCTTTTTCAAAAAAAAAACTGAAAATATATAATTTTTATGTATATGTGGCGTGTACATTAAAGATGTAGAGGAGGAGAAGACTTTCCTTCCTTAGCCTTGTTGCCTTTGTTCCTTTTCCAAATGAAGCTTCCTTTAATGAACTACTTAGTTTATTAAACTAAGTACTTCACTTAATGAACTAATTTAGTTCATTAATGGTGGCACCTGAAAATAGTATAAACACAACAAATGTTTTCCATATGATGTAAGCTTTAATGCTTCATGACTCGTTAGTACGGCAACATAATATATAAGCTAAATAAGGCAAGTAATGGCAAGTTATCATGCATACATGTACACATTTATATATGTTTATGCACGTTTATATATATGTATACATTCAAGACACTTATTTTGAAATCACTCAAACCCCCTTATCTTTACAATCTCCCCCTTTTGATGATTTTCAAAATAATTTGTGTACATGATTTAAATGCTACCTCTCCCCCTTGAATTGTGCGCAAATTTGAAATTTGAATTTCGAATTTCAAATCCGGCTCCCCCTTGATTGGTGCAATTAAGATCAATTAAGATCAATCAGTGTCTCTCTCCCCCTTAATGGTGCAATTAAGATCAATTAAGATCAATTAATATCAATCAGTGTCTCTCTCCCCCTTAAATCATGCTTTTCTCTCCCCCTTTATTTTGGAAAGTAAATCAAAAGATGCCTGTCAAAAAGAAAAGTAAAGCAAATAATGTCAAATCAAATCATATCAACGGGAATCATGCCTAATTTTGAGCGAAGAGATTCATATGTGGCTTGATTTAAGGCCTTTGTAAATATATCCGCTACTTGTGATTCTGTGCGTATGTGATCTATAACAATATTACCATTGTTAACGTGATCACGAAGAAAGTGATAGCGAACTTCTATATGCTTAGCCTTAGAGTGTAACACGGGGTTCTTAGACAAATTTATTGCACTCATACTATCACAATATATAGGAATTTTATTTACGGTAATTCCAAAGTCCGAAAGTTGTTGTTTTATCCACAACAACTGTGTGCAACAAAGGCTAAGAGCCATGTACTCCGCCTCAGTAGTGGACAAAGCAACACTTGCTTTTTGGAAAACCATGAAATAAGGGAATTTCCTATAAATTGACAGGTTCCGCTCGTGCTTTTTCTATCTATTTTGCAGCCACCATAATCTGCATCAGTGTAAGCATGTAAGTCAAATGTAGAATCCTTATCGTACCAAATACCTAAGGTGGGCGTGTGCTTAATATAACGGAATATTCTTTTTACCGCATTTAAGTGTGACACCTTAGGTTCACTTTGAAAACGAGCACACATGCATACGCTAAACATGATGTCAGGCCTACTAGCAGTTAAATATAGCAAAGAACCTATCATAGATCGATATAATCCATTATCAACGTCTTTACCATGTTCGTCTTTGTCTAATTTAGTAGTGACACTCATATGGGTGGGGGATGGTTTCAAATTTTCAAAATTAAACTTTTTGATCATGTCATTAACATATTTCGCTTGGCTTATATGAATTCCTTTACTCGTTTGCTTAATCTGCAAGCCAAGAAAATAATTAAGTTCACCAACCATAGACATTTCAAATTCAGATTTCATGCAATTTTCAAAATCTTTAACAAGTCTATGTGAGGTAGAGCCAAAAATAATGTCATCTACGTAGATTTGAATAATAAGTAAATCTAATTTTTCTTGTTTCAAAAATAGTGTACTATCTATAGTACCACGTTTAAAATTATTTTCTAAAAGGAAAGTAGCAAAACGATCATACCATGCTCTCGGTGCTTGCTTTAGGCCATATAGTGCCTTCTTTAGTTTGTACACGTGATCTGGATGTTTCAAATCTTCAAAACCGGGTGGTTGCTTCACGTATACTTCTTCTTGTATGAATCCGTTTAGGAAAGCACTTTTTACATCCATTTGATATAATTTAAAATCTTTCATGCAAGCAATAGCAAGTAATAGTCGTATAGCTTCTAGACGTGCTACGGGTGCGAATGTTTTATCATAGTCAATTCCTTCTTCTTGATTATATCCTTGTGCAACAAGTCTCGCTTTATTTCTAACAACCTTTCCTTCTTCATTCATTTTATTCCTAAATACCCACTTTGTGCCTATAATAGTCTTATCTTGTGGTCGTGGCACTAAATCCCATACATCATTTCTAACGAATTGATTAAGTTCGTCATGCATAGCATCAATCCAAGATGAATCACTCAAAGCATCATGCACATTTTGGGCTCAATTTCAGAAATCATAGCATGAAATTCATTTATTTCATCCGAAGTGATTCTTCTACGTGGTCGCACACCGTGAGTGAGGTCGCCTATGATGAGATCATGTGGGTGATCTCTATGCCATCTTGGTTGATTATTTTCTAAGTTATCATGCATTTCTATATGATCATGCATTTCTAGTGTCTCATTCATATCATGCATATCAAAAGAATCATCCTCTTCATTCAAAACGGGTTTCAATTCAAAATCATCAGCATATTCCTTATCTTTATCAATCTCACCAAATTCATTGAATTTAACATGAATAGATTCTATAATTTGTCTAGTGAGAGGATCATAACATCTATATGCCTTTGAATTTATAGAATATCCAACAAAAATGCACTCAATTGATTTGGATTCAAATTTATCTAGATTATCTTTTTTATTCAAGACAAAACATTTGCATCCAAACACACGAAAATAGTCAATCTTAGGCATGCGATTATTCAAAATCTCATAAGGCGTCTTGTTTATTTTCTTTCTTATAGATAGGCGATTTACAATATAGCATGCACAATTTACGGCTTCCGCCCACAGAAATCTAGGCAATTTATTTTCGCAAAGCATAGTTCTAGCGATTTCTTGTAATGTACGATTCTTTCTTTCTACTACTCCATTTAGTTATGGAGTTCTAGGTGGCGAAAACTCATGTTTAATTCCTTTTTCTTCACAAAACGAAATCATCTCTTTGTTTTTAAACTCACCGCCTCTATCGCTTCTTATCCTTTTCACATTTACACCGTATTGATTTTCAAGTTGTTTAATTAATTTAGCAATCTCAACGGCGCTATCATCCTTATATACAAGAAATAAAGTCCAAGTGTAACGAGAAAAGTCATCAACAATTACGCATGCATAGTGACGCCCACCAAGGCTTGTAGTGCGACTAGGACCAAACAAATCGATATGCAATAGTTTTAATATTCTAGTCGTGCTTATTTCATTTTTCGGCTTAAGTGACTCACGTGTTTGTTTGCCTTTTATGCAAGATTCACACAACTGAAAGTTGTCTAAATCAAGCGTAGGCAATCCCCGTACTAGGTTCTTTCGTTGAAGTTTTTCTAATGTGGAAATGCCAATGTGTCCTAAACGTCTATGCCATAAATTCACATTGGGTTCATTTGACATAAAACACTTAACTTTAGCGTCTACTATATCATCCATAGATAGCGTAAAAATATTGCCTTCTCGTTTTCCTTTTAAAACGGTTTCTCCATTTTTATTTATTATGTTGCAATAAGGGTGAGTAAAACACACATTAAAACCATTGTCAACAAATTAAGAAATGCTAAGAAGATTGTAGGATAAGTTGCTTACCAAAAATACGTTGGAGATTTGGAGTGTGTTCGGATTACCAATCGTACCTTTTCCAATGATCTTGCCTTCATTGTTGTCTCCAAAGGTCACAGATCCGCCTTTTGTGACCTTCTTTAATTTGAAGAACAAGCTCGGGTCACCCGTCATATGCCTCGAGCAACCACTGTCAAGGAACCACTTTATTGATGTGTCTTTTGAAGTGTGGTCTCCCTGCAATGTGAAAAGGTGATTTAGGTACCCTTTTAATTTTGGGTCCTTTCGAGTTAGTTAATCACCTTTTGGTAAAGGTACCTTTCGGTACCCATACTTGGGTGATCCTTCTCGGTCTATCAAATGGCAAGAATGTAGATGAAGGTGCAATATAATAAACATGTGGTGCATGCACTTTGGGCCTTTGCCCAAGGACTCCTCTATACTTATTGAATGAAGGACGCTTTTGATATGTCCTTGTGTGTGTGTGCGTAGTGCGTGGATGCTATGTATTTTGTGTATGCATTGTTCTTCTCTTTTCATATCTATATGGTACAACGTTATATTTCACATGATATGAAGAAGTAGGGCGTGAGGAAGGGGGCGCTTTTTGCGTCATCTTAGACGCCACTTGCGGCTTAGGGGTGTCTAATTTCTTAGACACAACAAACTTGGTTGGTTTGATTGATACTTCGTTAGTATCAACGTATCCCAGTCCAGTTTTGTCGCTGTCATGCTTTTGTGATAATATGATACGATGCAGCATGTTGGACCCTGTGTCAAACTGTTTCATCATTTTCTCTAAATCGGTATTCCTTGATTTCAAATTTGAAATCTCAGATTTCATTTCATTATTTTGCGTGGTTAATGATGAAATCTCTGCTTTTAATGTAGTAATGACACGTGATGACTCTTTCTTTGAATCGCTTAATTGAGCGACAAGATTCTCGTTAGAAGACTCTAACAGTTTCTTGTCTTCAATTAATCGTTTCTTTTCTTTAGCGAGAGTCTTAGTGAATTTATGCAATTCTAGATACTGACTAAAAAGATCATCATAGGAAGGTTCAGAGTCAGAGTCAGAATCAGATGATACCTCATTAGATGCTTTGGAGGCAAAGCATACTTGTGCGGTCTCATCTTCGGTCTCAGTTTCAGAATCTGATGAATCACTCCAGGTGGCGGCCTTTAGAGCACGCTTCCTTTGTTTGGGTTCTGAGACGAGTCTATTTTTGGTCCGCTCCTTGTCAGGGTATTTAGTATTTTGCTTTTCTTTATTGGGGCAGTCATAAGATAAGTGTCCGAGTTTGCCGCATTCATAACATTTAACGTCTTTATCATTTGACTTGTTTTTATTTCTCTTAGTTGTAGTGCCCTTGTTTTTGTTTCTAAATGACCTTCTCATAAATTTTCTTAGTCCTTTAGCCAATAGAATTAGGTCATCATTTTCCGATTCGGAATCACTATCATCTACGTGATCGGGGGGAGGGGAGACGTATTCATTTGATTTAAAAGCAATAGCTTTACCTTGTTTAGATGATTCCGATTTCCGTATGATGAGTTTATTTTCATAAACTTTAAGTGATCTGATTAGTTCTTCCATCTTTATTGATTTAGTTTCCTTGCTCTCTTCTATTGCGGTCACTTTTGGGTCCCATTCAGAATGAAGGCTTCGTAGGACTTTCTGTACCTTTTCCTGGGTAGTAAAAGCCTTACCAAGAGACTCAAGAGAGTTGTAGATGTTAGTCAAACGAAGATCCATATCTATAATAGACTCATTGGGCGATAATTTAAAAGACTCAAGTGTAGACATGAGCATGTTAATTTTTGACTCTTTTACTTGACTCGTGCCTTCGTGTTTCATTTCTAGAATCCTCCATATTTCTTGTGCACTCGAACAGTTTGACACATAACTAGACTCACTCTTACTTAATCCGTTTAAGAGCAATTGCATAGCCCTAGCATTCATACTAAGTTTCTTTTTGTCATCACTCGTATATTCTTGTCTAGTTTTAATAACCTCTAAAGTGACTCCGTCTACGGTGGATACATTAGATGGGACATAAGGACCATCTTCAATGATTGACCAAAGATCTATATCTATAGCCATAAGAAAAATCTTCATCCTAAGTTTCCACTGAATAAACAACTCACCGTCAAAAAGTGGAGGCCTTTGGCTCGACATACCTTCTTGCTCGGTTTTGAGATTTGTGGATGCCATCTCACTGAATCGTTGGATTCCTTGAAGTGAGTATTCCTGCTCTCTGATACCACTTGTAGGATCTTCAAGGCACCACTAGAAGGGGGAGGGGGGTTGAATAGATGGTGCGGAAAGTGTGCTTTTTAAAATTTCTTCAAACTTGAACAATTCAAGTTCTGAAAACAGATTCTGTTTTCAGGACCAGTTTTAAAACGTTTTTAAAACTAGGTTAGAGGTCTCTAAAAATTATGAAATTTTGAGAGAACTTAGCCTCCGATGTTATGAGGGTCCCCTAAAAATGTCAAATTAAAATTCAACCTGTAACCCCTTCAAAAACCGTTGGTAATCAGATTGTGCAAATCTGCCAAAAACGGTAGATGGTTTTGAAAAATTAATTCCTATTTGTGTGAACGTCCAAATGCTCTGAAAATTTGACCACTAACTCTTTATATACTATATTTGAATGGGTTGAAACAGTTTTGGAAAATTCTTTTGGGAAGTAGGTCAACTACAATCAAAGTCTCAACCTTTGCAAGTCTGAAAATCAGACTGCACTAGTCTCAGAACTTTTGATGTTTAATTGACTTATACTTGTCCAAAAGGGCTGCAACTTGTGCCAAATTAACCCTAGAACGTGTAAGTATGTTTCTGGAAAGTTTCGTAATTTTTGAAAATTGTTTACTATTTTTACGGATGCGAACAAGAAGGGTAAACAGTGCAGTAACTGAAAAGTAAATACAGAAAGTAAATGGCACCAAGAATTTTATACTGGTTCGGTTATAAACAACCTACTCCAGTCTTCAAGGAACACCTTCCTTGGTTCACACTAATCACACATACGCAGTACACCTTACCGCAGGGTTGATAGAGTTACACCTAACTCCAACACTTTACAAACCTTGTATTGTAAGTACAATTCACACGAACACCACCACCTTGCTAGAGTGAAGATTGATCACACCTTGATCAATCTTTTACAAAGATATATGAATGGTGGTTTATCTCAAGCCTATTCAAGATTGAAAGATATGAAAACAATAGGTTTTACAAGAAGAGAGAAACAAAGAAGATGTAGGAGAAGAAGAGCTTGGCTATTTGATCTCTTTGAATTGCAATGCTTGTTGTTGTTTTGTTTGCTCTCCTCTTCTCTTTTTAATATTGCAGCCGTCCCCCTAGGGCTTCTCCCCTCTTGAAAATTGTCTTTTAAGTCCTTGAGAGAGTATAAGACATCATTGTGACAATGCCTTGCTTACTTGGCATCTTCCTATTGGATCATCATTTAGTCTTCGCTTATTTGGCACCTCCTTATTGGCTCAATGTTGTCATCAAGATGACATAAAAAAAATCTGAGATATTCATTTTAACATGTGCCAAAAATCAATCACAAAATCATACCATAAATCAAGAATTTTCTCATAAATTGCAAGACCAAAAATTCTTCCATTTCTATGCCAAAAAATCGGCCATAACAATCTTGCCATGCTGAATTTTTCAGCATGTGCATCATGGGGATAAAGTTCAAATCATTGCCATTTTTCTTTGAATTTTTATCATAAAAATGAATCAACAACTTATGGTAGGTATTGCTACCAATTAAGAAATGAACTTAGACATGTTTTGGCACTTAAATTCGGCCATCAAGATTGAACACATGCTGAAAAATTTTCAGCATGTGTGATATGTAAAATATCACCATTTATTTATTTAAATTATATTAAACACCTTTCCATTTCTTCTTCCAATTAATCACATAATAAAAGATGACAAAATATGTCACATTGAATAGAAAATTTTGGCCAGCTCAAGTTTAGTGTGCTGAAATTTTCAGCATGTGACATAAGAGAGATATATGTTGAATTCTTACCATTTATAGCTTTTCTCTTCAATTCACCAACAATGTATGATTGATCCTTGACCAATCAATATGCCAACAAAGCTCCACATGTGCTCCAAATCAGCTGTATGTGACGTTATATGATATGTATACATGTGCTGAAATTTATTTTTGTTAACTTTGTAAAATAGTGCACATTTAATAATACACACATGTAATATTCCAATCAGCCCTTAATTTAATTTTCTAGAACACTTTAAGATGTATCATATGTAAAAAGTGTCTAGATACGTGTCACATGATGTACAAGAAAAACGTTCCATGTTATGTGCGTAGAAAACCAAATTTTCGATATTTATCGATTACCCGATTTTTCTCTAATTTAAATTCCAACTTTTGCACATGTTATATATATTATGTTATACATAATATATATAATATATACTTTAAATCTCAGCACTTGACTGGTTTAAAGTGGTACCATTAGCATGTGACAAAATTAAACTTGGAATCTTCACATTTTGGCCTTAATGTGGAGTAATTTGTGTGTGTCAACATGGAAAGTATTTTTGGCTGAATATGTCATGTGTAGCACGAAATTTACATCATTTTTTGATGTATATGGGCTGGCCATTTATTTATGGCAAGTACGTGACACGTTGGCGAAGTTTCGGTATTCGTCCGATACGACAAATTTCGGTTTAGAACCTTTTATCGTGTTGTATTTGATTTGTCATCACCATATCTTATATCATATGATATAAGACCTGAATATACTCATAAATATGAGTTAAGTATAGTGGTGTGACCTTAACGTACGTACGTAAAATATATATAACGTGTCGGCAGTACGTTGGAATACATGTGTATGTTCCTTTTTCAAAAAAAAACTGAAAATATATAATTTTTATGTATATGTGGCGTGTACATTAAAGATGGAGAGGAGGAGAAGACTTTCCTTCCTTAGCTTTGTTGCCTTTGTGCCTTTTCCAAATGAAGCTTCCTTTAATGAACTACTTAGTTTATTAAACTAAGTACTTCACTTAATGAACTAATTTAGTTCAATAATGGTGGCACCTGAAAATAGTATAAACACAACAAATGTTTGCCATATGATGTAAGCTTTAATGCTTCATGGCTCGTTAGTACGGCAACATAATATATAAGCTAAATAAGACAAGTAATGGCAAGTTATCATGCATACATGTACACATTTATATATGTTTATGCACGTTTATATATATGTATACATTCAAGACACTTATTTTGAAATCACTCAAACCCTTTTATATTTACACCTCTTTCTTCTCTTACTTTCCCACAAAACTGGTTGACGTCATACCCTGACGTCGATCGATCGACGTACGTCATACCCTGACGTCCATCGATCGACGTCCATCTGAGGCACGTCGATCTCTCACTCAATCTACGTCGATCGATCGACGTCCATCTGAGGCACATCAATCTCTCACTCATCCTACGTCGATCGATCTACGTCCTTCTGAGACACGTCATCCCCTCAATTACTATATGTCGATCGATCGACGTACGTCATACCCTGACGTCGATCGATCGGCGTCCCCGTTCCAAAACTCCATTCTGCAGTTTTCTGCAGAAACTGCAGAAATAACCCCCAATTCGATCCCAACTTCCTTCAAAACCATTCCAAGCCTATTATCCACTATCAATATATCCTTAATTCACCCAAGACAACACCTTTAACATACGATTCACGGATTCAAGCCTAGCACTCAAGTAATCACCAAATCAAGCCCAAAAATCTAATCTTTTCACTCTCCATTCCCTTCAACCTCAATTATCAACAAAGTAGGGTTCAAGGGATTGGGATTTACATGATCTCACATAAACAACAAAAACAACAATGATTTCAACATATAATGGCCAAAATCCGAAACCAAAACACATAAAGCACATATAGATTCACCGAAAGAAATTACTGCATGGTGATCTAATTTTGATATCAAAAATAGGCCTTTTTCCTTCACAAAACATAAGAACTTATAAGAAAGTTACTTGCCTTTGATTACTTGGAGAAGAAACGAAGAACGAATGAGGAACGGATGAAGATCTTGAGGTTTTCTTCTCTAGGGTTGCAAAGGTGAGAGGAGATCGCTCAATGAACTAGAGGGGGCGGCGGTTTCTCTGCATAAAATGAGAAAACCGACGTTCTGTCAGTTTTTATATAGAAAGGGTGAAATTTGGAGTTTCTAAATTATCTTCTATTATCTCATTTATCTTAAAGGATAAATTCCTAATATTTAATTCCAAAATTAAATACTACTTAATTCCATATTTAATCCTTTCCATAAATTCTATTTAATCCTAATACTTAATTCTTAATTCATTATCATTTATTTTCCTTAACCTATTTAATTTCCGTTTATCCTTTACTTATTTTACGGAGGGTGCGGGGCATAACAGAGGGGGGGGGGGTTGAATAGTGGGTGCGGAAAATGTGGTTTTTAAAATTAGTTTGAACCAAAAACCCAACTTCTGAAAACAGTTTCTGTTTTCAGGACCAGTTTTAAAACGTTTTGAAAACTAGGTTGCAGGTCTTCAAAAATTCTAAAATTTGGAGATAACTTATCTTCATATGTATGAGTATCTCCTAAAAATTTCAGATTTAAATTCAACCTCTAACCCCTTGAAAATTTGTTGGTGGTCAGATTGCGCAAATCTGCCAGAACTAGTAGTCTGTTTTGAAAAATTAATTCCTATTTGTACGTAACTCCAAATGCTCTGAAATTATAACCAATAACCCCTTATATGTTATATTTAAATGGGTTGAGACAGTTTTGAAAAATCTTTTGGGAAGTTAGTCAAATACGATCAAAGTCTCAACCTTTGCAAGCCTGAAAATCAGACTGCACTAGTCTCAGAACTTTGGATGTTTGGGTGACTTATACTTGTCCAAAAGGGTTGAAACTTGTGCCAAATTAACCTTAAGACGTGTGGCTATGATTCTAGAAAGTTTCGTAATTTTTGAAAAACGTTTACTATTTTTACGAACGTAATGAAAAATGATAAAGAGTGCTGAAACAGAATATAAGTGCTGAAAGTAAATGACACCAAGAATTTTATACTGGTTCGGTTATAAACAACTTACTCCAGTCTTTGAGGAACACCTTCCTCGGTTCACACTAATCACACAACACAAAAACACCTTACCACAGGGTTGATGGAGTTACACACCAACTCCAACCCATTACAAACCTTGTATGAGTATACAATTGTCACGAACACCACCACCTCGCAAGTGCAAGATTGATCACACCTTAATCAATCTTTTACAACAATGAAAAGAATATGTGGTGGTCTAGATGAAGCCTATTCAAGTATATGAATGTAAGTACAATAGGCTTTTAGAGAGAAGAAAGAAAGAAAGAGTAGAAAGAAGAAGTAGAAAACGTTTTTGATCTTTGAAACTTGTAAGCCTTGTCTTCTATTTTGTTTGTTCTCCTTCTTCTCTTTTTATCAATGATTTGGCCGCCCCCTATTGCTCTTCCCCCTCTTGAAAATTATATTCTAAGTCCTTGGGAGAATATGTGGCATCATTGTGACATGTTCTTGCTTACTTGGCACCTCCTCATTGGATGATCATTTAACTCTTGCTTACTTGGCACTCATTGATTGGTTGAATGTTGTCATCACTTGATGACTAGAAAAATCTGAGAATTCTACTAAAACATGTGCCAAAATCACCATAAAACAATTACCATAACTTCCAAGATCATTACATAAATTAAGCAAGATAATTTTTCTCCAACAAGGCATAAAAATTCGGCCATTACTAAGACTTGACATGCTGAAATTTCAACATGTGATACATGGGTGTTCATTTCAAATTGTTACCAAGTTTTCTTTGATTTTTCTCTTAAAAATAAATCATCAATTAGTAGACAATATTCTCATCAATTTTGGGAATAAAATTGTACATCACATAGGCCAAAAAATCGGCCTAGGTTCATTCACACACATGCTGAAATTTTCAGCATGTGTGATATTCAAAATATCACAATTATAATTTCATATCTTATTCAAATTGCTTCCAAATTGTCTTCCAATTAATCACATGTTTCAAGACACAAAATATAGCCTCATAATGGGTGAAATTCGGCCAGCTCTTAATACACATGCTGAAATTTTCAGCATGCGTTACAAATGAGATATAAGTTTGAATTGTTACCTTGTGTGGCTCCTTCCTTTATGTCATCAACATTGTATGCTTGAGTCTTGACCAATCAATATACCAATAAGGCTCCACATAGGCTCCATCAAGCTGGTATAGGCGTGTATAATGTGTAGATACATGTGCTGAATTTTATTTTTGCAAACTTTGTAAAATAGTGCACATTTAATAATACACACATGGTATATTCCAATCAGCCTTAATTTAATTTTCTAGAACACTTTAAGATGTATGAAATATGTAAAAAGTGTCTAGATACATGTCGTATGATGTGCCAAAAACGTTCCATGTGTCGTGTACGTAGAAAACCGAATTTTCGATGTTTATCGATGACCCGATTTTTCTCTAATTAAATTCCAAATTTTTGCACATGTTATATATATTATGTTACACATAATATATATAAATTAAACTTTAATATTCATCACTTGGCTGGTCTTAAAGTGGCGCCTTACACATGTGACAAAATTGAAATTGGAATCTCCACAATTTGGCCTTAATGTGGGGTGATTTGTGTGTGCCAACATGGAATGATTTTATGGCTGCACATACCATGTAAGCCACGAAATTTATGGCTACTTTTGAAGTGTAGGGGCTGGCCATCTATTTATGGCAAGTACGTGACATGTTGGCGAAGTTTCGGTATTCGTCCGATACGACAATTTTCAGTTTAGAACCTTTTAACGTGTCGTATTTAATTTTTCATCACCATGACTTATATCACATGATATAAGACCTGAATATACTCATAAATATGAGTTAAGTATGGTGGTGTGACGTTAACGTACGTACATAAAATATATAACGTGTCGGTAGTACGTTGGAATATGTGTGTATGTGCCTTTTTTAAAAAAATCTGAATATGTATATATATATATATATATGCGTGTATATATGATGAGAGGAGGAGGGTGGAAGACTTTCCTTTCTTCACCTTGTTGCCTTTGTGCCTTGTCCAAATATTGCTTCCTTTAATGAACTACTTAGTTTAATTAACTAAGTACTTCACTTAATGAACTAGTTTAGTTCATTAATTATGGCACCTGAAAATAGTTCAAACACAACAAATGTTTGCCATTTGATGTAAGCTTTAAAGTTTCATGGCTCGTTAGTACGACAACAATATATATGAACTATATAAGGCAAGTTTCATGCAACGTGTCATGTTATAAAATATGTCATGCATTTCTTTGTAACACGTTATTTAAATCATGCATTTTGAAATCACTCAAACCCCTTTTTCTCAACATCGCCAACCATACTTCTAGTACGACTATGACCAAACAAATCAATGTGTAATAATTCTAATACTCTAGATGTGCTAATTTCATTCTTAGACTTAAGTGATTCACGTGTTTGTTTGCCTTTAATACAAGATTCACACAACTTAAAGTTGTCTAAATCAAGTTTAGGCAATCTTTGTACTAGATTCTTTTGTTGAAGTTTCTCAAGAGTTGAGATGCCAATATGTCCTAAACGTCTATGTCATAAATTCACATTAGGTTCATTCGACATAAAACATTTTACATTAGCGTCTAACATGTTATCCATAGATAGTGTAAAAATGTTTCCTTCTCTTTATCCTTTTAATACCATTTCTCTGTTTTTTATTTACAATATTACAATATGGATGAATGAAGCACACATCAAAACCATTATCAAGAAATTATGAGATGCTAAGCAAGTTGTAGGATAGATTACTTACTAGAAAGATGTTGGAGATTTGAAGAGTGCTCAGGTTTCCAATTGTTCCTTTTCTGATAATCCTTCCTTCGTTATAGTCTCCGAAGGTTACCGATCCACCTTTCGAAACCTTCTTCAATTTTGAGAATAAGATCGGGTCACCCGTCACGTGCCTTGAGCAACCACTGTCAAGGAACCACTTGATTGATGTATCTTTTGATTTATGAGTCCCCTGCAATATGTAACAATGATTTAGGTACCCTTTATTTTGGGTCCTTTAGAGTTAGTTCTTCAACCCTTTGTGAGAGCATCTTTTGGTACCCAAACTTGGGTGACCTTCTTCGGTCTTACAAAAGGTGAGAAAAGAGATGAAGAAGCAATGTAATAAATGTTAGGTGCAAGTCTATTTGACCTATGGCAAAAAATATCATTATGAGCATAATAAGACTTTCATTTTTGATATGCATTTGTGTTAGTGTGCATGGTGCGTGATCTAGATGCATTAGTGTTGTATGAATGTTGCTTATGCATCAATGGTTTCCTTTCATATCTATACAGCACGTGATTATATTTTGTATGAGATGAAAAAGAAGAAGTACTATGAGATATGATGAGTGGTGAACTAGACATCTTCTTAGGTTGTACAGTTGTCTTAAATGCATGTGGTTTCTTAGATAAAGATAAAATAAATTTGGTTGACTTATTTTGTATTTCATTATCCTCAACGTATCCGAATCCAGTTTTATCACTTTAATGCTTTTGGGAGGAAATTGTAGGATCTGCAAGGCACCACTAGAAGGGGGGGTTGAATAGTGGGTGCGGAAAATGTGGTTTTCAAAATTTCTTCAAACTTGAACAATTCAAGTTCTGAAAACAGATTCTGTTTTCAAGACCAGTTTTAAAACGTTTTTAAAACTAGGTTAGAGGTCTCTAAAAATTATGAAATTTTGAGAGAACTTAGCCTCAGATGTTATGAGGGTCCCCTAAAAATTTCAAATTAAAATTCAACCTGTAACCCCTTCAAAAACCGTTGGTAATCAGATGGTGCAAATCTGCCAGAAACGGTAGATGGTTTTGAAAAATTAATTCCTATTTGTGTGAACGTCCAAATGCTCTGAAAATTTGACCACTAACTCTTTATATACTATATTTGAATGGGTTGAAACAGTTTTGGAAAATTCTTTTGGGAAGTAGGTCAACTACAATCAAAGTCTCAACCTTTGCAAGTCTGAAAATCAGACTGCACTAGTCTCAGAACTTTTGATGTTTAATTGACTTATACTTGTCCAAAAGGGTTGCAACTTGTGCCAAATTAACCCTAGAACGTGTAAGTATGTTTCTGGAAATTTTCGTAATTTTTGAAAATTTTTTACTATTTTTACGGATGCGAACAAGAAGGGTAAACAGTGCAGTAACTGAAAAGTAAATGCAGAAAGTAAATGGCACCAAGAATTTTATACTGGTTCGGTTATAAACAACCTACTCCAGTCTTCAAGGAACACCTTCCTTGGTTCACACTAATCACACACACGCAGTACACCTTACCGCAGGGTTGATAGAGTTACACCTAACTCCAACCCTTTACAAACCTTGTATGACGAGTACAATTCACACGAACACCACCACCTCGCTAGAATGAAGATTGATCACACCTTGATCAATCTTTTACAAAGATGAATGAATGGTGGTTTATATGAATCCTATTCAAGATTGAAAGATATAAAGAACAATAGGCTTTTTACAAGAAAAGAGAAAGAAATAAGATGTAGGAGAAGAAGACTAGAACACTTTTGATCTTTCAATTTTCAACACTTGTTCTTGTTTTGCTCTTCTTCTCTCCATTTTAATGTGCAGCCGTCCCCCCTAGGGTATTCTCCCTCTTAAAAATTATCTTTTAAGTCCTTGAGAGAGTGTAAGACATCATGGTGACAATGCTTTGCTTACTTGGCATCATTCTATTGGATCATCATTTAGTCTTCGCTTACTTGGCACCTCTTTATTGGCTCAATGTTGTCATCAAGATGACATGGAAAAATCTGAGATTAACACTTTAAACATGTGCCAATATCAATCATAAAATCATACCATAAGTCACAAATTCCATCATAAATTGCAAGACAAGAAATCTCTCCTTTTCAAGCTCAAAAAATCGGCCATAAGTATCTTGCCATGCTGAATTTTTCAGCATGTGCATTATGGAATAAAATTCAGATTATTTACCATTTTTCTTTGAATTTTTTATCATAAAAATGAATCAATCATATATGGTAAATCTTGCTAACAATTGATGAATGAACTTGGACACAATATGGGTGAAGAATTCGGCCAGCACACCTTCACACATGCTGAAAAATTTCAGCATGTGTGATATGTAGAATATCACACTTAATTACCTTACATAATATTCAAATCATTTCCATAACATCTTCAATTAATCCTCTAATAAAAAAATTAACAAAATATGTTACCTTAATCATGAAGAAATCGGCCAAGATATGTGTAGTATACTGAAATTTTCAGCATGTGACATAAGAGAGGTATATTGTGAATACTTACCTTTTGTAGCTTCTCTCTTTGATTTCTCAACATTGTATGATTGATCCTTGACTAATCAATATGCCAACAAGGCTCCACATGTGCTCCATCTCAGATGTATGTAACGTTGGAATGTGTATGTACATGTGCTGAAATTTATTTTTGCTAACTTTGTAAAATAGTGCACATTTAATAATACACACATGTAATATTCCAATCAGCCCTTAATTTAATTTTCTAGAACACTTTAAGATGTATATTATATGTAAAAAGTGTCTAGATACGTGTCACATGATGTTCAAGAAAAACGTTCCATGTTATGTGCGTAGAAAACCGAATTTTCGATATTTATCGATTACCCGATTTTTCTCTAATTTAAATTCCAACTTTTGCACATGATATATATATTATGTTATACATAATATATATAATATATACTTTAAATCTCAGCACTTGGCTGATTTAAAGTGGTACCATAAACATGTGACAAAATTAAAATTGGAATCTTCACATTTTGGCCTAAATGTGGGGTGATTTGTGTGTGCCAACATGGAAAGTATTTTTGGCTGATCATACCATGTGTAGCACGAAATTTTCATCAATTTTTGATGTATATGGGCTGGCCATTTATTTATGGCAAGTACGTGACACGTTGGCGAAATTTCGGTATTCGCCCGATACGACAAATTTCGGTTTAGAACCTTTTATCGTGTCGTATTTAATTTGTCATCACCATATCTTATATCATATGATATAAGACCTGAATATACTCATAAATATGAGTTAAGTATATTGGTGTGACGTTAACGTACGTACGTAAGATATATAACGTGTCGGTAGTACGTTGGAATACATGTGTACGTGCCTTTTTCAAAAAATCTGAAAATATATATATATTATGTATATGTGGCGTGTTTAATAAGATGGGGAGGAGGAGAGAACTTTCCTTCCTTGGCCTTGTTGCCTTTGTGCCTTTTCCAAATGAATCTTCCTTTAATGAACTACTTAGTTTATTAAACTAAGTACTTCACTTAATGAACTACTTTAGTTCATTAATGGTGGCACCTGAAAATAGTATAAACTCAACAAATGTTCGCCATATGATGTAAGCTTTAATGCTTCATGGCTCGTTAGTACGGCAACATAATATATAAGCTAAATAAGGCAAGTAATGGCAAGTTATCATGCACACATGTACACTTATGCACGTTTATATCTTATGCTCGTTTTTGTGCACATTTAAATCATGCATTTGAAAATCACTCAAACCCCTTTTTCTCTACAGAAATGAGACAATCTAGCATGTTTGTACCCATATCGAATTGTTTTACCATTCTTTCTAGATCCACGTCTCTTGATTTCAAATTTGAAATCTCGGCTTTCATTTCATTATTTTCGGATGTTAATGATGAAACCTCTGATTATAATGCATTAATCGTGCGACTCTTCTTCTGATTCGTTTAATTGAGATACAAGGTTCTGTTGAGAAAAAAGGGTTTGAGTGATTTCAAAATGCATGATTTAAATAACGTGAACTAAAGAAATGCATGACTTGATTTATGACATGACATGTTTTTGCATAAAACTTGCCTTATATAGTTCATATATAATGTTGTCGTACTAACGAGCCATGAAGCTTTAAAGCTTACATCAAATGGCAAACATTTGTTGTGTTTGAACTATTTTCAGGTGCCATAATTAATGAACTAAACTAGTTCATTAAGTGAATTACTTAGTTAATTAAACTAAGTAGTTCATTAAAGGAAGCAATATTTGGAAAAGGCACCAAGGCAACAAGTTGAAGAAAGAAAAGTCTTCCACTCCCTCTCCACACATTCACACGCCATTATACATACATATATATATATATACATATTTTCAGATTTTTTGAAAAAGGCACATACACAAATATTCCAACGTACTACCGACACGTTATATATTTTACGTACGCACCACTATATTTAACTCATATTTATGAGTATATTCAGGTCATATCATATGATATAAGTCACGGTGATGACAAATTAAATACGACACGTTAAAAGGTTCTAAACCGAAAATTGTCGTATCGGACGAATACCGAAACTTCGCCAACGTGTCATGTACTTGCCATAAATAGATGGACAGCCCCTACACTTCACAAATAGCCACAAATTTCGTGGGTTTCATGCTATATGCAGCCATAAAATCATTCCATGTTGGCACACACAAATCACCCCACATTAAGGCCAAATTGTGGAGATTCCAATTTCAATTTTGTCACATGTTTTAGGCGCCACTTTAATCAGCCTAAGTGCTAAATATTAAAGTTTAATTTATGTATATTATGTGTAACATAATATATAACATGTGCAAAAAGTTGGAAATTAGAGAAAAATCGGGTAATCGATAAACGTCGAAAATTCGGTTTTCTACGTACACGACATATGGAACGTTTTTGGCACACCATATAACATGTATCTAGACACTTTTTACATATTTCATACATCTCAAAGTATTCTAGAAAATTCAATTAAGGGCTGATTGGAACATACCATGTGTGTATTAAATGTGCACTATTTCACAAAGTTTGCAAAAATAAAATTCAGCACATGCACAACTCTATATCACACGCCCAAACCATCTTGTTGGAGCATATGTGGAGTCTTGTTGGCATATTAATTGGTCAAGAATGAAGCAAACAATGTTGATGACATAAAGGAATGAGTTACAAAAGGTAACATTTCAAACTTATGTCTCATTTGTAACACATGCTGAAAATTTCAGCATGTGCACAATAGCTGGCCGATTTTAACACCATTATGAGTCATATTTTGTGTCTTGATTAAGGTGGATTCATTGGAAGACAATTTGGAAGTAGTTTGAATAAGTTATGGAATTAAAGTTGTGATATTTTGAATATCACACATGCTGAAAATTTCAGCATGTGTGGGAATGTATATGGCCGAATTTTTGGCCTTGTTGATGATAAATTTTTATTCCAAAATTGATGAAGATGTCTTGCACTAAATGGTGATTGATTTATTGGATTAAATAAATGTAAAATAGGCAATATTTTGAATAAATGTTGAATGTTACACATGCTGAAATTTCAGCATGTGCAAGACTCATTATGGCCGATTTTTGCATACCTGTTTGGAGAAAATTGTCTTGCTAATTTTGGATGATAATCTTGTGAATTATGGTAATCATTTTATGATGATTTTGGCACATGTTTTAAGTGTTATTCTCAGATTTGTCTAGTCATCAAGTGATGACAACATCCAACCAATCAATGAGTGCCTATAAGCAAGAGCTTAATGATCATCCAATGAGGAACATGCCAAGTGAGCAAAGACATGTCACAATGATGCCATATACTCTTCCAAGGACATAGAATATAATTTTCAAGAAGGAAAGGAGAGCACAAGGGGGCGGCCATATTGATAAAAAGTAGGAAGAAGAGCAAAACCAAAAACAAGAACAAGTCTTGCAAATAAAAAGATCAAAAACGTATTTAGCCTTCTTCTTCTACACTCTCTTTCTTTCTTCTTCCTAAAAGCCTATTGTACTTACATTCATATACTTGAATAGACTTCTTATAGACCACCACATATTCTTTATCATTGTAAAAGTTTGATCAAGGTGTGATCAATCCTAGACTTGCAAGGTGGTGGTGTTCATGTGCATTGTATTCACATACAAGGTTTGTAAAGGGTTGAAGTTGGTGTGTAACTCCATCAACCCTGTGGTAAGGTGTTTTTGTGTTGTGCTATTAGTGTGAACCGAGGAAGGTGTCCTCGAAGACTAGAGTAGGTTGTTTATAACCGAACCAGTATAAAATTCTTGGTGTCATTTAATTTTAGCACTTACTTTCAGTTTCAGCACTGTTTATCATTTTTGATCACGTTCATAAAAATAGTAAACGGATTTCAAAAATCATGAAACTTTCAGGAAACATACCCACACATTTTAAGGTTCTTTAGGTGCAAGTTTCAACCCTTTTAGACAAGTATAAGTTATTCAAATGTCCAAAGTTCTGAGACTAGTGCAGTCTGATTTTCAGGCTTGCAAAGGTTGAGACTTTGATCATATTTGACTAACTTCCCAAAAGAATTTTTCAAAACTGTTTCAACCCATTTAAATAAAACTTATAAGGGGCTAGTATTTAAATTTTCAGAGCATTTGGAGTTACGTACAAACAGGAATTAATTTTTCAATTCAGTCTACCATTTCTGGTAGATTTGGCAATCTGACCACCAACTAATTTTCAAGGGGTTAGAGGTTGAATTTAAATCTGAAATTTTTAGGAGACACTCATAACATCTGAGGATAAGTTCTCTCCAAATATCAGAATTTTTGAGGACCTGAAACCTAGTTTTCAAAACGTTTTAAAACTGGTCCTGAAAACAGAAACTGTTTTCAGAAGTTGGGTTTTTAGTTTAAACAAATTTTAAAACCACATTTTCTGCACCCACTATTCAAACCCCCCTTCTAATGGTGCCTTGCAGATCCTACAGGTTCATGTTAGAAGATTCTAACAACTTCTTGTCTTCAATTAACCGTTTCTTTTCTTTTGCAAGAGTCTTTGCGAATTTATGCAGTTCAAGATATTGACTAAATAAATAATCATAAGAGGGTTCGGAATCAGAGTCGGAGTCAGAACATACCTCGTTTGATGCTTTGGATGCAAAGCATACTTGTGCCACTTCTTCTTTGGTTTCATCAGTCTCAGAGTCAGATGAGTCACTCCAAGTGGAGGCCTTGAGAGCTCTTCTTGTATTCCTTTGTTTCGGTTCTGAGATGGGTCTATTTTTGTTCCAATCCTTGTCTCGGTTTTTGTTTGTCTGTTTGTCCCTGTTCGAGCAGTCATATGATAGATGTCCAAATTTTCCACATTCATAGCACTTTATATCTTTATCGTTATTTTTATTTTTATTTCTCTTAGTTGAAACATCTTAGGTTTATTCTTTAATGATTTTCTCATAAATTTTCTCAAATCTTTAGCCAATAATATTAGATCTTCGTTGTCCGATTTTGTGTCACTATCATCTATGTGATCAGAAGAGGTAGAGACGTATTCATTTGATTGAAAAACAATAGTCTTAACTTGTTTTGACATTGATTCCGATTTTCTTAGTGTGAGTTTGTTTTCATATACCTTTAATGATTCGATTAGTTCCTCTATCTTTATCGATTTTGTTTCCTTACTTTCTTCGATCGCTGTGACTTTGGGATCTCATTCGGATGGAAGACTTCTAAGTACCTTTTGTACCTTTTCCTGTGAAGAAAATACTTTTCCAACAAACTCAAGGGAGTTGTAAATGTTAGTCAAGCGTAAATCCATATCAACAATAGACTCGTTTGGTAATAACTTAAAGGATTCAAGAGTAGACATAAGCATGTTTATTTTAGATTCTTTAACTTAACTAGTACATTCATGTTTCATTTTAAGAATTCTCCACATTTCTTGGACACCAGAACAATGAAAACATAGCTTGATTCATTTTTACTTAAACCATTTAGAAGAAGTTGCATTGCTCTAGCATTCTTACTTAATTTCTTTTTGTCATCACTAGTGTATTCTTGTTTCGGTTTTATGACTTCTAAAGTGACTTCATCTGTGGCGCCCCGCACCCGGCATCGTCCGGATACAGTGCAAACGCCGTACTTCACTAAGGAGAGTACAAAGCGTCATGCGTAACATGCGAAAATCCATAACATAAGTCGTGGACTCCCATGCTAACATTCAACATGGTAGTAAAATTTAGGCAGAATTAAAAACTTTTACATAAATCATTCTATACATCCGACATAAGTTTTACAACCACATTCATTACATCAGTAATTCTGCAATCATTGCTTCCAACATAAATCTGTCATGTTATGAATCCATCATAATAGAATCCCTAAGCTGTCATCCACTCGCATTCTCACGGATGTGGATCCTATGCTCGTCATCAATCCTTGCTACCCCGTTTCCTGTATACTCTGGGAGGAAAAATAAGGGGGTGAGTGACAAAGTCACCAGCAAGTACACCATAAACAATCATGCATTAAATGGAAAGTACATACAAGAACCGAACCCCCAAATTTTGGTCTCTTACCATCATACATGTCTTTCCATTCAAATGCCACCAAGGTAATAGAATCATCACTTGATCATAAAGGGAATAAGATCACAGCTTACATAACAACAACAATAAGATCGTAACTTAGGTAACGAAAGATAGCAAAGTCATGACCTAAGTAACATTACTTCTAGCATTTAGCTAGCATCTCATCCCTTCCGTCCATAGCCACTAAGGCAATAAAATCATAACTTAGTCATGTAGCACGTAAAGACACAACTCAGTGCACAGACTCGACATCATGCTCATGACCATATGCAACGTGTATGAGTATGCAAATGCAGTGCATAATGAAAACATGAAAATATTTTCTTTCACTCTTTCTTTCAAAACATCATCGTCAATAAAATCAAGAGAGTTCAGATCTATTATATCCGGATCTGAGGTGGTCATATCCATCCCTTCGAATCTATTATTTTCGGATCCAAAAACGGTCACATCATCAATCACAGTCATCAGGTCTATTCTCTCCGGGCCTGAACGGTCATGATTCTTCAGATCTATCATATCCGGATCTGAAAACGGTCTTGCTCATCAGGTCTATCTTCTCCGGGCCTGAACGGTCATGATTCTTCAGATCTATCATATCCGGATCTGAAAACGGTCTTACTTGTCAGGTCTATCATATCCGGGCCTGAACGGTCATGATTCTTCAGATCTATCATATCCGGATCTGAAAACGGTCTTACTTGTCAGGTCTATCATATCCGGGCCTGAACGGTCATAATCATCATAATCAGGTCTATTCTTTCCGGGCCTGAACGGTCATAATCATCAGATCAATTAACCCCGGATCTGGAGCGGGTTAAGCTGGCCAGAAATATATGGTACCATAGGAATCTTTTCGCAATCGTAAACTTCTCTTCCAAAGATCTTTCTTTCAAAACTCAAAACTTCTTTTCAAAAGATCTTTCTCATCATTCTTTTTCATAAAATCAGTTTCGTGAACTGTATGAACATGGACAATGCGATGTATGATATGCAACATGCGACTCGTGAACAAATACATCATAACACGCATATGCTGACTCGTCTCTTAAGCTGGAAAAACTGTCCAGCAATCTTACTCTGTTCATACAGCCTCATGCTCATCAATTCGTGCTCATTTTCATCAACTCATGTCATAC
Organism: Eustoma russellianum; assembly: GCA_036186865.1. Classification (NCBI taxonomy): domain Eukaryota; kingdom Viridiplantae; phylum Streptophyta; class Magnoliopsida; order Gentianales; family Gentianaceae; genus Eustoma; species Eustoma russellianum. Next base: position 8,532,697 of record AP025055.1, on the reverse strand, counting down.
ACATGCATAATGAAGTCTTAGACACATGCCATAAAAATTTCGTAACATTCCGAAATGTCTAACGACCTCAAAACATCAAGTATCATCAAAGGTACTGCTGAAATCAGCAGGGCAATACCGCCTTACCTCGTTTTCATGGATCATAAAACCTTAATCAATTTGATCCAACACCTGGAAAACATAGCTAACATACCACGGAACAATATTCCTAAGGCTAAACATCACATTTAAGCTTAAAAGAGCAAGATCGAAGCCTTACTACGTATGACACCAAACTGTCCTGTTTTCCAGTTTTGTACCACTAACTTCAACTCAGTTGTTAACCATCAAAATGGTGGTTTTATGCTGATTTCTTTACATGAACATGTACATCTATGCCTTAAGTAATTACCATAAAATTTTCAAGGCAATCCAATAAACTTAAAGGGGTCATCTAATTACTTTCCCAAACTGGGTATATGCAGAAACTGGAATGACCAGTTGTATCACGAAATGAATTGTGACAAAACCACATATCCTTTTACCAAAATTCAAACTCACTGATGTCATAAACACATCAAGATATCATCATACCGAAAATCAGCTCATTTGCACATTCCTAAGGTGCATTTTCGAGCCACACAACTTACTACTCAAAACTGTCCTGTTCCAGCGACTCTGTTTGAGCAGTTTTACCAAGAACTTCATTAAAAATAATCCACAACTTCTTTTACTAAAATTCCAACTCACACATTTCATAAACATATAAGGCTATAATCGTACCAAAAATTAGCCCATTTGAACACTCCTAAGGCCCCTTTTCATGTCGTACAACAGGCAACATAAATCTGTCCAGCTCCAGTACTTCTGTTTGACCAACTCTTACTAAGCATTTCATTTAGGACAAACCACAATTCCAACTCACACATTTCATAAACATACAAATCTATAACCATACCAAAAATTAGCCAATTTTCACCTTCCTAAGGTTCGTTTTTAGGTCGTTCAACATGACACATAAAACTGCTCAGCTCCAGCGCTTCTGTTTGACCACTTCTTACTAAAAACTTCATTAAGGACAAACTACAACTCCTTTCATTGAAAATCCAACTCACACATTTCATATACATATGAGGCTAACATCACACCAAAAATTAGCCAATTTAAATACTCCTAAGATTCATTTTCAGGTCATGCAAAACGTCACACTGTTCTGCCCAGTTCCAGTAATTTCTTCTTGAGCAGTTTTACCAAAAGATTTATTAAAAATAAACCATAACTCTTTTTACTGCAATTCCAACTCTTATTTGTACTATACACACGGAGCTAGTGTCATGTCAAAATTTAGCTTAATTGAACACTTCTAAGGTTTGTTCTCAAGTCACACAATCAGCGACACAAATCTGCCAGCTCAAGTAGTTTCAGCACTTCTTCACCTTTTTATTGTTCAAGCATTCTTCTACCAACTTCATTCATTAAGAGGACTTACTATACATCAAATACACATTTAAACATAGTTATTTCAAGTCTCATAACTCATTTTAGGCTACACATAACTCATACCAACAGTCTTGCCATTTATGCTTAGAACTTGTCACTTTTCATATCAACACTTTTCTTTACATCAACTAAGTTCATGTCTTGTTCTTAGAATCTTCAACTAAGATTCTTAACTTAAAAATGGCTAGTCATTCAAGCATGCACTTCACAAATAAGGCAAGGCTGGCTAGAGTATACTTGCCTCTTTGAACCTTAGAGCTTTTTCCTTAGCTTGAACCTTGGTTGAAATGGAATGAAGTCTTCCTCCACTTCACTTGTGTAGCACGATTTTGAAGAGGAGAAGAAGGAGAACATTAGCTACCATTTTAAATGAAGAATGGAGCTAGATTGAGGCTAGATTCCCTTACCAAATGAAGTTTGAATGGAGCTTGAAATGGATTCAAACCACCAAGATGTTAGCTTCTCTTAGTAGCTTGAAGAATCTTCTCCTAGTGACCATTTGATGGTCACGTTTTTAGCAATTAAAGGAGGTACCAATGTGAGCTTCATCCTTTGAAGTATAGAACTCACTTAGAAGTTTAACATTTAACTTACCTAGATGAGTTCTTGGAGCTTGAAGATGAAGATAGCCTTGACACTCCTAGCTCCTACTATGGCCGAAATATATGATGATGATAAAGGAGTTGTCTAAGTGTTCAATGAATCTTGAATGGTTTGCTTAAGTGAGTTCTTGAGAGTGTTTGATAATCCAAGATGAAGAAGAGCTTCTTGGATGTCTTGAAGATGAAGGTGAGCTTCTTGGATAAGTTGAAGACATCTTCATGGGGGAAGAAGGGGATGGGGGCGGCACATAGGGGGTCAAGGGGACAAGGATTCCCATGCTTGCTTAGAAAGAAGAGAGTCTTCTTGTGTCTTGTATTTGACCAAACCTTGTCTCCCATGCTTAGCTTTTCTTTTTTTTTCTTTTCTTTCTTATTTTATTCCAAGACAACTTATCTTGTCTTTTCTTTTGTTTATTTTATTTCATTTCTATAATAAGAATAGTATAATATGTATGTCACCTAAAACATATATTATCATTTATGTGTATAACCATGTGTATATTTAATTTCTAATATTTGTATAATGCATTCCTATTATATATATATATATATATATATATATTTTAGATGAAACCGATATTTTATTAATGAAAAACCTCACTTTTGGTGGAGGAAAACCTTATTACAATCATCAAAGTATGTGAATAAATACAATAGCGAGGAAATGATAACATATCTCCAGTCGTATATGATATGCCGTATTAAAACCTTTCCAGGAAAAACCACCCTTGTGGATAAAACCCTGGCGAAGGAAACAGCGTACATATTTATACAACCGTCATTGATATGCGTATAATCTAATATAAAGTATAAATGAGTGGTTGTTGCCGTTGGAGATGTATGCGGTGGTCGCCAGTTGCAGCCATGTAAGTCCTTGCGTGACACTTTCTTATCCAGTAGAAGCCATACCTCAGGAAAAATACACATATAAATTACGCCGATGATGTTGAGCATCCAAAGAAAACCAAAGAGAAATGTCAGACACGTACCGACATCGCAGGTCAATGCCAAGGCGATAAATGTGTAGCTAGTCGCTGAGAATGATATGTCATGGGATCCAGCCAAATTGTGTTGTAGTATGTCGCCACGAGTTTGTAGACTCCAAACCATGTGAGAGGAAGCATAAAGAGGCAGTTACAAAGCAAGATGTAATAGGCTAATACATATTTGAAAAGATAGCAATATGTACCAAGCCTACCTGAATCTTGTAGGATACAGGCAGGAAGAAGTAGAAAAATCCAATCCATGTGGAAGACTGTAATGGATTACACAACACGCAAGTTAACGGATGAAAGATCCAAAATGACCGCCGCGCGCACCAATGAGGGAAGAGTTTGTGATGTATAATGATGCGTGATGGGGTCCATCATTGCGTGTTGAGATAAATAATGAGCCGTCATATTGGCCTCTCGGTAGATATAATGATAGTTAAGTCGATGGAGATGTATCAGAGTATGAAGTAGCCGGAGATAATAATTTCCTTGAACCAGTTGAGGGTTGGACAGCCGAGAAATCATGGAAGCACAATCCGATTCCAATACGATGTTGCGATGTATAGGTAGAAAGTATAAAAGACCAAATAAAGCTGCTTGAATTTCAGCATTTAGCGGTGATGCTAGGGGCAGCCTGAAGGAAATTGCACCCACACAACGTCCCATCGGATCCCGTAATATTGCACCCCCTGCTGCATATTGTCTGCCCACTGCCGCATCGGTATTTAATTTTAGTCGCCCTGATGGTGGACACAACCAGCGAATCAGCGTAGGCCGTGGGAGTCGCAGCGATGGTAGCCAAGAGAAATATCGTCTAGGATCAGCAGCAAGTTTAGTGCCTGAGATTGATTTATACCAAATAGTGATGTCATAGCGGACAGAGTTCTGTAGGGATGCCATCGTTATATTCGGTTGCTCACCATAAGTCAATGATGTATAGGCACGCCATATATTGTACAAAATTATGCCCAGAATGATGATTTTGAAAACTCCAAAAAGAGATGAAGATACGGAACGATACCACCAAGAAAGTATGTATTGACGTAGTTGCAAAGATGATGGTAAGGGACAGTGCAATTCAGCAGCATAGTATGTCCATAAGTGTTGCACAAATGTACAATATACGACTATTATATATATATATATATTTATATCATATTACTACATACACATATGTCATCCGTATGTGGTATGTATCGTGTATCTATATATATATATATATTACATTTTCTTATCTTAACATACATACCATTTATGTATATATATATATACATATATATATATATATACCTTCCATGTACCCATGTATACATATACATCTACATCTACATACACCTATATACACATATACATTATATACACGCATATATATATACCTACATACACGCATATACATATCACATACATACATATATACACTTTTATATACACGCATATACATGTTATATACGCACATATGTATATCATACAAAAGATCCTTCTTTGTTAAAAACGTACATGCTGAACATTGCAAAAATCCATATAGTGTCTAAGAAAAATACTTGCCTTTGTTCTTGGATGATTAATTCTTAGTGACTCGTATAATAAGAGTCGGCAGTATAGACGAATTCCCGCAGGGTATAACATTATTCCCTCCTTAAACTGCTTTATACGATTCTCAGTATATGCCGATTTTCGCGGGGTACAACATCATCAACCGTGGATAACTTAGAAGGAATAAAAGGACCGTCTTCTGTGATAGATCATAAGTCTATATCAATAGCCATAATGAAGAGTTTTATTCTAATTTTCCATTTTATAAAAGACTCACCATCGAAAAGCAGAGGCCTTTGGCTCGACATACCTTTTTGCTCGGTCTTGTGACTAGTGGATGTCATCTCACAAAGATCATTGAATCTTTTTGTAGTGATTATGCCTGCACTCTGATATCACTTGTAGGACCTGTATAGCACCACTAGAAGGGGGGTTGAATAGTGAGTGTGGAAAATTCGGTTTTTAAAACTTTTTAGACCAAATAACTGACTTTTGAAAACAGTTTCTGTTTTCAGATCCTGATGTGATTTATCTAGATTACCTGGTTGTAAACCTTCAAAAATTATAAAATTTAGTAAAGATGTGCTCTTAGATGTTATGAGTCTCTCACAAAAATTTTAGATTAAAATTCCAAGCCTATCCCCTTGAAAACACGTTTTTGCACAAATTGCGTACTGTGATCCGAAATGCAAAATTTATTCCTATTAATTGACAACTCTAAATGACCTGAAAATTTTATGGTATGAATCTTAAGATGTGTATTCTGATGGGTAAAAATAGTTTTTCAAAATTCCCTTGGTAAGTATGTCAACCACGTTGATGTTCTCAACCTTTGCAAATCTGAAAATCAGATTGCACTAGTCTCAGAACTATTAACGTTTGACTGAGTTATACTTATCCAAATGTGATGAAACTTGTCCCAATGAAATCTAGGACACGTCGCTATGTTTCTGCAAAATTTTGTGATTTTTGAAAAATGTTTGCTATTTTTTCCGTGAGTATGAAAACGGTGCTATAAACTGAAAACTGAAAGCAAAAGTGTTGAAAGTAAATAACACGGAGATTTTTATACTGGTTCGGTTAAAACAACATACTCCAGTCTTCAAGGACACCTTCCTCGGTATTCGCTAATCACAAATATCACCTTGACACAAGGGTGACTGAAGTTAAACACCAATTCCACCTTTTACAATCAAACAAACAAACACAACAACACAAACACCACCACCAAAGAAATGAAGGTTTGATCACACCTTGATCAACCTTTTACACGAGATAAACGTATGTGGGTGGTTTATACAAAGCCTATATAGTATATAGAAGATATGTTTGATAGGCTTGAGACTAAGAGTAAGAGAAAAGAATGGGTGAAGAAGAGAGTAGTCTTGCTTTGAACTTATAAGAATATGCACTTTTCTTAGCCTTGCTTGAATTATCTTTGCCTCAATTTATAGTTTGTTGGCCGCCCCCTAGGGTTAGAGTCTTCCTTGAAAATTGTCTTGAATACCATTGGAAGATTATTTTGTATAAATGATGACACAACCTTACTTACTTGGCGTAACGCGATTGGACGAATAACTTGTCTTTTCCTAGTTGTCACTTCTTGATAGACGATCTTTAATCCACCTTGGCGCTCCTTAAGTGAGCTGGAAATTCTTATTAAAAACCGGAAACACTTGCTTAAAATCAAGGTGGTTAATTTTCAATTAATCATGGTATGATTCTCCCACAATTTTGGAAGAAATTGGTGCAAGATTGAATGATAAAAATCGGCCAAAAGAGAAGCCATGTGCTGAAATTGCAGCATGTGGTTTATTTGAAATGTTTCCTTGTGTGTTGCCTTTTCAATGCCACCAATCATGTGTGGCATATCCTCTACCAATTAAAGTGTCAAATAAGCTCCACCTAGACTCCAATAAGGTGTCATACACGTGTGACATTCAGCTGCACATGTGCTGAATTCTCTTTAGGTAAAGTTTGTCACATAATGATGCACAATCTTTACACACATGGTAAATTGCAATCAGACCTAATTTGATTTTTCTAGAATACTATAATATGTCTTGAATATGTGAAAGTGTCTAGATACATATGACATCAAGGCCAAAATGTTTTCATGTATCCCTAAGTGTAGAAAACAGAAATTTTTGACTTTTGTCGATTATGCGATTTTTCTCCGATTAAACTCAAACTTCCTAGACATGTAATATATATTATGTCACACATAAACTACATAGAATAAAATGTATTTTCAGATCCTGTGGCCGATGTTCAAAAACGCCATGTGCCTTAAAAATTGATTTTGAATTTTCCACAAATTAAGGCTAAATCGTGGGTGATTGATGTGTGTAGACATGGTATGACACTGGGGCTGAATATGATATGTGGAGCACGAAATTTGACTATTTTTAGTGTATATAGGCTAGCCATCTTTATATGGTAAGTACGTGACATGATGATGAAGTTTCGGTAGTCACCCGATACGACAATTTTTGGTTTATGACCCTATGACATGTCGGTATAATTTTGATGTCACTATGACTTGTAATATATGATATGAGACCTGTATATACTCATAAATATGATGTATATATAATGATGTAACGTCGATGTATGCTTACAATATATGTGACGTGTCGGTGGAACGTCGGGACATAAGTATATAGTGTGTCTTTAAAAATTTTGTGTATGAAATGTATGTATGTATGTATGTATGTATGTATGTGGCATGTGAGTTTGAATGAGATGAGGAGACTTTCCATTGCAAGTTTGTTTTCATATAGCTTTCTCCAAATATGTCTTCATTTAATGAACTAGTTAGTTCATTAACTTAAGCACTTCACTTAATGAACTAGTTTAGTTCATTAATCATGGCACCTGTAAATAGTATAAAGATAACAAATGTTTGCCATATGATGTAAACTTTAACGCTTCATGGCACGTTAGTACGACAACATTATATATAAATATATAAAGCATTTTTATCACGTGATATGTCAAGTAACACTTATGTCATGCATTTCGTAAACACGTAACATTTAAATCATGCATTTTCAAATCACTCGAATCTCGATTTCTCAACATCCATCGCCTCTCCTCGACTTCCTTTTCAATACTCCTACTCAAGACCTCCACGTATAGTAAGAAAAGGTATGGAGCAAGCAGATCACCTTGGCGCATCCTCGTTGCGGATAGAAAGGCTCCATAACTTCACCATTCCAAATCACGGAGAGAGAGGCGGAAGTGATACTTACCATAATGATCTCCACCATAGGATTGTCAAAACCTACATGCTCCAAAACTCGTCTAAAAAAGCCCAGTGTACTTTGTCGTAGGCCTTCTCTAAGTCAATTTTGATTGCCATATACCCCGATTGACCCTGTTTAGTACGCATCGTATACATTAGCTCTTGTGCGATAATTATGTTATCTGACGCCTGACGATCCGGGAGGAATGCACATTGCTTTGGAGAGATAATCTTTCCGATCACCTTTTTTAGCCGATTGTCTATTATTTTGGTTATGATTTTTACCGCAGCATTAGTCAGTGCGATAGACCGAAATTGGGAAGCATCTTCTCAACTGGGTACTTTGGGGATCAGTAAAATGAAAGACTTGTTAAGTTTAGTTGGAAATGATCTATTTCTAAAAGCTTCAAGAACAAATTGCACAGTTGCCAGACCCACTAATGACCAATTTTGTTAGAAGAACACTAGGGGTAAGCCATCTGGACCGGGGGCTTTACATGCCCGCATTTGAAAGATAGCCCACTCTACCTCCTCTACCGTGACTAGTCTATTGAGCCACCTCCGATCATTATGGTTAAATTGTCCCAATTCAATATGCCCCACAGTCACCTGACTATCCGGGTTTGTGTAGAGGGATTTAAAATGCTCTCGGACGGTATTTTTCATGGCAATTGGGTCATTAGTCCATCGACCCTGGCTATCTTTTAAACGTCCTATTAGTTTCGAGTGTCATTTTGTCTTCACAGTGAGATGAAAATATCTAAAGTTGCACTCACCAGAAGACAACCAAGTAAGATTATACCTCTGTACCCAAAACACGTCTTCTTGTTCCAAAATAGCGTTGTATTCCTCCTTAAGTTCTGTAAGATCTGCAAGGCACCACTAGAAGGGGGGGTTGAATAGTGTGTGCGGAAAATATGATTTTTAAAATTAGCTTGAACCAAAAACCCAACTTCTGAAAACAGTTTCTGTTTTCAGGACCAGTTTTAAAACGTTTTGAAAACTAGGTTTCAGGTCTTCAAAAATTCTGAAATTTGGAGAGAACTTAGACTCAGATGTTATGAGTATCTCCTAAAAATTTCAGATTAAAATTCAACCTCTAACCCGTTGAAAAATTGTTGGTGGTCAGATTGCGCAAATCTGCCAGAACCGATACACTGATTTGAAAAATTAATTCCTATTTGTACACAACTCCAAATGCTCTGAAAATTTAACCACTAACCCATTATATGTTATATTTAAATGGGTTGAAACAGTTTTGAAAATTTCTTTTTGGAAGTTAGTCAAATACGATCAAAGTCTCAACCTTTGCAAGCCTGAAAATCAGACTGCACTAGTCTCAGAACTTTGGACGTTTGAATGACTTATACTTGTCCAAAAGGGTTAAAACTTGCGCCAAAAGAACCCTAGAACATATGGTTATATTTTCTGAAAGTTTCGTGATTTTTGAAATTTGTTTACTATTTTTACGAACGTGATTAAAAACAGTAAACAGTGCTGAAAGTAAATGACACCAAGAATTTTATACTGGTTCGGTTATCAACAACCTACTCCAGTCTTCAAGGAACACCTTCCTTGGTTCACACTAATCACACAAATCAAAAACACCTTACCACAGGGTTGATGGAGTTACACACCAACTCCAACCCTTTACAAACCTTGTAAGATAAATACAATTGTGCACGAACACCACCACCTTGCAAGATTGAAGATTGATCACACCTTGATCAATCTTTTACAAAGATAAAGAGTATGTGGTGGTATATGACAAGCCTATTCAATAATGAGAATATAAGTACAATAGGCTTTCAAGAAGAAGAAAGAAAGAGAGTGTAGAAGAAGAAGGCTAGAACACTTTTGATCTTTGATTTTGCAACTCTTGTTCTTGTCTATTGTTTTTGCTCATCTTCTTTCTTTTTAAGCACATTGCAGCCGTCCCCCTTGGTGCCATTCCCTCTTGAAAATTGTCTTCTAAGTCTTTGGGAGGATGTAAGACATCATTGTGACATGGTCTTGCTTACTTGGCATCTTCTTATTGGATGATCATTTAAGCTTTGCTTACTTGGCACTTCATGATTGGTTGAATATTGTCATCATTGATGACTTGGAAAAATCTGAGAATAACACTTAAAACATGTGCCAAAATCATCACAAAATAATTTTCATAAAGCATGAGATTATCACATAAATTGCAAGACATAAATTCTCACAAAATTGAGCCAAAAATTCGGCCATGCCATGCTGAATTTTCAGCATGTGCATCATTCCATTTCATTCAAAATAATGCCAAATCTAATTTGATTTTTCTTTATAAAATGAATCACCAATTGATGGTAATTATTCCTATCTCATGAGAAATGAACATGGACACTATTTAGCTCATATATTCGCCCACACCATGTCTTCACACATGCAAAAAAAAAATTTCAGCATGTGTGATATGTAGAATATCACACTTTATTAATTTAAATAATATTCAAATCATTTCCATTTCTTCTTCCAATCAATCACACAATAAAAGATGATGAAATATATCACATTCAAGTCATAAAAATCGGCCAGCTTGTTTAGCATGCTGAAATTTTCAGTATGTGATATAAGAGAGACAAATTTTGAATTCTTACCATTTGTAGCTTCTCTCTTTAATTCACCAACATTGTATGATTGATCATTGACCAATTAATATGCCAACAAGGCTCCAAATAAGCTCCATCTCAGCTGTAGGTGGCGTTGGATATGTATGTGCATGTGCTGAAATTTATTTTTGCTAACTTTGTAAAATAGTGCACATTTAATAATGCACACATGTTATATTCCAATCAGCCCTTAATTTAATTTTCTAGAACACTTTAAGATGTATATCATATGTAAAAAGTGTCTAGATACATGTCACATGATATACCAAAAATGTTCCATGTGTTGTGTGCGTAGAAAACCGAATTTTCGATATTTATCGATTACCCGATTTTTCTCTAATTTAAATTCCAACTTTTGCACATGTTATATATATTATGTTATACATAATATATATAATATATACTTTAAATCTCAACAATTGGGTGGTCTAAAGTGGTACCATTAACATGTGACAAAATTAAACTTGGAATCTTCACATTTTGGCATTAATGTGGGGTGATTTGTGTGTGCCAACATGGAAAGTATTTTTGGCTAAATTTTTCATGTAACCCACGAAATTGTTATGGAATTTCGAAGTATAGGGGCTGGCCATTTATTTATGGCAAGTACGTGACACGTTGGTGAAGTTTCGGTATTCGCCCGATACGACAATTTTCGGTTTAGAACCTTTTATCGTGTCGTATTTGATTTGTCATCACCATATCTTATATCATATGATATAAGACCTGAATATACTCATAAATATGAGTTAAGTATAGTGGTGTGACGTTAACGTACGTACGTAAAATATATAACGTGTTGGTAGTACGTTGGAATACATGTGTATGTGCCTTTTTCAAAAAATCTGAAAATATATGTAATATATATGTATATGGCGTGTCACATTAAGGAGGGGAGGAGGAAAAAACTTTCCTTCCTTAGCTTTGTTGCCTTTGTGTCTTTTCCAAATGTGGCTTCCTTTAATGAACTATTTAGTTTAATAAACTAAGTACTTCACTTAATGAACTAGTTTAGTTCATTAATGGTGGCACCTGAAAATAGTATAAACACTACAAATGTTTGCCATATGATGTAAGCTTTAACGCTTCATGGCTCGTTAGTACGGCAACATTATATACAAGCTAAATAAGGCATAAGTTGTAAGCAACGTATCATGCATACATGTATATATCATGCACGTTTTTATATCATGCTCATTTTTGTGCACATTTAAATCATGTATTTGAAAATCACTCAAACCCATTTTTCTCTACAATCTCCCCCTTTTGATGATTTTCAAAATAACTTATACACATGATTTAAATCCTATCGCTCCCCCTTCAATTATGCATAAATTAAAAATTCGAAATTTAAATTTCGAATCCGCTCCCCCTTGATTTATGCAATCAGTATCTCTCTCCCCCTTAAATCATGCTATCTCTCCCCCTTTATTTTGAAAAGTAAATCAAAAGATGAATGTAAAGATGAAGAAGAAAAAAAATCATGTATTGCATATAACGTGCGTTCGTAAGGGTTATTTATTCAACCCTTTGAAAATGTCCCTTTTGGTACCCAAATTTGGGTGACCTTTCTAGGTCTTCCAAAAGGTGAGAAAGGTGATGAGAACGCAACATAATATATGTTAGGGACAGATGCGTTTGGCCTTTGGCCAAGAATCCCATTATGCATGTAGCATGGTTTTTGTTTTTGATAAGCATTTCGGTTTGCCTGCACGGGACGTGATCTAGATGCATTTTTGTGATATGAGTGTCGCGTATGCATCACTTGTTTCTTCTCATATCTATATGGCACATAATTATATTTTGCATGATGTGAAGAAGAAGCACGTTGAGATGTCATAAGAAAAGGCCTATGCGTCTTCTTAGATGCCACATATGTCTTTGATGCATCTATTTTCTTAGATGGGATGAATTCGGTTGGTTTATTTTGTTGCTTACTTTTCTCAACGTATCCCAGTCTGGTTTTGTCACTATCATGCTTTTGAGAAGAAATGATGTGATCTAGCATGTTTGTTCTCGTGTCAAATTGTTTCACCTTTTTCTCTACATCCGCATTCTTTGATTTCAAGTTTGAAATCTAGGATTTTAATTTAGTATTCTCGGATGTCAATGATGAAATTTCAGACTTTAATGAATTTATAATGCACGACGACTCTTCTTTTGAATCGTTTAATTGAGACATAAGATCTTTGTTAGAAGATTCTAACAATTTCTTGTCTTCAATTAACCGTTTCTTTTCTTTTGCAAGAGTTCTAGCAAACTTATGTAATTCAAGATATTCAACATATAAATCATCATAAGATAGTTCAGAATCCGAGTCAGAATCAGAATTTACCTCATTTTCAAATAGTGGAGGCATTTGACTTGACATATCTTTTTCCTCGGTGTTATAGCTTGTGGATGTCATCTCACGTAGATCGTTGGATCCTTTTGTTGTGAGTGTTCCTGCGTTCTGATACCAATTGTAGGATCTGCAAGGTACCACTAGAAGGGGGGGTTGAATAGTGTGTGCGGAAAATGTGGTTTTTAAAATTAGTTTGAACCAAAAACCCAACTTCTGAAAACTGTTTCTGTTTTCAGGACCAGTTTTAAAACGTTTTGAAAACTAGGTTTCAGGTCTTCAAAAATTCAGAAATTTAGAGAGAACTTAGACTCAGATGTTATGAGTATCTCCTAAAAATTTCAGATTAAAATTCAACCTCTAACCCCTTGAACAATCGTTGGTGGTCAGATTGCGCAAATCTGCCAGAACCGATACACTGATTTGAAAAATTAATTCCTACTTGTACACAACTCCAAATGCTATGAAAATTTAACCACTAACCCCTTATATGTTATATTTAAATGGGTTGAAACAGTTTTGAAAATTTCTTTTGGGAAGTTAGTCAAATACGATCAAAGTCTCAACCTTTGCAAGCCTGAAAATCAAACTGCACTAGTCTCAGAACTTTGGACGTTTGAATGACTTATACTTGTCCAAAAGGGTTGAAGCTTGCGGCAAAAGAACCCCTGAATGTGTGGTTATATTTTCTGAAAGTTTCGTGATTTTTGAAATTCGTTTACTATTTTTACGAACGTGATTACAAACAGTAAACAGTGCTAAAACAGAAAATCAGTGCTGAAAGTAAATGACACCAAGAATTTTATACTGGTTCGGTTATCAACAACCTACTCTAATCTTCAAGGAACACCTTCCTTGGTTCACACTAATCACACAACTCAAAAACACCTTACCACAGGGTTGATGGAGTTACACACCAACTCCAACCCTTTACAAACCTTGTATGATAAATACAATTGTGCACGAACACCACCACCTTGCAAGATTGAAGATTGATCACACCTTGATCAATCTTTTACAAAGATAAAGAGTATGTGGTGGTATATGACAAGCCTATTCAAGAATGAGAATATAAGTACAATAGGGTTTCAAGAAGAAGAAAGAAAGAGAGTGTAGAAGAAGAAGGCTAGAACACTTTTGATCTTTGATTTTGCAACTCTTGTTCTTGTCTATTGTTTTTGCTCATCTTCTTTCTTTTTAAGCACATTGCAGCCGTCCCCCTTGGTGCCATTCCCTCTTGAAAATTGTCTTCTAAGTCCTTGGGAGGATGTATGACATCATTGTGACATGGTCTTGCTTACTTGACATCTTCTTATTGGATGATCATTTAAGCTTTGCTTACTTGGCACTTCATGATTGGTTGAATATTGTCATCATTGATGACTTGGAAAAATCTGAGAATAACACTTAAAACATGTGCCAAAATCATCACAAAATAATTTCCATAAAGCATGAGATTATCACATAAATTGCAAGATATAAATTCTCACAAAATTGAGCCAAAAATTCGGCCATGCCATGTTGAATTTTCAGCATGTGCATCATTCCATTTCATTCAAAATAATGCCAAATCTAATTTGATTTTTCTTTATAAAATGAATCACCAATTGATGTTAATTATTCCTATCTCATGAGAAATGAACATGGACACTATTTAGCTCATATATTCGCCCACACCATGTCTTCACACATGCAAAAACAATTTCAGCATGTGTGATATGTAGAATATCACACTTTATTAATTTAAATAATATTCAAATCATTTCCATTTCTTCTTCCAATCAATCACACAATAAAAGATGATGAAATATATCACATTCAAGTCATAAAAATCGGCCAGCTTGTTTAGCATGCTGAAATTTTCAGCATGTGATATAAGAGAGACAAATTTTGAATTCTTACCATTTGTATCTTCTCTCTTTAATTCACCAACATTGTATGATTGATCATTGACCAATCAATATGCCAACAAGGCTCCAAATAAGCTCCATCTCAGCTGTAGGTGGCGTTGGATATGTATGTGCATGTGCTGAAATTTATTTTTGCTAACTTTGTAAAATAGTGCACATTTAATAATGCACACATGTTATATTCCAATCAGCCCTTAATTTAATTTTCTAGAACACTTTAAGATGTATATCATATGTAAAAAGTGTCTAGATACATGTCACATGATATACCAAAAATGTTCCATGTGTTGTGTGCGTAGAAAACCGAATTTTCGATATTTATCGATTACCCGATTTTTCTCTAATTTAAATTCCAACTTTTGCACATGTTATATATATTATGTTATACATAATATATATAATATATACTTTAAATCTCAACACTTGGCTGGTCTAAAGTGGTACCATTAACATGTGACAAAATTAAACTTGGAATCTTCACATTTTGGCCTTAATGTGGGGTGATTTGTGGGTGCCAACATGGAAAGTATTTTTGGCTGAATTTTTCATGTAACCCACGAAATTTTTATGGAATTTTGAAGTATAGGGGCTGGCCATTTATTTATGGCAAGTACGTGACATGTTGGCGAAGTTTCGGTATTTGCCTGATACGACAATTTTCGGTTTAGAACCTTTTATCATGTCGTATTTGATTTGTCATCACCATATCTTATATCATATGATATAAGACCTGAATATACTCATAAATATGAGTTAAGTATAGTGGTGTGACGTTAACGTACGTACGTAAAATATATAACGTGTCGGTAGTACGTTGGAATACATGTGTATGTGTCTTTTTTAAAAAATCTGAAAATATATGTAATATATATATATATATATATATATATATATATATATGTATATGGCGTGTCACATTAAAGAGGGGAGGAGGAGAAAACTTTCCTTCCTTAGCTTTGTTGCCTTTGTGCCTTTTCCAAATGTGGCTTCCTTTAATGAACTACTTAGTTTAATAAACTAAGTACTTCACTTAATGAACTAGTTTAGTTCATTAATGGTGGCACCTGAAAATAGTATAAACACAACAAATGTTTGCCATATGATGTAAGCTTTAACGCTTCATGGCTCGTTAGTACGGCAACATTATATACAAGCTAAATAAGACATAAGTTGTAAGCAACGTATCATGCATACATGTATATATCATGCACGTTTTTATATCATGCTCATTTTTGTGCACATTTAAATCATGTATTTGAAAATCACTCAAACCTCTTTTTCTCTACAAGTTCCACTTCAAGCCCAGCTAAGAAGCGAGACGGCTTTCGTTCCAAAGACCGTTGCACTCCTGCAAGCCGAGCTAGGCACCGGTTTCTCCTTTGAATAAGACTGCCAAAAACCTCATCTTTCCATTTCTTCATGTGGCTTATGAACCCTTTTGTAATTTGGCAAAAGTCACCCTCCGTATCTCGCCAGGCCATCTGCATAAAATTTGGGAAATCTTTGTGTTCCATTGAACAAGCTTGAAATTTAAAATTTCGGTTTGACTTATATGTAAACCTCGGATCATCAAGTACAAGAGGCAGAGGATGATGATCCGAGTGGGCGCGTGGAAGATGATGTAGGGTGGGGACGTCAAATTTAAGTTTCCTGCTTCATTTGCCCCACCTGATCCAGTCTTTGTTCTATAAGAAAACGCTCGGGCTGTCCATTACTCCTTGTAAAACAGGTCTAGAGAACCTACTTCCATCAACATACAAAGGTCTAGCATCCGCCGCATTCTATTCACTCCATAGCCATGTACAACCCGACCGTCATGTTTATCATCTTGTTTAACAACTTGGTTAAAATTCCCAAGTAGTAGCGAAGGAACGGAGATATAATTTCGCAGGTCCTCCATATACTCGTAAGAAAACTCTCGGATAGACAGAGCAGTTGAGGCATAGATGAGAGATAGTATCCAATCAATAGTGTCGCCAGCCATAATTCCCACATTTACTGTTTGATGTGTAGCTTAGGATGCGAATAGAAATGGCCTCTGAGTCCCGAAAACACCATAAACCTCCTGAGAAACTGTGCACTTCCACAACTGCTAGATTAGTGAAATAAGAATGCCGCATAATATGCCTCGCCTGGAAGCTGGGTACTCTGGTCTCCATAAGAAATAAAATACTTGGCTTATGATCTCTAATCAGATGGTTAATTTTCCTCATAATGTTCGATGAACCCGCACCACGACAATTCCATGCGAGGATCCTCATACTCCATGCGAGGATCCTCATAAATAAATATTTGGTGAGGCTGAAGACCCTGCCTGACGAACTTGATCATCTGCATCGTCATTATCACGCACCATATCTACGACATCAAAGTCTGTTGCCACTGGTGGGTCAATAGTCATGTGAACCTCCATATTATTGTCTGGGATGTGGTGCTTTGTCAAATCACCGAGAGGCGTTATCAAGTCACCAGTGGGTATGGTATTGGCGTGCACAATATTATGGGGAGGTAATTCCTCTTCAGAAAAAATTCCCACATGCTCCCTGACTATTTGTGATATCTTGTAGAGGCCTTTGAAGTATCTTAACTGCTCATGGGTTTGCTACTGGGATGGATGAAGTTGGGGCTTGCTTTCTTGCTGTGTTAGAATGTTGGGCGCCATCCACACGTACCATCGACCTCTTTATCCTCTGCAAATAAGCATGGCCCTCCAACATATTTTGATGGCACATTGGCGCTCACCTTACTCTTGCCTAGTCCACTTGCACTTGAAGAGGGAGTCTCAGTATGCTCCACATTAGGCTCTGGTGGTTTAGGATTGCGCTTCCGGACAGTACTACGTGCAATCATCCATGGACTAAAAGTGTCGGTTGGCAGCTCAACGCTTTTATCAACCACTTGGGGATTCAACAGAATAGATGACTCATTACCTTGTGTAGGATAGGCTTCAACAAGATGTCCATACCTCCCACAAACAAAGCAAATTTGATGCAAACTTTCATATTCAATTTTCAAAGGATGTCCATTGAGGATGACAGTCGAGGCAAGTGACTTTTGTAAATCAATTTCGACACACACGCGTGCGTATTTTCTATAGGACACATGCATTGTGTTGTTATTAATTTTTTACAGCCCACTCCAATTTATCTCCAACGTGCAATAAAACATTCTCATTGAAAAATTCCAAAGACAAACGAGGGATTCTTACTCATGCTAGCGTAGAGGTGGGCACGTCATGATAGGGTTGGAAACCATGCTAGAACTTATTCATAGTAAGATAGTGTCGTTGTATCACCTAAGGTCCGTTCTCTAGAACATACACATAGTCTTCTTTGGAGTAAAATCAGACGACATAGTACCCATCTTCAAGGTTGATGATATCCAAATTTTTTTTTTGCATTGTCCATATATCTGTCAGCCTTTGCGAGATTACCCTAAAGGAGAGATTTCGACCCAGGGGTTTCATGACTAGAGCGCGGCACCATGGACGCCATAGCTGCTGCCGTTCATATGAAGAAACGTCTACTGCTACACGTCCAGGACCTAGCTTGTCCATATTATACTCCTATGTTATAAATTCCGTGTTCTATAGATCCCTCAGGGTAGTTGAGGGTCTCAAGAGATCTGCCCATGGCTTGCTGGTGTTGAAATCGCGTTCAATAGGAGGATCACAGGTGGCCAACCTTTTGTATTTTTCACACTCTGGTAGATTTGATCGAGTCATTCTTTACTTCTCTTAGGGGGATTGTCCGTGATCATCATTATGGATTGCGCTGGGGGTAAAGGTCGTCGGCAGCAGCGTCGTTTATTGCTGTCGGGGGGTTCAGATGTGGAACTCCGATCGTAACCGCTGTATCGTAACCGCCGTTCTTTCGCTATCCTTTTACCAATTGAAACAATGGTAGAATCCCCGCATTTTGTTATCCTTAATATGGATAGACGGAACATGTTGCATTTTAGACAATTTGGATGGTAAGATTAGTATAAGCATTACCACTACAGGCAGTTTAGATGGTAAGATTAATACACGAAGCACCTTACAAGAATTTTGATGACAAGATTAATAACCAGTATATCAATATAGTATTTGCTACCTGACGAATCCAGTTTCAGTCGATGGAGGATCCACTGATTTTATTAGCTACTTTATGTGTGGTGAGGGATGTAATTGAGCTGAATATGGGTAGATTGAACCTAACCTGTAAAAGAGCAAGAGAATAGAGGTCCCTAGAGTTTGTCTTTGGAAAAACTCCTTAAAGCTCAAGTCAGTTATGAATTTCAGAGTAAGCTCCAAGGTCTGTATAAAAGTGTCCAGTTCAGAATCCTTTACCTGTGGGTGCAGGGACCCTTTTTATAGGTATGTGAAAGAAGTTCAACTTGGAAAGCACGAACTATTCGGGTTGTACCTGTGGGTTAACCTAGAACAGCTGTGTGAAAGACCCAATTCATCAATTTATGCCACGTGTCTCAGAGACCATGAGAACAGCTCCTGGGAGAGTATCCTGTACGCAGATTACAGACTGGACATTTTGTTATTTAGCTCGTCAATCAGAAACATGCCTTTTTGATGGTGAATAGTCCCCCTAAACTGAGGTCAAAACAGGTCTATTTGCTGAGATTCTAATGGTGCAAGTCCGTTTATGCCATGGTCTGGGGGAGTTTCAAGAGCTGCGGGAATTATGGACTTATGTGAGTTTTTGAATCTGGGGGAGTTGCAGACCTCCGTAAGTACAATAAGGAGCCTTTTTGGCTTAGTTTTCTCTAAGGCCTGCCGAAACGAGGAGGATTTATCCTCAGATATGCTAAGTTATTATGTCCGCTGCAATAAAGATACTTGTGGCAGAGAGACCTTGGTTCTTAATTGCGGAGCTTTGGACTCTACAGACACGAAAAAGTGCGGCTATCACACATACAGAGGTGTTTATGACAAGCCTCAATTATGATGAGTATGTAAACTTGTTATAATTGGTTCTAATAGTGGGATACACGTGTAGATTTGTTTATCCTTCGTCAAATACTCCTAGATTTTCTATTACGGTAGTACGCAGGAGCTGATCTCCAGAGAAATGACTGTCTTGTCTACGTTGACACAGTTCCTGTAGTTGTCATTAAAACCTTCATGGAAGGGGACCGGATCTCCTCACCCGCCACACTTTCACCCTTTTGTCCACCGCCGGCACGTGGCAGCAAGGTGGGGTGGTGGGGTGGTGAAGGTAGATGCGGGTGACACTCATGTAGCCTCACCACCCCACCTTGCTGCCACGTGGCGGGCGGTGGACAAAGGGGGCAGGCTGTGGGGGAGGGGTGAGGGGTGAGGAGATCCCATCTCTTAGGGAAGGCATATTTTTAGGTAAATGCGACCATTTTTTGTTAGCGTAAATAAAATTTGTACAGAGTGTACGTTCGTGTAAACAGAAACAGAACAACATGCAAACCGAAGCGAGTCCAGGACTCTGTTCTTGAGACGAATTGCTCCAGTATACAGTGCCTAACCGGATGTAGCAAACGTCTCTCAGGATACAACGGATATCAGTTCAGACGAACGGCCAGCAACTTAAGAACTCTATGAACCTGTGAAGTGTTCGGACTTCTCGCAATTGACGAACGCAGACTGCAGTATCGCAGGCAGTGTATGCAGGGAAAGGATGCAGAAGGAAGAGGGAATCGTATGCAGGAATGAAGGGAAAAGTATCGTTCAGACAGAGGTTTTCTCTGTTTTTTATAGAGGAAAAATTCGGTTGGGAGGTTAATTGCCAGGAGTAATCAGAGCCGTTAGATTAGTCAGTTTAGATTTACACCGTTAGATCCCAACTCCTGGCAGTTTAAATCGTAGCCATTGGATCACAAAACCGATTGATCATATTAAATCTGGAGCTGTTGGATCGTAACTGATGATAATATTAAATCTCGAGCCGTTGGATTGCAGCGGTAACCATCAGATTTAATCTCCAGTCGTCGTATTAACAACTGCGTTGCAGTTTAATCATAGCCGTAGATCATCAGATTTAATCATAGTCGTATGATCAGATTTTATTTTTTCTGGAAAAATTTAAAAGAAAATTTATCCAAAAGGATAAGATATAGGCCGAACCCACGAACCCACGAGCCACGAGCCGAGCTGAGCCGGCCGGGCGAGGGGCGGCGGCGGCGACACACGCGCGTGTGACAGCCATCTATGTCTTCCCTTCGGTCAAAAATTTCCTTGCTCTTAGAGCACATCTAAAGTGCCTCTCCTAACAATATATATGGTGGCAATTTTTATTCAATTGGACAGCGTGTTATATATGTAAAAAATTGATGTGTCTTCTTCTCATGAAGCCACATCATCAATTTTTCAATTTGTAACCATTTTTGCTCTTATTTTAAGCATTAATTTCTTATTTATCCGGTATCGAAATTGAGTGATTCAAAAGCCTAAAATCATCTACTCATTACATAGATAATTTAGGTTTCATTAGTTTCTATTTTGATTAACGTACACTAATCATAATTAAGCTCAAAATATGTTACTCACCAACTTTGGACAAATCCATTTTTTCAATTTTCTAATCTTTCTCCAACAATCTCCCACATGAATGAAAATTAATGCAAATGCAGATGCAGACTCTAATGAGAAGTCACACATGAAAATGTTGCATCAGAAGAGGTAGCTTCTGGCTTTGAATCTTTCATAGTGATGTACCATCGAATCTACTAGGCTAAGTAGTGACTTGATGTCTTGAACTATTCAGCCTTTGTTGTGAACCTAGACAACAATACTCACACAATATTTCCTTTAAAACCCTTTTGGTTCTCATGGTTGTGTTCGTTTTGGCCATGAACAACCTGATTTCAGAAAGTGTTTTAGAGAATTCTTGCCTCACAGAATTCTCATAGAAGCGACCCCACTTCACACTTACATAGGTGATTCCTATTGGGAGCATTCTGCCACACCCCACTCAATGTATCAAGATATAGGACATCATTAAAAGCTTTAGCTTACCCTAAGTATTCTCTGCAGACAGCACTTTTATGTAACGGAATGAGTAAGTGCTATATTGAACCTTCATAACTTAGTTATCCTATTGAACCAAGATTCTGGGATCTCCAGTCAACAAGGTTAGATTACAATTACAAAGATTCTTGCATTGTAGGCTTAAGTCCCATTCCGTTTGTCAATTTCGACATCTCATCTCTAGGCAAGTCTTTTGTAAGCGGATCCGTAAGATTCTCCTTTGATTTTATGTAATCAATAGAAATTGCGCCATTAGAGATCAATTGCTTAACGATGTTATGTCTTTGACGTATATGTCGTGACTTACCATTGTAGATGCTGCTTTGAGCTCGTCCTATATCAGAATGAATATCACAATGTATGCTAATAGGAGCGATTGACTTAGGCCAATATGGAACATCTTCTAGGAAATTTCGAAGCCATTCAGCCTCTTCTCCAGCTTTATCTAGTGCTATAAACTCGGCTTCCATAGTAGACTGGGCTATGCACATTTGCTTTGTGGATTTCCATGACACAGCACCACCACCAACACTGAATAAGTATCCACTGGTGGACTTAGAATCCTTACTGTCTGATATCCGTTTTGCATCACAATATCCTTCTAATACTGCTAGATATCTTGTATAATGTAATCCAAGATTCATTGTGCATTTTAGGTACCTCATCACTCTATTTAGAGCTTTCCACTGATCTTCACTTGGATTACTAGTAAACCTGCTCAATTTGTTTACTGAACAAGCTAAGTCTGGTCGTGTACAGTTTGTTATGTACATCAGACTCTCAATCACCTGCGAGTACTTTAATTGAGCTACAGGTTTGCCTCGTTTTTCCTCAGGTGTATACTTAAGTCAAGTGGGGGTTTTTATTGGTTTTGTATCAAACATATTGATATAATGAGTTTACCACATAACAAGACCTTCATGTTTCCGAAAAATTTTAATTCCTACAATAACATTAGCAATCCCCATGTCCTTCATATCAGAATTCCGTGTTAACATCTTCTTGGTATTCAAGATGATGTAACGCGTGTTGCCCATGATAAGCATGTCGTCTACATAGAGACATACTATCACATATGCATTTGGTGTGTTTTTGATGCACACACACTTATCACATTCGTTAATCCTAAAGCCATTTGACAACATTGCCTAATCAAACTTCAAATGCCACTGTTTGGGTGCTTGTTTAAGTCCGTACAAAGACTTAACAAGTTTATACACCTTTTTCTCTTGCCCTGGTACAGCAAACCCTTCGGTTGCTCCATATAAATTTCTTCTTCTAACTCACCGTTCAGGAAGACAGTCTTCACATCCATTTGATGGATTTCTAAGTCGTAGACTGCAGCTATAGCAACTAGCATCCTTGTTGAAGTGATCCTTGTTACTGGTGAATAAGTATCAAAAAAGTCAAAACCTTCTTTTTGCCGATAGCCCTTAGCTATCAACCTGGCCTTGTACTTTCCAATAGACCCATCCTCTTTCAGCTTTTTCTTAAAGATCCACTTGCATCCGAGTGGTTTACTTCCTGATGGAAGATTAACCAGCTCCTAAGTGTGATTTTAAAGAATCGATTCTATCTTACTATTTACTGCCTCTTTCCAGAAGGGAGCTTCTGGAATTGACACAGCCTCAGAAAAGCTTTTTAGATCGTTTTCTACCAAGTATGTAAGAAATCTGGTCCAAAAGACGTTGGTATTATGGCTCGTTTGCTCTGACGAGGTTCCTTAATTTCTTGAGGGGTCGTCTCATGCACATGCTTACTAGTACTGGCTTGTTCGTTGTTTTTGTCTTTCTTTGGAAAGACATCTTCTAAGAACACAACATAGCTTGATTCCATGACAACGTTCTCATGTATATCAGGAATGTTTGACTTGTGCACCAAGAATTGATGTTTACTACTGTTAGTTGCATATACTATGAATATGCAATCAATTGTTTTAGGCCCAACTCTAACTTGTCTTGGTTTAGGTACATCTACCTTTGCCAGACACCCTCCACACTTCCAAGTATTTATAACTAGGCTTATAACCTTTCCAAAGTTCATATGAGGTTTTGTCCATTTTTCTAGATGAAATTCTATTTAAAATGACGTTGGCGGAAAGAATTGCTTCCCCCCACAAGTCCTGAGGTAAACCCGAACTTATCAACATAGCATTCATCATTTATTTCAGGGTCTGATTATTGCGTTCAGCAACACCATTGGATTGAGGTGAGTATGGTGCAGTTGTTTGGTGAATAATACCATGTTATGCACAAAATTCATTGAACGGTGCATTATATTCACCACTTCTATCACTACAAATTGTTTTAATTCATTTGCTAAGTTGATTCTCCACTTCATTTTTATAATCTTTAAAAGCATCAACGGCCTCATCTTTGCTACTTAGCAAATAAACATAACAATATTTAGTGCAATCGTCAATCAAAGTTACAAAGTACTTTTTACCACCCCTTGTTTGCACCAACTTTAAATCACACACATGTGTATGAATTAAGTCTAACACTTCAGTGTTTCTTCCAATTGAAGGAAACGACGTCCTTGTTATTTTTGCTTCAACACAGACTTGTCATTTTTCTTGATTAATGTTTAGTTTGTGTAATAAGTCAAGATTAATCATGTTTTGTATTGACTTGTAATTAACATATCCCAAACAAAAATTTCATAAACGAGAAAACTCAGGCATGTAGGCATAAATAGAAGCATTCTTATTAGCCTCTTCGGGAGAAACCTTCTTGGGTAGTCACTAAACTAAGTTTAAACATGTTGTCGGTCAAGTACCCCTTCCCCAGAAATACCCCATTCTTACTCAATACATTTATTACAATCAAATACTAGTCTAAAACCATGACTGACTAGTAAAGCTCCAGAAACCAAATTCTTGCGGATGTCAGAAACGTGCAGTACATCTCGCAGAGTCAATTCCTTCCCTGAAGTCATCTTCAGAATCACATTTCCCGAACATTCAATCTCCGAGCTATCAGAGTTCCCTATGTACAGCTTTTCATTATTCATCGCCGGAGAGTAGTTGCTCAACATCACCCTATTGGCACAGACGTGTCGAGTGGCCCCAGTGTCCACCCACCATTCACGAGAATTGCCTACCGAGTTGCACTCAGATGCAACAGCGCACAAATCTAAATTATCCATCTGACTGACAAGGTTGACTTTTGCCTTTTCTTGCCTTTTCTTGCTTTTTCTTGTGCTTACGGCAGTCAACACTGCGGTGGCTCTGAATCCCATAATTATATCATTTTCAGTGCATCTTTTGTCAACTTTCTTGCCTTTAGGGTTCACTCCGATAGGGTTTCCTTTTTTCTTTTTCGTCGCCTCTGCGACGTGGGCATGACCAGATCTAGAACTTGGCCTTTTCTAAGATCGTTGATTGTCCTCCTCTATTCAGAGTCAGACAATCAGATCCTTCATCGTCATCTCCTTTCATTTGTGTTAGAGATAGCTTCTAAATTCTCTCCACGAAAGAGGTAGCTTCTCAATCACAACAGCCACTTGGAAAGATTCACTGAGCGACATGCCCTCTTCTTTCGTTTTGGCCACCAACATCTGTAGTCCCTCAATCTGAGAAACAACATTTTTGAAGTCTGACATTTTAAAATCAAGAAATTGACCAATGATAGATTTCTTTGTACCGGCATCCTTTGTCCGATACTTCTTGTCTAAGGCGATCCACAGTGACTTTGTAGTTTATATGTACAATACAGTCCATACAACGAATTTTTTAAACAACTTAAAGTATGACTCAAGCAAACATAGGTACTATACTTCCACGCTTATACCATCAAACTGTTTTGTATGTTCAGATTCTGGTCTTCACCCGGAATCACCTCCGAAAGATCCTCAGTCAGCATTTTTGCCAAACCCATCATTGCCAAGAAAAACAACATCTTTTGCCGTCAGCGTTCGAAGAAACTGCCTCAAAAATTTTTCTGCTGCAAGGACAGGAGCAAGAATAGGTGCAGCAACAGCAGGTGCAATCGGAATAGAACTGTTCTGTTCCTGTGAACCAATGTGCTCGGCATTGAACGAATCGGAACTTTCATTTTCTATAGCGTTTCAGTTTCTGTGAAGTGCAGAAACAGAACGTTAAACTCAGTTTGTTTCGGAAACAGAAACCGAAAGAGCAAAACACAACATACAGAATCTGGTTACGATCAGAGGCAAACCAGCAGTACAGAAGAACAAAAATAATTTGTCTTAAGATTGTTAGCAGAAATAAAATCTGTACAATGTGTGCGTTCGTGTAAATAGAAACAGAACAATATGCAAACCGAGACGAGTCCAGGACTCTATCCTTAAGACGAATTGCTCTGGTATACAGTGCCAATAGGATGTAGCAAACATCTCCCAGGATACAATGTATATCAGTTCAGACGAGCGGCACAGCAATGTAAGAAGTCTACGAACCTGTAAAGTGTTTGGACTTCTCGTAATTGACAAACACAGAATGCAGTATCGCAGGCAGTGTATGTAGGGAAAGGATGCAGAAGGAAGAGGAAATCGTTTGCAGTAAAAGTATCGTTCAGACAGAGGTTTGCTCTGTTTTTTGTAGGGGAAAATTCAGTTGGGAGGTTACTTGCCAGGAATAATCAGAGCCGTCGGATCAATTTAGATGTGGCCGTTGGATCAAAAAACCGATTGATCAGATTAAATCTGGAGTCGTTGGATCACAACTGATGATAAGATTAAATCTAGAGTCCTTGGATCGCAATGTTAACCATCATATTTAATCTCCAACCGTCTGATTAACAACTGCGTTGCAGTTTAATCATAGCCGTAGATCATCAGATTAATCATAGCCGTAGGATCAGATTTTATTTTTTTGGAAAAATTTAAAATAAAATTTATCCATAAAGATAATGTAGGATCTGCAAGGCACCACTAGAAGAGGGGGGGGGGGTTTGAATAGTTGGTGCGGAAAGTGTGGTTTTTGAAATTGTTTTGTCAAGAACTCAACTTCTGAAAACAGTTTCTGTTTTCAAGACCAGTTTTAAAACGTTTTTAAAACCAGGTTGTAGGTCTTCAAAAATTCTGAAATTTTGAGAACACTTAGCCTCAGATGTTATAAGTGTCTTCTAAAAATTTCAGATTTAAATTCAACCTTTAACTCCTTCAAAAATCGTTGGTGGTCAGAATGCACGAATCTGCCAGAAACGGTAGACTGATTTGAAAAATTTATTCCTATTTGTACGTAACTCCAAATGCTCTAACATTTTAACCACTAACCCCTTATATGTTATATTTAAATGGGTTGAAACAGTTTTGAAAAATTCTTTTGGAAAGTTAGTCAAATGCTATCAAAGTCCCAACCTTTGCAAGTCTGAAAATCAGACTGCACTAGTCTCAGAACTTTGGACGTTTGATTGACTTATACTTGTCCAAAAAGGTTGAAACTTGTGCAAAATTAACCTTAAGACGTGTGGCTATGATTCTGGAAAGTTTCGTAATTTTTGAAAACGTTTACTATTTTTACGAACGTAATCAAAAAGGATAAACAGTGGTGAACAGAATATAAGTGCTGAAAGTAAATGACACCAAGAATTTTATACTCGTTCGGTTATAAACAACCTACTCCAGTCTTCGAGGAACACCTTCCTCGGTTCACACTAATCACATAACACAAAAACACCTTACCACAGGGTTGATGGAGTTACACACCAACTCCAACCCTTTACAAACCTTGTACGATGAATACAATGCACACGAACACCACCACCTTGCAAGATTGAAGATTGATCACACCTTGATAAATCTTTTACAAAGATAAAGAATGTGTGGTGGTATAAGATAATCCTATTCAGGAATATGAATGTAAGTACAATAGGCTTTTAGGAAGAAGAAAGAAAGAGAGTGTAGAAGAGGAAGAGCTAGGTGTTTTTGATCACTTGGTTTGCAAGACTTGTTCTTGTTCTTGTTTTGCTCTTCTTCCTTCCTTTTTAACATTATGGCCATCCCCCTCTAGGTCCTTCTCCTCTTGAAAATTATCTTCTAAGTCCTTGGGTGAATATGTGGCATCACTGTGACATGATCTTGCTTACTTGGCACCTCCTCATTGGATGATCATTTAACTCGTGCTTACTTGGCACTCATTGATTGGTTGAATGTTGTCATCACTTGATGACTAGGAAAATCTGAGAATTTCACTAAAAACATGTGCCAAAATCACCATAAAACAATTACCATAACTTCCAAGATCATCACATAAATTAAGCAAGATAATATTTCTCCAAACATGGTGAAAAAATCGGCCATTACTAGACTTGATTCAGCATGTGATACATGGATGTTTATTTCAAATTGTTGCCAAATTTTCCTTGATTTTTCTCTTAAAAATAAATCACCAATTAGTAGACAATATTCTCATCAATTTTGAGAATAAAATTTGACAATCACATGGCCAAAATTCAGCCTAGATACATTCATACACATGCTGAAATTTTTCAGCATGTGTGATATTCAAGATATCAATCCAATTAATCCACGTTTCAAGACACAAAATATAGCCTCATAATTGGTGAAAATCGGCCAGCCTATTATCCACATGCTGAAATTTTCAGCATGTGTTACATATGAGATAAAATTTGAAACATTACCTTTTGTAGCTTCTTTCTTTAAGTCTCCAACATTGTATGATTGATTCTTGACCAATCAATATGCCAACAAGGCTCCAAATATGCTCCATCTCAGCTGGAATAGGCGTTGCAATGTATGTGTGCATGTGCTGAATTTTATTTTTGCAAACTTTGTAAAATAGTGCACATTTAATAATACACACATGGTATATTCCAATCAGCCCTTAATTTAGTTTTCTAGAACACTTTAAGATGTATGACATATGTAAAAGGTGTCTAGATACATGTCGTATGATGTGCCAAAAACGTTCCTTGTGTTGTGTACGTAGAAAACCGAATTTGTGATTTTTTCCTAATTAAATTCCAACTTTTTGCACATGTTATATATATTATGTTACACATAATATACATAATATAAACTTTAATATTCAGCACTTGGCTGGTCTTAAAGTGGCGCCATTTACATGTGACAAAATTAAAATTGGAATCTCCACAATTTGGCCTTAATATGGGGTGATTTGTGTGTGCCAACATGAAATGATTTTATGGCTTCACATAACATCATACCCACGACATTTTTGAGTATTTTTGAAGTGTAGGGGCTGGCCATCTATTTATGGCAAGTACGTGATACGTTGGCGAAGTTTCGGTATTCGTCCGATACGACAATTTTCGGTTTAGAAACTTTTAACGTGTCGTATTTAATTTGTCATCACCATGAATTATATCATATGATATAAGACCTGAATATACTCATAAATATGAGTTAAGTATGGTGGTGTGACATTAAAGTACGTACGTAAAATATATAAGGTGTCGGTAGTACGTTGGAATACATGTGTATGTGCCTTTTTCAAAAAAATCTGAAAATATATATATTTATATATATGTAGGCGTGTATATATGTGGTGAAAGGAGGAGGAGGAGACTTTCCTTTCTTAGTCTTGTTGCCTTTGTGTCTTGTCCAAATGTAGCTTACTTTAATGAACTACTTAGTTTAATTAACTAAGTACTTCACTTAATGAACTAGTTTAGTTCATTAATGGAGGCACCTAAAAATAGTATAAACACACCAAATGTTTGCCATTTGATGTAAGCTTTAACGCTTCATTGCTCGTTAGTACGGCAACATTATATATGAACTATATAAGGCAGGTTATATGCAATATGTCATGCACATTTATATCATGCACGTTTTTAAGCACATTTAAATCATACATTTTGAAATCACTCAAACCCTCTTTTCTCTACAATCTATCCTTTTTGATGATTTTCAAAATAACCTACTTTCATGATTTAAATCCTATCGCTCCCCTTCAATCATGCATAAATTCAAAATTTGAATTTTAAATTTCAAATCTACTCCCCCTTGATTTATGCAATCAGTATCTCTCTCCCCCTTAAATCATGCTTTCTCTCTCCCTTTATTTTGGAAAGTCAATCAAAAGCGCATGTAAAGATGAAAAGAAAATCATGCATTTTGAATAATCTCAAAGTTGCATTCTTAAGGGTTATTTATTCAACACTTTGAAAATGTCCCTTTTGGTACCCAAATTTGGGTGACCCTTCTAGGTCTTCCAAAAGGTGAGAAAGGTGATTAAAGTACAACACAATATACTTTAGGTGCAACTGCATCTGGCCTTTGGCCAAGAACTTCTTTATACGCATTATATATAGGACGTTTTTGATATCTCCTTGTGTTAGTGTGCGTAGTGTGTGATCCAGATGGATGAAATGCATGTCGTGTATGCATCACTTGTTTCTTCATATCTATATGGTACAAAATTGTATTTCTTATGATATGAAGAAGAAGTATGACGAGATGTGGGGAAAAGGAGTCTTTGCGTCATCTTAGACGCCGTTTTTTGTTTTGGAGTGTCTAATTTCTTAGACACTACAAACTTGGTTGGTTTGATGGATACTTCATTTGTTTCACTGTATCCTAAACCCGTTTTATCACTGTCATGCTTTTGTGAAGAAATAATGTGGTCTAGCATGTTTGTTCCCGTATCAAATTTCTTCACCATTTTCTCTAAATTTGCATTCCTTGATTTCAAGTTTGAAATCTCGGATTTCATTTCATTATTGTGCGTAGTCAATGATGAGACCTCTGACTTTAATGCATTAATGATGCGTGACGACTCTTCTTTTGAATCGTTTAATTGAGAAACAAGGTTCGTGTTAGAAGATTCTAACAACATCTTGTCTTCAATTAATCGTTTCTTTTCTTTTGCATGAGTCTTTGAAAACTTATGCAATTCTAAATATTGACTAAATAAATCATCATAAGACCATTCAGAATCGGAATCAGAGTTAGAAGATACCTCATTTTATGCCTTAGATGTAAAGCGTACTTGTGCCTTTTGTTCTTCCGTATCATCAGTCTCAGAGTCGGATGTGTCACTCCAAGTGGAGGCTTTGAAGGCTCTTCTCCTTTGCTTAGGTTCTGAGACGAGTCTATTCTTGTTCTGATCCTTGTCAGGATATTTGTTTGATTGCTTTTCTTTATTAGGGCAGTTATATGATAGATGTCCAAGTTTGCCGCATTCATAACACTTTATTTCCTTATTTTTATTTTTATGATCCTTAGATGAGGTAGACTTATGTTTAGTCGATTTTCTCAATATTTTTCTTAATCTTTTAGCCATCGTGATTAAGTCCTCATCATCGGAATCTATGTCACTATCATCTACGACGTATTCATTTGATTTAAATGCTATAGCCTTATCATTATTGGAAATAGACTCAGAATGTCTTAAAACGAGTTTGTTTTCATATACCTTTAGTGATCCAATTAGTTATTCCATCTTAATCGATTTAGTTTCTTTGCTTTCTTCTATGGACGTTACTTTAGAGTCCCACTCGGATGGAAGGCTTCGCAAGAACTTTTGTACCTTTTTCTGGATAGTAAAGGCTTTGCCAAGAGACTCAAGAGAATTATAGATGTTAGTCAAGCGAAGATCCATATCAACAATAAATTCATTAGGCAACATGTTTATCTTGGACTCTTTTACTTGACTAGTACCTTCGTGTTTCATTTCGAGTATTCTCCACATTTCTTGTGCACTAGAACAGTTTGAGACATAACTAGAATCACTCTTACTTAATCCATTTAAAAGTAATTGCATAGCCCTAGCGTTCATGCTAAGTCTCTTTTTATCCTCACTTGTATATTCTTGTCTAGGTTTAACAACTTTTAGTGTGAATCCATCTACAGTGGATAACTTTGATGGAACAAATGGACCATCTTCTATAATTGACCAAAGATCAATATCAATTTCCATAAAGAAAAGTTTCATTCTTACCTTCAATTGAACGAAAGACTCACCGTCAAAGAGAGGAGGCCTTATGGTTGACATCCCTTCTTGCACGATGTTATAGCTAGTGGATGCCATCTCACGTAGATCGTTGGACCCTTTTGTTGTGAGTGTTCCTGCGCTCTGATACCATTTGTAGGATCTGCAAGGCACCACTAGAAGGGGGGGGGGTTGAATAGTTGGTGCGGAAAGTGTGGTTTTTAAAATTGTTTTGACTCAAGAACTCAACTTCTGAAAACAGTTTCTGTTTTCAGGACTAGTTTTAAAACATTTTTAAAACCAGGTTGTAGGTCTTCAAAAATTCTGCAATTTTGAGAAATCTTAGCCTCAGATGTTATAAGTGTCTCATAGAAAATTTTAGATTTAAATTCAACCTTTAACCCCTTCAAAAATCGTCGGTGGTCAGAATGCGCGAATCTGCCAGAAACGGTAGACTGATTTGAAAAATTTATTCCTATTTGTACGTAACTCCAAATGCTCTGAAATTTTAAAAACTAACCCCTTATATGTTATATTTAAATGTGTTGAAACAGTTTTGAAAAATGCTTTTGGGAAGTTAGTCAAATACTATCAAAGTCTCAACCTTTGCAAGTCTGAAAATCAGACTGCACTAGTCTCAGAACTTTGGATGTTTGATTGGCTTATACTTGTCCAAAAGGGTTGAAACTTGTGCCAAATTAACCTTAAGACGTGTGTCTATGATTCTGGAAAGTTTTGTAATTTTTCAAAAACGTTTGCTATTTTTACAAACGTAATCAAAAAGGATAAACAGTGCTGAACAGAATATAAGTGCTGAAAGTAAATGACACCAAGAATTTTATACTGGTTCGGTTATAAACAACCTACTCCAGTCTTCGATGAACACCTTCCTCGGTTCACACTAATCACATAACACAAAAAAAATTTACCACAGGGTTGATGGAGTTACACACCAACTCCAACCCTTTACAAACCTTGTATGTTGAATACAATGCACACGAACACCACCACCTTGCAAGATTGAAGATTGATCACACCTTGATCAATCTTTTACAAATATAAAGAATGTGTGGTGGTATAAGATAAGCCTATTCAAGAATATGAATGTAAGTACAATAGGCTTTTAGGAAGAAGAAAGAAAGAGAGTGTAGAAGAGGAAGAGCTAGGCGTTTTTGATCACTTGGTTTGCAAGACTTGTTCTTGTTCTTGTTTTGCTCTTCTTCCTTCCTTTTTAAGATTATGGCCGTCCCCCTCTAGGTCCTTCTCCTCTTGAAAATTATCTTCTAAGTCCTTGGGAGAATATGTGGCATCATTGTGACATGATCCTGCTTACTTGGCACCTCCTCATTGAATGATCATTTAACTCTTGCTTACTTGACACTCATTGATTGGTTGAATGTTGTCATCACTTGATGACTAGGAAAATCTGAGAATTCCACTAAAAACATGTGCCAAAATCACCATAAAACAATTACCATAACTTCCAAGATCATCACATAAATTAAGCAAGATAATATTTCTCCAAGCATGGTTAAAAAATCGGCCATTACTAGATTTGACATGCTGAAATTTCAGCATGTGATACATGGATGTTTATTTCAAATTGTTGCCAAATTTTCCTTGAGTTTTCTCTTAAAAATAAATCAACAATTAGTAGACAATATTCTCATCAATTTTGGGAATAAAATTTGACAATCACATGGCCAAAATTCGGCCTAGATACATTCATACACATGCTGAAATTTTTCAGCATGTTTGATATTCAAGATATCACAATTTCACTTTCATATCTTATTCAAATTAATTCCAATTTGTCTTCCGATTAATCCCACGTTTCAAGACATAAAATATAGCCTCATAATTGGTGAAAATTGGCCAGCCTATTATCCACATGCTGAAATTTTCAGCATGTGATATAAATGAGATAAAATTTAAAACATTACCTTTTGTAGCTTCTTTCTTTAAGTCACCAACATTGTATGATTGATTCTTGACCAATGAATT
Organism: Eustoma russellianum; assembly: GCA_036186865.1. Taxonomy (NCBI): domain Eukaryota; kingdom Viridiplantae; phylum Streptophyta; class Magnoliopsida; order Gentianales; family Gentianaceae; genus Eustoma; species Eustoma russellianum. The sequence continues at coordinate 8,499,079 of AP025055.1, read as the reverse complement.
TGCCAACAAGGCTCCAAATATGCTCCATCTCAGCTGGAATAGGCGTTGCAATGTATGTGTGCATGTGCTGAATTTTATTTTTGCAAACTTTGTAAAATAGTGCACATTTAATAATACACACATGGTATATTCCAATCAGCCCTTAATTTAATTTTCTAGAACACTTTTAAGATGTATGACATATGTAAAAAGTGTCTAGATACATGTCGTATGATGTGCCAAAAACGTTCCACGTGTTGTGTACGTAGAAAACCGAACTTTCGATGTTTATCGATTACCCGGATTTTTCCCTAATTAAATTCCAAATTTTTGCACATGTTATATATATTATGTTACACATAATATACATAATATAAACTTTAATATTCATCACTTGGCTGGTCTTAAAGTGGCGCCATTTACATGTGACAAAATTGAAATTGGAATCTCCACAATTTGGCCTTAATGTGGGGTGATTTGTGTGTCACATGGAATGATTTTATGGCTGCACATAACATCATACCCACGACAGTTTTGAGTATTTTTGAGGTGCAGGGGCTGGCCATCTATTTATGGCAAGTACATGACACGTTGGCGAAGTTTTGGTATTCGCCCGATACGACAACTTTTGGTTTAGAACCTTTTAATGTGTCGTATTTAATTTGTCATCACCATGACTTATATCATATGATATAAGACCTGAATATACTCATAAATATGAGTTAAGTATGGTGGTGTGACGTTAACGTACGTACGTAAAATATATAACGTGTCGGTAGTACGTTGGAATACATGTGTATGTGCCTTTTTCAAACAAATATGAAAATATATATATATTTTTATATATGTAGGAGTGTATATATGTGGTGAAAGGAGGAGGAGGAGACTTTCCTTTCTTAGTCTTGTTGCCTTTGTGCCTTGTCCAAATGTAGCTTCCTTTAATGAACTACTTAGTTTAATTAAGTACTTCACTTAGTGAACTAGTTTAGTTCATTAATGGTGGAACCTGAAAATAGTATAAACACAACAAATGTTTGTCATTTGATGTAAGCTTTAACGCTTCATGGCTCGTTAGTACGGCAACATTATATATAAACTATATAAGGCAAGTTATATGCAATATGTCATGCACATTTATATCATGCACGTTTTTAAGCACATTTAAATCATACATTTTGAAATCACTCAAACCCCCTTTTCTCTACAGATAAGAACCGGGCCGAAACCCCAACCCATAAACCCACGACCCACGAGCCCCGAGTCCAAGCCGAGCCCGCCAGATAGGCAGGCGGCGGCAGTGCACGCACGCGCATGTGGCAGCCTTCTGTGTCTTCTCTCTGGTCAAAAATTCTCTTGCCCTTAGGGCAAATCTAAAGTACCTCTCCTAACAATATATATGGTGGCAATTTTTATTCAATTGGCCAATGTGGTATATTTGCAAAAAGGTGATGTGTCTTCTTCTTATGAAGCCACATCACTAATTTGTTAGGTCCGTAACACACTCTAGAAGTGGGGGGGGATGATTAGAGTGTTGGGCAATTTTGCGGAATTTTCTTGTTTGGCTCAACTCAAATGGAATTCAAAATCAAAGCAAGAATAGGAGATGAGAAACAATGAATGAGTACATGATTCTACTCTACTACCACTTTGTTTCCAAAGTAGATTTTCAACAACTACTCTTCTTATTAAAGCTAATAAGAACAACCACAACAATACTTACACTAACACCTTAGTGTAAGCAACCACAACAACAACTTCTTGCACAAAATACCCTTGTGCAACTACAGCAACTACAGCTCTAAGCAAGAACAACTTCTTGCTACCTCACAACTTCAAAAATGTTCTCTTCAAAAACTTTCTCACGGTGGGTTTAAAAGAAGTAGTTAGGATCACACTTTCTCACTAGTCCAAACACACACAAACAAGAGATCAAATATTTATGGTTCCTTTTGCGTTAGACTCACTATTTCTCAATATACAACAATGGAGAACAAAGAAAGGCTTAAAAAGCTTTAAGCACTTATACACATATGAGAGAAATATACAACAAAGAAGAATGAAGCTTGATGATGGTGAAAGTGTGTGTTTGCCTCATCTAAGCTTCATACATTTATAGGAGGTGTTCACCACATTTTGGAGCCTTCACCATGTCTTCAAGTCAATCCCCATGTCTTGAAAAATTGAAAATAGCCTTTGGTCATCCTATGGAGTGATTTGATCCTTAATAGCCACCCTAGAGAATCTTAGACATGGATAAAATAGTCAAGGAAGCATGTATTATATTGGAGTAAAGTCCACAAGAAATTTGAGCAAGATTGGAAAGAAAAAATACCATAAATCTCCCTTGGATTTTGTTCCAACGGTCATAAAATTTTGAATTCTGGGGGACATCGATTGATCCATGTGTCTGGGCTGAGAGATCGATGTTCTCCAAAAAGTTTGCAGTTTTAAAACTACAGTACATCGATCGATCGATGTCTCTCCTTTGAGAGACTGATGTACATCGATCGATTGATGTCCCTTGGCCTGAGAGATCGATGTCTTCCAGAAACTTTCTGGTTTGAAACTGCCTGACGTCGATCGATCGACGCCTCTCCCTGAGAGACTCACGTGAC
>AP025055.1:8484018-8496475 GCA_036186865.1 Eustoma russellianum | reverse complement strand
GGTCATAAAAAGATCTCCAAAGTTTACTCGCTCTCGGTTGGCTATGCGGTAGGAAATATAGAATTCCAAGTTGCTAGGCCCTTTAGCTGACTTGCCATTGATACAAAAAGTAACTATGGCAAGTAGGGTTCGGTATACTAAGGGCATATCATTAGTGTTCTTGGTTGGGTGATAACCTAATTCGTTTTCACTTCATCCTCAGTAACTCTCCATTGTGCCATATCCCACTTACACACATCAAACTCAAGGTACCGTTCGTTTGGTACTCCAATTAACTCACAAATGTTTCCAACATCCCATTCAATGTGAGTATCATCAATAATGGTGTGCAAGGCTAACGGGAGATCATTAATATATTGAACCCATAAATTTGCATATAAAAGCCTAGTATACTTAGTGGACATTTTGTCCATCTCCCTTTTCAAGCCAAATACTTCTCCATTGTTGGACATCCAACCATTCAATGACAGGACTTAACTCATTATTGCTTACAATGTCATTGATTCTAAGCAATATGAGTGGAATGGTTGCCCATTCTTCTCTATCCCACTTATTATATAAAAATCGAGAATGTCTAGTAATGTACCTCACATTTCTGGGTGGGTATGGTTCCTTCAAAGCATCGTTGGCTTCTCTAGTTTTGATCCAAGGAAAATTAGAGAAGTTTAGCCCACTTCTAATTTCGGCCAACACTTGGGCTTGGCTAAAGTTCATGGTTTGTTTCCTCCTAGGTTGAGTTCTTGCTTGTGTTTGAGAACATTGCCCATGGGAAGGATTGCTTGAACCTTCTTCTTGACTTCTAGTGGCTCTTGACTTTTTGTGGTGTTTTTGCTTCTTGTGACATTTTGAAGAAAATTAGGGCTTGAGAGGGATGATTTTCTAGAAAAGAATAGTGAGATTTGATGATGGAAAGCAAGAATCAAGCGTAGATAGGGTGAATTTTTGATTGTATAGCGAGAATCTGAGATGGTATGAATTTTGGAGAAGAGGGCGCTGAGACCTGGGTGGGCTTCGGTCGATTTTTGTAGATGGGAAATGAAGAAAACACGTTTCCGACTGAAATTAAAAGCACAGAAATCGATGACGTTGATCGATCGAACTCAGAGATCGACGTACATAGATCAACGTACATGGATCTCTCATTTTAGTACGTGGATCGATCCATATATGCCTCTTTTGATATTTGTAATTTTAACCTCCTAAACATTGTTTATCATCCCTAATCTTGTTCTAATAGATTCGAATGTCTTAGTAGGAAGGGATTTGGTAAAGATATCCGCTAGTTGGTCATTGGTTGGAACAAATTCAACGCATACCAATCCTTTTAAATACAATTCCTTATAAAGTGATGCCTCACTTCAAAATGTTTGGTCCTACAATGGTGTACCGGGTTTTATGCTATACTTATGACTGAAGTATTATCACATAATATAGGAACTTTGTCAAACTTGATATTGTAATCATTTAAGGTGTTTATTATCCAAAGTAGTTGGGCACAACATGAAGCGGCCGATACATATTCGGATTCTGCCGTTGAAAGTGACACACTATGTTGTCTCTTGGAGAACCAAGAAACTAAGCAATCTCCAAGGAATTGGCATGTCCCGGATGTGCTTTTTCTATCGATTAGGATTCCAGCATAGTCGGAGTCACTATATCCTCTTAAGTCAAAACATCCATTTTGGGATAAAATAGCCCAAAGTTCAAAGTACCTTTTCAAATACCTAAAAGTACGTTTAATGGCAACTAGATGCGATTCCTTGGGCATACTTTGAAATCTATCACATAGACACACAGCATGCAAAATATTCGGTCTACTAGTGGTCAAAAAGTAAACTACCAATCATACCCTTATATTGGTTACCTCAATCGGCTTTCCTTTTTTGTCTTTGTCAAGCTTTGTACTTGTGCTCATCGGTGTGCTTACACTCTTTCCATCCTCAAACTTGTATTTCTTGAGTAAATCCTTTGTGTACTTTGTTTGAGAAATGTATACTCCGTCTTGAGTTTGCTTGATTTGAGGACCAAAAAAGTAGTTGAGTTCACCCATCATGCTCATCTCAAATTTTTCTTCCATCAATTTAGCAAAATGCTCACGAAGAGAATCATTAGTAGCACCAAATAATATCATCCACATAAATTTGAACAAGCAATTGATGGTTTCCTTGTTCTTTAATAAAAAGAGTAGTGTCGACTTTTCCTCTTGAAAACTTATTTTCAAGTAGGAAGTTACTTAATCTTTCATACCATGCCTTAGGTGCTTGTTTAAGTCCATAAAGGGCCTTTTTTAGTTTAAATACATGATTTGGATAATCATGATTTTCAAACCCTGGTGGTTGAGCTACATACACCTCTTCTTGAATTATTTCATTCAAGAAGACGGATTTCACATCCATTTGATATAGTTTGAAATCCTTATAGCATGCATACGCTAATAGTATCCTAATAGCTTCTAGCCTAGCTATGAGGGCAAAAGTCTCATCATAGTCTATGCCTTCTACTTGTCTATATTCATGAGCTACTAACCTAGCTTTGTTTCTAGTGATGTTTCCTTTATCATCCATTTTGTTTCTTAATACCCATTTAGTGTGAATTATGGGTTGATCACTAGGTTTAACCACTAATTCCCAAGCATAACTTCTATCAAATTGATTTAGCTCTTCTTGCATGGCTAATACCCAATCTTCATATTTATAGCCTCTTTTTATATTTTTAGGCTCAACTTGTGAAATGAAAGCATTTTCATTAAATTTCATCCTAGTTATTATGCCTTGACGTGCTTCACCTAATATTAATTTTCTTGGATGGTCTTTCTTATACTTATATGAATCCGGTAAATTTGAAATATCTCCTCTTACTTCTTCATCTTCAACCTTAGGTTCATTTTCAAGTGGATCAATCCTAAGGTCAATGACAAGTGGATTCTCAAATTTTTCTATATGACTACAATTATTTCTTCATCATCATCATTATTTAAGTATGATTCATCCTCAAGAAATTCACTAAACTTGACATGAATTGATTCTTCAACTTTCTCGCTCCTTTTGTTATATACTCTAAATGCCTTGTTAACTCTATATACTCTAGATGGTCTCAAGTAAACTCCATATATTACATACTCCTTTTGTTATATACTCTAGATGGTCTCAAGTAAACTATATATTACATGACAAGCGATATTTACCACTTCAGCCCAAAAATACTTGGGTAGCTCAAATTCATTTAGCATGGCTCTACTCATTTCTTGAAGTGTTCTATTTTTCCTTTCTGCAACATCATTTTGTTGAGGAGTTCTTGGAGCCGAGAAATTGTGTCCATACTGTTGAGAAAAAGGGTTTGAGTGATTTACAACTGCATGAACAAATTATTACTTGAAACGTTTATGTGATAAACATGCTTTAAATGCTTATAATATTGTTGCCGTACTAACAAGCCATGAAGCGTTAAAGCTTACATCATATGGCAAACATTTGTTGTCTTTGTACTAATTTCAGGTACCACAATTAATGAACTCAACTAGTTCATTAAGTCAAGTGCTTAAGTTAATGAACTAACTAGTTCATTAAATGGAGACATATTTGGTTGAAGCTATATGGCAACAAACTTGAAAACGGAAAGTCTCCTCCCCATTCCTTCTACACACCATATTAAAAATTAATAATATATATATATATCCATATTTTTTAAAAGGCATAACACACATATATTCTGATGTACCACCGACACGTCACATATGTTATAAACGTACATCGACGTCACACCACAATATACAACTCATATTCATGAGTATATTCAGGTCATATATCATATGATACAAGTCATGATGACGTCAAAATTATAACGACATGTTACAAGGTCATAAACCAAAAATTGTCGTATCGGATGACTACCGAAAGTTCACCGACAATTCACGTACTTGCCATATAAATATGGCCAGCCCATATAATTCAAAAATGGCTAAAAATTTCGTAGCTCACATGTTAAAATCAGCCAATAAATCATACCATGTTGGCACACACAAATCACCCACAATTTAGGCTAGATTTGTGGAGAATTCAAACTCAATGTTATTTGTGCACATGGGCATTTTTCTCTAGACATAAGAGCTGAATATACACTTTAATCTATATATATTATATGAAACATAATATATATTGCATGTGCAAGAAGTTTGATTTTAATCGGAGAGAAATCGCGTAATCGACGAAAGTCAAAAATTCGGTTTTCTACAAACATACACACATGGTACATTTTTGAGGCATAGATGTAACATGTATCTAGACACATTTTATACATTCAAGACATGTTAAAGTTTTCTAGGAAATCCAAAATAGGACTGATTATTATTTATCATATATGTGTAAACATTGTGAATTATTTGACAAAGCTCACTAAAGTAAAATTTAGCACATGTGCAGTCTTAGTACACGCCTATTTCAGCAATGGTGGAGCCTAGGTGGAGCTTATTTGACATTTCAATTGGTGAAAAATATGCTACACAAGATTGGTGACATTCAAGAGGCACCACACAAGGAAAGAATTCAAAATAGACACATGCTGAAAATTTCAGCACACGTCTACCATAATGAGCGATTTTCATCACCTTAATGGCCTCAATTTGTCTCCCAAAATTCAAGGGATTGAAATGTGATGTTATGGTAATCGTTTGAATTGATTTTGAGCACATGTTTGATAGTTTTTTTTTGTAGAATTTAAATCTCACTACAAGGGTGCCAAGGTGGACCAATCAACAAGTGACAAGTAAGCAAGGCCAAGTCATCCTTCCAATCATATTGCACCAAGTAAGCAAGATTGTGTCATCTTCTACACAAGGAAATCTTCCAAGGACATTAAAGACAATTCTCAAGGAAGGGAGAAAGCCCTAAGGGGATGCCAACATATGATAAAAGGGAGAAGATAGTGCAAAACAAGGCCAAGCTACAATTCACATTCTCTCAAGTGCAAAAAGCTATACTATTCTCTTATTCTTCCTTTCTTTCTTCTTGTTCTTAGTCTCAAGCCTATTGTTTATATTATACATATTGTATAGGCTTTGAATATACCACCCACACGTGTCCAATTGTTGTAAAAGGTTGATCAATGTGTGATCAAACCTTCATTCGATCAGTGGTGGTGTTCGTGATCGGTTTGCTTGATTGTTTTGGTTGTAAAAGGGTTTGTAGTTAGTGTTTAACTCCAGTCACCCTTATGGTAAGGTGTTTTTGGTGTTTAGTGATAGTAAGAAGGTGTCCTGGAAGACTGAAGTAGGTTGTTTTAACCGAATCAATATAAAATCCTTGGTGTTCTTACTTTACTCCACTTTACTTTCAGTTTTCAGTTTTCTGCATTGATTTCTTTGCAACAGTAAAAATAGAAACGAATTTCAAAAATCATAAAATTCTGCAGAAACATAGCCACATATCCTAGTTTTCATTTGGCGCAAGTTTCAATCCATTTGGATAAGTATAGTCAGTTACGTTAATAGTTCTGAGACTAGTGCAATCTGATTTTCAGATTTGCAAAGGTTGAGAACATCAATGTGGTTGACATACTTACCAAAGGAATTTTTAAAAAATGTTTCAACCCACTCAAACACACATATTGAGGGTCTTGTCATAAAAGTTTCAGACCATTTAGAGTTACTATTTAATAGGAATAAAATTTTGAAATCGGAGTACAGTTTCTTGCAGATTTGCGCAATCTGACCAAAAACGTGTTTTCAAGGGGTTAGGATTGAAGTTTTAATTTGAAATTTTCGTGAGTCTCTCATAACATCTGAGAGTACATTCTCACAAAATATCATAATTTTTGGAGATCTACAAATAGGTCTTGTAAATAATTCAAATCAGGATCTGAAAACAGAAACTGTTTTCAGAAGTGAGTTCTTTGGTCCCAAAGTTTTTAAAAAAAACAAATTTTCCGCACTCACTATTCAAACCCCCCTTCTAGTGGTGCTATACAGGTCCTACAGGTGGTATCAGAGTGCATGCCTGCTCACTACAAGAAGATCCAACGATCTTTGTGAGATAGCATCCACTAGTTACAAAACCGAGCCAGAAGGAATGTCAAGCATAAGGCCTCCTTTTTTTGACGGTGAGTCTTTTATGCAATGGAAACTTAGAATGAAACTTTTCTTTATGGCTATTGATATAGACTTGTGGTCCGTTATAGAAGATGATCCTTTTGTTCCTTCTAAGTTATCCATGGTTGCTGGTGTCACACTAGAAGTTGTAAAATCGAAGAAATTAAGTATGAATGCTAGAGCTAGGCAACTTCTTTTACACGTTTTGAGTAAAAGTGAATCGAGTTATGTGTCGAATTGCTCTAGTGCCTAAGAAATGTGGAAAATTCTTGAAATAAAACATGAAGGTGCTAGTCAAGTTAAAGAGTCTAAGATAAACATGCTAATGTCTACTCTTAAATCCTTCAAGTTATTACTGAATGAATCTATTGTTGATACGGATCTAAGATTGACTAACATTTACAATTCTCTTAAGTCTCTTGGAAAGGTATTTCCTTCGTAGGAGAAGGTGCAAAAAGTTCTAAGAAGTCTCCCATCCGAATGGGATTCATAAGTCACTGCAATTTAAGAAAGCAAGGAAACTAAATCAATAAAGATGGAGGAATTAATCAGACCATTGAAGGTATATGAAAACAAACTCACTTTAAGAAATTCTGAATCTACTTCTAAACAAGAGAAGGCTATAGCGTTTAAATCAAATGAATGCGTCTCTACCTCTTATGATTGCATAGATGATAGTGACACGGATTCCGAATTACGTTGGCTAAAAGATTAAGAAAGATAATCAGAAAAATCGCTTAAAGACAAACCTAAGTCTACTTCATCTAAGAATCAAAGAAATAAAAATAAAAATAGTGAGTATATTAAGTGTTATACTTGTGGAAGACTTGGACATATCTCTTATGACTGCCTGAACAAGGTCAAAACAATGAACAAAAACCATGATAAGGATAGGATAAAAACTAGACCCGTCTCTTAAACAAAGGAGAAGAGCCCTTAAAGCCTCCACATAAAGTGATTCATCCGATTGCGAAAATGAAGAAGCAGAAGAGGAAATGGCTCAAGTATGCTTTGCATCCAAAGCATCAAATGAGGTATCTTCCGACTCTGATTCTGATTCCGAACCCTATTATGATGATTTATTTAGTCAATATCTTGAGTTGGATAAGTTTTTCTAAGACTCTTGCGAAAAAAAAGAAACGTCTAATTGAAGACAAGAAATTGTTAGAATCTTCTAGCACAAATTTTGTATCTCAATTAAACGATTAAAAAGAAGAGTCGTCTTGCATAATAAATTCATTAAATTCTGAGATTTCCTCCTTAACATCTGAGAACACAGAGATGAAAGTCGAGATTTCAAATTTTAAAATAAGAAACATGGATTTAGAAAAGACCATAAAACAATTCGATTCGGGTACGAGCATCCTAGATCGTCTCATTTCTTCCAAAAAGCATGAAAATGATAAAACCGAATTAAGGTATGTAGAAGATAATAAAGTACAGAATAAGTCTACCAACTTTATTTTATCTAAGAAACCACATGCATTCAAGACAACTACGCAGCCTAAGAAGATGTCTAGTGCACAACCCATTGTATCTCATCGTACTCCTTCTTTTTCATCACATACAAAGTATAATCATGTACCATATAGATATGAAAGGAAACCATTGATGCATACGCGACATTCATATCAGACTAATGCATCTAGATCACAAACTATTCATAGAAACCGAAATGCATATCAAAATCGGAAATTATCATGAGCATGATGGCATTCTCGGCTATAGGCCAAACGGATTTGCACCTAACATTTACTATATTGCTTCTTCATCTCTTTTCTCACCTTTTGTAAGACCTAGAAAGGTCACCCAAGTTTGGGTACCAAAAGGTACTTTTGCAAAGGGTTAAATCAATAACCCGTAAGAACGCACTTGAAATGCATGATTTTGTTGATATACTATAAACAACTATTTCTTCCCATTCTTACTTGTACTTTTGATGACATTTACAAAATAAAAAGGGAGAGAAAATCATGATTTAAGGGGGAGCACACAAAAATTATGAAATTCAAAAATTCAAAATTCAAATTTGTGCATAACTGGAGAGGGAGCGATCATATTAAATCATGAACCAATGTTATTTTGTAAATCATCAAAAGGGGGAGATTGTTGAGAATAAGAGTTTGAGTGATTTACAAATGCATGATTTAAATGCTATGTGCTTACGAAATGTATGAACAAATTATTACTAGACACGTTTATGTGATAAACATGCTTTAAATGCTTATATATATTTTTGCCGTACTAACAAGCCATGAAACGTTAAATCTTACATCATATGGCAAACATTTGTTGTCTTTGTACTAATTTCAGGTGCTATAATTTTGCGGAATTTTCTTTTTTGGCTAAACTCAAATGGAATTCAAAATCAAAGCAAGAATAGGAGGTGAGAAACAATGAATGAGTACACCGGATATAGAGTGGTTCGAATCGCAAATGATTCTACTCCACTACCACTTTGTTTTCAAAGTGGATTTTCAATAACTACTCTTCTTATTAAAGCTAATAAGAACAACCACAACAATACTTACGCTAACACCTTAGTGTAAGCAACCACAACAACAACTTCTTGCACAAAATACCCTTGTGCAACTACATCAACTACAGCTCTAAGCAAGAACAACTTCTTGCTGCCTTAAAAATTCAACAAAGTTCTCTGCAAGAACTTTCTCACAGTGGGTTTAAAAGTAGTGGGGATCACACTTTCTCACTAGCCCAAACACAAGCAAGATATCAAATATTTATGGTTCCTCTTGTGTTAGACTCACTATGTCTCAATATTCAACAATGAAGAACAAAGAAAGGCTTAACAAGCTTTAAGCACTTATACACATATGAGAGAAATATACAACAAAGAAGAATGAAGCTTGATGATGGTGAAAGTGTGTGTTTGCCTTATCTGAGCTTCATACATTTATAGGAGGGGTTCACCACGTTTTGGAGACTTCACCATGTCTTAAAGTCAATCCCAAAGTCTTGAAAAATTGAAAATAGCCTTTAGCCACCCTATCGAGTGATTTGATCCTCAATGGCCACCCTAGAGAATCTTAGACATGGATAAAATAGTCAAGGAAACATGTATTATGTTGGAGTAAAGTCCACAAGAAATTTGAGCAAGGTTGGAAAGAGAAAACACCATAAATCTCCCTTGGATTTAGTTCCAACGGTCATAAAATTTTGAATTCTAGGGGACGTCGATCGATCCATGTGTCTAGGATGAGAGATCAATGTCCTCCAGAAAGTTTGCAGTTTTGAAACTGCAGTACATCGATCGATCGATGTCTCTCCTTTCAGAGACTGATGTACATCAATCGATCGATGTCCCCTGGCCTAAGAGATCGATGTCTTCTAGAAACTTTCTGGTTTGAAATTGCCTAACGTTGATCGATCGACGTCTCTCCCTGAGAGACTCACGTGACATCGATCAGGCTGAGAGATCTACGTTGGACAGAAAATTCCAAACTTGAACAACCTCAACATGGATCGATCCATGTCTCTCCCTAAGAGATTGATATATACATCAATCGATCCATATGAGAAATTGATGTCTCACAGTGTGTTTTCATATTTTGCTTCAAACTCCAAGTGTGAATTTCCATTTTTAACCCATTCAAAATATCTTTTAATATCATCAAAACATTTCATATCCCAACACAATTTTTCAATTTGCAGCAAATTTTTACGCCTACTTTGAGCATTAATTTCTCATTCAACCGGTATCAAAATTGAGTGATTCAAAAGCCTAAAATCATCTAATCATTACGTAGATAATTTAAGACTCATTAGTTCCCACTTTTGATTAACGACACTAATCATAATTAAGCTCAAAATATGTTGCTCACCAACTTTAGACAAACCCATTTTTCAATTTTCCAATGTTTCTCCAACATTTTTTTCCAGCGAGATGTTTATCATAACATCTCTTTCTTCTCTTTGTTTCAAAATTTTTTCTACCTTCTGAGTTTTTGCCCCAGAACTAATCAAGTTTCCCAACAAATCTTATAAGTTTTCTATCCACTTGTAGGCATGTCTGATATCGGTAGGGAAGTGTTGGACAGAAAACCAAGAAGAAAAAGACTACCGAGACTCGCCTAATTATGGGACATGCCCCAGGCAAGAGAGATATTAATGGAGATCAGCAGAAGAAGACGATGGCGGTCAAGAAGGTTGTCGATGTTGGATATGCGACATGTAAGAATCAATTATAATAATTGTAATTGATTGCAAGAATATCGTGTTTTATTCATAAACCTCTAATGTAGATTACGTGTGTAAACGTATCTATATTTTTATTGGCTAGATACATTGCAATTATTGACTGCATTAATGATAAGATTTGATTCTGATTGATTGACAATCAGTATAATTCCTTGATGGAAAGAATTAATTATCGGTTAAATAAGAAAAACGGTCCCTAGCCTAGCCTATAAATAAAGGGCCTGTGATATTCCACCAATCCAAGCAATCCAGCATTCAGATAGGCATAGGCAAGAAGACTCTATTTTCCATAGGAATTCATCTCTGCAGCAGGCTTCCAGTTTGAAGGAAACGACTAAGCAATAATGGCCGGAGGTAACTTTATGCTTCCGTTATTTATTTTGGACTTACATTTGGTATCAGAACCACCTATGAACATATTGTTTGTATTTAGAAAACTTTCTTCCGTACCCTTTAATGCAATTTAATCGTTCAAAGGTTACGGGATTATAGTTTTCTAGGCCTTCAATATTGTTAACCAACTGTGATATAGGGAGGGAAGGCTAAGATGGTTTGGGCATTTCAAGAGGAGACATACAACGGCGTATGTCAGAGCAGTTGAAAGCCTTATTATAGAGGGAAAAAAGAGTAAAGACAGGCCCAAATTGATTTGGGATGAGCGGATTAGGCATGACCTACTCGATTTGCACCTATCTGATGACATGGTCCATGATAGGAGTTCATGGAGGCAGAGGATTAAGGTTAACGAGGTATAGGGCGGATATAAGGACACATTAGAGTATATTTAGGAGCTTGGATACTATAGACGCTTTAAGTTGACTTTGCACTTGTTTGTTTATGTTTTTGTCATTGTTTTGCATTATATGTACATATATACGTTTATGAGTATTTTTAATACCGGCAGTCTCCTCTTTGTATTTTCTGAATTCCCTCACTAACACACTAGCACATCATATCCCTATTATTGTGTCATTTATGCAGGTACATATAGAGCCGGGGGTCTCACTTGAAGCAAACTCTCTATCCATTAGGATAAATGTATTGTTTGTCTGCCGCTTATCCTCCCCAGACCCTAAAGCTTTTGTTGTCGTTGGGATATACTGGATATGATTGATGATGATGAATTGAATCTAGCAGGACGTTGCTTGCAATTTTATGTCTGTGAATAATCCGGTCTTTTTTCATTTTTTTATGATGGTAGACTATTCGTTCAGCAATTCCTATAAAATTTTCTGTGGTGGTGTTGACCAGATATTTTAGTTGAAAAATTTGATGTTATATTGAATTGAGTTTGAGATTTTGGCTTTCAATTGCCACTGCAATTAATTAGCCTGCACTAGGAATTTTGCACCGCCAACATGCTTTCCATCTGGTGAACCAAAAGTTTAAGTTCTGGATGTATTAAAAATTGCATCTTAGCACTTATGTCGCCGTTATGCAATCAGAGAACAAAATGATTGAAGTTTGTTCTTTTACTTAGCAATTTCCTCGGATGGTTCCGTGCATAAACTATCCTGGGGGAAGATTATAAACGGGTGATTATCCATGATTTAATTTTTTTGCCATCCTTAAAAATTCTGAATTCTGGGAATTAGCAACCATACAAGGATACACATTACTAAAACTATTGTTTGTGTATAGATATTTGTATATTGTGACTTACTTTTGTTGGGTTTACGGGTGTGGGTTTTGCCAAATCTATTTGGAGCTTATTTTGTTAAGGGGATTCTGATTGGGCTCTGCCAATAAGGCCCACGGTCAAACTTTGCAAATTCTTTTAAGGTTTCAGCTCTGTTCATTTGGACTATGAATCATTTTTGTTTAATACCATATGGTTGATCATTGGGACGAAATTCTTGTAGGATCTGCAAGGCACCACTAGAAGGGGGAGGGGGGTTGAATAGTTGGTGCGGAAAGTGTTTTCAGGATCAGTTTTAAAACGTTTTTAAAACTAGGTTGTAGGTCTTCAAAAATTCTGAAATTTTGAGAGAACTTAGCTTCAGATGTTATGAGTGTCTCCTAAAAATTTCAGATTTAAATTCAACCTTTAACCCCTTCAAAAATCGTTGGTGGTCAGATTGCGCGAATCTGCCAGAAACAGTAGACTGTTTTGAAAAATTTATTCCTATTTGTACTTAACTCCAATTGCTCTGAAAT
>AP025055.1:8393814-8475792 GCA_036186865.1 Eustoma russellianum | reverse complement strand
CAGTTTTAAAACGTTTTTAAAACTAGGTTGTAGGTCTTCAAAAATTCTGAAATTTTGAGAGAACTTAGCCTCAGATGCTATGAGTGTCTCCTAAAAATTTCAGATTTAAATTCAACCTTTAACCCCTTCAAAAATCGTTGGTGGTCAGATTGCGCGAATCTGCCATAAACGGTAGACTGTTTTGAAAAATTTATTCCTATTTGTACTTAACTCCAATTGCTCTGAAATTTTAACCACTAACCCCTTATATGTTTTACTTAAATGGTTTGAAACAGTTTTGAAATTTTTTTCGGGAAGTTAGTCAAATACACTCAAAGTCTCAACCTTTACAAGCCTGAAAATCAGACTGCACTAGTCTCAGAACTTTGAATGTTTGATTGACTTATACTTATCCAAAAGGGTTGAAACTTGTGCCAAATTAACCCTAAGACATGTGAATATGTTTATGGAAAGTTTCGTAATTTTTGAAAATCGTTTACTATTTTTACGAACGTAATCAAAAAAAGTAAACAGTGCTGAAACAGAATATGAGTGCTGAAAGTAAATGACACCAAGAATTTTATACTGGTTCGGTCATAAAAAACCTACTCCAGTCTTCGAGGAACACCTTCATCGGTTCACACTAATCACACAACACAAATACACCTTACCACAGGGTTGATGGAGTTACACACCAACTCCAACCCTTTACAAACCTTGTATGTTGAATACAATGCACACGAACACCACCACCTTGCAAGATTGAAGATTGATCACACCTTGATCAATCTTTTACAAAGATAAAGAATGTGTGGTGGTCTAAGATAAGCCTATTCAAGAATATGAATGTAAGTATAATAGGCTTTTAGGAAGAAGAAAGAAAGAGAGTGTAGAAGAAGAGAACTTGGCGTTTTAGGCTTCAAGATTGCAATGCTTTTTCTTGTTCTTGTTTTGTTCTTCTTCCTTCCCTTTTAACATGTTTTGGCCGCCCCCTTGAAGGTCCTTCTCCTCTTGAAAATTATCTTCTAAGTCCTTGGCAGAATGTGTGGCATCATTGTGACATGATCTTGCTTACTTGGCGCCTCCTCATTGGATGATCATTTAACTTTTGCTTACTTGGCACTCATTGATTGGTTGAATGTTGTCATCATTTGATGACTAGGAAAATCTGAGAATTCCACTAAAAACATGTGCCAAAATCATCATAAAACAATTACCATAACTTCCAAGATCATCACATAAATTAAGCAAGACAATATTTCTCCAATAAGGGTGTAAAAATCGGCCATTAAGGAACTTGACATGCTGAAATTTCAGCATGTGATACATGGTGCTTTAATTCAAATTGTTGCAAAATTTTCTTTGATTTTTCTCTTAAAAATAAATCACCAATTAGTAGCAAATATTCTTATCATTTTTTGAAATGAAATTGGACACTAATGTGACCATAAAATCGGCCAAGGTGCATACACACACATGCTGAAATTTTTCAGCATGTGTGATATTCAAGATATCACACTTTATGACTTTATATCTTATTCAAATTACTTCCAATTCTTCTTCCAATTAATCACATGTTTCAAGACACAAATTATATGCTCATTAATCATGAAAATCGGCCAGCTATAACTATACATGCTGAAATTTTCAGCATGTGTTTCAAATGAGATAAAATTTGAAACATTACCTTTTGTAGCTTCTTTCTTTAAATCACCAACATTGTATGATTGATTCTTGACCAATCAATATGCCAACAAGGCTCCACATATTCTCCATCTCAGCTGTATAGGCGTGTACACCATGAATATGCATGTGCTGAATTTTATTTTTGCAAAACTTTTTAAAATAGTGCACGTTTAATAATACACACATGTTATATTCCAATCAGCCCTTAATTTAATTTTCTAGAACCTTTTAAGATGTATGACATACGTAAAAAGTGTCTAGATACGTGTCATATGATGTGCCAAAAATGTTCCATGTGTTGTGTACGTAGAAAACCGAATTTTCGATGTTTATCGATTATCCGATTTTTCTCTAATTAAATTCCAACTTTTTGCACATGTTATATATATATATTATGTTATACATAATATAAATAATATAAACTTTAATATTCAGCTTATAAGGCTGATTAAAGTGGCGCCTAGACATGTGACAAAATTGAAACTGGAATCTCCACAATTTGGCCTTAATGTGGGGGTGATTTGTGTGTGCCAACATGGAATGATTTTATGGCTGGAAACAGCATCATAGCCACTAAAATAATGAATAATTTTGAAGTGTAGGGGCTGGCCATCTATTTATGGCAATTACGTGACACGTTGGCGAAGTTTCGGTATTCGCCCGATACGACAACTTTCGGTTTAGAACCTTTTAACGTGTCGTATTTAATTTGTCATCACCATGACTTTTATCATATGATATAAGACATGAATATACTGATAAATATGAGTTAAGTATGGTGGTGTGACGTTAACGTACGTACGTAAAATATATAACGTGTCGGTAGTACGTTGGAATACATGTGTATGTGCCTTTTTCAAAAAATCTGAAAATATATATTTATATATGTATGTAGGCGTGTATATTAGATGAAGAGAGGAGGAGGAGACTTTCCTTTCTTAGTCTTGTTGCCTTTGTGCCTTGTCCAAATGTAGCTTCCCTTAATGAACTACTTAGCTTAATTAACTAAGTACTTCACTTAATGAACTAGTTAAGTTCATTAATGGTGGCACCTGAAAATAGTATAAACAAAACAAATGTTCGTCATTTGATGTAAGCTTTAAAGCTTCATGGCTTGTTAGCACGGCAACATTATATATGAACTATATAAGGCAAGTAATATGCAATATATCATGCACATTTATCTTATACACGTTTTTAAGCTCATTTAAATCATATATTTTGAAATCACTCAAACCCCCTTTATCTCTACAATCGCAGTCAGATCCATCTGGTTTACCCGATCAGATGTTGACCACACAAAAAATTGTATTTATTATAATCTTGATTTTATTAACATCTTTTGTTGATGACATATAAAGAATTATTTTCTTAATTTTAAGATTAACCACATCATCTTGTATGGTGTAAAGAAAATAAAACGTCATCAAACCTATGTTTGTGATTCATAAGATAATTATTCTGTCCCATAGAAAAGTGGTTGTTTTATTGATAAGGAAAATTAAACATAAATATTTCCTATGCCCACAGGCAATGAAATATTTTTGGTTGTTTAATTTTCTTATTGTTTAAGTATATTCTATGCATGAATGCAACCTCTACCCACCGGAAGGTTTAGAATATACTATTTGAATTAACTTGATTAATTCATTCTAATTATATATGTTCATAAAATGATCTGTGTTTCTTTGGTTATGCAGTTATTCCCACTACTGCTTTATTTGATTCTACTTGTACTCCAATGCTGACTGGTGACAATTATGTTGAATGGAAGGGTGTCATCCTTTTGACATTAGGATGCATGGACTTAGACCTGGCACTTCGTGAGGAGAAACAACCAAATCCTACAGAATTAAGTACGCCATCTGAGAGGTCTAATTACGAGCGTTGGAAGCGATCTAATTGCCTCAACATAATGCTTATCAAGTCTCGTGTAAGTCAAAGTATTAGGGGTTCTATCCCTAGTTTTGATAATGTTAAAGCTTACGTGAAAGCCATTGATGAGCAGTTTGTAAGCTCTGACAAGGCTATGGTCAGCAGCTTTATGAAGAGGCTTTCAATTATGACCTATGACAGAAGTTGTGGTGTGCGCGAGCATATCATGGAGATGTGGGACATTACTACTAAGTTGACATCTCTTAAGGTTGAAATCTCGGAGCCATTCCTGATGCATTTCATACTCAAATCTCTCCCTTCAGAGTTCACTCCATTCAAGATCTCGTACAACACACGTAAAGAAAACTGGTCAATTAATGAACTTCTGACATGTGTGTTCAAGAGGAGCAGAGGTTGAAGAATGAGTCAATTGAAACTCTGCATCTTGCGACTTATTTTAAGAGAAATACAAAAAAGAGCAAATGTGTTCCAATGAAGAAAACTGGCGATAAAGACAAATGCCAATTTTGCAAGAAAAAGGGACACTGGAAGAAAGATTGCCTGAAGTATAAGGGATGGTTAGAGAAGAAAGGTAATTTTTTCTTTGTGTGTCATGAATCTAATTTTACTGAGGTTTCTGATAATACATGGTGGATTGATTGCGGTTCTACAATTCATATTGCGAAAACCATACAGGACTTTCTAAACATGAGGAAGCCAAAGGAAAGTGAGCAATACATCTATTCTGGAAGCCGAATGTGCTCAATTGTTAAAGGAGTGGGATCTTATGGGCTCAATTTGAAGGCCGGTTTTCAACTGGATTTAGAAAATACTTTTTATGTGCCATCTTTTTTCAAGAAATTTAGTTTCTCTTTCAAGACTTTCAATTATTGGATATGACTCCAATTCTCATCATTGTGTTATGAATCTTTTTAAAGATATTAAAATTATTGGTTCTACGAAATTGAATGATTTTCTGTTTCAACTTGAATTAGATCTCATTCATGAGCATACTTTTTTAACAAAAATTGGAACAAAGCGTTGTATCATCAATGAGAACTCATCAAGTCTTTGACACAAAAGATTAGGACATGTCTTAATAGAAAGAGTGAAAAGATTAGTGAATGAAGAGGTTTTGCAAACTCTAGATTTTACCAATTTAGGCACTTGTGTGGGATTCATAAAGGGTAAGCAAAACAACAAGACCGTTAAGGGTGTCAAAAGAAGTTCTCAGCCTCTTGAAATCATACCCACGGATGTCTGTAGACCGTTTCACACACCTTGCTTGAATGGTCAGAAATACTTTATTTCATTTATCGACGACTATTCAAGATTCATGTATCTCTATCTTCTATTTGATAAATCTGAAGCATCTGATGCATTCAAAACCTTCAAGTTAGAAGTAGAGAAACAAAAAGAGAAGACAATTAAAATTGTCCGATCTGATAGAGGTGGTGAATACTATGGACGTTACACAGAAAAAGGACAATGATTGGTCCATTTGCCAAATTCCTTCAAAGGGAGGGTATTGTTGCTCAATACACCATGTCTGGCACACCACAACAAAATGGTGTTGCTGAAAGAAGGAATCGGACACTTATAGACTTGGTCAGGAGCATGATTAGCACAACAAATTTGTCTATATCCTTTTGGAGTGAAGCTTTGAAAACCGTTGTGTATGTTTTAAATAGGGTTCCATCTAAGGCCGTTCCTAAAGCGTCTTTCAAGTTGTGGAATGGTTGGAAACCAGGTTTAAAACATTTACACATATGAGGTTGTCCAGCTGAAGTTACGGTATACAACCCAAGCATAAAGAAACTGGATGAACGAACGAAAAGTGGTTATTTCATTGGATATGCAGTTACCTCCAAAAGATATAGATTTTTTTGTCCCTCACATACTCCAAAAGTGGTTGAAGCTAGAAATGCTAAGTTTCTAGAGGATCATGAAGTTAGTGGAAGTGATTCGAATCCACAATTCAACTTTGAGGAAGTAAGGGATACACATGTTGTACCTTTATATGTGGATAATTCAGTTGCTATTCAACATGATAAAGAGCCACCAATTGTGCAACCTAAAATTGAAGAATCACATCAGGAATAATCTGAGCCCACTAATCCCACATCTACTGAAGCAGTGGGAGTACGAAGATCCTCAAGAACTAAAAGACAGCAAATTCTAGCGATTATATTGTATATCTTCAAGGGTCTGATTATGACACTGGACTGAATCTGACCCTATCTCATTTTCACAAGCCATGAGTTATGACAAATGATCACTATGGTACGATGCTATGAAAGAGGAGATGTAATCGATGGCTAAAAACAATAACTTGGAGCTTGTTCCATTACCAAACAGAGCCTATGTGGTGGGATGCTAATTGGTCTTTAAGACCAAAAGAGACTCATTTTGTAACATTAAACAATATAAATCAAGACTTGTAACTAAAGGTTTCACTCAAAAGAAGGCATTGATTACCATGAAACCTTCTCTCCAGTCTCAAAGAAGGATTCATTTCGGATAATCATGGCATTAATAGCTCATTTCGATCTCGAGCTACATTAAATGGATGTAAAAACTGCGTTTTTAATGGGGTTCTTGATGAAGAGGTATACATGCGTCGATCTGAAGGCTTTGTCAATTCTGATAATGATCAATTGGCTTGCAAATTGAATAAATTCATATATGTGCTTAAACAGGCTTCACGTCAATGGAACCTTAGGTTTCATGAGGTAATCTCTTCATTCAGTTTTGTAGGGAATATTGTTAATCAATGTATATACCTCAAGATGAGTGGGAGCAAATATATTTTCTTAGTCCTATATGTGGATGATATTCTACTGGCAAGCAGTGATCTTGGGTTATTGCATGAGATTTAGTGATTCTCACGTTGAACTTTGATATAAAGGATATGGGTGAAGCCTCTTATGTCCTTGGCATAGAGATTCACAGAGATAGAACAAGTAAAATACTAAGTCTTTCTTAGAAGGCCTACATCATCAAAGTACTTGATAAATTTGCTATGTAGAATTGTTCGTCCATTGCATCACCTATTATCAAAGGAGAAAAAAAATTCAGCTTGGACCAGTGCCCTAAAAATGCTTTGGAGCAGGATCAATTGAAAAGCATTCCACATGCCTCGCTCATTAGCCTTATGTATGCATTGGTCTGTATTAGACCTGATATTGCATTTGCGGTTGGAATGCTTGGTAGATTCAAATAAACCCTGGTATGGCTTACTGGAAAGCAGCTAAGAGGGTGTTGAGATATTTACAAGGAACCAAAGATCATAACCTCATATACATAAGATCAGAGAATTTGGAAGTTATTGGATATTCTGATTCTGATTACCCTGGTTGTGTGGATACGAGTAAATCTACTTCAGGATACATTTTTCTTCTTGTTGGAGGAGCTGTATCTTGGAGGAGTAAGAAGCAATCCATTATTGGTTCATCCACAATGGAGGTTGAGTTCATTGCATGCTATGAAGCTACTTCATAGGCTTTATGCATGAGAAATTTCATCAGCGGTCTAAAAGTTGTCGATACTATTGATAGACCCATAAAGATTTCTGCGAAAATTCAGCTGCTGTGTTCATTGTAAAAAATAATAAAAGTGGGAGTCGCAGTAAGCATATCGACATAAAGTATTGGAAGGTCAGAGATCATGTTAAACAAAGATAAGTGAAAACTGAACACATTAGTGCAGAGTCAATGGTTGCTGATCCTATGACTAAAGGATTACCGGTTAAATTTTTCAGAGATCATGCTACTGATATGGGACTTCTTTGTTCACCTTGATTTGTTGTACTTTGTTCTTATTTTGTCTAGACATTTGTTGACTTTGAATATATGCATTTAAAGTTGTTAGGATCTATTTGATCCAAAGACGTGGACCCATTGAGATGATTTATAATAAATCATTCATTTTGTTTTATTAAGTGTATGATGCATTGTAATTTTTGGAAGGAAGTGCTTGACATTAAAGCATGACTGCCTTGATTCGTGTATTATATTTTCAGTCTAAGTTTAGTCAATAGATCCAAGTGACAACAAAGTTACGGCAATAGTGTTTTGTCACTTATGTTGTGTTATCTAGCATTCGACAAGTGATCCAAGTGGGAGAATGTAAGAATCAATTATAATAATTGTAATTGATTGCAAAAATCTCGTGCTATATTTATAAACCACTAATGTGGATCACATGTGTAAATGTATCCGTATGTTTTATTAGCTAGATACATTGCAATTATTGACTACATTAATGATAAGATTTGATTTTGATTGATTGACAATCAGTATAATTCCTTGATGGAAGAAATTAATTATCGGTTAAATAAGGAAAGGTGTCCCTAGCCTAGCCTATAAATAAAAGGCCTATGACATTCCATCAATCCAAGAAATCCAGCATTCAGATAAGCATAGGCTAGAAGGCTCTATTTCCCACAGGAATTCATCTATGCAGCAGGCTTCCAGTTTGAAGGCAACGACTAAGCAATAGTGGCCGGAGGTAACTTTTATGCTTCCGTTATTTATTTTGGCCTTACATAACAATCACTCTTAGGGGGTGAATAGAGTGTAAGACTATATTTGTTAATTTTTTTTGATTTTGCTCAAACCAAACAAAATTTTCTCCAAAGTTAGAAAGAATGAGATGACAAAAAATGTATGAAGATACATGATGTAGGGTGGTTCAAATCTATTCTACTCTACTCTACTACCACTTTATCTCCCAAAGTGGATTTTCAGTACCTCGTATTACCTTCAATAGGAAGCAAGAACAGTCAGAATAGCTCTTGGATATCAAGTTAGTGCAACAATAACATCAACTTATTGCACATAAACTTGGGCAACATCAACTACAACAGCTACAAGCAAGAAACGCTTCTTGCTCCTTCACAACTTTACCAAAGTTCTACAGGATCACTTTCACTAAGTGAATTTTGGATAAGAAGTGAAATTACTATTTCAAATGAGTCTAGATCACAACAAGAGATCAAATATGCTTAGTTTCTCTTGTACTAGACTATCAGCCACATAATACAATAATGAAAACAAACCAACAAGAGCTTTATAGACTTTAAGCACTTTTGCACCTTTGAGAACTTTTTACAACAATGGAAGATGAAGCTTGAAGAGGATGAAAGTGTGTCATGGCATCATTTGAGCTTCTGCAATATATGGAGGGTGTGAGCCATGTTTTTGCAACCTCTATAAAGTGTTCTACTATATTGCTTGTCTTGAAGATGCCCAAATAGTCTTCAACCACCTTATAGTTGAATTTGATTATCCATATCCACCCTAGAGAATCTTATATATGTTTATAACAGTCAAGAAAGCATTATAGACATTGACGGAAAATTCACAATCAACATGGGTAATATTGGAGCAAGAAAACACTTTAAATCATTCTTCAATTTAGTAGCAACGAGTACAAAAATTTGAATTCTGAGCTAGGTCAATTGATTTATGTCTCAATTTTTAGAGACTGATGTCACATAAATCAATTGATGTCTTTGGGTTGAGATATCAATGTTTTATAGTATGGTTTCAATTTCGTACTTTGCTTACATCGATCGATAGATCGATGTCTCTTCTTGAGCGATTGATGTATACATCAATCGATCGAAGTCTTTAACCTAAGAGATTGTTTTCTAACAATGTATTTCTAAACTTGCATGACTATAAATACATCGATTGACGTCTTTTTTTGAGAAATCTATAGATTTAGTAGAGACCGCTGTTACTTTTCAATCCTTTGTTATTTTGAAGGTGTAAAATGACTTTTTAATCTTTTCAAACATCATTTAAAGCTCATCAAAATATCCATATTTCAACAATTTTTTTCTTTTTGATGATTTTAAAACCATGCTCTTTTAAAAGATATTTTGTTTGGAAAACAACACTTTTGTCTTTCTGAAATCAGCTCTAGTTGATCTTAATGTTTGGTGAAAAAGTTTCTCACTCTAGAAAATTTTGCTCCTGCTTCTCTCTAAGAAGTGTGGACAAAACTAAAACTTTACACGTATTCTCTCTCTCTCACTTATTCACCAACACATATTACCACTCCACCACAGCTAACAGTAATATTTTAGCCATTAACATCTCTATTTTCCCTATTTAGTTCCTCTTTCCTCTTTCTCTCTCTCTTTCTATAACCACTTCACTCCTATTTCCTATCTTATTTCCTGGACTTGTCTTCAATCATCACCTCAGAATGAGAGGTATTTGAGCTCGTAAGCTCAAGCAAGTGGCCTATTAGGCCTCTGATAGCCGCAATCTATGGTCAAAGTAAACAAAGCTTGCTATTCTCCCTGTACAATGGCCAGATCCTTCGAGTATAGGACTTTCTAGCTGCATGCAAACTTTGGTTCGTGCAAAATGTCTTGGGAAAGCTTTCTTAAGCCCAATTTTCAAAACAAATTAGTCATTTATCCCCAAATCGTATAATTATGAAGTCGATAAATGTGAGAACTTTGTCGTAATTGCTCCACAAGAGGTAGATGTGTACAAGTTCATGTGGAATACAAAAAATCGTCGGTCAGGTGTTGGGTAATAGTTCTTCATACTATAATCTAAAGATTTTTGCGGAAGAAAGATGGATAAACAAGGGCCTTTTAGAAACCCAAAAGCTAGATGATGACCTTTTTCTGTTTAGATTTCAGTCTGAGGCATGCAAGCAAGAGATATTGGATTTGTCACCTCTACAATTTGGCGACAGAGTTATATTTCTATTGCCCTTGAATCCAGAAAAGAGAATTGAGTAACTCAAGCTAAACACAGTTTCTATCTGGGTAAGATTCCCCTTTCTGCTCTTACAATACTTTAATATTGTCACTCTTGGAAGGATTAGTACACTAATAAGTAAGCTAATGTTCATGGATAAAGCTACCACAACTCAATTTAGAGTGGCATACGTAAGGATTTTCTTCGATATAAAGGCAGAGGAGGAACTACCCACTAAAGTAAAACTAATTAATGAATATGGAAGAAAATAATTCCAACAGGTAACATATGAGTGGATGCCAGTCAGTGTGTGAAATGCAAGAGCCTTGGTCATGATTGTGAAGTAGAAGCAGTAGCAACCAGAAGTATTAAGCCCCAACCTTGAAAAAGGCTCAGAACTTGAAATACAGTAAAAACCATGGTTTCAAATAACATCTCAAACAAACCTGCGGACTAAAGGCAAGACTGTCCAGAAATAACATTTTACAACGTAAGTAAATCCTCAAGCACTAAAGGATAATTGGCACACTACAAGATCCATCAAGCTACAGAGGTTGCACCAACACGTTCTTTGCATTAGCAGAGGTGGCAGTAGAACTAGTGGAAGAAGACCAGAATGACAAAAGGATCAAGTAAAGGACCAAGGAATGAATCAGGATGATATCCTTGATTTGTAGGAGAAATTGATAGGATTGAGAAACTAGCAAATGAACAAAAAAGGACCCCGATTATCAGGATCAGGACAAAGAAGAGCAATCTAGTGATGGCGAGCATAGACACTCCTTAACACATAGTGAAGAGGAGGTACATGAGACTCTTGAGGACCCTAGCAAAACAACCCCTGAAGAAAAGGTAGTAGAGATCCCACCTAAGAAACCAGGTATATTAGACAAAAACAAGGAGGGGAGATTTATCCTAACTAGGCAACCACCTCCCAAAAAACCATCTGAGGAGGAGTATGTCTCCTCAGAATGGGCCACTAGAAACCATCACCAAAGGTTTAAGGTTAAAAGAAAAGGTTCTATTCTTACTAGAGGAGGATACGCTCACTATGAGGTAGGCATAGGTATAGACCTATCAGACCATCATAAATGGAAAGAGACAGAAACCATAGACATGACCCTGCCTTAAGGTAGTATAGTAGAGGAGAGAACAGAGGGAGGCCTAGAGGCTCAAAAATTATTAAATGATTAAGTTAGCTTATTTGAATATAAAGGGACACTCTCCCCTCAAGACAAAAAGAAATAAAATACTACAGAAGGGAAAAGAACATAGGCATTATAGGATAAGTAGAAGTTAAGTTCAGACAAAGAAACTTTGATGCTATATCTATAAAACAAATTTAGACATTGGGAAGTGCTGCATAACACCACACCCAATACTATTTCTCGGATTTGGCTAGCTTGGAACAAAAACCTTATAGAAGATAAGCTATTGCACAGTAGTGAACAATCTATACTTGTAAAATAAGATTAATTTCCTCTCAGGATGAAGATCTTATACTAACAATAGTGTATGGATACACTGGTAAGAGCAATAGGAGGGATTGTGGAGGGATTTAAGATGCCAACACCAATTTTATAGCGATCAATCCTGGATAATAATAGGAGACTTCAATATCATATTGGATGGGCCTGGGAAAATTGGTTCTAAGAAGATAGATAGGAAAGGCATTAAGGAATTCATAGAGCGGGTGAAAGATAAAGACACGATGAACATACCTTATAAAGGTTTTGAGTATGCTTAATCAAATAGAAAGGAAGAAGATCATAGAATAGACACGGATAAACCACATGTCTGTAATGAGCACTAGAAGAACAAAATCCCACACTTCTATGAAGCCCCCATGTCCTCTGACTACTCACTAGGTATACTGTCTGTTTCCTTGAAAAACAAATTTGGTCCTAAGCCATTCACGTTTATGAAGGGATGGATTAAACACCCTACTTTTAAGAGCATCCTTAAAGAGAGCTGAGATGCTAAGGAGAATGGCAACCCTCTAACTATGTTGGGAGCTCAAAAGAATGAAAGCCCCTTTAAAGAAGTTGAATAAAGGGAAATATGAGCAGATTGGTGCGCAAGTGGATACTAGAACCAAGCTTGAACTAGTACAAAGTGAATTGGTGAAAGACCCTCTCAATAGTTAGCTCCAAGCTGAAGACAAGGGTCTACTGGACAACTATACTAGGCTATTGGACTTTGAGGAATCCTTTCTTAGAGACAAATCAAGAATAAATTGGATGAAAGTGGGTGACAAGAACATTAAATTCTTTCGTAGGACAATTAAATCACACAATGCCAGGAATAAGAAACTTAGGCTGCAGAATAAGGAGGGGTGATGGTTGAGGATTAAGTGGAAGTTAAGGCTATGGCTTCCGGCTTCTTTGAAAAACTACTTATTGTCCCCAAATCTATTGTAGACTACTCCCAAAATTGGAGTGACAAAACCCTTTCTAGTACACAGAAACAAACCCTTGCTACCCCAGTCTCTATGAAAGAGATCAAAGAAGCCCTTTTCTTTTTGAAAACATATAGTGCGCCAAGACCAGATGTGTATACAGTAGAGTTCTTTAAGGAGAACTAGTCTCTAGTGAGGGGAGAATTTCTTGATTCTATAGATTTCTTCTTCAAGAAAAACTTTATCTATTACCCAATTAATGCCACAGCCATATCCTAATCTCCAAGGTTGACAACCCAATTAGAATGAAATAAGTTAGGCCTATATCGTGCTGCAATGTTATCTATAAAACAATCTCTAAGGTGCGAGTGAACAGAATGTAACCTCTGATCTGTATCCTAGTTAATGAGAACCAATCAGTCTTTGTTAAAAGAATAACCATCTAAAATAATATCCTCTTAATACATGAAATAATCAAGAACTATCGTAGAGTAGGGGCCAACGTGTTGTGCGATAAAAATAGGCATTATGAAAGATTTTGACATAGTTAGCTGGCAGTACCTTAGGCAGATACTAAACAAAATGAACTTCTTGGAGCCCTAAGTTAGCTGGGTATGGAATAGCATATCGACAGCCTCTCTTTCTAATAACCTTCATGGAGCTTTAGTTGACAACTTTAAGGCTTCCAAGGGGTTGAGGCAGGGTGATCCTTTATCAGCTTGCCTCTTTATACTTATTATGGAAGGATTCACTCAGTTTTTGGAAGCCAATACCATCAATTCCCCTTTTAGCTTTCACTCCAAATGTGAGGAACTTAAACTCTCCGCTCTAGCCTTTGCAAATGACATATTTATTCTTTTAAAACCTAATATCAACTCCATTAAGGTGATCAAATAGGCCGTTTTGGAATTTCATCCCTTTCAGGTCTACAACAAAATCTTCATAAATGTGAGATATTCACATCAGATATTCCCTCTCTGAATAATATAGCAATAGCAAATATCGTAGGAATGGAATTAAGGACCTTATCTATCAGGCATCTGAGGCTTTCACTGGTGGCAGGTAAGTTGTCTTTCTCTGATTGCAGAGCACTGCTGGACAGGAACACAGCTAAGTTAGAAAGTTAGACGACCATTAAGCATTCAGATATAGGTAGGCTAGAACTAATCAACTCAGTCCTGATTGTTACAGTGAGATACTGGATACCCTCTTATTTCCTTCCAAGTAGGGT
The DNA here is from genome assembly GCA_036186865.1 of Eustoma russellianum. Taxonomy (NCBI): domain Eukaryota; kingdom Viridiplantae; phylum Streptophyta; class Magnoliopsida; order Gentianales; family Gentianaceae; genus Eustoma; species Eustoma russellianum. The sequence goes on along the minus strand of AP025055.1, from coordinate 8,461,898 downwards.
CATAATAGAGATAGATAAAATCCTTAAGGCGCTCGTATGAGGGGGGACAAGAAAGGCAAAGTTGAATTGGAAATCAGTGTGCCTCCCCAGGGAGAAGGGTGACCTAGGTTTTCCAGATGTAGTCAATATAAATAATGTCCACATCATGAAGGCCATTTGTGTTATGCCTCAAAATTTTGTTACATCTGAACATGTCATAATATCATATTTAGTGATGTTTGAAATATGCTCGAGTGCTAAATTACTTGATATATTGATATACGACTAAGTTCGATAACCAACATTTTATAATTACATGAAAAAAATTAAAATAAGACTAGTAGGTAACAACTTAAGTTACTAGGATAAATTAAATCAAAATAAAAAGACATGACACAAGAAATTAGTACTACTTAAATAAAAAAAAATAAAATTAAGACATAAGAAGATATTTTGAAAAAAGAAAAAAATTTATTATATATATATTGAGCTGCCATATGAAGGAAAAAAGAAGAAGAAATCTTGGTCAAATTAACACCCCAACGAAATGCCAAGTGTAGAAAATTGTGTCAGAATCAAATGATGAAATTTTGTCCTATTCTAACCACTCCAAACACCCTCTGGCCGTCCACCACCATAAAAATAAGAAGAAGAGATTTTTGTCTTCAACCAACAAGAGGCAACTATGTTTTCTATCCAAAAGCTTCTACATTTCTTACATCATTTCTTACACACTTCTTACATCTTCAACAAACCAAACCAACCCTTCCTTTCCCTCCCTCCGTGCTGGCCACCCTAAGTCAACAAAGGGAAGCTTTTTCTTTCTTAACACTCCATTTTCTTTCCTTGTCAAGACATGCAACCCTCTATCTTCTTACTAACCCTCCAAGACTTCATGATGAGATTTTTCAACCCCACTATACACCTCCCAACCGGCCCCCACATGTAGAAAAAGGGGGAACTCCCTTATTTCTTCTCATTTTCCACTTCACAAAAATTTCCATCTTCATACAATTCCCTTTCCTCTCCAAGAAAGAAAAACAAGACTTCCAAACTCCTCCCTCACCCCTCATGGCCGAGATTTAGAGCAAGAAAAACAAAGAGAAGAACTTCTACTCTCCAACTCACACTATCACTTCAAGACAAGAGTTAAGACATCCTCCTTCATCAAGTGTAGTGGCCGAAATTTAGAACCAAGGAAAAAGAAGGAGTAAGGTAAGAACTTCATGTAGAATGATTTTAAATCCTTCTATGTATCACTTTCTATAGTTGCTCACTAATTTTCTCTTTTGACACCTCCAATGCATGGCTATACCAAGAAGAAGGAGAAAGATTTCTCCAACCCAAGTGAAGAAATCTTCACATTCATACTAAGAGTTGAGTGAAGAAGACAAGTACTCTACCTAGATCCTTTATGGATTTTCAAAATTTAAAGTATATATGTTCATACTAAATTTGGATAATTCATGAAGTATGTTTAATGTTTAGTAGCATGTATCTACAAAATTTATGTTTGCACATAAGTTATGTGATGTATATGATGAAAGATATGAATGCATATGAGTATGTTAAAATGATAAAGAATATGACCTCATATGTATAAATGAAAAGAAATGAACAACTCTTATGTGGATGTATATAGGAATAAATGAAAGAGCATGGATCTTATGTTAAGTTAGGAAAAGATTACTAAGAAACTAATTTTCAGACATTTGTTATGTATTTTTCATGATATCATCATATATGTATTTTCTATGGTGTTCTCGGTTTTTGAAGGATTTTGGTGGTCGTGATTTAGCACGTTTATGGATGCATCATATTCATGACTAAAATGCTAGATCACATATGTGGTTTCTTGATGATCATCTTGTTTATATGCCTATATATACATGTCCAAAGGGGCTGTTTTTGGCTTCTTTACTTGAGTTGGATCATCCATCTTATAATAAGGTGTTGTCTTGATGATTATGACTCAAGAAGGTATATTTTTATGTTTTCCATCATCTTTTATGTTGCATGAAATTTCATCATGAACTTAACCTTTATAGTCATAACCTTGATGAAAAGTAGCATGTATGTAAACATGTTGACATAAGATAATAAGTATGAGTCACGATCTAGTGATGAGAATGATGAGTTCTATAAGTTGTATGTCACCTCTCATTAAGCCATAGATTATATGGAAAATGATTTCAGGTTAAGAAGAATAAATATCAAACTCAAGGCATATGTATGAGATGTGAAAAAGATGAAATTTATGTATGCATGTGGGTGACACACTTCTCAGCCATAAGGCCTATTTGTGGAAGAAATAATTTTTGTTACATGTATATATGTAGGAGATATAGTATACGGCCTTAAGGCATGATTTTGGAACCAATAATGTTGTTACATGTTTATATATATATACATATATATATATATATATATATATATATATATATATATATATATATATATATATATGAGATGTAACAAACGGCCATGATGCATATTTATGGAAAAAGTAATTTTAATGCATGTTTTAGGTCACATGTATATAAAATGTAGTATGGCCTAAATTATGACTACTTTATGTATTTTCTTATGCTAAAAGTTATATACATATGGCTACTAAATGTCTTAAGGTTTTGGGCCGTTGGACTATGTGTAGAATTTATATTTTATGAAAGAGTTGATCTATGAAATAGTACACAAAGAGGCTGTATAGGGGCTGCTTATGGACTATGTGCATATGCATGTTTTAATGACATGATGATATGAGGATATTTGAGAACATACAGAGTGATGAATGGACTAGGAAACCGAGAGCATTTGCATATATTTTGTATCTCATGACATGATTTATAAATTCACCCTCGAACATCCAATCGTATCGTATAGTCAGATATCCTATGACATGTTTATCGTATGTATATAATCATTTGGTGCACCGTCATGACATCGGAACCAAGGTGGTTGGTTTCATGGGCATATAGTATGTTATCAATGATTGGAGCACCGTCATGTAACCGGAACCTAAGGAGGTTAGTGTCATGGGCATATAATATGTTCTTTATGGGCCCGAGTGTAACACCTTGTCTTGGACATGAGATCTCTAGCATATCGAGTCACCATTAGTAATATGTACTTATGATGTAGCACCATGTTTGGGACATCAGGATACATATTTGTACATGTGACTATATAGGGGATCATTTCGCTACTATGACGATATCATTCGTTTGAAAGGTAAAGTGCTATAGCCATCATATGAAAATGTCATGTTTTGAATGTTGATGAAAATTTTATGGAAATGTTATGTTCCAAATGTTTATGGAAAAATGGATATGGACATCATGACTGATCTTTCATCGTTATGAAAAATTTGTAGGTCATCGTTTTTAAAGACATCACATCAAGAGAATATAGCATTTACATTGTTGACGAAGCCACTTGATGCATATAGAGGACAAGATTAAGTATGATATTGTCTTAGACCTTCATGTGAGATAATACGGATGGACATGTATATGGACTTAGATAGAAGGAAATGTTCACCTTATTTGATAATATTAATTATGCATGTTTTACATGTTGTATGATTGCACTTATGGTATGTCACTTTACTTTTTAAAAATGTGGACGTGATATGTATGTTCTTTATTCATGCATTATTATTTTATTACCTTGTTTCCCCATGTATGATCCACATGATGTATCCAAGCAGATTACTTGCTGGATGATTAGTGTTATCGCTCATACTTGTCTTTATAACATTTGTAGAGAACATGGATTATAGCACATGATTTATAAAGGACGAGCCCCAGATAGTTTACCCGTGAGTGAAGAAGTGGGCCCAAAAGTTTATCTTTTGATGTACTAGACATTTTGATTATGATGGACTTAGAATATTTTGGGTCATTGAATATCACAATTTGTACGGATTTATGATGACTTGTATCGGTATGCATGTCATTTGTAAAATGTTTATGTTTATGTTGCTTCCGCTATATCGATCCATGATTTATGTTGACATGCATATGCATGGTATCAACGCCTTGTACTTCTCATAGTAGAGCACGGTGGGTGCACCGTGTCGAGACCCTAGTCCTGGCCTGGGCACTACAATTTGGGAGATAATCAACCATAAAGAAAGTCATTGTCATTTTAAAAGGGAAACCATTTTGGGAGGTCAATGCAAGACCCTATGATTCTTGGAAAGGGTCTTATGGGTAAGAGATGATTTTGGACACTGGTTTGGCAGAATATATTGAATGGGGCAGACACTTTATTTTGGAATGAACCTTGGCACCCGTGGGGTATCCTCAATGTCAAGCATCAGGAACTTTAAATAAAGCTCATGATCCCTACTGAAGCCAAAGTTTCAGAGGTGTTTCACGGGTCTAAATGGAGAACCATATGGAAGAGGCTGGGATGAAAAACTCGTCTCCTTCAACCTTGCTTGCAAAAATGTCATCATTTCTGAGGAAGTAGATTTATGTGGCTTCCTAAATCTTCCTTTTCTGTCAAAAATGCTTCAAGAGCCCGTCAACCCCTTCTTCCTTGTATTGAATGGGAGAAAATTGTTTTTTATCACCATGTTTCATGTTATGCAATCATCCTTTGGATTGCATGATGGAAGTGGTTGATTACACAAGACAAACTCCTAAACTGAGGGATTGTTACTACTAATTCATGTGTATTGTATTGCAGCTTTGCAGAGAACCACGAACCCTTGTTCTTTCAATGCATGCACTCATTGAAGGTTTAGACTACTTTCTTGAAGAAAACACGTTGCAAGGCAAGGCTATGCAGTTGATCAGATATCATCTCTTGGCTATCATATTTATGGAACAAGTAATTCTGATACACGTTTTCTGTCACATGTATATAAAATGTAGTATGATATAAATTATGACTACTTTATGTATTTTCTTATGCTATGTTAAAGTTTATATGAACATGAATAATAAATTTCTTAGGTTTGTGGCCATTAGACAATGTGTAGAATGTATATTTTAAGAAACTGTTGATGTATGAAATAGTACACTAACAGGTTGTTTTGGCCGAGCCTTAGAGAAAAATAAAAGGAGGTAGATTTCATGATTTAAGACATGGATTATGTGCATATGCACGGAGTTTTAATGACATGATGATATGAGGATATTTGAGAACTTATATATTGATGAATGGACTAGGAAACCGAGAGCATTTGCATACATTTTGTATCTCATGACATGTTTTAAAAGTTCACTCTTACACATCAAATCATACTGTATAGTTGGATATCCCATGACATGTTTATGGTATGTATATGTTCATTTGGTGCGTCGTTATGACATCAACCGAGGTTGTTGGTGTCATGGGAATATAGTATATTATTGATGATTAGAGCGCTGTCATGGCACCGGAACCTAAGGAGGTTGGTGTCATGGGCATATAGTGTGTTCTTTATAGGCCCGAGTGTAACACTTGCCCGGGACAAGAGATCTCCGGCATATCGAGTCACTGTTAGTAATATGCACTTATGATGTTACACCATGTTTGGAACATCATGATCCATATTTGTACATGTGACTATATGAGGGATCATTCTGCTACTATGACGATATCATTCGTATGCAAGGTAAAGTGCTATAGCCATCATATGAAAATGACATGTTTTGAATGTTAATGAAAATGTTATGTTCGAAATGTTTATGGAAAAATGGATATGGACATCATGATTGATCTTTCATCGTTATGAAAATTGTAGGATCGTTTTCAAAGACATTACATCATGAGAATATAACATTTACATTGTTCATGAAGCCACTTGATGCATATAGATGACAAGATTAATTATGATGTTGTCTTAGACCTTGATGTGAGATAATAAGGATAGACATGTATATGTGGCTTGTTTATGGACTTGGATAGAAGGAAATGTTCACCTTATTGATGATATTCACAGGAAGAAGTACCACCGCCTCAGTAGCATGACCAGGGAAGTTTTCAACATGCTGTACTTAACGCCTTAGAACAGATTGGTCAGGCAGCGGTAATAATCATGCTGCACCTCCGCCGCCGTCGCCACAGCAGTACGGTACTCATTTCTTTTTTGGAGAGCTAAAAAGAGCTCGAGTTCTAACTTTTGAGGAAGGATCTGATCCATATGTAGGCGAGAAATGGCTTGATGAGGTACAAAATAATTTTGAGCTGATTCAGGTCCATACAAGATGAAAGCGCATGTGATCCGACCGTTTCTTATTGGAGAGACCAATCAGTGGTGGAAGACTAATGTGCAGCAATTGCCAATACCAGTTACTTGGACTTGTTTCCTGGAGGGGATCCATAAGTTCTTTATCCCACCATTAATGACTCTACGGAAAATTGGGATGTTTGAGTCTCTGAAGCAGGATCCTGGTATGACAATAGCAGATTATGCTAATCAGTTCACATCTTTGGGAAGGTATGTTCCATCAGCGATGGGAGATGAGTGTTTGAAGATGAATAAGTTTGAGCGGGCTTGAATTCCCACATTTGCACTTGGATTATGAATGCTAATCCAAGAGACTTTGGGGAGTTACTCGACGCATGCTATCGAGTCGAGTGTGATATTCTGAGACGCAATGAGGAGGCCATGGGTAAGAGGCCCGAGATTCTGGAGATGATCGGTTTGGACGAGACCAAGACACTAAGGAGAGAAGGTGGTAGACCCCAGCATTGGGAGCAGTAGCTCCATCACCAGCCACAGCCACAACGTCAACAGGGGCAGCAGTACGGGATTGGGCCACCGCCAGCTATCCCTCGTTGCCCTACTTGTCAGAGACTACACATCGTAGAATGCCGACTAAAGATCGATGCTTGTCTTAATTGTGGTAAGACTGGTCATCTGATGAAGGCTATCCAGAGCCTAGGAATAGGCCACAGAGAAATGCACCATAGGAGAGAGACCGTCCATGGGCCAATGCGCGAGTACATGTGCTGACAGATGTTGAAGTCCTAGATACCCCTGACGTATTGAAATGTATGTTTAATTACGCAGTTTAAGTATTGTTATTATATGCCTGTTTATCTTTCTATTTCCAATGGAGTCAAGAACACACTCTTTCTTGACTTCGGAATATGATGGAATAAAGCAACATGACTCATTAAATTGGCTGCGCTTCTACTATTGTGAAGTAGCAGTTGATCGATATAATTTGACGCATCATTATGGGTCACCGGGAAACAACAACTGTGTGTTTTTAACACACGGGTACGGTTACGTACATCTAACCCCCCATACCCCACCATAGACGGAAGCCTCTAAGGCAATGGAGTAATGTTGTTGTTCTTGTATTATATACATGTTTAAAACCATATACTTGAATTATAAATTGTCACAAGTGCGGCGATAGTAAACATTATGCCAGCAGTTGTACTGTTTGATAATGGTGCAAGCCACTCTTTCGTATCAAAAAGGTTTGCCTAGAACCTTAGCAGCCGTCCTACATGTTTAGAGATGCCTAATCGCGTTCAGGAAGCTGGCGATCAAGTTATTATTTCACACCACCTATACAAGGGTTGGGAACTCGAAATGGAAGGACGATCGTTTGATGCCACTCTGATTCCTATTCCGATGACCGACTTCGACGTCATCTTGGACATGGATTGACTACTCAAGAATCATCCTCACATTGATTGCAGGGGAAAGCAAGTAATTATTAATAATCTGGCACAAGAGGAGCTCACCTATTAGGGAAATTTCAAGTTGTAGAAGTTACCACAGAATGTATACTTGACCGCATCCCAAGTCTACAGCGCTCTGAAGAAGGGAGATGAAAGTTTCCTTGTATACGCCCTCAACACTGAGTCAGAGACACCTTCGTTTGATAGTATTCGGGTGGTTAGAGAGTTTTCAGATGTCTTTCAGACAATTTGCCTAGCTTACCTCTGGAAAAGGAGATAGAGTTTGAAACAAATGTCGTACCAAGAGTGAGCCTATTTCTAAAGCACCGTATCTGATGGCCCCAGCAGAATTGAAAGAGTTGAAGGTACAGTTGCAAGAGCTGATACCGAAAAAGTTTATACGTCCTAGTGCATCACTATGGGGAGCTCCAGTTCTGTTCGTGAAAAAGAAGGATGGCAGTATGAGACTTTGTATCGATTATCAGGAACTGAATAAAATTGCCATAAAGAACAAATGCATGTTACTCAGAATCAAAAACTTGTTCGATCAACTGAGGATAAGTAATTTACATTTGTACATGCTAATCTATAACCGTATGTACAAATATGAACTATACACATGAATGCAGGGTGTCAAAGTGTTTAGTAAGATTGATATTCGTTCAGGATATCATCAACTGAAGATCAAAGGAGAGGATGTTGCTAAAACTGCCTTCCGTACTCGATATTGTCATTACAAGTTCTTGGTGATGCCTTCGGGTTAACTAATGCCACTACAACATTTATGGATTTAAAGAACATTGTCTTCCGTGAGCAGCTGGACAAGTTTGTGGTTGTATTCATTGACGACATTCTGTATATTCATCGGATGAAGAAGCCCATGCCGAACACTTAAGGACCGTGCTGAGTATATTACGAGAGAAGCAGCTCTATACTAAATTCAGTATATGCATGTTTTGGCTATGCAGTGTAGCATTCTTGGGACATGTAGTCTCCGAGATAGACATATCAGTTGACCCTAAGAAGATTGAAGCCATGACGGAGTGGCCGAGGCCAACGAACGTGATAGAGGTCAGAAGATTCTTAAGACTTGTAGTATATTATTGGAAATTCGTTGAAGGGTTCTCTCGAATTGCAGTTCCAGTGACTAGATTAAGGCAAAAGAAGACGAGGTTTGATGGACTTCCGACTGTGAACGAAGCTTCACCGAACTCAAAAAGAGATTAACCTCAGCTCCAGTTTTACCATAACCAATCTCCAGAAAAGTATTTGTAGTATAAAGCGATGCATCCAAGAATGGATCAGGTAAATAAATAAACGGCTTCACAATTGTAAATTTCCTACATTGTATAGGTGCGTTAATTTTTTTGTTAGGTTGCGTTTTAATGTAGAAGGATCATGTAATTTCTTATGCTTCAAGACAGTTGAATCCTTACGAGCAGAATTACCCTACTCATGACCTAGAATTAGCGGTAGTGGTGTTTCCGTTGAAAATTCGGAGAAATTATCTGTACAGTGAGAGATTCGAAGTCTACACGGATCATAATAGTTTGAAGTATCTTTTCACCCAGAACAAGTTGAATATGAGACAACAAAGATAGCTTGATAAAGGATTATGATCTTGCGATTCATTATCATCTAGGTAAGGCAAACAAAGTAGCAGACGCACTGAGCGGAATATCAAGTCATGCCAGACAGACGCCACTTGAAAGAGAAATAGCTGAGTACGGATCATATATGGTTCAGTCTACTGCGAATATACTGGCTACGTTGGTGATCACCCCTACTCTAATTGACCGAATAAAGGAGGTCCAGAAAAGTGATACAGAGTTGTTGAAGATAGGTGAGGAAGTGAAAGAGGATCCTGTAAAGGACTTTCAACTGAATTTCATTTTGGTAAAATTTGTCAAATATTACACAATAATTACACATATATGGTAATTTCTAATCAGCCCTAATTTTAATTTTCTAGAACACTTTATCATGTCTGGAATGTGTAAAAATTGTCTAGATACATGTTACAAGTCATGCCAAAAATGTTCCATGTGTTATGTTCGTAGAAAACCGAATTTTCAATTTTCGTCGATTACGTGATTTTTCTCCGATTAAATTCAAATTTTTTGCACATGTTATATATATTATGTCACACGTAATATACGTAAAATAGATTAGATATTCAGCTCTTAAAGGCTGATTTAAAAGGTGCCCCATGCGCTTTAATCTTTGAATTTGAAATCTCCACAATTTGGCTTTAATTGTGGATGATTTGTGTGTGCAACATGGAATGATTTCATGGCTGAATTTAACATGTGAGCCACGAAAGTTTTGGCTATTTTTAAAGTATATGGGCTGGCCATCTTTATATGGCAAGTATGTGACACGTTGGCAAAGTTTCGGTAGTCACCGGATACGACAATTTTCGGTTTATAACCTTGTAACGTGTCGTAATAATTTTTTCATCGCCATGACTTATATCATATGGTATAAGACCTGAATATACTCATAAATATGAGGTGTATATAGTGGTGTGATGTTGACGTACGTTTGTAACATATGTGACGTGTCGGTAGTGCGTTGGAATATATGTGTATTATGCCTTTTTAGCAAAACTATAAATATATATATGGTATGTATAAATGGCGTGTGACAGGAATGAATGAGGAGACTTTCTATTTTTCAATTTGTTGCCATCAAGTCTTCTCCAAATATATCTCCATTTAATGAACTAGTTAGTTCATTTACTTAAGTACTTCACTTAATGAACTAGTTTAGTTCATTAATGGTGGCACCTGAAAATAGTTCAAAAACAACAAATGTTTGCCCTATGATGTAAGCTTTAATGCTTCATGGCTTGTTAGCACGGCAACAATATATATAAATATATGAAGCATATATATCACAAAAACGTGTCACATACTCATTTTGTCATGCATTTCATAAATACGTAGTATTTAAATCATGTATTTGTAAATCACTCAAACTCTTTTTCTCAACAATCTCTCCCTTTTGATGATTTCAGGTAAAGAAGAATAAATATCAAACTCAAGGGATATGTATGAGATGTGAAAAAGATGAAATTTATGTATGTATGTGGGTGACACACTTCTCGGCCATAAGGCCTATTTATGGAAATAATTTTTGTTACATGTATATATGCAAGAGATATAGTATACGACCTTAAACCTAATTTTGGAACCAATAATCTTGTTACATGTGTATATATATATATATATATATATTGCGAAAATAGTAGTTTTATTCATAAAACCCTCACTTGTGGCGGAGGAATACCATATTACATCTTAGAAACAATGTCAGCATAAGTAAAATGTGAATATAATGCCATAATAATATGTAATCTCCAATCATATATGATATGTCGCATTAAAACCTTGCCAAGTAAAACCACCCTTGTGGATAAAACCTTTGCGAAGAAAAAAGCGTGCATATTTATATGTGGAGATTTTCCATCTAGCATATGACTACGATGACTAAAAATATGAGATCCATAGTTGTAACCACCGATATTGCTAAGTGTAGAAGCTAAAATGTAAGCAAAGTCTCCTCTACCCATGCCACTGCATCCTTTTGAGCAAAAGTCATCCTCGCAAGTATGATTTTAAAGGCCCTCCCCAATTCTACTAGATATCCGTTGTGCAAAGCATCCTTGGCTATACATCAGTCAGCATACATTTTTGAGAGTATACTCCAAGTAGCATCGCAGCACCGCAGTGTCAGACATATATGCAGCATATCAGATGAGAATGTATTAGTGAACATAATAATTGAAAATATGATAATAAGATCCAATATGAAACAAAGTGAATGTGATGTTGTACTACCCAATCTGCCCGTATCCTTAGATACGTGCAGGACATATGTAAGCACAGGATAGAATATGACGATGTTACAGCATAGAGTAAATATTACCCATTCTGCCTGTGTCCATTGTCGACACAGGCAGTCATACAGATGTTGTATGTGTGATCTTCCCATGTTAGATTCGTAGGTATGGAAATGATACATCTGTAAGCAAAGCTCCTTTAACCGTAGATGGTAATGAAGATAGCGTAAAGAATTGATTATAGTGTTGATGTAGTTGACCATGTTGAGCCAATAAATGAGCCACCATATTTGCCTGCCGCGGGATATGTGCTACTTAAACATCACCATTGCTTATTAAACCGCGAAGAATTTGAGAACAATCTGATGAATGAATATGGTCAGTAACCCCTTGTGAATCAACCTCCATATCTAGATGTCTATAGCGCTGCAGGAAATATAAAAGTGCAATGAAAGCCGCTTGAAGCTCTGCTTGGAATGGTGTAGATAATGGGAGATAAAACACAATGGCAGCCTTCAAGTTGCCATTTGTATCCCGCAAGATTGCTCTGCCAGAGGCAGATAATGAACCATGAGCTGAATCTACATTAAGTTTAAACCTCCCTGAAGGCGGTGTGCGCCATCTGATAACATGTGGTCGATGGAGCATCATCTTGGGTGTCAATCCATGTGCTATTAAATCTGGATCGTTGATAACATATTACTTGCCATGTTGTGCACAACTCCAGATATTAATATTGTGCCCTTATTAGCTCCTTTAGTTGAACCAGTGTGCATTGTTCATCTCCAAATGTTATAGAAGAGTATGCCTTCCATATATTCCATATGATGATGCCCGGTACAATGATACGTAATACTCCATGAAATGATTTCTCACTAGTAGAAGTCCACCACAACATAAGGTATTGGAATAGAGTAAAAGTTCCCGGCTGAGGTCCATCCACTAACGATGCATAATAAGCCCAAATTTGATGTATTTGTAGACATTGTAGAAATATATGAGCTTGTGTTGCAGATGATGTACGACAAAATGGGCAACATGTGGGACTGGCCGTTAAGAATCTTCTCAAATTATCCTCAATTGGGAGAGCCCGATGGTATAGTTTCCATAAAATGAGTTATATACTGGGTTGTTGGAGTCGATGCCAACTGAATCGATGTGAAAGATACTTTATGCCAGGGTTACGCAGCATATCATAGGCTGATTTGATTGTGAACCTACAATGCGTCTCTAATGTCCATACATGTGATTGTATCTGCCCCGTCACATGTGAAGAACAAAATTCATGTACATCACAAATCCTCTTCCATGTGATTGTATCTGTAATGCGTGGATTGTACTGTTGTCTACGCCCATATTTAGAGCGCATGAAGATTGCCCATAGACTACTCTTGTTATGATATGACCACCACAAGCGACTTGAATATGCTTTATATAAGACGTCCAACCTGTGCAAGCCTAATCCTCCCTCTTCCTTAGGCATAAAGAGATTTTCCCAGCGAACCCAATGGTGCCTCGGTGTGTTGCCTTGGCTAGCCCAAAGAAAGTTACATATTCTTTGTCGGATTGCTCTTGTAATACTTTTAGGTAGTTGATGTGCTGCCACAACATGAATTGGTATGGAACTCAAGACATGTTTAACCAATATTAATCTCCCTGCAGTAGATAAGTATCTATTTTGCCATCCCAGTAATCTTCGATCCATATGCGCAAGTAATTCAGTGCAATGTAGCGGTCTAAGACGGACTCTCAGAAGTGATACACCCAAATATTTCATTGGCAAAGAGGTGGCTGTGATTTGAAGATGCCTCTCTATTATGTGTATTTGGCTGGTCTGAGCATATGAAGATGTTATGAACCGACTCTTAAGGAGATTCACGCACTGTCCTGAAACTGCCTGGTATGTATCCAAGAACTTTTTGAAGCGCTGCAAATTAGTGGATGCCCCATTGAGAAAGACCATAAGATCATCCGCAAAAGCTAGGTGTGAAATTATTGGTCGCACTCTGCCCATTGAAAAAGGTTTTATGGTTCCATTTGCAGTTAAGGAATTGAGTGCACAAGAGAATGCTTCTGAAGCCAAGATGAATAGTATAGGCGAAAGCGGATCACCCTGCTTTACTCCTCTTGTGGGCTTGAAGAATCCGCATGGAGTTCCATTAATGATTATGGAGAGATAGGTGCTTTCAAGGTGATTAAAGATGAGCTGAAGAAAGTGCACTGAGAAACCCATTCTTTGAAGCAATTTGCGAAGAAAAGTCCAATCAACTCTATCAAAAGCTTTCATCATATCTAACTTGATCATAATGTTATTGCCTCGTATTCTCTTGTCAAGCATATGAGTCATTTCCTGAGCAATTAGGATATGCTCCGTTATATCTCTTCCTTTCATAAAACCTACCTGCTCATTGGATATTATTTTCGGTAATATAAGGGAAAGCTTTGTAGTCAATATGCGTGTTCCAATATTTGCCATAAAATTAGATAACGAGATAGGTCGGAAATCTGCAAACGTGGTGGGAGATGGAGTTTTTGGTATAAGCGTGATCAGAGTACTGCCCATGGCCTTTGGAATACAGAAGCCCATAAAAAATTCTTGGGTTGCTTTGTGGACATCATGACAAATTACCTCCCAACAATGTCTGAAGAAATACCCATTATAACCATCCGGTCCTGCTGCGCTATGCAGATCAAGGGATCAAACTGCAGTCTTTACCTCCTCAAGTGTAGGCAATTGTGTCAATGAGTTATTCATCTCCTGGCTAACCAAGACTGGAATATGTTGCAGTAACTCGGTAGCATCCTGAACATTTTCAGCCTTAAATAATTGAGAGTAAAACGAGATGGCTTCATTCTGGATGGCATCTTGCGTTTGACATATTTCTCCAGCAGCTATCTTTATTTGTCAGATAGACTGCCTGTGGTGTCTATCTTTCACCATATTACGAAAATAAGCGGTATTTGCATCCCCGTGTGTTATCCATTTACATCGTGCTTTTTGTTCCCAAAATATCAATTCATACTTTGAGGCCTTCAAATATTCAGCCTTCATTTTCTGATACTGGATCCTGTTTTCCACCATGGGATGCCGATCATATAGTGATTCCATTCTTTTAGCTTCTTTTTCTGCAGCTTCTAACTGATCAAAGATATTCCCAAAGATATATATATATATATATATATATATATATATATATATATATATATATATATGAGATGTAACATACGGCCATGATGCATATTTATGGAACAAGTAATTTTAATGCAATATTTTAGGTCACATCTAGATAAAATGTAGTATGGTCTAAATTATGACTACTTTATGCATTTTCTTATGCTAAAAGTTATATACATATGGCTACTAAATGTCTTAAGGTTTTTGGCCGTTGGACTATGTGTAGAATGCATATTTTGTGAAAGGGTGATGTATGAAATAATACACAAAGAGCCTGTTTAGGGGCTGTTTATGGACTATGTGCATATGCATGTTCTAATGACATGATGATATGATGATATTTGAGAACATACAGAGTGATGAATGGACTAGGAAACCGAGAGCATTTGCATACATTTTGTATCTCATGACATGTTTTAAAAATTCACCCTTGAACATCCAATCACATTGTATAGTTGAATATCCTATGACATGTTTATCGTATGTATATGATCATTTGTTGTGCCGTCATGACATCGGAACCGAGGTGGTTGGTGTCATGGACATATAGTATGTTATCGATGATTGGAGCATCGTCATGTAACCGGAACCTAAGGAGGTTGGCATCATGGACATATAATATGTTCTTTATGGGCCCGAGTGTAACACCTTGTCTTGGATAAGAGATCTCTGGCATATCGAGTCACAATTAGTAATATGTACTTATGATGTAACACTATTTTTGGAACATCAGGTTTCATATTTGTACATGTGACTATATAGGGGATCATTCCGCTACTATGACGATATCATTCGTATGCAAGGTAAAGTGCTATAGCCATCATATGAAAATGACATGTTTTGAATGTTTATGAAAATTTTATGGAAATGTTAGGTTCCAAAAGTTTTTGGAAAAATGGATATGGACATCATGACTGATCTTTCATCGTTATGAAAAATCTGTAGGTCATCGTTTTTAAAGACATCACATCAAGAGACTATAGCATTTACATTGTTCATAAAGCCACTTGATGCATATAGAGGACAAGATTAAGTATGATATTGTCTTAGACCTTCATGTGAGATAATACGGATGGACATGTATATGGACTTAGATAGAAGGAAATGTTCACCTTATTTGATAATATTAATTATGCATGTTTTACATGTTGTATGAATGCACTTATGGTATGTCACTTTACTTTTTAAAAATGTGGACGTGATATGTATGTTCTTTATTCATGCATTATTATTTTATTACCTTATCTCTCCATGTATGATCCACATGACGTATCCAGGCAGACTACTTGCTGGATGATTAGTGTTATCGCTCATACTTGTCTTTATAACATTTGCAGAGAACATGAATTATAGCACATGATTTATAAAGGACGAGCCCCAGATAGTTTACCCGTGAGTGAAGAAGTGGGCCCAAAAGTTTATCTTTTGATGTACTAGACATTTTGATTATGATGGACTTAGAATATTTTGGGTCATTGAATATCACAATTTGTACGGATTTATGATGACTTGTATCGGTATGCATGCCATTTGTAAAATGTTTATGTTTATGTTGCTTCCGTTATATCGATCCATGATTTATGTTGACATGCATATGCATGGTATCGACGCCTTGTACTTCTCATAGTAGAGTACGGTGGGTGCACCGTGCCGAGACCCTAGTCCTGGCCTGGCTTCTAAAATTTGGGAGATAATCAACCATAAAGAAAGTCATTGTCATTTTAAAACGGAAACCATTTTGGGAGGTCAATACAAGACCCTATGCTTCTTGGAAAGGGTCTTGCGGGTAAGAGATGATTTTGGACACTGGTTTGGTAGAATTATATTGAATGGGGCGGACACTTTATTATGGAATAAACCTTGGCACCCGTGGGTATCTTCAGTGTCAAGCATCGGGAACTTTAAAGATTGCTCATGATCCCTGCTGAAGCCAAAGTTTCAGAGGTGATTCACGGGTCTGAATGGAGAAGTTTATATGGAAGAGGCTGGGATGAACAACTCGTCTCCTGTAACCTTGCTTGCAGAAATGTCATCATTTCTCAGGAAGTAGATTCATGTGTCTTCCAAACTCTTCCTTTTCTGTCAAAAATGCTTCAAGATCCCGTCAACCCCTTATTCCTTGTATTGAATGGGAGAAAATTGTTTTTTATCACCATCTTTCATGTTATGCAATCATCCTTTAGCTTGCATTATGGAAGTGGTTGATTACACAAGACAAACTCCTAAACTAAGGGATTGTTACTACTAATTCATGTGTCTTGTATTGTAGCTTTGCAGAGAACCACGAACACTTGTTCTTTCAATGCATGTACTCATTCAAGGTGTAGACTACTTTCTTGAAGCAAACAAGCTGCAAGGCAAGGCTGTGCAATTGATCGGATATCATCTCTTGGCTATCAACCAGCAGCAATTGGAACACGAAGTTCCAAACAGACATAATAATACACTTTGGTCTCTCAGCAGTCGTTTATAGCTTACAAAGGGAAAAGGACAAGCGATACCGCCAGCAACTGGGCAAAGACAAAAGATCCTTGATTAAGGAGGTCTTAATATCGATAACGTATACATCAACTTCACAGAAGGCATACAAGAATTGTAAGTTCAACTACGAGCTGGCAATCAACCTTGGTCTGCCAGCAAAAGTCCTTGCCTAAATATCCTTTACAATACTCATGTTTTTCTGGGAAAATTATGATCTGGATCTTTACTTTGATCAAATTGATGGTATGCATGGAGACCTGATGGGACTTGCTGGTAGGGTACTTAAATTGTTCACTTCTTGTAGCTTCTGCTATGTTCTCCTTTGCTGTTGGCTACTTTGTTCTTGGGATTGATTTGCTACTAGATTGCTTGGGATGGGAAAGGACCTACTAGGTATACTTATTTTGGTTGCGAGTGAATAAGTCTTGTTAGAGTTGGGATGTTGTTGATTCTGGTGTTGGTTGTTGATTCTAGAGTTCGAGGACCAGGTGGAAAATACATTTCAAATGGTATTGGACATGGGAGTAACTGTTGCAAGTGCTCGCTCAATCTCTTTGGGACATATACTGTAAACCTTGGAGTTTGCCGTGTGAGAAATGATATGGATGGAAGGAGCTTTTGTGGTAAATCAAACAGGGATTGGATAACATCCTGCTGGGTACTTCAGCCAAGCCAACTTATAGCAACAAAGGCAAAGCAGCTCTCGGCTAGGGATATTGAAGTCCCTACGCAAGGTCTAAGAAGCAACTCAGAATATATGTCATTTTAAAAACACCGGCATCAAGCAATTACTACTTTGAGAATCAACACATATGCCTCTACTGCTTAGCGCTCCAGTGATAGCTTCAGTTCTAGCATTTCAGTACTTTATGTTTTTTGTACTTATCCTTTTTTGGAAAAGGTAGATACTTTTACATGGCATTATGATATAAATCATCAATTCATTTGTATTTTGAGCAAGTAGTAATTGTTGGCACCTTGATATGATTAGGATATGCTATGATAATATATTGTGCATTTACTTTGAGCGTTGCTTACCCCTTGTAATTACCTTCATGAAGATGTCTAATTTGATTTATTTATGAATTTTGCTTGCAAAAAAACTTTTGTCTTTCTTTGTACAAAAACATTTTCAAACTTAATTTTTATACCAAACATTATCTATCCCTTAGTTAATGGATTCGTGCATTCCCTAAATGTATGAATATGTCAAATCTTGTTATGTATCAAGTCCTTCTCATGTGTTTCAAATAAAAAACTTTTCTTCAATATATGCATCCTTCATACATGTTCAGATTTATTATGTCAATCCTTATAAGACTCATTTACCCTTAAACATATACCAATACTAACGGCGACATATCACACATCTTACAATTTCCACATTATTAGCATATACCGATAGCCACATATCACATAGCAACCACATAGCATAGTATATCACATCTCATTATTCTTCCCCACTTTGTAATCATCAAATCACAATAAGACCAAGATATGAAATAAACCACATAAACTTGGGCCTGTAGTTTGGGTACATTTTCACTCAAGCATATACTTGGCTCCTCTTTAGCTCCAGCCATAAGAGCTTCAGGGACGTCATCTGCCTCTTCTTCCTCCTCTTATTCTTCTTCTTAGCACATGCCCGTCCGAGTATCTATTCTAGGATTGTTAATTTGTTGAATGTTTACGTTGTTGAAGAAGTCCTTCTTGGTAATCTTCCCGATATCCGAATCATCTATCTCTATATCTGACTTCTGCAATATAAAATAGATTACGCTAGCATAAGGAGGAACGGATTTATACTTCTTGGTGGCTGCCTCCATGATATTTGCCCTGAAAATTTCACCAAAGTTTAACAGCCCCCTATTTGTAATTCGGTAGGCTATGTATGAATCTAGGTTGCTCAGGAGCTTTGTCGATTTTCCATTTACACAAAAAGTTACTATTCAATTCAGTACCTCATATGCTAAAGGAGTGCCATTGGTGTTCTTTGTGGGATAGAATCCTAAGAGACTCTTGAAATGGTCTTTAGTGTACTTAGTTTGAGATATGTACACTCGTTCCTTGGTGTGCTTGATTTCAAGAACTTATTACCTTAAGTACAACAACATCTCTTGCACTATCAGCTTAGTGAAACAACAGCTACAACAACATGAATTTATTGTACAAGCAACTTATACAGCATCAATTACAGCAGCACCAAGCAATAAACGCTTGTTGCTCATTCATAACTTCAACAAAGTTCTACCAAATAATTTTCACCAAGTGGGTTTTGAAGAAGTAGTGAAATTACACTTTTAAATGAGTCTAGAGCACAAACAAGAGACCAAATATGCTTACTTTCTCTTGTGCTAGGCTATCACCTTCACAATACAATAATGAAAACAAAGCAACAAGAGCTTTATAGACTTTAACCACTTTGCTTTCAATTTGGCATATTTAGACTCATGTGCAATCATTCTGCCCTTTAGTTTACCAATCTCCTGCTAAAGTGCAATGACTTTAGCATTAGTTTGGGTACATTTTCACTCAAGCCGATACTTGGCTCCTCTTCAGCTCTTGTCATATGAGCGTCAGGGACGTCATGCGCCTCTTCTTCCTCTTCATCATCATCATCTTCTTCTTCTTGGCCTATGCCCTTCCAGGTTTCTATTATAGACTTGTTAATTTGTTGAATGTTTACTTTTCGTACAAATCCTTGTGGGTAATTTACTCGACATTGAATCATCTACGTCTATATCCAACTTCTAGAGCATAGAATAGATGAGATTAGCATAAGGAAGGCTTTATACTTCTTGGTGGCTACCTCCATGTCATTTGCCATGAAGATTTGATAAAAGTTTAGCAGCTCCCTATTTGCAATTCCATAGACTACATAGAAATCTATGTTGCTCGGTATTTTTGTCATTTTTATTTACAAAAAATGTGACTATTGTATTCAACACCCAATATGCTAAAGGCATGTCATTGGTGTTATTTGTTGGATGGAATCCTAAGAAACTCTTAACATGGTCTTCTTTTCCCTAAGCTTCATCTTATTTTCACACTTCAAAGTCATCAAGGCCCTTATTGAGCACTCGAAGGAAATTAATTTTTTCAACAACCCACTCAAGGTGTGCACCAATAATTACCATATGTAATGAATATCGAAAGCCATTTAAATACTCAATCTATAAATTGGTATAAAAGAGTCTAGTGTACTTCTGAGACATCTTTTGCATCTCTTCTCCAATCCACATAGGTCTCAACTTTTGCACATCTAACATTCAATGACTTGCCTCAATTCATCATTTGATTCAAAATCATCAATCTTGAGCAACTTTAAAGGAATAATTGCTCTCTCTTTGTCTCCCATTCCATAAAATGTTCTTGAGCATGAAAAAAAGTATAATTGAATTTACATGCTCTAACAGGCTCATCAAAGGCTCCTCCAAGGTTTCTTTTGAGCCAAGGGAAGTTCTTGATGGTTAGTATTTGACGTTGTGCAGCCAAATTTTCAGCTTGACCAAAATCTACCTCTCTCTTTCCTTGGCGGGTTCTTGGCTGGGCAGGCACTTAAACTATGAACCCCGACCTTGTAGAGAATTACTTGACCCTCATTCTTCACTTTGAGAGGTATTTTTAGTCTTAGTGGTGTTCTTGCTTCTTGTTGGCATGTTTCTCCAAATTCAGGAATTTCAGGTTTGGAGGAGGGAGAAAGACTTGAGGAAGATGAAGAATATCAAGTGGATGATATAAAATTTGAGATTGATGAAAAGGCATTGGTGTATGTTGCTTGAATTGGAAGGGGGAGCATATTTTCAAACGGCAGAAGAGAAACTTTGTGTTTAGGGTTAGATTGATCGTACGTGTTAGGGCGCAAATGATAAATTTTGGACTTTTTGTAGGCTTTATAATTCCAGATCTCGCTCACATCGATCGATGGATGTTGGAGATCGATATATATATCAATCTCTTAGTTAGGCACATTGATCAAGGTACCTGTTTTCTGATTTTTTTAAAATTTTTTTATCTTTATGCACAATTTTTTATCATCCATAATCTTTTTGAAATTGATTTAAATGCCTGAGTGAAAAGTGGTTTTGTGAATGTATCCACTAATTGATCATCAGTTAGAACAAATTCAACACAATTGAAGACATGATTTAGATAATCATGATCTTCAAAGCCTAGCGGTTGAGCTAAATAAACTTCTGCTTGAATAATTCCATTCAAGAAAACTGATTTTTAATCATTTTTATATGATTTAAAATTTCTAAATCATGCATATTTTAAAAGCATCCTAATGGCTTCTACTCTTTCCAAGGGCAAAAGTCTCATCGTAGTCAATTCTTCTTCTTGTCGATATTATTGTGTACCAATAGTAGGATGATAATCAGGTTTAGGGACTTCCTCCCAAGCATCTCTTTCTAAGTTGATTTAGTTATTCTTGCATATCTACTATCCAATCTTCATCAATCATAGCTTCTTTTATGTTTCCAGGCACAACTTGTTAAATAAAAGCATTTTCAAGAGATTTTATACTTGTAAACATATCTTGAATTGTTTCACCTAAGATTAATTCTTTTGGGTGGGATTTCCTATATTGAAAAGCATTCGATAAATTTGAAGTATCAATTTTTACTTCTTCTCCTTCTTCTTTTATCTTAGAGAGAGATCCATTTTAAAAGGATTCAACTCTAAGATCAACAAAGAAGTCTCCCTTTTGTGTATTATCAAGATTTTTTTTTTATGTAACTTATTTAAACTATATCACTTTCTTCATCATCATTGTTTGGTTTATCATCAAGAGATTCATCAAACTTAACTTGACTAGTCTCTTCCACTTTCATACTCTTCCTATATGCACCCTAAATGCATTGCTGTTGTTTGCATATCCCATGAAGATTCCTTCATCCAATTTGAAATCAAACTTATCCAAGTTATCTTTGATGTTAACTTGAAATATTTACAACCAAATGCCTTGAAATAACCAGTATTAGAAACTCCTCTTTACCAAAGTTCACAAAAAGTCTTTTTGAGAGATGAGCTTGTAGGATTTGCAAGGCACCACTAGAAGGGGGGTTAAATAGTGGGTGCAGAAAATGTGGTTTTTAAAATTAGTTTGAACCAAAAACCCAACTTCTGAAAACAGTTTCTGTTTTCAGGATCAGTTTTAAAACGTTTTTAAAACTAGATTGTAGGTCTTTAAAAATTCTGAAAGTTTGAGAGAACTTAGCCTCAGATGTTATAAGTGTGTCCTAAAAATTTCAGATTTAAATTCAACCTCTAACCCCTTCAAAAATCGTTGGTGGTTAGATTGTGTGAATCTGCCAGAAACGGTAGACTGATTTTAACAATTTATTCCTATTTTTACGCAACTCCAAATGCTCTGAAATTTTAACCACTAACCCCTTATATGTTATATTTAAATGGGTTGAAACATGTTTGAAAACTTCTTTTGGGAAGTTAGTCAAATACGATCAAAGTCTCAACCTTTGCAAGCCTGAACATCAGACTGCACTAGTCTCAGAACTTTGGACGTTGGGATGACTTATACTTGTCCAAAAGGGTTGAAACTTGTGCCAAACGAACCTTAGAACCTGTGTCTATGTTTCCTGAAAGTTTCGTGATTTTTGAAATTCGTTTACTATTTTTACGAATGTGATTAAAAACAATAAGCAGTGCTGAAAGTAAATGACACCAAAAATTTTATACTGGTTCGGTTATCAACAACCTACTCCAGTCTTCGAGGAACACCTTCCTCGGTTCACACTAGTCACACAACACAAATACACCTTACCACAGGGTTGATGGAGTTACACACCAACTCCAACCCTTTACAAACCTTGTATGATGAATACAATTACGCACGAACACCACCACCTTGTACGATTGAAGATTGATCACACCTTGATCAATCTTTTACAATGATAAAGAATGTGTGGTGGTCTAAGATAAGCCTATTCAAGAATATGAATGTAAGTACAATAGGCTTTTAAGAAGAAGAAAGAAAGAGAGTGTAGAAGAAGAAGGCTAGAACATGTTTTGATCTTTGAATTTGCAACTCTTGTTCTTGTTCTTGTTTTGCTCTTCTTCCTTCTTTTTAACAAGTATTGGCCGCTCCCTTTGGTGCCTTCCCCTCTTGAAAATTATCTTCTAAGTCCTTGGAAGAGTATGTGGCATCATTGTGACAAGCTCTTGCTTACTTGGCACCTCCTCATTGGATGATCATTTAACTTTTGCTTACTTGGCACTCATTGATAGGTTGAATGTTGTCATCATTTGATGACTTGGAAAATCTGAGAATTCCACTAAAAACATGTGTCAAAATCAACATAAAATAGTTGCCATAACTCATAACATTATCACCCAAATCAAGCAAGATAATATTTCTCCAAACATAGTGAGAAAATCGGCCATAATGAGGACTTGACATGCTGAAATTTCAGCATGTGATACATGGTGCTTTTGTTCAAATTATTTCCAATTTTCTTTAATTTTTCTCTTAGAAATAAATCATCAATTAGTAGACAATATTCTTATCAATTTTGGAAATGAAATTGGACGCCAACATGACCAAGAAATCGGCCAAGATACATTCCCACACATGCTGAAATTTTCAGCATGTGTGATATTCAAAATATCACAATTTATGAATTCATATCTTATTCAAATTACTTCCAATTCTTCTTCCAATTAATCACATGTTTCAAGACACAAAATATATGCTCATCATTGGTGAAAATCGGCCAGCTCTTTGTGCACATGCTGAAATTTTCAGCATGTGTTTCAAATGAGATAAAATTTAAAACATTACCTTTTGTAGCTTCTTTCTTTAAATCACCAACATTGTATGATTGATTCTTGACCAATCAATATGCCAACAAGGCTCCAAATGTGCTCCATCTCAGCTGTATAGGCGTGTCCAACATATATATGCATGTGCTGAATTTTATTTTTGCAAACTTTGTAAAATAGTGCACATTTAATAATACACACATGTTATATTCCAATCAGCCCTTAATTTAATTTTCTAGAACACTTTTAAGATGTATGACATATGTAAAAAGTGTCTAGGTACGTATCGTATGATGTGCCAAAAATGTTCCATGTGTTGTGTACGTAGAAAACCGAATTTTCGATGTTTATCGATTACCCGATTTTTCTCTAATCAAATTCCAAATTTTTGAACATGTTATATATATTATGTTACACATAATATATAATATAAACTTTAATTTTCAGCACTTGACTGGTCTAAAGTGGCGCCATTAACATGTGACAAAATTGAAATTGGAATCTCCACAATTTTGCATTAATGTGGGGTGATTTGTGTGTGCCAACATGGAATGATTTTATGACTGAAAATAACATCATAGACACGAAAATAATAATGATTTTTGAGGTGTAGGGGCTGGCCATCTATTTATGGAAAGTACGTGACACGTTGGCGAAGTTTCGGTATTCGCCCGATACGACAATTTTCGGTTTAGAACCTTTTAACGTGTAGTATTTAATTTGTCATCACCATGACTTATATCATATGATATAAGACCTGAATATACTCATTAATATGATTTAAGTATGGTGGTGTGACGTTAACGTACATACGTAAAATATATAACGTGTCGGTAGTACGTTGGAATACATGTGTATGTGCCTTTTTCAAATAATCTGAAAATATGTATTTGTATATATATATATATGCGTGTATATTGATGATAAAGGGAGGAGGAGACTTTCCTTTCTTAGTCTTGTTGCCTTTGTGCCTTGTCCAAATATAGCTTCATTTAATGAACTACTTAGTTTAATTAACTAAGTACTTCACTTAATGAACTAGTTTAGTTCATTAATGGTGGCACCTGAAAATAGTATAAACACAACAAGTGTTCACCATTTGATGTAAGCTTTAAAGCTTCATGGCTCGTTAGTACGGCAACATTATATATGAATTATATAAGGCAAGTAATATGCAATATATCATGCACATTTATGTCATGCTCGTTTTTATGCACATTTAAATCATATATTTTGAAATCACTCAAACCCCCTTTTTCTCTACAATCTTCCCCTTTTGATGATTTTCAAAATAACACATACTCATGATTTAAATCCTATCGCTCCCCCTTTAATCATGCATAAATTCAAAATTTGAATTTTAAATTTCAAAACCGCTCCCCCTTGATTTATGCAATCAATATCTCTCTCCCCCTTAAATCATGCTTTCTCTCCCCCTTTATTTTAGAAAGAAAATCAAAAGATGCCTGTAAATAAGGAAAGAGAATCAAATCAAATCACATCAGCAGAAATCATGCCTAATTTAGGACACAGATTTTCTACGTGCCTTGATTTAAGGATTTAGTGAAAATATCCGCTACTTGTACCTCTGTGCGTACATGATCTATGACAATATTATCATTATTTACGTGATCACGAAGAAAATGGTAGCGTACTTCTATATGCATGGCCTTAGAGTGTAACACAGGGTTTTTAGACAAGTTAATTGCACTCATACTATCACAATATATAGGGATTTTATTTACGGTAATTCCAAAGTCCGAGAGTTGTTGTTTTATCCATAACAACTGTGTGCAGCAAAGGCTAAGTGCCATGTACTCAGCCTCAGTAGTGGACAAAGCAACACTTTCTTGCTTTTTGGAAAATCATGAAATGAGTGAGTTTCCTATAAATTGGCAAGTGCCACTCGTGCTCTTTCTATCTATTTTACAGCCACCGTAATCTGCATCAGTATAAGCATGTAAATTAAATTCGGAATCCTTATCGTACCAAATTCCTAAGGTGGCGTGTGCTTAATATAGCAGAATATTCTTTTTACCGCATTATAGTGAGACACCTTAGGTTGACTCTCAAAACGTGCACACATGCATACACTGAACATGATATCAGTCCTACTAGCAGTAAGATATAGCAAAGAACCAATCATAGATCTATATAAGGCATTATCAAAATCTTTACCATGTTCATCTTTGTGTAATTTAGTAGTGACACTCATAGGGGTGGGGGATGGTTTCAAATTTTCAAAGTTGAACTTTTTAATCATGTTATTTATATATTTAGCTTGACTTATGTGAATGCCTTTACTCGTTTGCTTAATATGCAAGCCAAGAAAATAGTTAAGTTCACCAACCATAGACATTTCAAATTCGGATTTCATGCAATTTTCAAAATCTTCAACAAGTCTATGTGAGGTAGAACCGAAAATAATGTCATCAACGTAGATTTGAATAATAAGTAAATCCGATTTATCTTGTTTCAAAAATAGTGTTCTATCTATAATACATCGTTTAAAATCATTTTCTAAAAGGAAGGTAGCAAAATGATCATACAACGCTCTAGGTGCTTGCTTTAGTCTGTATAGTGCCTTCTTTAGTTTGTACACGTGATCGGAATGTTTCAAATCTTCAAAACCGGGTGGTTGCTTGACGTATACCTCTTCTTGTATAAATCCATTTAGGAATGCACTTTTTACGTCCATTTGATACAATTTGAAATCTTTCATGCCAGCAATGGCAAGTAAGAGTCGTATAGCTTCTAAACGTGCTACAGGTGCAAATGTTTCATCGTAGTCAATTCTTTCTTCTTGATTATAGCCTTGTGCTACAAGTCTATCTTTATTTCTAACGACCTTTCCTTCTTCATCCATTTTATTCCTAAACACCCACTTTGTGCCTATTATGGTCTTATCTTGTGGTCGTGGCACTAAATCCCATACATCATTTCTAACGAATTTATTAAGCTCATCATGCATAGCATCAATCCAAGAAGAATCACTCAAAGCATCATGCACATTTTTGGGTTCAATTTCGGAAATCATAGCATGAAATTGATTTATTTCATCCGAAGTTTTTCTTCTACGTGGTCGCACACCATGAGTGATGTTGGCGATAATGAGATCATGTGGGTGATCTTTATGTCATCTTGGTTGATTATTTTCTATGTTATCATGCATTTCTAAGTGATCATCCATTTCTAGTGTATCATTCATGTCATGCATATCAAATGTACCATCATCTTCATTCAATACGGGTTTTAATTCAAAGTCA
Organism: Eustoma russellianum; assembly: GCA_036186865.1. NCBI lineage: Eukaryota > Viridiplantae > Streptophyta > Magnoliopsida > Gentianales > Gentianaceae > Eustoma > Eustoma russellianum. Next base: position 8,434,735 of record AP025055.1, on the reverse strand, counting down.
TCATCATATTCTTTATCTTTATCAATCTCACCAAATTCATTGAACTTCACATGAATAGATTCTATGATTTGTCTAGTGAGAGGATCATAACATCTATATGCCTTTGAATTTACAGAATATCCAACAAAAATGCATTCAATTGATTTGGATTCAAATTTATCTAAATTATCTTTTGTATTTAAGACAAAACATTTGCATCCAAACACACGAAAGTAATCAATCTTAGGCATGCGATCATTTAAAATCTCATAAGGCGTCTTGTTTATTTTCTTTCTAATGGATAGGCGATTTGCTATGTAGCATGCATAATTTACGGCTTCCGCCCACAGAAATCTAGGCAATTTATTTTCGCATAACATAGTCCTAGCGATTTCTTGTAATGTTCGACTCTTTCTTCCTACTACTCCATTTAATTGTGGAGTTCTAGGTGGCGAAAATTCATGCTTGATTCCTTTTTCTTCGCAAAATGAAATCATATCTTTGTTTTTAAATTCACCGCCTCTATCGCTTCTTATCTTTTTCACATTGACACAGTATTGATTTTGAAGTTGTTTGATTAATTTTGCAATTTCAATGGCACTATCATCCTTATGTGCAAGAAATAAAGTCCAAGTATAACGAGAAAAATCATCAACAATCATGCATGCATAGTGGCGCCCACCAAGGCTTGTAGTGCGACTAGGACCAAACAAATCAATGTGTAATAGTTCTAAGACTCTAGTCGTGCTTATTTCATTCTTAGGCTTAAGTGACTCATGTGTTTGTTTGCCTTTTATGCAAGATTCACACAACTGAAACTTGTCTAAATCAAGTGTAGGCAATCCTCGTACTAGGTTCTTTCGTTGGAGTTTTTCTAGTGTGGAAATACCAATGTGTCTTAAACGTCTATGCCATAAATTTACATTAGGTTCGTTTGACATAAAGCACTTAACTTTAGCGTCTACCATATCATCCATAGAAACCGTAAAGATGTTACCTTCTCGTTTTCCTTTTAAGACGCTTTCTCCATATTTATTTATTATATTGAAATAAGGGTGAGTGAAACATACATCAAAGCCATTGTCAATAAATTGAGAAACGCTAAGAAGATTGTAAGATAAGTTGCTTACCAAATAGACGTTGGAGATTTGAAGAGTGCTTGGATTTCCTATCGTACCTTTTTCTGATGATCTTGCCTTCGTTGTTGTCTCCAAAGGTTACGGATTCGCCTTTTGTGACCTTCTTTAATTTTGTGAACAAGGTTAGTTGAGGTTGAAGGGGTAGTGTGGTATGCCCATAAAACACTTGGAAGTTCATCCACCCAACTTACCCCAGTCTTGTGCAACGCTTTCTCAGGCCATCTTTGAATGTTTGATAGCCAATTCAACCTGCCCATTAGCTTGTGGGTGTGCTACTGAAGTGAATCGTTTCTCAATGTAGAGCTAAGCACGCCAACTTTTGACGGGGTCGTCTGTGAATTGTTTTGCATTATCAGAAATGAGAACTTGTGGAAGGCCAAAACGACAGATGACATTCTTTCACAAGAAATTTTTTATCTGACTCCCCGTTATGGTAGCTAAGGGCTCTGCTTCCACCCATTTGGTGAAATAACCAATGGTAACAACAAGGAACCTGAATGAACCTGGAGCTCGGGGTAAAGGTCCCACAAGATCACTTCCCCATTGCACAAAGGGCCAAGGACTTGCGATGGCAGTGAACTCTTGACTAGGCAGGTGAGTGATAGGAGCATGGACTTGGCATGATTGACACTTCCTGACTAATTCTTCTGCGTCATGGCGCAGAGTGGGCCAATAATAACCAGCAAGGTAGCATTTGCAAGCCAAGGATCGGGCGTCTGAATGATTTCTACAAATTCCTTGGTGCGACTCGCGTAGAATGTAGTCTCCCTCTTCTTCGTTTACACACCTTAACCAGGGATGTGAAAAAGACTTTTTATACAGATGGTCATTAAAGAGACCGTACCTTGCTGCCTTTAGGCACGGACGCCGAGCTGCATGTTTGTCCTCAGGCTGAGTTCCATGATGTAGGAAATTAAATATCTCATCCATCCGTGTATTGCGGTAATCAACCTGCAACACTTCATTGGCATCAAAAGCGCGGTGCTTCACTAGCTCCACCACTATCTTTATTTCCCAAAGTGGTCGAAGTGGACGAAGCAAGCCGAGATAGTGCATCAGCCCTTTTATTGACCGACCTGGGGATGTACTCTATGCAAAAGTGCTCAAACATCTGGCCGAGCTGCTGGACTTTGGCCAGATATCGTTTCACATTTTCTTCTTTGGCCTCATAATCCCCATCGATTTGAGAAACAATCAGCTGTGAATCATTTCGGGAAATGATTCGTTCTGGCCCTAACTTCTTTGCGAGGCCCAGCCCTGCTATTAAGGCTCATATTCAGCTTCATTATTGGTTGCCTCAAAATCAAAGCGCAAGGCATATTCAAACTCATCGTTGTTGGGGTTGATTATCAGGAGGACTGCTCCACATCCATCTTTGGAAGAGGATCCATCAACATATAGATTCCAATCATCCAAGGGATGAACCTCTTCCTCTATGGATATTCCTTTAGCTAAAAAGTCTGCTAAGGCCTGAGCTTTGATTGAAGTACGTGACTTGTAGTGGATATCATACTTAGAAATCTCTACAACCCATTTGGCAGCTCGTCAGAATTTGTTTCAAAGGCTGATCTGTCACTACAACAATGGGATGAGCTTGAAGGTATGGTCTGAACTTTCTCGTAGCCAATATGAGCGCCAAGACCACCTTCTCAGCATTGAGATATCGTACTTCAGGCCCATGTGGAACTTTGCTTGTGAAGTAGATTGGCTTCTATACATTATCCTGCTCCCTGAGCAGAACTGCACTCACTACTTCCATACATGTAGACAAGTACACATAAAGCATTTCTCCATGCTGAGGTGAGGTTAACATCGGCACCTCAGCCAGATGGGACTTCAGCTCATCAAAAGCTTGCTAACATTGGTCGTCCCATTGGAAAGCAGTCTTCTTTTTCAAGATCTGAAAGAAGGGAAGTGATCTTTCGGCAGACTTGGAGAGGAACCTACTCAATGCTGCAATTCTGCCTGTCAACCTCTGCACTTCTTTGATATTCCTAGGGGGTGCATGGTTTGTAAAGCCTCAATCTTGGTAGGGTTAGCTTGCACCCCTTCTTTGGATACCGTATACCCCAAAAACTTTCTAGTGCGTACCCCAATGGTGCACCTTTTCGTATTCAGTCTCATGTGTGAATCCCTCAGAACAACAAAAACTTCCCTTAAGTTTTGAATATGCTGATCAAGAGTCCTACTCTTGATGAGCATATCATCTAGATATACCTCCATTATCTGGCCAATTTGTTTACTAAACAAGGAATTGACCAAACGTTGATAGGTAGCCCTAGCATTCTTTAATCCAATAGGCATGGTAACATAACAATAAGTGCCTGACTCTGTTATAAATGAAGTTTTTTCTTGATCTTCCTTTGCCATGACGATTTGATGATAGCCTTTAAAAGCATCCAGGAAATCAAAAATCTCATGACCTAGAGTTGATCCACTAACCTATCAATCTTACGCAATGGGTAGCAATCCTTTGGGCATGCCTTGTTGATGTCAGTGTAGTCTATACACATCTTCCATAATTCGTCTGGCTTGGGGACCACCACTGGGTTAGCCAACCAGAAGGAGTATAAGACTTCAATAATAAACTTTGCAGCAAGGAGTTTCCTGACCTCTTCTGCAATTACTTTGATCCTCTCTGGAGCAAAATTTTGCTTCTTTTGCTTTATGGGCTTCACCAGGGGGTCAACATTTAATCTGTGCTCTACTAGATGCGATGGGATTCTTGGCATATCTTCAGCTATCCATGCGAAGATTATTGCAAATTCTCTCAGCAGAGCTTGAAGCTGAGTTAGTAGCTCAGCAGGCATCTATGTCCCTATCTTTATAACATTTTCAGTTCAGCTCGAATCAATGATGAAGTCCTAAACTGCATCATCCGATTGTAACCGCTCTTCTGTTGAAGGATCAGATCATCAAGGATGACCTGCTGAACTGCCTCATTGCCTTAAGTGGCCACGGTGTAACAACTTTGGGCAACTTGTATATCACCCTAGATTGTCACCACTCCAGCTGGGGTGGGAAACTTCATACTAACATGCAGAGGTGACACAAGAGCCTGAAGAGCCACTAAGGCTGGCCGACCTAGCAGAATGTTATAAGCAGACCTCTCCTTGATCACCACAAAATCTACACACAGACAACGGTATGCTGGGGGTTTGCTTAAGGTGCAGCTGAGTGTGACCAGTCCGACTGGCCGAACTGCAGCACCAGTGAAACCATACAATGAAGTGGTGACTGGCCTAATTAGAGAATCTGATAAGCCTAGCTGTTGATATACGCTATAGTACATCACATTTACAGCATTTCCTGTATCCACATATATGCGTCGAACCTCCACAATTTTATCTGGAGCTAAGTGTCTGCACAAGTCTATCGCCAAACCTATGTTATTGGAGTCCAACGGAATAGAGTCCTCTGGCCCATAGGTTAACTCTTTAGTCAACTTAAACCTCTTAGTAAATGGACCAGACGAAGTTCCTGCAAAACTGGACACACCTTGGTTTGGGTAAGGTGGTCCTCCAATGATGGTATAAATGATTGAATTAACCTGGGGCTGACCTGCAGTCCCACGTCTACCTTGCTCCTCATCATCATCTGACCTGTGGTGCCGAGGTGGAGACTCAGGTCGGCATTTTTCCTTCTAGGGATTTTTATGAAAGTCTAATCGATTGTGCAGGCGTGAACGAGGGTCATAAAATTGCTTCAAATGACCCTGCTCTATCAACTGCCGAATGGCCTGAGCCAACTGCCTGCAATCTTCTGTGTCATGTCTGATATCCCTGTTATATCGGCAATATAATTTAGGGTCTCTCTTCTCCCTTGGTCCATTTAGAGTCTTTGGATCAACCCTCAAACCATCTTTCTCCATGACTGATAAAATTCTATCTTTAGAGGCCAAAAGGGCAAACCCTCTTTGCCTCCTTTGCCTCGTCCGCCCATGCAATCGAACGCACTGCGCCGTTTGCGGTCCTTTCCATCACGCCGATCCTCTTTTGAGTGATTGGATTGGCCTTCTTGCCGAGCCCCCTGCTCGGCCTCTCTTTTTAGCCTGTTTGCCTCTTCACCACGGACAAACTGATGAGTTTTCTCCAAGCATTCCCTTAGGGTTGTGGGCTCCTCCTCAGCCAACTGAGAGAAAAGCGTCCAACTCGGAGCCCATTGATAAAGGCTGCTGCCTTAACGCCCTCATTTCTGTCACTGACCTACAGTGACTCATCTGAGAAATATTGCATGTATTTCAGCACTGACTCATCTGGCCCTTGTCTCAAGGTCATTAAGTGTGAAGAGTTCTTTAAGAATGGCGTGCTTGAAATGAACTGGGATTTGAATTTCCATGCCAGTTGCCTGAAAGATCCCACTGACTTGGATGGGAGCTCTTGAAATCATCTCCTAGTCTTCCCTCGCAAATACATCGGGAAGGTTTTGCAACAAAGGGGATCTGGGACATTTTTCAGACTCATAGCCGTTTGGAACTGAAAAAGATGATCAGTTGGGTCTGTTGTCCCATCGTAAGTATCCATCTTTGGCACCTTGAAACTATCTGGTGCCAAGTACTCTGCAATATCCTAAGAAAAAGGACTTTCCTGGACTGCCTGCACAAATTCTTGCCGATGCTCCTCATAGTAAGTCCTTGGCCTAAGATGACCTTCATCCTCTTGTGGGATACTCTTTAGAGATCGAGACCTTACACCCAGACGTTGTCTGGTCAAAGGCTCCGATTCCACTGTTGGGGCCTTGAAACTGCACCGCCTAGCATCCGCCATGAATCCTCGAGGAGGTCGAGAAGATCGTTGATGTGATACTTCTTTAGAGAGTCGAGGGGGGATATCCTCTTCCATATCCTCAACCTCAGTACGCTTGCCCTTAAGCTGTTCAACAACAGCTTCAAACACGTTTAAGTTCTCGGCAACATACTTCATTGCTTTCTCACGCTCCTCAAGCGATATTTCAGGAGCTTAACGATGTTGTTCAGGTTCAAGTTCCCGAGAGTCATGTTCTGGAATACCTGAACGGGTAACCATTCGTCGTTGTGGGTTGGAGGACTCCCCCAAACCCTCAGCCAGCCTGTAACCATATTTGAGTATTGGCTGTTTCAAAATTTTTACTGGATCGGAGGTTCAGGCCTTCCTTCTAGTGCCATATGATGAATCTGGATCTTCACCAAGGATCAAAAGTGATCCAAAAGGGATGCCGTTAGCTTTTCTTGACTCGTACAACTCAGATTTTCCCTAAACAACCTGCACAGAAAACAAAGGTCAGAGGTCCCGGGGATATGATTCCGAGTTAAACCCTCCAACGCTCAAGTCAGTTTGGGTCATTGTCACTGAGATATTTTGATATTTTAAGAGTTGGAGTTGATCTCACAAGTATGGAGTTTTCTCTGTAGGTGCTCTTGCAGAAGATGAGTTCAGAATCCCTTCTCTTTTCCCCCTTCCTTGCCTTTATTCCTTTCGTTGTTCAATGTCTCTGCTGGTTGATATGACTGAGGCGTGTGTGAGGGGGCTACCTTGTTGGTGTGCAGTATGATTAGACAGGTGCTTTTATAAGTTGTCCAGTCTATGTCGCGTAGATAGCCGGCAATAGCTATTCTTTCAACTGTAGTTCTGCAAAGTGTACTGATGGGCCCAGATAATGCTCTTTATAAATCCCGTTCTGATCTAGTTAAATTGCTAAGGGGTGAAACCTTATGTGGCAGAGGCCGAGGCTGGAGCTCGGGGCTGAGGCAGAGTAGAAGTGCATTCCTTAAGTGAAAAGTTGCTTGCCTAATGCTTGGGTATTGGCTCACTGCGGCCGAAGTGAATGTCTTGATCAAATAATACCTTGGTTGGGCAGAGGTGAAATCATCGGTCTAGGCAGAAGTGCAACACTTGGTCAGCCAGGAGAATTTGCCGAGCTGAAGTATAGCCGAGCTGAAGTACTTCAACGTTGACTGTTTGTTGACCAATGGAGAATCTTGTCTTATTCAACAGTTGGGTTTTAGGCTCATCAATACATGTTGGTCCTAAAACCAAAGGATACTGTCCTCCTTGATTCCATCCTTTACAGCAACATGGTGACCATGGTGTTCCTATGAATGATCAATGACCTCCGAGTGAACTTGGTGACTAGCACAAGCTTAAGAAACTGAGGATGAGCCTGGTGATGTGACCCAAGGTAAAAAAAAACTTCAGTAGCATGTGAAGAGCCTCTTGTTGTAGAGTAGATTATAGGGACTTGTAATTTTCTATATTTTTTGTTTTATGTATTGTGCCTTTTCTATATTTTATGTATCTGTGAGCCACATAATACCTTCTTTTCCTAGGAATTTTCAAGCCTCAATTAGAATACCGTCATGTCCAACTGTTTTGCCATCTTCCATCCTTTTGAAATCATCATGTACTTCTAACGATCAGATTCTTCCACTATATATTTAATATCTATCACCTCTGGAGTTGCATAACTCACTCAATATGAGTTCATCTTATACTGATTCATTGAAAAGTTTTCTAAAATATCTTCTCCATTTGTCTTGCATTCCCATTTTCTCTAATAAGGTCTTGCTATCCTTGTCTTTAATGTATTTAACTTGAGTCAAATCTCTTTTCTATATTTCTCTCGCTCTAACAATTTTATACACATCTTTTTCACCTTCATTTGTGTCCAACTGCTTATAAAAATTTTCAAAATTCTTTGATTTTGCTTCACTTACAGTCGGCTTAGCTTCTTTCTTAACCAACCTATATTTTTCCTAATATTCTTGATCCCTAAAACGTTAAGGTTCCTTATAACTAGTTCTCTTGGCTTTTATTTTGTCATGCATTTTTTTTCCACCACCAAAATTTTTTATTTGCAGGTGCTCGATGTTTTGACTCGTCAAGTAAATTTCTTACTATTTTCATTATCTTTATTGCTAGATCCCCAACAATTCATTTGCATCACCGCACGGATTTCTTAAAATTTCATGCTCTAATACTGTTTTTCTAAACTCTACTTACTTAGCTCCCTTCAAGTTATACAATTTTATCTTGGTTTCTATAAGACTTTGTTTTCTCAATCTTCTATGTCTCATACGAACATCCAAAACTACAAGACAGTTCTGCATTGTTAAAATTTCTCCTGGATCAGCTTGCAGTTCTTACAAGCTCTTCTGCCTCTCATACGAGTCATGAAATAGTATATATGTGACTTATTGTAGCGTCTCGCGCAGGACCAAGGTCTCGGCATGGTGCACCCACCGTACTCTACTACGAGAAGGACAAGGTGTTGATGTCATATACGTACAAGTCATAGCAACATGTATCGATAAACGAAAACAAAATAACATAAGCAGAAATAAACGTCAACTGAAGTACATAATACATCCGCATGAGTGTCATAAGTACATTAATAGTACAAAATAGAGTAGTATAGAGCTGAATATCCAAAATATAAAAGAGGCCGTAGCCAGCTACTAGCCAGCTCCTTGCACATAATCTCAAGGCTCATCTTTAATAAACTCTGGCTCAGGGTCCTGTGGATCTGCGTGGTAAAATAAAGCGGTGAGGGATAACAAATCCCTCAGTAAGTAGTTCCGCCTATGTTCGTCAAGTGGATCATACATGGAGACTAGGGTAGTGGGTGGTACAGTATGATGTATAACAAGTATCATAATGCTCAATGTAAACAGGAATAGTGAAGCATAGAGTAAGTGCTGAATACTAAAGCATAGCGTAAGTGCTAAAATAATAAAGCAGATACCATATCATGCATAACTATCACAGATAGAAAACATCATAAAATAAACAGACTTTCATGTTAGACACTCCTATCTTAACCCATAGTTACCTTATTCTTGGGTACTATCTTCTTTGGTTTGTTCTCATCATTCTTTAATCATACTTGACCTTGGTTTTCCAGATTCATGACTTAGAGCTATTTAGAGGATACACGTGACATGATCGTGATATATGCATTGTAAAACTTTTTGGAAACAAACACGTTTCATTTCATACATACATAAACATAACGTGACAAGAGTGGCTATAGCAATTTGCATAACATAAGAATGATACCCACGACATATCAAATGATTCCCCGAGTAGCCACGAGTACCGTCTATGAATCCTGATGGTCCAGTCACGGTGTTACATCATACATACATAGGACTAGCAGTGATGCGTTATAGCAGAGAACCTGAGTCCTGAACATGGTGTTTCACTCTCCGATAACGTATTTTGCCCCTGACGTCCTCCCCTAGGACCAGATATCAAGCAACTCTCCATACTGAACGTCATAGATGTAACAGAAAGGTAGAGAACCCTTACCCCGGGCAAGGTGTTACACTCAGCCTGCATATCATACGTATATAAACAGGTAAAGAGCCCTTGTCCCAGACAAGGTGTTAAACTCACCTATGCATACATACAAGAGTCGTATGGAATCATTCGTCTCACGGTACAAATTCTTTATATCATGTAAACCTTAAAACATTTCATGCAGAGCTTTTAAACATTCTTTGAAAACAACTTAGTGTTGACATAAAACTATGAGAACATCATGCATGAGAGGAAGTTCTACATAGGTTTCTTTATACTCTTATTTGGGTTTTAATCTTTGATTGACTATGTTTGTAGAAACTTATAACCCATTCCATTAAATTGTCATAATTTGACTAGGTTGCGCACTTGTTGGGCCGTATATCATGGATTTAGGAATTTGCGTATTTATAATGATTAAACATTCAAATTATCTTTTGTTATTAATAACACTAATCTTAAGATACATTTTATTCACATTACATAGTATGCTCAAGGTGATTTAATTATTGGTAATGCTCGAAAATGGGGCATAGGGCCAAAAGGCCTTCTTGCTCCAATTACCTTTATCCATTTTCCTTTAATGTTCTATTGGATTTAATTTTCATATACGTAATTTTTGCTAATATTATGGTCCCATGGAAATTAATATATGGTTGGACTTTATTAGTTTAGATACAAAAAGGCCATTGGGCCGAAGATAGTGTAGTCCAAGTCTTGAGATTTTACTCTTATGCAAGGGATACATTTATAGCCCTTTTTTCTTTTTCATGTGCTTGATACTTTTTACATAATCATGAAAATACACTTATAGAATTTACACTTCAACTAGAATCTATTTTTGGACCCCCTTGGCCTAATATAGGGGTTATGTTAATTACAAATTTATTAGCATTCATATTCATGCATGAGGGTGAGGATGATAATAAAATCAATTAGTTCATGTTAAATATTGTAGGTAGGATGATGTTATCCTATAATGCACATCAACTTGCCTAATGTTACCATGCTCAATTTATTTTACATATGTAATCATGTCCACATGATTAACTTTTTGATGATGATCATGCTACAAATGACATACAAACATATAAAGCATAAGATGAAGAACATCTATGTCATTTCACCTTTCTTAGACCATGATCATCAAGATATACATCATGATGATGGTGATGAATTCATGGCTTATAAAGGAGGCTCATGGCCATCCCCTGTGGAAAAGAAAAATGGTGATGCTCACATTGATGATGTTCAAAGATGGCATCTTTGTGTACACGAATGAAGAAATGAATAATTTTACGCCATTATAAGACTACAATACTTCTATTTCCATGGAAATCTCTTCTACTACACATGAACATAAAGAAAAATGGCATGCATGTATCTAACTGATAAAGGAGAGAGTTTTTAGAACACTTTTTAGCATAGCACACTCATGTGTCTACCACTTAGTATCAAAGTTTTGAAAGCATGGTGAAAGTCTCTCCTTCTTGACATGCACAGCCTAAATGGCCTATTGCTGATTCAATTTCATCTTGCATGTCACATTAAAGTGTTATTCTAAGTATGTTTGATGATACTCAAGAAAAGTACACATGCATCATCAATTTCAACATGCAAACATTTTTTTCTTCAACAAAGGTTAGATGCTTCCATTTTAGTTGCATGCATGATCCAATTGTTATTAGTGAACATACTAAACTTCTTCTTTATTTTCCTTGAAGAAGCTAGGAAGAATATATACTAAACGGTGAAAGATTTACTCTTTGGCCCCTAGATTGGAAGTCACGGCCTTGAAGGACAAAATGAAGAAAAGAATTAGTTGTGTATGGGGAAAATAGGAGTATAATTGCTCTATGATTCAATCAAGGTGAACTTTAACTTGGTTTGGTTTGAGATTCCTTACTTGTTAAGTGGAAGAACTTATCCTATTTCCTTGTTGAAAGTCACAGATGAAGGCATAGACTGGAAGTGCTTTGAGTATTTTCATAAGAGATCAGGTAGAAAATGATGCTAAGGAACATAGTCTGGTGTCTACCTTGAAGATGTGGTTGCCTACACACTTGACTCTTACTTAAAGATGTGAGGTGTCCTTATTATTCTTGTGTGGATGACCCATGGTTTGTAGTGCAAGGGAGTGGACAGAGTATTGATCTTTGTAAGGAAGGAAAGAGTGTGGAATAGTGTTTATAAAGAGAGTTAAGGAAACTAAAGAGAGTGAGAATGAAGAGTGGTCTTGCAAAATGAGAGATTTATCTATCTTGAATCATGTCTTGGCCGAAACTATTTGGTGGTGGAGCAATAATGAAGTTTTTTGGAGTATGAAGATAGTCAAAAGAAGAAAAAAAAGAATTTAGAATGAAATCCTATTGGGTATTTAGCTTACTTTGTGTAAGAATGGAAATGACTAGAGGAAAAAAAGATAAAAAGAAAAGTGAACATTTTGGCCTTGTTTTCCTTGCTTAGCCAAAATTTAGGTAATTAAAGGGCATGATTGGATTTTCTTGGGTTGATACGATTATGGCAAGAGATAGTATTTTACATGAAAAGTGATTGGTGCATTTCCTTACTTGTGTAAGATATGCCATGATGGAAAATGAAATAAGGAATTGAAGAAAACTAAAAGAGAAAGAAAGAAAGGACGGGTAGTGTGCAAGAAAGAAAACCAACATGCATGAATTTCTATTGGAGAATAGGTAGAGTGTGTAAGAGTATATCATGATAATAAAGTAAAGAAATTAATCTTCAGAAAATTTAAGGGGTTGGCCAGGTAGGAGAAGAAAATAGAAGGAGAAAAAGTGTTTGCATGCAAGGTGATAGGTTGATGGTCTTTCATGTTGTAAGACATGAAATGATTGTACTACCTTATTAAAAAAAGCATTTGGAGGAAGTGGATTAGAAAAAGAATTTCTTCATGTCTTGTTCCTTAATTGGCCGAAATTATAGGTAATAGAATACATGATTGTGTTTTCTTCTTGGATTGGAAGAATGGTGGAAAGAATAGAGTTGCATGAATTTCTATTAGTTAGTATTCTTACATTATGTAAAATTTGAATGATGGAAAAGAAAGAGAGATTAAAAGACAAGAAAAGAGAAAATCTTGGAGATAAATAAAAGGGGTGGCTGGATGGTGGGGGTAATGGTGCAAGTGAGTAATATTCTATTACTTTTAACCTTCCTTGTGTAGTATTTTTCTTATTCCCTTATTCAATCCTTAAATAAAACTTGTACCTTTAAATCTTATACTTATTAAGTTAACTCGTAGTAGTTTTTAAGTTTAGTTTAACCTACGTAGAAAATCAAATGTGGTACAACGATCGTGATTAATTTCTTCTGTAATTCCTCTCTATTCTCTTTGTTTCCTAGCCCGGAGATGCCGGTCGTAACACTTATTTGGCCCATTTTTGAATGTAATCAAATGTTCATCTCTTTTTTAGAAACATGTGTCAGTCACTATAAGTTTACAAGCTATTGCAAAATCTAAAAGTGATCTTCCTTCCTCGTGATGTCCTTTGGATTGACGAATGCACCTACGGAATTTATGGATTTGATGAACACCATGTTCAGGGAGCAGTTTGATCGGTTCATGGTGGTGTTCATGGATGACATTTTGGTGCATTTGCCAGAAGAAGACGCATACTAAACATTTGTAAGAGGTGTTGGAGATTCTCAGGAAGAAGAAGTTGTACGCAAAGTTCAGTAAGTGCGAGTTCTGGTTGAGAAGTGTGACCTTCTTAGGTCATGTGATTTTGAAGAAAGGCACTGATGTGGACCTGAAGAAGATTGAGACGATTATGGAGTGGGCCCGGCCCACAAATGTTACTAAGGTGCAAAGTTTTGTTTGTCTTGCTAGATATTATCGCAAGTTCGTGGAGGGTTTTTGAGGATTGTGGTTTCGTTAAGTCGACTGACGTAGAAGAAGACTAAGTTCAAGTGGACCTCCGAGTGCGAGAAAAGTTTTGCTAAATTTAAGAGGAGGTTGACCATTGCACCAGTCTTCGCACAAATTCCGGCACTGAAGGGTTTGTAATCTAAAGCAACGCCTCGAAAAATAGGCTAGATATATGTATATAAATTTTCAATTTATGATTGTGTACATATAAACTCTAGCCTAACACTTTGATTGTAGGATCCGTGTTGATGCAAGGAGAAAGAGTTATTGCTTATGCATCGAGACAGTGGAAGCCGTATGAGCAGAACTACCCCACACATGACTTAGAACTTGCCGTAGTTGTGTTTGCATTGAAGATATGGCGGCATTATTTGTATAGGGAGAAGTGCAAGGTCTTTATGGATCATAAGAGCCTCAAGTACTTATTCACGCAGAAGGAGCTGAATATGAGGCAAAGATGATGGTTGGAGCTGATAAAGGATTATTATTTAACCATCAGTTATGATCCGGAGAACGCAAATAGAGTGGCGGATGCATTGAGTCGGAAATCGAGTTACTCTAACAGACCCCATTAGAGCGAGAGATTGAGGAGTCTGATTTGGACATTGTTGACTCAAAGGTGAATATATTGGCAACATTGATTATCGCATCAACACTTGTGGACCAAATAAAAGATGCCCAGAAAGATGATGTGACTCTTCATGGTCCGAAATAAGCCGGTAGAGGGGTTTTAGTTGTCCGATGATGGAGGCCTTTGGTTTTAGGGACGCTTATGTGTGCCGAATGGTGAAGCTTTGAAGAAAGAATTATTGAATGCATCACACAGCACATGACTTTCTATACACCTGCAGACTACCAAGATGTATAAGGACTTGAAGAAGAATTATTGGCGGTATGGTATGAAGCGAGAGATTGCAGAGTATGTTGCCTGGTGCTTAGTTTGTCAAAAAGTGAAGACGAACATCGATGTCATGGAGGTTATCCACAGCCATTGGAGATTCCAGAGTGGAAATGGGAGCATTTTTTGATGGATTTTATTGGAGGGCTCCCTAAAAAAACATAGCAATGATGTAATTTGGGTGATTATAGACGGTTGATGAAGTCCGCACACTTTCTACCAGTATCGAGTGAAGCGACGATAGAGAAGTTGGTGACTCTTTATGTTTATAATATCGTCATATTACATGGAGTTCAGTGAGTATTGTGTCGGACCGAGACCCAAGGTTTACATCGCGATTTTGGACAGCATATCAAAGAGTTATGGGGACCGAGCTGAAGTTGGGTACCGCTTTATATCCACAAATGGATGGACAATCAGAGAGGACAATTCAGACTATCGAGGACATGCTAAGAGCTTACGCCTTGGACTTTCAGGGAAATTGGGACAGCATGGTTAAGCTAATGGAATTCTTGTTTAACAACAGTCATGATAGCACTATCGGCATGGCGCCTTTCTAAGTTCTTTATGGGAGGAGATGTAGATTGTCGATTTACTGGGATGAAGTTGGGGAGAAGGATATTATTGGGCCTGAGTTGGTTGAGCAAACATTGGAGAAGATAAAGATTATTCGTGAGAGGCTCAAGCTGGCTCAAGATAGCACTAAGAGTTAAGCGGATTCCAAGAGGAGGCCGTTAGAGTTGGCTGTGGGCAAAAAGGTGTATCTTAAGGTTTCTCCAAATAAGGGAGTGGTGAGATTTGGCGAGAAGGACAAGTTGAGCCCAAGATACATCGATCCATATAAGGTGTTAGAGAAGATTAGGACATTGGCCTATCGACTAGCGTCACCGCTTTGTCACAAGTGAACAATGTGTTTCATGTACCGCAGGTAAGACGTTTTGTATCTGACCCAAGACACTTGTTAAAAGCTCTACCATTGAAGGTAAGGAGTGACGCAACATATGAGGAGACTCCGCTATGCATTGTAGATGGCAAGGATAAAGTTTTGATGAGACGAGTCATCCACTATGTCAAAGTCCAGTGGTCGAATCACACCGAGCGAGAGGCGACTTGGGAGCTCAAGGAGGAGGTGCGGAGGAAGTACTCACACCTGTTTGATTAAGGTAAGTAAGTTTCAAGGACTAAACTGTTTGTAAGAGAGGAGAAGTGTTATATTCGTTTTTTAGAAATGAAATAATAAAAATAAAAAATGGAACTTATCCTAACTAATTGGAACTTTAAAATAGGAATATGGGATAAGATGGAATGAAATGGTAAATATCTATTAGAAAAATTCCTAAGACATATCTATACCTACCTTATTAACCCTAAATCAACCCTAATATATCTATATATGCTTGGCAGGCCACCCTCCCCATCTACACACAAATTTTCGGCAACCACCTATTCCCCTCAAACCTTCGGCCAGCAACAAATTGAAGAAAAGAGAAGGCCATTTTGCTTCAACCAAACCCTAGCTTGAGATATACGGTATAGTATAGAAGATTTGAGGTTAGTAACCTAATTATATTTGCTATAGTTTTGGAAAACTTATGTGTCTGTGTAAAATCTTTGGATCATGCATGCTTATAATTGTTTCCATAGGTTGATGTATTTATTTGTATGTATGTATGGCTGCCGATGGTTTATATGTGTGCAATATTAAATGAAATGTTTGGATTTCAAAAAGAGGGCAGCGGCCAACAGTGTGTGTGGGTGTGTGTAGTTTTTACATCGCATGTTGTATATTAGAATATATGTGTGTGCAAGTATATATATGTTTATGTGTGCACATGCATATAAATTGTTATGTGTTTTGGTCGAATTAAATTTGGGGTGTTGGGGGATTGGAAGTTTTGGCCAAAGGGGGTGTGATTATAGTAATTTCAATTTCTTTGACAACCGATCTCTGTATATCAAATCTATAACCTTCAAATGATTCATCATTCGAATCTTCCACAAAGAATAGTTTTGAACATCAAACATGAAAACTTTGGCATTTAATGTTGAGAATATAATGGATGGTCTGAGAAATGAGGTATAAGAGGTAGAGATTGTGATTGTCATAATCTTTAACTTTGCTATTTACAAAGTTGGCCAAGCAAACATGGTCAGGATGGAATACAAATTGTTAGGCCCATGAAATCACCCTAGATAAGGAGCGAATAGAGTGTTGGGCTATTTTTTGGATTTTTCTCGATTTTTCTCAAACCAAATTAAATGTTCTCCAAAGTAAGAAAGATTGAGATGAGAAACAGCGAATGGAGACACACAATATAGAGTGGTTTGAATCTATTCGAGTCTACCTCACTACCATTTTGTTTCTAAAGTGGATTTTCAACACACTTCTTATTGTAGAGAAAAAGGGGTTTGAGTGATTTCAAAATATGTGATTTAAATGAGCATGACAAAAACGTGTGCATGATATAAACGTGTGCATGATATATTGCTTATTACTTGCCATATTCAGTTCATATATAATGTTGCCGTACTAACAAGCCATGAAGCGTTAAAGCTTACATCATATGGCAAACATTTGTTGTTTTTACACTATTTTCAGGTGCCATCATTAATGAACTAAACTAGTTCATTAAGTGAAGTACTTAGTTAATTAAACTAAGTAGTTCATTAAAGGAAGCTACATTTGGAAAAGGCACAAAGGCAACAAGGCTAAGGAAGGAAAGTCTCCTCCTCCTCCCCTCATTTAATATGCACGCCTATATACCTACATAAATACATATTTTCTGATTTTTTTAAAAGGCACATACACATGTATTCAAACGTACTACCGTCACGTTTTATATTACGTACATACGTTAACGTCACACCATCATACTTAACTCATATTTATGAGTATATTCAGGTCTTATATCATACGATATAAGTCATGGTGATGACAAATTAAATACGACACGTTAAAAGGCTCTAAACCAAAAATTGTCGTATCGGGCGAATACCGAAACTTTGCCAACGTGTCACGTACTTGCCATAAATAGATGGCCAGCCCCTACACTTCAAAAATGCTCAAACGTTTCGTGACTATGATGTAAATTCCAGCCATAAAATCATTCCATGTTGGCACACACAAATCACCCCACATTAAGGCCAAATTGTGGAGATTCCAATTTTAATTTTGTCACATATTAATGGCGCCACTTTAGACCAGCCAAGGTGCTGAGAATTAAAGTTTATATTATATATATTACGTGTAACATAATGTATATAACATGTGCAAAAAGTTGGAATTTAATTAGAGAAAAATCGGGTAATCGATAAACATCGAAAATTTGGTCTTCTACGTACACAATACATGGAACATTTTTGGCACATCATACGACACGTATCTAGCCACTTTTACATATGTCATACATCTTAAAGTGTTCTAGAAAATTAAATTAAGGGCTGATTGGAATATAACATGTGTGTATTATTAAATGTGCACTATTTTACAAAGTTAGCAAAAATAAAATTCAGCACATGCATATACATGTATTCACGCCCCTACAGCTGAGATGGAGCATATATGGAGCCTTGTTGGCATATTGATTGGTCAAGAATCAATCATACAATGTTGATGGTTTAAAGAAAGAAGCTACAAATGGTAAGGTTTCAAACTTTGTCTCATTTGAAACACATGCTGAAAATTTCAGCATGTGGATGATATAGCTGGCCGATTTTTTGGATTAAAAAGGATATAATTGGTGTCTTGAATTATGTGGTTAATTGGAAGAAGAAATGAAAGTAATTTCAATAAGATACAAAGCTATAAAGTGTGATATCTTGAATATCACACGTGCTGAAATTTTTCAGCATGTGTGGAATGCATCTTGGCCGTTTTTATGGGTATGTTAGTGTCCAAATTTCATTTCTAATTTGATAAGAATATTTGCTATTAATTGGTGATTTATTTTAAAAGAAAAATCAATTAAAATTTGGAAGTATTTTGAATTTTATAACCATGTATCACATGTTGAAATTTCAGCATGCTAAATTCTCATCATGGCCGATTTTATTCCCCTTTTTGTGAGAAAATTATCTTGCTAACTTTATGTGACAATCTTGTGGATTATAGAAATTATTATATGTTGATTTTGGCACATGTTTTGAGTGAAATATTCAGATTTTCCAAGTCATCAAATGATGACAACATTCAACCAATCATGAAGTGCCAAGTAAGCAAAGGTTAAATGATCATCCAATGAGAAGGTGCCCAGTAAGCAAGATCATGTCACAATGATGCAACACATTCTTCCAAGGACTTAGAAGACAATTTTCAATAAGGGAAGGACCTAGGGGGGACGGCTGCAATATGTTAAAAAGGAAGGAGGAGCAAAACAAAGACAAGAACAAGCATTACAATCTTGAGATCAAAAACGCCTAGCCTCTCTTCTTCTACACTCTCTTTCTTTCTTCTTCTTGAAAGCCTATTGTACTTATATTCTTATTCTTGAATAGGCTTGTATTATACCACCACATACTCTTTATCTTTGTAAAAGACTGATCAAGGTGTGATCAATCTTCAATCTTGCTAGGTGGTGGTGTTCGTGCGAATTGTATTCATCGTACAAGGTTTGTAAAGGGTTGGAGTTGGTGTGTAACTCCATCAACCCTATGGTAAGGTGTATTTCGTGTGTGTGACTAGTTTGAACCGAGGAAGGTGTTCCTCAAAGACTGGAGTAGGTTGTTTATAACCGAACCAGTATAAAATTCTCGGTGTCATTTACTTTCAGCATTTATATTCTGTTTCTACACAGTTTACTCTTTTTGTTTGCATATGTAAAAATAGTAAACGACTTTCAAAAATTAAAAAAATTTCCAGAAATAAAGCCACACATCTTAGGGTTAATTTGGCACAAGTTTTAACCCTTTTGGATAAGTATAAGTCATTCAAATATCCAAAGTTCTAAGACTAGTGCAGTCTGATTTTCAGGCTTGCAAAGGTTGAGACTTTGAGTGTATTTAACTAACTTCCAAAAATAATTTTTCAAAACTGTTTCAACACATTCAAATACAACATATAATGGGTTAGTGGTTAAAACTTCAGAGCAATTGGAGTTAAGAACAAATAGGAATAAATTTTTCAAAACAGTCTACCGTTTCTGGCAGATTCGCGCAATCTGACCACCAACGATTTTTGAACGGGTTAAAGGTTGAATTTAAATCTGAAATTTTTAAGGGACCCTCATAAGATCTGAGGCTAAGTTCTGTCAAAATTTCAGAATTTTTGGAGACCTATAACCTAGTTTTAAAAACGTTTTAAAAACGGGTTCTGAAAAAAGAATCTGTTTTCAGAAGTTGAGTTGGTAGGTTTTAAACAAATTTTAAGAACTACACTTTCCGCACCAACTATTCAACCCCCCCCCCTCTAGTGGTGCCTTGCAGATCCTACGCTTATCATCTTCGATAGGAATAAGAGAACAAAAACAACAATAGCTCTTGCACTAGAAACATAACGCAACAACAACTACAACAACATCAACTTATTGCACAAGAAACTTTTGCAACATCAACTACAACAACTACAAGCAAGACACACTTCTTGCTCCTTTACAAATTCAACAAAGTTCTACCGAAAAACTTTCACCAAATAGGTTTTAGAAAAATAGTGAAATTATACTTTCAAATGAGCCTAGAGCACTAGCAAGAGATAATATGTTTAGTTTCGCTTATACAAGAATATCACCTTCACAGTACAACAATGAAAACAAAGCGACAAGAACTTACACTTTAAGTACTTCTGCACTTTTGAGAGCTTTTATAACAATGGGAAATGAAGCTTGAAGAGTAATAAAGTGTGTAAATACCTAATTTGCACTTCTAACATACATAGAGGATGTGAGCCATATTTTTGCAGCCTCCATAAAGTCTTCTACTCCATACATTGTCTTGAAGATGTTCAAATAGTCTTCGATCATCATATAGTTGAATTTGATGATCCATAGCCATCCTAGAAAATCCTAGATATATTTTTAATAACCAAGAAAACATTGTAGATGTTGGAAGAAAGTCTACAATCAACTTGGATAGAAAGAGAAAACACTTTAAATATTCCTTGGATTTTGTTGCAACGGCTATGTCTCATTGTTTTAGAGACTAATGCCACATCGATGAACAGTTGTTTTCAGGCAGAGAGATCGATTTCTTACAGAATGGTTTCAATTTTGCACTTTGCTTACATACGTATGCTCGATGTCTCTTCTTGAGAGACTTATGTATACATTGACCGATCAATGTCTTCAACCTGAAAGACCGATTTCTAACAATATGCTTCAGAAATTACACAGCTACATGTAGATCGATTGATGTCCTTTTTCTAAGAGATCTATGTATACATTGATCTCTATTGAGAGATCTATGTAGAGATCGAGTTAGTTTTCAACCTTTTGTTATTTGCAAGGTGTAAAATGGTTTTTTAATCTTTTTAAAGATCTTTTTAAAGCTCATCATAACATTCACATTTCAACAGTTGAGCTGAAAAAGGCAGCTGAAGCTCTAGGGAGAGGTGCTACTTTGTCGTCCACGACTCAAGTGTCATGGTAAGGTTACCCGCAACTTTGGGATACAGAATTGCGACTCCCCACTTACAGGAGCTACATCTACAATTTTCTATGTTGCGGGTGTTATCACTGCTAGCATTGCTCCAGAGCTGAAGAAGCATCTTTCTGAGATTTTAGAGGACACCAAGCCAGAGCTGGGGAGCGCAAACAGATATGTAGATTCTATTAGACTGAAGAAAAAAAAATTTTCTTACTTTGAAGGCTGGACAATCACCAGTATAAATAGTACAATAAGAGTCTTAATTTAGCAATGTAGGATCAATCAAATATTATCATCATAAGTACACAATTATTCCACTAATATTGATTTGTTTCCTTTTATGTTATGATCTTGCTAACACTCACCTTCAAGTTAAGTCAGCGGATCTTTGATACTTAACTTGCTAAGAATTTCTTGAAATTTCCCTCCTGGAATTCCTTTAGTCAACATGGCACGGTGCACCCGCCACACTCTGCTACAAGAAGTACAAGGCGTCAAGAACATTCATGTGCACGTCGGCACAACATGAATCAAGATCGTGGAAGTAATATAAAACATACAGGCTTAACTGACATGCATAAAACAGAGTAACTAGATCCGAATACAACTTAAGTATCATCAGTAAAATATCCAAATTCACGTTTGAAATAACACTTGGAAATATATAATCAGGTCCATAAGTCCATCACTGATGGTCTCTCTCTGGCTCATCTCTCCCTGTGTCTGAACTTGCTCCTGACCCTGCGATCGGGTAAATGATGGGATGAGTGATAACAAATTGCTCAGCAAGTATTTTTGCCTAGGTTTGTCATGTGGATCATTCATGGTGAACAAAACATGCAGTGTGAATAGTAGCATAACATAATATGTACTATCAGATAAAATAAAGTAACAATGATACATAAAACAAGCAAACTGTAGAAAGAAGATCAAGGATTTAGTTATTCGTTAAACATTCATATTTCTTTATTCTCACGTAGTGGTGCAGTCTTTTACATATGCTTCATAGTCCATTTCTCTTTCTACGTCTATGCCCATCACTACATTGTATCATCATTCTCTGTTCGCTACAAGTCTAAGTTTATATCAGGTAGGGTGACACAGGTAAACACACGTATGTTTGTAGCGCCCCGCACCTAGACCTCGTCCGAATACAGTGCACCCGCCGTAATTCACTAAGGAGAGTACAAAGCGTCATGCATAACTTGCAAAAATCCATAACATGAGTCATGGACTCCCATGCTAACATTTAACATGGTAGTAAAATTTAGGCAGAATTAAAATTTTTCAAAATAAACATGCAATACAAAAGTACTAAGTTCCCAAAAGTAATAGTCCACAAAATACATCACCAGTACCCCAAAGAGTTTAGTATAATTCATAATACAAACATCAAGTAAGCACAAAAGTCCTTAAGCTTTGCTCCCTTCAGATTTTCTCGCCTACGGATATGGTACCCTCGGCTCATCCTCGATCCACTCTATCTTAGCATTATCTGGCTCTAGGGAAAAATAAAAGTGTGAGTGATAAAAATCACCCAGCAAGAATACAATAAACTACCATGAAATATATAAAGAATTATAACATGAATGTAATAACTCGAAAAC
Organism: Eustoma russellianum; assembly: GCA_036186865.1. Classification (NCBI taxonomy): domain Eukaryota; kingdom Viridiplantae; phylum Streptophyta; class Magnoliopsida; order Gentianales; family Gentianaceae; genus Eustoma; species Eustoma russellianum. The sequence goes on along the minus strand of AP025055.1, from coordinate 8,412,368 downwards.
CTCAAATAATAATTCATACATGGTCTTTAACCCTGAATTTGCTTGACGATATAGCTTAAGCATAATTCTAGGTAGTGCTATACCAATAATGTCTTATTATCCATTAACTGTAACATACAACATATCAGCATGCTCATGGTTTATGCAAAATTCAATGCATGATGTCATGTCGTGTAAAAACATCATTTTGGTCCCATAAAATAACATGTCGGAAAAATGGAGTGTCAGATCAATTAACCTCAGATCTGAGCGGGTCCCGAACATATCAACAGACTAATTAACCCCCGGTCTGGGACGGGTCCAGAACATGTATCAGATCAATTAACCCTGGATCTGAACGGGTCCAGAACATGTATCAGATCAATTAACCCCGGATCTGAACGGGTCCAAAATATGTATCAGATCAATTAACTCCGGATCTGAACGGGTCCAGAACATATCATGTCAACAGACCAATTATCCCCTGGTCTGGAGTCAGGTTAGTCGCATGCTTGGCCGGCAAAGGAATCATGAAGCTTTCTTTAAAACATGGGACCATAAAAACTTTTATGCATACCAAAAACATAGTTACTTGTAAGACTTGCTTGCATAAGTAAAATTCATAAAATTAGGTTCACATGGCATATGATCATGCATGATACATGTAGTGATATGCAATGCGAGTCATGACGTGAAATTTTCGTATAACATGTCAACATGCATGGTTTCAGAACTAAGAATTCCCAAATTCATACGTTGTATTCATAGGCGGCTAAGTTAACCTTTTTAAACCTTAAAACCTTAATTATTTGGACCGCAACTTGGAAAATATAATAAACTCCCTAAGGCTTAACACTCATAAGCCCAAACCGTATATATATATATATATCTAAATCCTTCAAAATTGGGCCTTTTTAAATTAATCCCCTGTTCAGCCCAATTTCCAGTTTTAGTACATGAACTTCATGTCCATAATTGCCCACCGAAACGTTAAGACCAACCTGATTAATTTACATGGTCTTGCTCCTCAATGTCTTAGGTGATTCACATAAAATTTCCAGATCAAACCAATAACCTTAAAGGGCTCATTTAATTATTTTTCTAAAATGGGTCATGTGCTGAAACTGGACTGACCCATTTTACTAAAAATTCATTTGTGGCAAAACCATGATTTCTTTTTCCAAAATTCCAACTCCCACATGTCATAAACATGTGAAACTAGAATTGTATCGAAAATTAGCCCATTTTCATGTTTCTAAGGTCCATTTTTGAGCCAAGCAACACGTTACCTATTTCTGCCCTGTTCCAGTGATTTCAGCTGGAACAGTTTTACCAAATAATTCCTTAAAAATAATTCATAACTCATTTTACCAAAATTCTAACTTTCATATTTACTTCATACCTAAGGTTGTCACCATATCAAAAATCAGCTTTATTGGACATCTACAAGGTTCATTTTTAAGCCACTCAAAACGTTATAAAATTCTGCCAAGTTTCAGAATTTCCAGCCTGAGCAGTTCCACCAAATAATTTATTAAAAATAATCCGTAGCTTATTTTATCAAAATTCCAACTCGCATATTTGACACACACATAAGGTTGACTTTGTACCAAAAACCAGATTTATTGAAGGTCTACAAGATCCATTTTTAAGCTATTAAAGACGTTGCTCAATTCTACCCAGTTCTAGTGGTTTGATGTTTTGCCATTCATTCAAGTCAAATGTCCACTATTTATCTTGTTCTTATGAAATAGCTTATTGGTTACCACCTACACTCCTTTGTAACATGAATATCCAGATTCCATGCTTTTTGTAAAGTCACTTTTGCATCATACAAAACAGTTTGTAGATTGTACACAAAACCAGTATCATATATGCTCAAAACAAGTGTTCTTCCTTGAAGTCAAGGCTCACCATCCTTTTCTTCCTTTAGGCCAAAACTTATATGGTACCTTAACCACTTTTTACAACATATATTTAAGCATGCAACACATTCAAGAGTCATTTTAGTCCAACCTTACAACAACCTCATAAAAATTCACATCCATCACATGCATGCTTTCCTAGGACCTCTCAAGTTTCAACCAAGAGTTAATCTTGCCTAGACTCACTTAGATGAACCCTATTTCATCCTAAAACAGCCTCAAAACATATTGCATGTAAGAAAAGATTCCATCTTTGAAAGAATAGACCACATGCAAGGCATTGTTCTTAAGGAATCACTAAGATACAATCTTGAACTTAAAATATTCAACTAAAGATCACATCTTAGAAACATCTAACCATTCAAGCCACTAATTCTTTAGGTAAATCATGAGAGATTAGCGTATACTTGCCTCTTCAAGCTAAAGCTTTTGTCTTAGCTAGGATTTTGGATGGAATGAGTTGAAATCTTTCTCCCCCTTCACTTCTTAAGCACACGGTTTTGAAGAAGAGGAAGGAAGAAGGTTAGTCTTCATTCAATTGTGAAAATAGAATTTATTTGAGGCTAGAACATCATACCAAAGTGGGCTTTGAATGGAGCTTCAAGTATCACAAGATAGCACCACCTAAGAGAGTTGAAGGCTTTGCACCTATTGAACATGAAGGCCACGGTTTTAATGGGTATGAGAAGGAATCATGTGAGCTTCATTACTTGACATAGAAAATTTACCTAAGATGCTTAGGAAGGAGACTTACCTAGATGCTCCTTTGAGCTTGAAGATGATGGTTGAAGTGAACCTCCTAACTTCAATGTATTGGCCGAAAGTTATGTATATGTGGAGGGAGATGGAACTTTGTTTAAGTGTGGTTTTGGCTTTGCTTGAGTGGAATTCAAGATGAGAGTAAAGTGAGGTGTTCTTGCAATATAAAAAAATCTAGAGGGGCAAGGGAGAAGGGGAATCCGGCGGGCATGGGGGGAAAAAGAAAAGCCTAGGCTTGTAGGCTACAAGCTTTTGTCTCCATGCATGCTATTCTTTATTATTTCTTTTCTTGCATGCCGTAGTCATTTTATTGTTTTATTTTTTTAATTAATTTCATATTTTAGTTTAGATATTCAAATAATAGAACAATGGAGAGGATTCTAGATCCCTCCATTGCTTGGCCGAAATCTTGGATGGTTTGGGGGTAATTTGGTCTTTACACATTTATCCTATCCCATTCTTATATAATTTATAATTTTATTTATTTTATAAAATTATGATTTTAATCTTGTTTTTATGAGAAACAATTATGCTTGCATTCTTATATAACGAAATTGTTCCATGGTTGATCAAGGCCTCTTGGCCGAAATTCACAAGGTATTACTATACCTTGTGATATCCCTTTATATAATTATTTAATATCCATCTCAAAAGTATTTAAGTAAAGTAATGCTAAGTTGACTTAAATAACATGCACTTGAAGGAATCATTGTTTTCATTATGTCACTTAGTCATAGTTTCAAGTACATTGTTGTTGGGGTACAACATCCTCGCTCCCTTATCATAAGTGTCGTCCTCGAAACTTCAGAAGCTAGTCAAAAAGGTGGGGATATCTGCTCCTCATATCTTCCTCCGTTTCCCATGTTGCTTCTTCTTCCGAATGATGCTTCCATTGTACCTTCACCATGGGTATGGTTCTCTTTCTTATTGCTTGCTCTTTCCGACCAACGATCCTTTGGGGCTCCTCTTCATAAGATGCATCTTCCTCAACCTTTAATTGTTGATCTTCAAGGATGTGGCCAGGATCATATACATATCGGCGAAGTTGGGAAACATGGAATACATCATGCAACTGAGAAAGAGATGGTGGCAACGCCAAGCGATACGCAACTTCGCCCACTCTCTCAAGTACCTCATAAGGTCCAACGAATCTTGGGCTCAACTTTCCTTTGATGCCAAATCTTTTGACTCCTTTGGTTGTAGAAACCTTTAGAAAAACTTTCTCTCCTTCTTGAAACTCTAAAGGTCTCCTTCTTTCATCTGCCTATATCTTAGTCCTATCTTGTGCTGCTTTTAGTCTTTGCTGAACCATCTTGACCTTTTCTCGCGTTTGCTCAACAATGTCGGGTCCCGTATACATATTATCTCCCATCTCGTCCCAATAGAGTGGGGACCGACGATTTTTGACCATACAACGCTTCATATGGTGCCATCCCGATGGATCTGTGGAAGCTGTTATTGTAAGAAAACTCAACAAGCTTAAGGTTCTTATCCCAGCTTCCTCCAAAGTCAAGAACGTAAGCGCGAATCATGTCCTCAAGGGTTTGAATTGTTCTTTCTGATTGACCATCTGTTTGAGGATGAAACGCGGAACTCAGTCTGATCTCGGTGCCCATTGCGTTTTGAAAGGCTGTCCAGAATCTCGAGGTAAAACGGGGATCATGGTCGCATACAATACTTATGGGCACCCCATGCAAACAAACAATCTGGTCAATATATATAGAGGACAACTTCTCCATAGATGCCTTAATCGTCATAGCCAAAAAGTGGGCAGACTTAGTCAACCGATCCACAACGACCCATATAGCATCATTTCCATACTTAGTCTTGGGTAGGTCGGTCACGAAATCCATAGTGACGTGGTCCCACTTCCATTCCGACACTTCTAAACGTTTTAATAATCCAGCAGATCTTTGGTGTTCGGCTTTTACTCTTTGGCAGATCAAACATCGCTCAACAAATTCTTGTATTTGATTCTTCATTCCGTGCCACCAAAACTTTTGCATGAGGTCTTGATACATTTTATTAGCTCCAGGATGTATAGATAAGCTGGAGTTATGAGTTTCCATCAAAACTTCATCTTTAATTTCTTTGTTCTCAGGTACACATAATCGTCCTTGGTACCATAAACTGCCGTCAGACGATCGACTTATAACTCAACTAGTAGCATATCCATTCTTCGTCCTTGGCACATTAGTCATGAAATCCATAGTGACACGATTTCCATTTTCTCCCGAATAGATTGCGACAATCTTGCGGGTCTTTGATGTCCCGTCCTTATTCTTTGGTAGGTAAGACATAACAAAATATCTATCTAGTCCCCTTGCAACTGCCCGTTCCGCCTTTCCTAGAGATTACTTTAGGACTTATCCTCTATTCTCTAAAGGTATTATCCTCCTCATGTCTTAAGCACCTCCAATCTCGATGCTTATGTGCTGATGATGATATTGCTTCTAGGGTCAACAATGGTGATCATGTAATATTAAGATTTTCTTCTCTTCGTTAAATATGCAGAACATGATAGAGATCCTTAATTCAAGACTATAAATCATGTGCTCACCTTTTGTAATCATCTTTGTGTAAACACGTGCTAGCCATATTTCGTATATATTCGTATCGATCAGTATTCAAAATTGCTCTCCTAGAGTACATGTTCGATGATTGATACCTTAGCTTGAGAATGTATATATGTTATGGGAACATATTTATCATCATTATACAGAGATATCAAAGGTGTTAAAGGTGTGTAAATGATCACTACGTACAGGAAGAAATAGTTGGAATTTTGGTGTTACATGTTGACATAATCTTGTCAATTATTATTTGGTGATTTCTTCTTCAAAAATCTGAGTTGATATGTATATATACAGCCTTAAAAACGTGTATATTCAGATGGAAATGATGTGTAATTCATTTTATGAGTTGGTGACAAGTGGACAAACTAAAAAGGAGCTAGTTGGCAAAATTCCCAACTTGGAATATTTGAAAAAGTAGCCAACACCTACTAGGCTGACCTTGGAGCTATTTTTGGTTTGAATTTGTCAATTCTCACATGCCTATTTCCATGCCAAGAACTTGAGGTATTTTGGTGGTATTATCTTCTCTTATTATCTTCATTTGGGAAAGGATAATCAATACTATCCAAGGTGTAATTTTCGGCCAACATGTTGATGCCAAGGTGGACCAATTATTTTGTTTTATGTTGCCAAGTGTATAAGGCCAACGAATAATGTGAATATTCTTGGACTTGATGATGAAGATGATGACACATGTGCATTCTTATCTCCAAGGCTCAATTCACACTATAAATAGGAGGCAATGGTGAAGAAGATGAAACACACTTGAAGCTCACTTGAAAGCATTTGTTGATTTGTATAGCTATCATCTTCTTCTTGTTGTTGTTGTTTCATTCTTTTTAGCAAAGGTGTTCTTGTTGTATTTGTTGAGCTACAAGCCTCTTGAGCTTCATTTGTAAGATTGATTAGCCAATTTTATAAGGCTACATCAGTAGGTGGTAGAGGTGTTGCAACTAAGTGTTGCATAGAATGTGTTCATCCAAGTCTTGAATAGGGTTGGTCTATAACCCAAGGATCAAGCTTGGTTCTTGTTGTAAGGTGATTCATATCATACGGAAATCCAAGGAAAGGTGTTCCTTGGGACTGGAGTAGGTCACATTGACAGAACTAGGATAAATTCTTGGTGTTCTTGTCTTGTTTCTACTTTTCGGTTTTCTGCCCGTTTTTACTGCAGTTTTTACACACATTCTCATGTTTTGAAAAAATAGCTAAACACTTTCCAAATTTGTAATTTTTGGTGGAGTTATACTTCATACTGTTATATTTCATTCGCAACAAGAATCACTTAATTTGAGGAAGAAAAAGTTAGTCTTTCAGTCTTTACAAGATAACTGCTCCAATCTGGCTGCACTCTGACCAGTTTTGAGAAAACTTAAATTCTGTATTAATCAAGAATTGTTTAAGGTTATGGCCTTTTGGAAACATCAACTACATATCCTAAGGAGTGTTTTGATATAAAGATCAACCTTTTTGGTTGAGTATTCAAAGAGAAACTCGTTTTTCAATTTCAGCAACATTCTGTCTAATCCTGTCCAGATTGACCATCTAAATCTTTTTATTCGTTTGAAGGGTCAAACGATCTATTTTTGTCTGATTTTTGGGCAGAGTCTTGTTAACACATTTACGTTAAGTTCTGAAAATTTTCATAATTTTTGGTGCTGTGTACAAGGATTTTTGAATTTTTCAAAAACAGGTTCTGAATCTGAGGTAGTCTCAGATTCTGTTTTCAAAGGGGTTTTTAATTAAAGGTTGTAGTGTAATTTCCGCTAACCACTATTCACCCCTTCTAGTGGTGTTTTTTGTAGGTGCACGGTCTAACAATTTGTGTCAGGGCAAGATCGATACCAGTCAAAGAAGAAAGATTCAACACCGTACAAACAACACAAGGCAAAGGAACAATATTTCAAAGTATCCTCCTAGTCTCAAAACAAAGGTACTTACAATGGCAATAGTTTTTCACAAAGGTGAGTTGGAAGGTATGTCCACACAACGTCCTCCTCTTTTTGATGGTAATAATTTTGTTCATTGGAAACTAAGAACGAGGCTATTCTTAATGGCTATAGACATCGATTTATGGTCTATAGTTGAAGATGGGCCGTACATTTCAATGAAAGTTGCACAAGTTAGTGGAGTCACACAAGAGGTTGAAAAATATAAAAGCGAATGGTCATCAGAAAATAAAAATAAAATGTCCATGAATGCAAAAGCTATGCAATTACTTTTGAATGGACTTACAACTTCTGAAGCAGGATATGTGTCAAATTGCACAAGTGCACACGATATGTGGAAATCACTTGTATTAAAGCATGAGGGTACAAGCGGTGTAAAAGAATAAAAAATAAACATGCTTATGACTGAATTAGAATTTTTCAAAATGTTGCGGAACAAATCCATAACATCTATGGATTTGAGAATTATTAATATTTTCAATGCCCTTAAAGCTTTAGGAAAATCATTCACCAACAACGAGAAGGTGCAAAAGGTGCTGCGAAGCCTTCCAGCTGAATGGGATCCTAAGGTCACGGAAATTGAAGAATGAAGTCAATCTCTAAGATGGATGAATTGATCGGTTCACTTAGAGTATACAAGGTAAAACTAAACCAACGGAAGTCTGAGTCATCTAAATCATTCGGTAAGTCAATAGCTTTCAAATCAACTGAAACACATGCTAGTAATGATGATAGTAACAGTGATAATAAATTAGACGATGACTTGATATTGATAGCTATAAAACTTAGAAAGTTTTTCAAACGTCCTAATAGGACAAGACAACATTCTTCTTCTTCTTCTTCTTTATCTCAACCTAAGAAAAATAACTCTAACCACAACAAATGGTATAATAATCATTATCATCATCATCCCTACCCAGTATATCCCAACGACAGCAAAAGCTATCGTTAGGGTCTGGGGAGGGTAAATGGTAGGCAGACAATACCTCTATCCCTAGGGATAGAGAGTCGGCTTCTAGTGAGACCCCCGACTCTATGCGTACACGCATAAATGACAATAATAGAGATATGATGTGCTAGTGTGTTAGTGAGGGAATTCAAAAAAATATATAGAAGATGCTTTTGATATTAAAATACACATGACGTATATATATATACACGTAATACGAAACAACAGTAAAACATAAGCACCCAAGTGCAAAGTCAACGTAAAGCGTAGATAGTGTTTACGCCTATCTATGTCTCTAAATATGCTCGAAGGTGCCCCTATATATGACCTATACCTCGTTAACTTTAATCTTATGTCTCCATGAACTCCTATCCTGGACCATGTCCTCAGAGAGATGAAAATCTAGTAGGTTGTGCCTAATCTGCTCATCCCACGTCAGTCTGGGCCTGCCTTTACTCCTGTTCCCCTCTACAATGAGGCTTTCAACTGCTCTGACTGACGCCGTTGTCTGTCTCCGCTTGACATGCCCAAACCATTTCATTCTTCCCTCCCTTATCTTATCTGTTATACTAGCCACGCCTAACCTTTCTCGAAACACCTCGTTTCTGATCCGGTCTAGCCTTGTATGTCCACACATCCACCTCAACATCTTCATCTCTGCCACTTCTATCTTCTGCAATTGTGTCCTCTTGATGGCCCAGTAGTCTGTCCCATATAGCATTGCCGGTCGCACTGCCACCCTATAAAATTTTCCCTTTAATTTAGTTGGGAAATTCTTATCACACAGCACCCCTGAGGCTGCCCTCCATCTACACCAGCCTGCTTGAACTCGATGTACTACATCATTATCTATGTCTCCATTCTGCTGCACAAATGATCCTAGGTACTTAAACTTACTTACCTGTGGTACCACTTGACCATCGATGGTGAGCTGACTATTCTCACTGTCGGCTACGCCGCTGAAGTCGCAATGCAGATACTCTGTCTTAGAACGGCTAATCTTTAAGCATTTTCTCTCCAAAACACCTCTCCACTGCTGTAGTCTCATACTCAGGGTATGTCTACTCTCTACGACTAATACAATATCGTCAGCAAAAAGCATACACCATGGAACTGCCTCCTGTATCGACTTTGACAACTCGTCAAGGACAACTGCAAAAAAGAAATGGGCTCAACGCAAACCCTTGATGGAGGCCTACCTCCACCGAAAAGAAGTCTGTATTCCCCACAGGCGTACAAACGGTTGTTTTTGTTCTAGCATACATATCTTTAATTATGTCTATATACTTCATAGGGATCCCTCTTGCATCCAGACTATCCCAGATCAGGCTACGTGGCACACTATCATATGCTTTTTCAAGATCGATGAAAACCATATGTAAATCGCGCTTCTTCTCCCTATACTTCTCCATTAATCTTCGGAGAATGTGTATTGCTTCCGTAGTTGACCTTCCTGGCATAAAACCAAATTGGTTCACCGTAACCTGAGTTTCTCTCCTAATTCCAGTCTCGATTACTCTCTCCCATAACTTCATGGTATGGCTTAGCAACTTAATCCCTCTAAAGTTCCCACAACACTGTGGGTCTCCTTTGTTCTTATATAGAGGGACTACGACACTCTTTCTCCACTCATCTGGTATCTTTCCTGTTTTGTAAATACGGTTGAACAGAGTAGTTAGCCATTGAACCCCTTCCTCTTCCAAATACTTCCACGCCTCAATGGGTATGTTATCTAGGCCGACCGCTTTAGCTCTTCCCATCTTCTTCAGTGCTCTCATCACCTCTCCTTGTGTGATGTTCTGACAGTCGGAGTTATTATGTTGTTGTTGTTGGTTAGTGGTGCTTTCTCGTTCTTCGTAGTCAGCACCACTGCCGTTGAAAGGATTGTGAAAGTATGTTTGCCATTTCAACTTGATGTCTTGTGCTTTGACTAACACATGTCCATCTTCTCCTTTTATAAACTTCCCGCCTCGTAGGTCCTGTCTCTTTCGATCCCTAGCTTTGGCAATCTTGAACATATCCTGCTCTCCTTCTTTCGTTTCTAGTCTTTCATACATCTTTTTATAAGCTGTAGTCTTTGCCTCTGTCACTGCCTTCTTTGCCTCCTTCCTGGCTATTTTGTAATTCTCCTTCAATATCACTTTCTCTTCCCCATTTGTGCAGCTTAACAGCTCTCTAAAAATCATTAGTTTGTCTTTTATTTTTTGTTGCACATCCTCTTTCCACTACCACGTCTCTTTATGTACGGACGTCTTTCTTGTTGTTACCCCAAGCGTTTCTCTCGCCGCGTGAGTAATAGTAGTCGATATAGCCTCCCACATCTGATTTGTGCCATCACCCAGATGATTTAGTTTTTCAGAGATGACTTTGTTTCTGAATATATTAATTTTTTCGTCTCTCAAACTTCCCCATCGAATCCTGGGTGGGAATTTTCCAACCCCCTTACTCAGCTTTTGGCTCAATGCTATAACTACCACTAATAAACGGTGTTGCGTCACCGCTGTCTCCCCTGGTATAACCTTGCAGTCCCTCCACAACCGTCGGTCTTCACGCCTCATCAGAAAATAGTCGATCTGCGTGTTACGTCCTCCACTGCTAAACGTGATCAAATGTGATTCTTTTTTTTCTTAAAAAACGAGTTTATAATGCCTAGGTCATGGGCCATTGCTAGGTCTAGCAAACCTCTACCCTGTGCGTTTCTATCTCCATAACCAAACCCGCCATGTGCCGACTGAAAACCATCGTTATTCTTTCCGATGTGTCCATTAAAATCACCTCCGATACAAATTCGTTCCTCACTAGGTATTGACTTTAACACTAAATCTAAGCAATCCCAAAACTCTTTCTTCTCATGTTCTCCTAGTCCCACTTGAGGTGCGTAGGCGCAAATCACTGCCACTACCTCCTTATTTAGTACTAACTTCAACACCATAATTCTATCATTATGTCTAATCACATCAATCACATTTGTGTGTAATTCTATCTTTACTAGGAATCCTACCCCATTCTTGGTCCCATCTGACCCGAATACAACAGCTTATACCCATTACACTCTTTACCTTTATTCCCTTTCCACCGGGTCTCTTGGAGACATGCTATATCTATCTTACGTCTCTTAAGTGTATCTACAACCTCCAACAGTTTACCACTTAAGGTTCCTACATTCCAAGAGGCTACTCTTAGACTATCTTCTTTTTCCTTCCCCTTACCTACACCCCTTTTCCTTAGACATGGTCTCACAGAAAAATCATAACGTCTTCTATCAATTATTGCAACTAAAACTAAAATCCAATGTATGCTACTGATGCCGAAAGTTTGAAACTAAATGTAAACAATCAAAAGTGCTTCAATGATAGTAAGACAAAAATGAAATTATATCACCTGATTGGACTGTTATGGCACACCAAGATCCAATAGAACAACGGAGTACCTTCACTGTTAGAGTACCTCCGTAGGCTTCGGTGCTGTTGAACTCGGATGGAGGGTGTTCCCACGGATACTTGCTGCACTTTCTCACCGTAAGAAGGAAACCTCAAAAGATCACAACTTTCTTGCAGAAACTAAAAGCAGAAGCAAAACCCTTCTGTAGACCAATTCCCTGCAACTCCAAAATATGAAACTTCTGGGCAGTGAATTAAACCTCAACAACTTTCCAGCAGAAATTCAAGCACCACGTTTTTTATGGGCAAATTCCTTTCGTTAAGTTACTAGCGGTCAAAAAGGACATATCTCTTATGATTGCCCAACAAAGAAAAATAATAACAACAACAATAATAAACAAGCCAAGAACAAGGAGACACAAACGACTAAGGCAAAGGAGTCCAAGTCAAAGAAAGGCAAACGAGCAATGAAGGTGAGCACATGGAGAGACTCATCCGACTCAAAATCCGATACTGAGGAAGCTCAAGTCTGCTTCGTATCCAACGAGGTAAGTTCTTCTTCTGATGATGATTCTGATAGTGACATGACATTTGATGAAATGTATGAAGAGTTTTTAAAAATGCATGCTCACTGTAAAAGGCTCTCTAAAGAAAAGAAGAAACTAATTGAAGAAAATGACAAGTTGAAGACGTCCAACTTGGAATTTTACGATCAATTAGAATCTTTTAAACAAGAGTCTACTAATACTCTTGATTCTTTAGAGACTAAAATTGAATCATATAGGAAAAATGAACATACAGTAAAAACTAAAAATAGTATGTTAAAGTCTAAGTTAGAAAGTTGTGAAAATGAGATAGCACGACTTAAGTCTTCTAAATTTACCTTAAAAAATGTTAGAACAATTTAAATCTGGTGCAAATATGTTAGATACACTTATATCATCACAAAAATATGAAAATGATAAAACTGAATTAGGATATAAAGAAGAAGATGACAAAGTTGATAAAAAGACTAAGTTTGTACCTTCAACTACTAAACAATATTATAAAGCTCTAAAAACGACTTTGCCTGCTAAATCTTCTTCGACTCCTTCTTCTACTTATTCAAATATAAAAATACAACACGCACCCACAAATGTACACACGTATAAACGTACAACTAGGCAAAACTTTGCATCTAGACCACCTAGAAATTATGCCTACATGTATACAAATGCAACTAGACATAATAAAATACATCCAACTTATTATGAACCTAAGTATAGGCAGCACTCATATAAGTTTTATAGAAATGCATATGAACACACTTACATAGCGCCATTCAAGAAACAAAACCACATGCCTTATACACACTATCAAATTTGGCCACCCTATAATAGTTATCAACCAAGGCACAACATGTATAACAATGAATCTTCACTAAAGTGGAATGATCATAAATATTCTAATCCTTTTTATTTTTCCAGTTATAACAATGCTAAAAATGAGCCTAGAAGGTATGTTCAAGTTTGGATACCTAAGGGATATCTAAACAAGGATGGTGCCCCTTACATTCAAGGACCAAAATAAAGGGTACCTAAAACTTTGTCTCCATTGTAGGAAAATCGCAAGGAATGCAAGAAGGAGGAAAAGTCAAAGAATCTAAAAACTAAATGGTTTTTAGATAGTGGATGTTCAAGGCATATAACGGGCAACCCCAAACTATTCATTAAATTAGAACATATCAAGAATGTAGGAAAGGTAACATTCGATGACAACAACAAAGGACAAGTAGTTGGAAAAGGAACAATTGGGGACCCTAACACATTTCGAATACGAAATGTGTTGTTAGTAAGTAATCTTTCTTATAATTTGTTAAGTATTTCTCAACTTATAGATTGTGGATATAATGTTTCTTTTCTTCCCAATTCTTGTGATATACTAAATGAAAAAGGAGAAATAGTATTAAAAGGAAATAGAGATGGTAACATTTATACTCTTACCTTAGATAACATGTTAGATGCTAAGGTTAAGTGTTTAATATCACATGACTTAGATGTGAATTTATGGCATAGAAGATTAGGCCATATAGGAATTTCAACAATTAAGAAATTATCTAAGAAGAATTTAATTAGAGGAATGCCTAAGTTAGATTTAGATAATTTTCAAATGTGCGAAACATGTATCAAAGGAAAACAAATTAAAGAAACATTAAAACCGAAACATGAAATGAGTACTAGTCGTGTACTAGAATTGTTTCACTTAGACTTATTTGGTCCAAGTAGGACAAGAAGTCTAGGTGGACACTACTATGTGTGTGTCATAGTAGATGATTACTCACGATACACATGGACATTATTCTTAACACACAAAGACGATACTCCATTGGCAATCGAAACTCTCAATAAGCAACTTGAAAACATTGACGAAGAAAATGTTAAAAGTTTAGAAGTGATAGAGATGGAGAAAATAAAAACAAAGGTGTAATCAAGTTTTGTGAAATACATGGAATTAAACACGAATTCTCACCACCTAGAACACCACAGCTCAATGGAGTTGTTGAACATAAAATTAGAAGAATTCAAGAAGTTGCTAGAATAATGTTATGTGAAAACAAAGTAACTAAATATTTATGGGCTGAAGCTGTTAGTTGTGCATGCTATATTATAAATAGGCTTTCTATTAGAAAGAAACCAAATAAAGCACCTTATGAATTGTTAAACAATAGACAACCTAAAGTAGATTATCTTAAAGTTTTTGGTTGTAAATGTTTTGTGTTGAACACTAAGGATAATTTAGACAAGTTTGAACAAAAGTCTATTGAATGTATATTTGTTGGTTATTTAACTAATTCAAGAGCATATAGGTGTTATAATCTTGCATCTAGAAAAATAATTGAATCTACACATGTGAAATTCAACAAAAATGCATGCTTTGAAGTTTGTGATAAAAATCAACATAAACAAGAAAATAATGTTGAAAATGTGTTTGATGACTTGAGCCTGTAATTGATCATCTAGAATCAACTCCCCCTGAACAAGATATGCATGAACCTTAGATGAAATAAATGAAGAAACTTTACAATTGGAAGATAATACTACCAATGATCTAATTACATATGATAATGTTCACAATAATGAAACATTTGAACAAGATGAGGGTGAACCTAGTCATTCTAGGAATTGGTGGCATCCTAAAGAATTAATCATTGGGGATCCAAGTGTTGGGGTTAGAACACGTAGAAATATAAGTCACTTGAAGGACATAGTTTAATCTCACACTTAGAACCTAAGAATGTAAAGGAATCCTTAGGTGATATATCTTGGATAGATGCTATGCATGAGAGATTAAATCAATTCACCAGGAACAACGTGTGGGACTTGGTACCTAAACCTGAAGACAAGTCTATAATAGGAACCAAATGGGTCTTTAGGTATAAGATGGATGAACAAGGAAACATCACACGGAATAAGGCTAGACTAGTCGCATAAGGTTATAATCAACAGGAAGGAATAGATTATGAAGAAACCTTTGCACTCGTCGCACGACTAGAAGCAATTAGATTGCTACTTGCTATTGCAAGTCTAAGCAACATCAAACTCTTCCAAATGGATGTCAAGAGTGCATTCTTGAATGGATACATCCAAGAAGAGGTGTTTGTCAAACAACCGCCTGGATTTGAATATCGAAAGAATCCTAACCATGTTTACAAGCTTAAGAAAGCTCTATATGGTTTGAAACAAGCTCCAAGAGCTTGGTATGGTAGATTTGCAAACTTTCTTATTGAAAATAATTCACAAAGGGGAACCATAGACAACACATTATTCCTAAGAAGAAAAGGTAATGACTTATTAATAGTTCAAAGACTTCAAATCAATCAAACCCTTCAAGGAATCCACATTAGCCATTATAAGTATGTTAATGATATGATTAAGAAGTTTGTCTTTGAAGAGTTGAAACCAACACCTACACCCATGAGTGTTAGCACCAAACTAGATAAGGATGAAAATGGTAAATCTTTTGATGACACACTTTGTAGGTCTATGATTGGCTCATTGTTATATTTAACTGCATCAAGACCTGACATCATGTTTAGTGTGTGTATGTGTGCTAGGTTTCAATCTTGTCCTAAGGGATCACATTACAATACGGTGAAAAAGATCTTTAGATATCTTAAACACACACCTCACTTAGGACTTTTGTATGATAGAAATGCTAAGTTGGAATTATATGCATATGGTGATGTTGATTATGGTGGTTGCGAATTAGATAGAAAATCCACTAGCGTTACGTGTCAATTCATAAGAACCAACTTGATCTCTTGGTTTTCTAAAAAGCAAGCTAGTGTAGCTCTTTCTACCACTGAACCCGAGTATATTGCCTTAAGTTTATGCACTACCGAAATACTTTGGCTTAAACAACAACTTAATGATTTTGACATTAAAATGAATAAGATTAATTTTCTGTGATAGCACAAGTACAATCAATCTTTCTCGGAATCCAGTACTTCATTCTAAGACAAAACACATTGAGGTACGATACCACTTCCTTCGAGATCATGTTCAAAATGAGGATATAGTTATAAACCATATAAGATTTGATCACCAAATAGCTGATATCTTCACCAAACTCCTTAATCAAGCCAATTCTGAAAACTTACGAGCCAAGTTAGGTATGATGACTTACGAAACAATTGCATAGTTCTATCTTTTGCATGATTTGCAAAATAAAGGGGGAGATAGAATAAGAACATGATTTTAGTTGGTAAGTCATGATTTGGTTGGTTGAATAGTATGCTAAGTTTCAATTGGTATGAGTTTTGAAGCATAGGTTGAGGGGGACAGTATAAGTTGAGGGGAAGCACATAAATACATGAGTATTTATGATAAACAATTGGTAAAGAGTTGTGACATTAAAATCATGTTAGGTTATTTTGAAAATCATCCAAAAGGGGGAGAATGTTGAGAAATATGTTTGGATAATTTTCAAAGTCATGATTTTAAGTGGTAAATACTTAAAAATATCATACACGATGTTATATGTGTAGCGCCTCACACCCGGACCTCTTCCGAATACGGTGCACCCGTCGTACTTCACTATGGAGAGTACAAAGCGTCATGCATAACATGCGAAAATCCATAACATAAACCATGGACTCCCATGCTAACATTAACATGGCAGTAAAAATTAGGCAGAATTAAAACTTTTCAAAATAAACATGCATTATGAAATACTAAGTCCCCAAAAGTAGCATTCCCACAAAATAACATAACCGAAATTCAGAAAGATCAAACATTGTTCATAATACAACGTCTTGGCTGCACAAAAGTCCATAAGCTTTGCTCCCTTCACATTTCCTTGCCTATGGATACGGTACCCTCGGTTCATCCTCGATCCACTCTATCTTAGCATTATCTGTCTCTGGAGAAAAATAAACGTGTGATTGATAAAAATCACCCAGCAAGAATACAATAAACTACCATGAAATACAGAAAGAATTATAACAAGAATGTAATAACCCAAAGACCTCAAATAATAACTCATACCTGATCTTCATTCCTGAATTGGCTTGATGATACAGCCTAAGACTATATTTAGATAGACTATACCAATAATGTCTTAATAGTCATTAACCGTAACATACCACATGTTAACGTGCTCATGGATTATGCACAATGCAATGTATGATGTCATGCCGTGTCAAAACATCCTTTTGGTCCCATAAATGACATATCGTAAAAACAGAGTGTCAGATCAATTAACTCCAGATCTGTGCGGGTCCAGAACATGTATCAGATCAATTAACCCCGGATCTGAGCGGATCCAGAACATGCATCAGATTTATTTACCCCGGATCTGAACGGATCCAAAACATGTATCAGATCAATTAACCCCGGATCTGAACGGGTCCAGAACAAGTATCAGATCAATTAATCCCGAATCTGAATGGGTCTAGAACCTGTAACAAACCAATTAACCCCGGGTCTGGAGTCGGGTTAGGTGCAAGGTTAGCCGGCAAAGGAAATCATGAAACTTTCTTTAAAACATGGGACCATAAAAACTTTTCATGCATAGTGGAAAACATTTTTTGCTTGAAAGACTTGCTTGCATAAAATTCATAAAATCAAATTCATATGGCATATGGAAACGCGTGATACATGGAATGATATGCAATGCAAGTCATGACATGAATGATCGTGAGCCTTTCTTATAACTTGTCACAAGCATGATTTTGGAACTAAGAATTTCCAGATTTCCTATTTTATGTTTATAGGCGGCTAACTAGGCTTAAGAGACCTTAAAGTCTTCATTATTTTGATCATGACCTGAAGAACACCCTAAGGCTTAACCCTTATAAGCCCAAACCGTATATAGAGGTCCATATCCTCCAAATTGAGCCTTCTTAAATTAATCCTCTGTTCAGCCCACTTTTCAGTTTTAGTACATCCACTTTATATTCGTAATTACCCATCAAAAAGTTAAAACCAACCGGATTAATTTACATGGTTATACTCCTTTATGTCTTAAGTGATTACGGTAAAATTTCCGGATCAATCTAACGGCTTTAAAGGGTCCATTTACTCCTTTTTCTGAAATGGGTCATATGTTGAAACTAGGCAGACCCATTCTACTAAAAATTCACTTGTGGCAAAACCATAATTTCTTTTTTCCAAAATTCTAACTCACACAAGTCATAAACACGTAAGGCTAACATCTACCGAAAATTAGCCCATTTGCATGTTCCTAAGATTCATTTTTGAGTCTATTAACTCGTTACTTAATTTCTGCTCTGTTCCAGTAAGTTAAATTGAGCAGTGTTACTAATTAAATCATTAAAAATAATCCACAACTTGTTTTGCCAAAATTCCAGCTTGAGTACTCACTGCGCGCCTAGAATTTTTATCACACGAAAAATCAACTTTATTGAACATCCACAAAGTCCCTTTTTAAGCCAATCAAAAGGAGGTACAGTTCTGCTCTGCTTCAGACTTTTCAGTCTGAGTAGTTTTTACTAAATATTTTATTAAAAATTAACCATAGTTCATTTTACCAAAATG
>AP025055.1:8209195-8368394 GCA_036186865.1 Eustoma russellianum | reverse complement strand
TTTTGCATGCAACTTGGTTATTTTATATTTTTAATTGTTATATAATTTGTTATTTAAAATTTATTTGGAAGGATGTAGAGAATTCTAGATTCTCCCCAAGCCTTGGCCGAAATTTTGGGCTCTTGGGTGTGTTTTGGTCATTTTACATTTATCCTATCCACATTTATATAATTTATACTATTATTTATTTTATCTAATATGATTTTAATCTTGCTTTGTGAGGATCAATTAGGCTTACATTCTTATGAAATGAAATTGTTTTATGGTTGATCATGGCCTCTTGTCCGGAAGTCATAAGGTATCACAATACCTTGTGACATCCCCTTTTATAATTATTTAGTATCCATCACAAAAGTATTTAAGTAATGAGTGCTAAGTTGGCATAAGTAACATGCACTAATGAAATCATTGTTTTCATCTCGTCACTAAATCATAGTTTCAAGTACATGGTCGTTGGGGTACAACAATATGTGATTAAAAGTTAAAAAAGTTGACATCGATCTCTCAGGTTGTTGCACTTCGATCGATCGATGTACTTCGATCCCTCACATCGATCGGTCCATGTAAGACAGTGAAAGTTCAAGACCTTACGGTGAGACATCGATCTCTAAACCTAAGACACATTGATCGATCGATGTACATCAAACTCTCACTTCGATCGATCGATGTAGGTGATAGACAAACTCTGAAACGTACAGTGAGACATCGACCTCTGAAGCTGAGATACTTCGATCGATCGATGTCTGGAGTTTTTAGAAATATTTTTCTAAAATATGATAAAGTGGTTTTTTTTCATTTGTACATGATTTATACATGTTCATTATGTGATTATTATATATTTTGATGATTATAAAAACATTGTGACTAATGTGCATTAGAAGTTTCTACAACTTACCAAAATAGGGCAAAATTGATATTTTGAGTTTTGTAGGAACATGATATGGTGGATATACATCAAGGACAATTTTTATCTTATTCATCATGACAAAGGTGTTATAATATTTATTTCTGACCATCGGGGTCATTTTTGGAGTTTTCTCTCACTAGGAGCATTTTGGTCATTTCACCCCTGAGGGTATTTTTGGTATTTTCACTCAAGGAATCTCTTGAGCATATTATTATCTTCATTCTGGAGTTGAGTTATTATCTTGAAGATTATTTGGTAGTTCTTTCTCTTATTCTCTTAAATGATGATATTATTGACTATAGCGGGATATGTGACGAGTTGTGATGTCACATTCTATTTCTTTCTTGAAGACTCTTTTATATACGTTATGGGAGAATATTTATCATCATTATACAGAGATATCAAAGGTGTTAAAGGTGTGTAAATGATCACTACGTACAAGAAGAAATAGTTGGAATTTTGGTGTTACATGTGACATAATCTTGTCAATTATTATTTGGTGATTTCTTCTTCAAAAATCTGAGTTGATATGCATATATACAGCCTTAAAAACGTGTCATTCAGATGGAAATGATTTATAATTCATTTTATGAGTTGGTGACAAGTGGACCAACCAAAAAGGAGCTAGTTGGCGAAATTGCCAACTTGGAATATTTGTAATAGTAGCCAACGGCTACTAGGCTGATCTTGGAGCTATTTTTGGTTTGAATTTGTCAATTCTCACATGCCTATTTTCAAGCAAAGAAGTTGAGGTTTTGGTGGCATTATCTTCTCTTATTATCTTCATTTGGCAAAGGATAATCAAGACTATCCAAGGTGTAAATTTCGGCCAACATGTTGATGCCAAGGTGGACCAATTATTTTGCTTTATGTTGCCAAGTGTACAAGGCCAACCAATGATGTGAAGACACTTGGACTTGATGATGAAGATAATGACACATGTGGATTCTTACCTCCAAGGCTCAATTCACACTATAAATAGGAGGCAATGGTGAAGAAGATGAAACACACTTGATGCTCACTTGAAAGCATTTGTTGATTTGTCTAGCTATCATCTTCTTCTTGTTGTTCTTGTTTGATTCTTTGTAGCAAAGGTGTTCTTGTAGTATTTTTTGAGCTACAAGCCTCTTGAGCTTCATTTATAAGATTGATTAGCCAATTTTATAAGGCTACATCAATAGGTGGTAGAGGTGTTGCAACTAAGTGTTGCATATAAGGTGTTCATCCAAGTCTTGAATAGGGTTGGTGTATAACCCAAGGATCAAGCTTGGTTCTTGTTGTAAGGTGATTCATATCATAGTGAAATCCAAGGAAAGGTGTTTCTTAGGACTGGAGAAGGTCACATTGACCGAACTTGGATAAATTCTCGGTATTCTTGTCTTGTTTCAACCTTTCTGTTTTCTTTCTGTTTTTACTGCAGTTTCCACACAAGTTCTCACGTTTTGAAAAAATAGCTTAACACTTTCAAAATTCGTGATTTTAGGTGGAGTTATACTTCATACTGTTAGCTTTCATTTGCAATAAGAATCACTTGATTTAAGCAAGAGAAAGTTAGTCTTTCAGTCTTTGCAAGATAACTGCTCAAATCTGGCTGCAATCTGACCAGTTTTGAAAAAAACTTACGTTATGTATTAATTAAGAATTTTTTAAGGTCAGGAACTTTTGGTAACATCAACTACATATCCTAAGGAGTGTTTTGATATAAAGATCAACATTTTTGGTTGTGTATTCAAAGAGAAACTCGTTTTTCAATTTCAGCAACATTCTGTCCAATTCTGTCTAGATTGACCATCTAAATTTTTATTTGTTTGAAGAGCCAACGATCTTATTTTGGTCAGATTTTTGGACAGAGTCTTTTTAACACATTGAAGTTAAGTTCTGAAAATTCTCATAATTTTTGGAGTTGTGTACAAGGACTTTTGAATTTTTCAAAAACGGGTTTTGAATCTAAAGTAGTCTCAGATTCTGTTTTCAAAGGGGTTTTTAATTAAGGGTAGTAGTGTAATTTCCGCTAACCACTATTCATCCCTCTCCCCTCTAGTGTTGTTTATTGCAGGTGCCCGGTCCAATAGCCCACTCCTTAAAAATACGCGCTCCTTAGGCTTTAATTACCTCTCTCTTATTCCAACTGGTCCTTTTCATATCTTACTTTATAGTTTTATGAAAACAGCCCCGTTTTCTTGGCTTTAATGAAGTGTTGAAGTTACCGTTTTGTCCTTACTAATTATTTTAACTTAAATAGTCAAAAGAGCTTGTTTTTCAATTCGGCAACTCATTTTAATTATTACTTTATACGTTTGCAATTTCACCATGAGTATCTTGTATCTTATCCAATTCATTAAATAGGTTCATCCATGTACACTCCAATAATGAAACAACCATCATGCATGGTCATCCAAAGGCCCACTTGGCCGAAAGTTACAACCTACACACATACACTTTTACAACTTGTTGATTTCATGCATGATATATATATATATATATATTATAATATAGTCATTGTGTAATTTACACATGGTGACACATACACAATTCATTATCATAATGCCATTCATGGCTACTTGGCCGAATCTCACATGCACACACCCACATAATTGTTGTTTTTGTTACCTTTTATTCTCATGCCAAATGATTACACAATTTACACTTAGCCACATACATTCATAAATGGAGATAAATAGCCATTATAATGGTACGCAAAGTTTTCCTTTGAGCAGAAATGTAGGGCATGTGTATGCATGATTTTTTCCATCCGTTTTCTAGTACATGCAAGATTAATATGTACACATCCATACACACGGTTGCATTCCAACAAAGAATCAAGTCATGCATGTTGTCAATTAACATACAAATGATGATAAAGGCTATGCTAAAGATGGTGATCATGAGAAATGTTACATGCAAGCACATATGATATCCTCATCCTTCTCATATTTGGCATGCAAAGCCATTTCATATATCATTATCTTCATAGGTATGCACATAATTAAACTACTCCAAGATAATCACATAATGAACAAGTAAGTACTTTTTTTTAAGTTCATAATAAAGACATTATTCAATCTTATAAATGCATGATCCTGTAGGACCTGTATAGAACCACTAGAAGGGAGGGTGGAATAGCGAGTGTAGAAAATTTGGTTTTTAAAAACTTTTGGACCAAAAACCTCACTTCTGAAAACAGTTTCTGTTTTAAGATCCTGATTTGAAATATTTAAAAGACCTAGCTGTAAACCTCCAAAAATTATGAAATATGGTAAGAATGTACTCTCACATGTTACAAGAGACTCAAGAAAACTCCCAATTAAAAATCCACTCCTAACCCTTTCAAAATACGTTTTTGGTCAGATTGCACAAATCTTCCAGAAACCGTACTCCGAGTTGAAAATTTTATTCCTATTAATTGGTGACTCCAAATGGTCTGAAACGTTTATGACAAGACCCTCAAGATATTTATTTTAGTGAGTTGAAACAGTTTTTGAAAATTCCTTTGGGAAGTATGTCAACCACGTTGATGTTCTCAACCTTTGCAAATCTGAAAATCAGATTGCACTAGTCTCAGAACTATTAATGTTTGATTGACTTATACTTATTCAAATGAGTTGAAACTTCCGCCAAATGAAAACTAGGATATGTGGTTATGTGTTGTACCCCAACAATTAGATACGTAAAAACTATGAATATGAGATGGAATGAAAGCGACAATTCCTTTTAGAGCGTGTTACTTAAGTCCACGTAACTCTTTTTACTTAAATACTCTTGAGATAGTCCATGAAATATAGAGTGATATAAACCATACCAATATATAT
Source organism: Eustoma russellianum (assembly GCA_036186865.1). Taxonomy (NCBI): domain Eukaryota; kingdom Viridiplantae; phylum Streptophyta; class Magnoliopsida; order Gentianales; family Gentianaceae; genus Eustoma; species Eustoma russellianum. Next base: position 8,363,678 of record AP025055.1, on the reverse strand, counting down.
ATGTATGTGCGTATATATGATATATGTAGGGAAGGTATAAACACATGGTACACCTAGGCGTGTACGTAATTGTATAGATACATATACTAATCTTGGAATACAATAAAATATAGGCAACAATATGGCATATGGATTAAAAATTACAAGGAATATCAAGATGCCTAAGAGGCCCAAAATTTCGGCCTATACATGGGAAATTCTAGAATTCTCTAGCCAATTTTATTAGCTAAAATAATTACTTAATGTCTACTACATCATTTAGACAAGAAGTTATTATGCAAAGAAAAATAGAAAATAAAATAGACATGCATTTAAGGAACAAGTTGAGACAACTCATTAAAGAAGGAAGTAGTATGGTTGAGGTCATAAAGACCCCAACCAAAACCGCCCCCCCCCTTAGTGTCTAGACATGGAGGATTTTAAATCCTACCATGGTTACTTTTCTCTAAACCAAGGTTAAGGTAACCATGATTTAATAAAGTAACTTGGGTTAGCACAAAAGTAACTATAGTTTGAATAAAGTAACCAAGGTTATACTAACTTAACCTTGATTAACACTCAAGAAAGCCCTAACCCTCACAAAAACTCCCTCCAAAACCGTCCCCCCTCTCCTAAGTCTCCAACATGTTTAACTTCAACCATTCTAGAAACATCTATCTTCTCATGCAAGAGCAAAACACTTAGACAATTTCCATTCCCCTCACCAAAGTTTCGCCCCCAACATCTTGAAGGATGGGAGTTTAACTTCAACTTCAAGACTCAAGAAGACATCTAGGTAAGTCTTGTTCTTAGTTTCCTTAAGAGAATTCTCATTTTGATAAGAATGAAACTCACATGAACTCTCTTGTTACATGCCTAAAACCGTGGGTTTATGGTGAAATAGGGAAAGCTATCAACTTTCTTAGGTGGAGATACATTGAGGTGCTTGAACCTCCATTCCAAGCTCATTTTGGTAAGATGCTCTAGCCTTAAAGATAACCTAGTTCCTCTATTGAATAAAGACTAACCTTTTCATTTCATTTCCTTAAAACCGTATACTTAAGGTGAAGAAGGTGAAGGATTTCATCACATCTCACTTCATAACCAAGCAAAGGCAAGAGCTTTAGCTTGAAGAGGCAAGTATACTTTAACCCCTTACAATATATGTGATTATGTGCATACTTGAATGTCTAGAAGCCTAAGATATGACTTTAGTGAAAATATGCCTAAGTTGTTACCTTTTTCTTATATTTGAATTGTTGGACTAGGGGACTGTTTTGTTTGGAAGAATGAGAAGCCCATGTGAACGACTTTTGCATGCTAAAGAGACTTGAATTAGTGTAGGAAAGCCTTATCATGTATATTGAATGACCATTAACTTGGATTATAGGCTAAAGAACAAAATTAGGAAGGAAAGGATATTTCTATGCATGTTGGCTGAAAACAGAATTCTGGACAGATTTTATGCCAAATTGATGGACTTAGTTAAGGACCTTCTAACGTTGGATTGAGCTTATTTTTGGTGTGGTCGTAGCTTATTATGTCTAGTTTATTGTGGCGTTGGAATTTCTGGAAAATCCTTTGTGGATTGGCCAGAAATGAATTTTAGTATCAAGGGGTCAAAACAGCTTCTGGTCGTAGCACCTTAGGGAGAAAAAATTTATTTAAGTACCTTAAACATCTTGGATTGACCTGAAATTTTTTACAGGAAGTACTTAAGACATAGAGCTAAATATCCATGTAAAGAAATTGATTTTATCTATTGATCTTGATGGTAAACAATTGAAGGAAAGTTGTGTACAATCTGGAAAACAGGACAGATTGACCCTTTGTGCTTGTATGAATTGTATCGTATTTATTTTACCTGTTTTGGTGAATGGGCATTTGAATATTGTTCACAAAGGAAATAGGAAAGATTTCCAGGTGCTAAGTGAGCCCCATAATGAGTTTATGGATGGAGACAAGGTAAGGATGGAGTTGGAGAGTGCAGCAGAATTTCTGTTGTAACCCTTGTTGGGATTATTTTTATTGAGGTATCTACGCTTGTCGAAATCGCATGAAATTTGTACAGAATGTAGTTAAGATCGTGTGGTGGCATGTCCATATTTTTAGTTTCTGGAAAATAGGCTAAAAAGGTTGATTTTAAGGCCGGACAATACAGGACATGCTGCTGGTTCGTTTTCCAGCCCATGAAGAAAGTTGTTTATGATGTTATAAGTGCATTTTACCATGTTGCATCCCATGCACTTGCATTGACATGCTCATATGTTCCATGCTCATGATTTTATCGAAGTTTTATATAAGTTTCTGTTTTGAAAGAATTCCATCCCTTCTGGCCAGCTTAACCCCCACAGATCCGGGGTTAATTGATCTGAAGAATTATAAGAACCGATCCAGGCCCGGTATAATAGGTCTGAAGATGATCACGATTATAAGAACCGATCCAGGCCCGGTATAATAGGTCTGAAGATTATAAGAACCGATCCAGGCCCGGTATAATAGGTCTGAAGAGTGTAAGAACCGAGCCAGGTCCGGTATAATAGACCTGAAGGTGATCATGTTATAAGAACCGAGTCATGCCCGGTATAATAGGCTGACACACTCTCTTGTTTTATGATGAGCATGATTTAAAAGAAGAAAGAATGAAAGTTCAAGTATTTTCATGAGCATGTCTAAATGAAAGAAGAATGTTTTCCGTTGCATTTGCATCGCATTCACATTTTCATATGCATTACGCATGATACCTTTTCATAGAAGTAAGGTTTGGCTATGGCATGTAGAATCTAAATAAGTGATGACACTTAGATCTTAGCTAAGTATTGATATGACTTTAAGTACGATGCTTCGGAAAGGTAATGGCAGGTATGTTCTAACTTAAGGAATTGGGGTTTGATTCTTGTATGCCGTTTTCTCTTTATTGTACGGTGTTCTTGTATACTTGCTGGCTACTCCTGTCGCTCACCCATTTATTTTTCCCCCCAGAGCCAGGTAATGAAGTCGAGTGGATTGATGATGAGCCAAGGATGCCATACCCGTAGGTTATGGAAATGGCCGTTAAGAGAATGATGATGGAAGCTTTTGATGAACCTTTGTGGAGATTTTGGGACTTAGCTATTTCGGATTCTCTTCGGATAATGTTTGTATAATTTTGCTATGTATTCGCGATTTGACGCTTTCGGTTAAGGTTCAAATTCCGCCGTATTTTTATCTACCTGTTAAGATCGTGGCTTTGTAATCCATGTTATCCATGGGTTTACGAGTTAAGTATCGACGCTTTGTACTTTTCTGAAAGGGAAGGTACGGCGGGTGCACCGTACGAGGGGTAGCCGAGTACGGGGCGCTACAGGTGGTATCAGAGCCGAGGCTCTAGATTCGGGCAGAACGTAGAAGCTAAGTTATGATCTTAGAAAACTAAGAATTGATCTTAGACTTAAGTCATGATCTTAGAAGAAAGATAGCCTTAGCTTAGACAACTTAGATTGGGAATAGGGTCCCTTGGTCACCTGTTAGCCGATATGTCGCGTATTGACTCTTTTCCTGCTTTAAATTCCTTTTCCAAGCATGTCTAAATTTAGTCAGTCATCTCGATCTATATATACATAATATACCTTTCTGCTCCATATAAGATGGTTCGGACCTCATGGTAGAACCTCGCAGAGATGCTGCCCATGCGCTCGAACCAATACCCTCCACGACCTCTAAGAGCAAGTCCCTCCACCTCCTCCTCAGAATCAGAATCCACGTCTCCTCCTCCACCGCAGAAATGAAAATCCCCCACCAGCTCAAGGAAACCCTCTTCCGCAAGTGCCACTTCTTATTCCAGATTTCCAAGCATTCTGTCAGACCGTAACTCAGATGGCCAGGGGAATGATACAACAAGTTGCCCCTCCTCCTCCATATGAACCGATAAGAGATGTGCAAGTACTACTTCGAGAAGCTCAGCGAGCGATGTGCCGCCTTTTGAAGGCAAGTCTGACCCCAATATGGCTGAAAAATGGCTAGATGAAGTGGAAGAACTGTTTGGAACTGAATGGAGACCCCTGAACAATATGAAAACCCACTCTGTAAGGCCTTCCTCCTTGGTGTGAGGCGAACCAGTGGTGGAAGGCTAAGCTGCAACCTTTGCCCCGACCTATTCCATCGGGAGAGATTCATCCAGAGTTCAACAAGTTTTATTTTCCTCCGTCAGTGAAAGATGCAAAAGAGGCATGATTTTGAAATGTTGAAGCAAGAACCTGGTATGACTGTGTCTGAATATGTGAGCAAGTTTCTGGCTTTGGGTTAGATTTTCTCCGGCTACGATGAATGATGAGGAATCTAAGATGGTGAAGTTTGGAGATGGGCTGAACCCAAGGATTCGCACTTGGTTGGTAAATGTTATCTCTGCTGATTTTGAAGCACTTGTTGATGCATGTTATCGGATCGAGAAGGATATCATTCGTCGTGATACGACGATGGGCCAGAAAAGAGGAAGGGACACTTCTAGTGATAAGGAGCAAGGAAAATGACTAGACAGAATTTTCAAGGGAGGCCAAGGTAGACAGCAGAATCAGAACCAAAGAGGAATCAGAATCGTGGACAGCGCCGTGGACAGAATCAGAATAATCAGAGAAATAATCAAGGAAATCAAGGGCAGCAGCAGCAGGCCATTCCCATGTGTCCCCATTGTCAGAAGAATCATTTGGGCGAGTGCTATGTACGAGCTGGTAAGTGCTTTGGTTACGGCAAGACTGGTCATATGATTAGGGATTGTCCTGATAAGGGAGCTGCTTGTGTTGGATGTGGAAAGACCGGGCATATTCTGAGAGATTGTCGTGAGCGTGGTGGTCAGCAGCAGAGGAACCAACGTCAGCGCCCAAATGCGCGTGTGCATGTGATGACTGATGCTGCAGTTGAGGAAGCTGGAGACGTCGTGGCTGGTATGATTTAAAAATTATGCAATACTAAGTTGATAAATATTATATTGCTGCGTAGTTAAAACTCTATATGATTCAGGCACTACTCTTGTATGTTGCATGCCCGCAAATGTGTTGTTTGATAGTGGCGCCAGCCACTCCTTTATATCTAAGAAATTTGCAAAGGGATTAGACCACAATCCCATCCGGCTTAAATCACCCTATCGAATCCAAGCCGCTGGTGATCAAGTGCTTACGTCTCATTATCTGTATAAGGATTGCGCGGTCGAGCTCGATGACAATCGGTTCGCGGCTGATTTGATCCCGATTGCTATGAGTGACTTTGACATTATTCTTGGTATGGACTGGTTGTCTAAGAACCATGCCCATATTGACTGCAATCAGAAGAAAGTCACTTTCAGAGCCCCGGAGCAAGAGGAAGTATCATTTCAAGGAGGTCCCAAGTTGAAAAAGTCAAAGAATATTTTGTGAATACAGTACGTGCCCATAGAGCATTGCGAAAGGGATGTCAAGGCTATCTTGTTTATGCTCTTAGTGTCGAGCAGGCAGCAGTGGACATTTCGCAAGTTCCAGTAGTTCAAGAGTTTGTTGATGTCTTTCCAGAGGAACTACCAGGATTTCCCCCTGATCGAGAGATTTCCTTTGAGATAAATCTCATCCCCAGAGCTGAGCCCATTTCTAAAGCTCCTTACCGTATGGCACCCGCTGAGCTGAAGGAACTAAAAGAGCAATTGCACGAGTTATTGGAAAAGAAGTTGATTCGTCCAAGTGTGTCGCCATGGGGTGCCGCTAGTTTATTTTGTAAAGAAGAAAGATGGAGGTATGCGACTGTGTATTGATTATCGAGAACTCAACAAGATCACCGTAAAGAATAAGTATCCGTTGCCTCGGATCGACGAATCTGTTCGACCAGCTTCGGGTCAGTAATTACCAAGTCTTATTTCAATATAATAATCATGAATAATATCTGAAGTATCCTAATGCAGGGAGCTCGGGTGTTTAGCAAAGTGGACCTAAGATCTGGATATTTCAATTGAAGATAAGAGCTGAGGATATTTCTAAGACAGCATTCAGGACGAGATATGGGCATTATGAATTTCTCGTGATGCCTTTGGACTGACCAACGCCCTGCAGCGTTTATGGATCTTATGAATCGGGTGTTTCGGGACCAATTGGATAAGTATGTGGTAGTCTTTATTGACGATATCCTGATTTATTCGCCTGATGAGGAAACTCATACAGCTCATCTGAGGACAATACTTGGTATTCTAAGGAAGCATCAACTCTATGCGAAATTTAGTAAATGTGAGTTTTGGTTGCATAGTGTGTCATTTCTGGGCCATATTATTACTGAAAATGGGATTTCGGTTGATCCCCGAAAGATTGAGGCAATTACTGAGTGGCCGAGACCGACCAATGTAACTGAAGTAAGGAGTTTTCTTGGACTGGCCGGTTACTACCGCAAGTTTGTTGAAGGATTTTCAAGGATAGCTATGCCACTCACTAGATTGACTCAGAAGAAGACAAAATTTGTATGGAATGAGGATTGTGAAAGTAGCTTTTCTGAGCTGAAAGCAAGGTGACGTCTGCACCAGTTTTGGCTCAACCCATTTCAGGAGAACAGTTTGTGATCTATAGTGATGCTTCCAAGAATGGACTGGGTTGTGTTCTTATGCAGAATGGGCGTGTGATCGCGTATGCGTCTCGCCAGCTTAAGCCGTTTGAGCAGAATTATCTAGTACATGATCTTGAGCTTGCAACAGTTGTATTTGCTCTAAAGATTTGGCGTCATTATCTGTATGGAGAGAAGTGTGAGATCTTCACAGATCATAAGAGTTTGAAATACCTCTTCACTCAAAAGGAGCTGAATATGCGCCAAAGGCGATGGCTTGAATTGATCAAGGATTATGACATCTCTATTCAGTATCATCCAGGTAAAGCTAATAGAGTTGCTGATGCTTTAGTCGTAAGACGAGTCATCCTCGTCAACCACCTTTACAGCATGATGTGGAAGAGTTTGGTCTGGAAGAAGTAAATTCGATTTCTGACGTGCTTGCAAAATTAGTAGTGGTTCCTTCTTTGATCGATAGGATTAAGGAGACTCAAGTTAAGGATGATGCATTGATGAAAGTTAAGAGCAAGCTGAAGGAGAAGCCATCCGACGATTTTGAAGTCCGTAGTGGCGGCAAGTTTAGTGGTTTAGAGTGGTCGATTGTGTGTGCCTAATGATGATGCGATAAGAAGTGAAGTGCTTCAGGAAGCCCATAATTCTCGATTGTCTATTCACCCAGGAGCAAATAAGATGTATCATGACTTGAAGCAAAAGTTTTGGTGGCCAGGAATGAAGAATCAGATAGCAGAGTTTGTTGAGAAATGTCTTGTATGTCAGAAAGTCAAAGCAGAACATCAGCGACCAGCTGGATTATTGCAACCACTTGAGGTGCCTGAGTGGAAGTGAGATCACATCGCTATGGATTTTGTGACCGATTTACCTAAGACAAGAAGTGGATATGACACTATTTGGGTTATTGTGGATCGTCTGACGAAGAGTGCGCATTTCATGGCAATGTCGATTAAAGAACCCATGGAAAAGTTGGCTTCTATGTATGTTGATCAGATTGTATGTTTGCATGGAGTTCCTATGAGCATAGTTTGTGACCGAGACCCCCGCTTCACATCAAGGTTTTGGACGGCATTTCAGAAAGCGATGGGTACGGAAGTTCGCATGAGTTCAGCTTTTCATCCCCAGACTGACGGTCAATCAGAGAGAACAATCCAAACGTTGGAGGACATGTTGCGTGCTTGTGTGTTGGATTTTGGAGGTAGCTGGGATAAGAGTTTGAAGTTGGTTGAGTTTTCATACAATAACAGCTACCATAGATCTATTGGAATGGCTCCTTATGAAGCTCTTTATGGAAGAAAATGTCGATCGCCATTGTATTGGGATGAGATTGGAGATAAAATTTTCACAGGACCTGACTTAGTGGAGCAAACCAAGGAAAAGGTTATGATTGCAAGACAAAGATTGAAAGCTGCTCAGGATAGAAGCAAGGCTGGGCCGACGTGAGGCGTCGACCACTTGAGTTTCAAGTAGGAGATAAAGTATTCTTGAAGGTATCTCCATCGAAAGGAGTAAAGCGGTTCGGAATTAAAGGGAAGCTTAGTCCTAGATTCATTGGACCATTTGAGATCTTGGAAAGAATTGGAGAAGTTGCTTATAGACTTGCACTACCGCCATCGTTGTCTCAATTACACAATGTGTTTCATATATCTCAATTGCGTAAGTATGTGCATGATTCGAGCCATATTATGGATGAACAACCTTTGAGGATTGAAGCTGATATATCATATGTTGAAGAACCCGAGAAGATAATTGATAGGGAAGTGAAAGCATTAAGGAATAAATCTATTCCTATGGTCAAGGTGAAATGGAAGAACCATTTAGTTGATGAGGCCACTTGGGAGTTAGAGGGAGACATGAAGCAAAAGTACCCATATCTCTTTGACAATTCATAAGTTTCGAGGACGAAACTTCATTGAAGGAGGGAAGGATGTTGTACCCCAACAATTAGGTACGTAAAAACTATGAATATGAGATGGAATGAAAGCGACAATTCCTTTTAGAGCGTGTTACTTAAGTCCACGTAACTCTTTTTACTTAAATACTCTTGAGATAGTCCATGAAATATAGAGTGATATAAACCATACCAATATATATATGTATGTGCGTATATATGATATATGTAGGGAAGGTATAAACACATGGTACACCTAGGCGTGTACGTAATTGTATAGATACATATACTAATCTTGGAATACAATAAAATATAGGCAACAATATGGCATATGGATTAAAATTACAAGGAATATCAAGATGCCTAAGAGGCCCAAAATTTCGGCCTATACATGAGAAATTCTAGAATTCTCTAGCCAATTTTATTAGCTAAAATAATTACTTAATGTCTACTACATCATTAGACAAGAAGTTATTATGCAAGAGAAAAATAGAAAATAAAATAGACATGCATTTAAGGAACAAGTTGAGACAACTCATTAAAGAAGGAAGTAGTATGGTTGAGGTCATAAAGACCCCAACCAAAACCGCCCCCCCCTTAGTGTCTAGACATGGAGGATTTTAAATCCTACCATGGTTACTTTTCTTTAAACCAAGGTTAAGGTAACCATGATTTAATAAAGTAACTTGGGTTAGCACAAAAGTAACTATAGTTTGAATAAAGTAACCAAGGTTATACTAACTTAACCTTGATTAACACTCAAGAAAGCCCTAACCCTCACAAAAATCCCTCCAAAACCGTCCCCCCTCTCCTAAGTCTCCAACATGTTTTAACTTCAACCATTCTAGAAACATCTATCTTCGCATCATGCAAGAGCAAAACACTTAGACAATTTCCATTCCCCTCACCAAAGTTTCGCCCCCAACATCTTGAAGGATGGGAGTTTAACTTCAACTTCAAGACTCAAGAAGACATCTAGGTAAGTCTTGTTCTTAGTTTCCTTAAGAATTCTCATTTTGATAAGAATGAAACTCACATGAACTCTCTTGTTACATGCCTAAAACCGTGGGCTTTATGGTGAAATTAGGGGAAAGCTATCAACTTTCTTAGGTGGAGATACATTGAGGTGCTTGAACCTCCATTCCAAGCTCATTTTGGTAAGATGCTCTAGCCTTAAAGATAACCTAGTTCCTCTATTGAATAAAGACTAACCTTTTCATTTCATTTCCTTAAAACCGTATACTTAAGGTGAAGAAGGTGAAGGATTTCATCACATCTCACTTCATAACCAAGCAAAGGCAAGAGCTTTAGCTTGAAGAGGCAAGTATACTTTAACCCCTTACAATATATGTGATTATGTGCATACTTGAATGTCTAGAAGCCTAAGATATGACTTTAGTGAAAATATGCCTAAGTTGTTACCTTTTTCTTATATTTTGAATGTGTTGGACTAGGGGACTGTTTTGTTTGGAAGAATGAGAAGCCCATGTGAACGACTTTGGCATGCTAAAGGAGAGTTGAACTAGTGTAGGGAAGCCTTATCATGTATATTGAATGACCATTAACTTGGATTATAGGCTAAAGAACAAAATTAGGAAGGAAAGGATATTTCTATGCATGTTGGCTGAAAACAGAATTCTGGACAGATTTTATGCCAAATTGATGGACTTAGTTAAGGACCTTCTAAACGTTGGATTGAGCTTATTTTTGGTGTGGTCGTATCTTATTATGTCTAGTTTATTGTGGCGTTGGAATTTCTGCAAAATCATTTGTGGATTGGTCAGAAATGAATTTTGAGTATCAAGGGGTCAAAACAGCTTCTGGTCGTAGCACCTTAGGGAGAAAAATTATTTAAGTACCTTAAACATCTTGGATTGACCTGAAATTTTTACAGGAAGTACTTAAGACATAGAGCTAAATATCCATGTAAAGAAATTGATTTTATCTATTGATCTTGATGGTAAACCATTGAAGGAAAGTCGGTGTAACATTCTGGAAAACAGGACAGATTGACCCTTTGTGCTTGTTTGAATTGTATCGTATTTATTTTAACCTGTTTTGGTGAATGGGCATTTGAATATTGTTCACAAAGGAAATAGGAAAGATTTCCAGGTGCTAAGTGAGCCCCATAATGAGTTTATTGATGGAGACAAGGTAAGGAATGGAGTTGAGAGTGCAGCAGAATTTCTGTTGTACCCTTATTGGGAATTATTTTTATTGAGGTATCTACGCTTGTCGAAATCGCATGAAATTTGTACAGAATGTAGTTAAGATCATGTGGTGCATGTCCATATTTTTAGTTTCTGGAAAATAGGCTAAAAAGGTTGATTTTAAGGCCAAGCAATACAGGACATGCTGCTGGTTCGTTTTCCAGCCCCTGAAGAAAGTTGTTTATGATGTTATAAGTGCATTTTACCATGTTGCATCCCATGCACTTGCATTGACATGCTCATATGTTCCATGCTCATGATTTTATCGAAGTTTTATATAAGTTTCTGTTTTGAAAGAATTCCATCCCTTGTGGCCAGCTTAACCCGCCACAAATCCTGGGTTAATTGATCTGAAGAATTATAAGAACTGATCCAGGCCCGGTATAAATAGGTCTGAAGATGATCACGATTATAAGAACCGATCCAGGCCCGGTATAATAGGTCTGAAGATTATAAGAACCGATCCAGGCCCGGTATAATAGGTCTGAAGAGTGTAAGAACCGAGCCAGGTCCGGTATAATAGACCTGAAGGTGATCATGTTATAAGAACCGAGTCATGCCCGGTATAATAGGCTGACACACTCTCTTGTTTTATGATGAGCATGATTTAAAAGAAAGAAAGAATGAAAGTTCAAGTATTTTCATGAGCATGTCTAAATGAAAGAAAGAATGTTTTCCGTTGCATTTGCATCGCATTCACATTTTCATACGCATTACGCATGATACCTTTTCATAGAAGTAAGGTTTGGCTATGGCATGTAGAATCTAACTAAGTGATGACACTTAGATCTTAGCTAAGTATTGATATGACTTTAAGTACGATGCTTTGGAAAGGTAATGGCAGGTATGTTCTAACTTAAGGAATTGGGGTTTGATTCTTGTATGCCGTTTTCTCTTTATTGTACGGTGTTCTTGTATACTTGCTGGCGACTCTGTCGCTCACCCATTTATTTTTCCCCCCAGAGCCAGGTAATGAAGTCGAGTGGATTGATGATGAGCCAAGGATGCCATACCCGTAGGTTATGGAAATGGCCGTTAAGAGAATGATGATGGAAGCTTTTGATGAACCTTTGGGGAGATTTTGGGACTTAGCTATTTCGGATTCTCTTTGGATAATGTTTGTATAATTTTGCTATGTATTCGCGATTTGACGGTTTCGGATTAAGGTTCAAATTCCGCCGTATTTTTATCTACCTGTTAAGATCGTGGCTTTGTAATCCATGTTATCCATGGGTTTTACGAGTTAAGTATCGACGCTTTGTACTTTTCCGAAAGGGAAGGTACGGCGGGTGCACCGTACGAGGGGTAGCCGAGTACGGGGCGCTACATTATGTTTCTGAAAAATTTTATAAATTTGGAAAATCGTTTACTATTTTTACCGTTTCAACAAAATTAATGAAGAAAGCTGAAAACTGAAAGTAAAGTGCAGTAAAGTAAGAACACCAATGATTTTATACTGGTTCAGTTAAATTTACCTACTCTTGAATTCGAGGACACCTTCCTCAGTTATCACTAAACACCAAAAACACCTTACCACAAAGGTGACTGGAGTTAAACACTAACTCCACCCTTTTACAATCGAAACAAACAAGCAAATCAATCACAAACACCACCACCAATCGAATAAAGGTTTAATCACACATTGATTGACCTTTTACAACAATTGAACGTGTATGGATGGTATATTCAAAGCCTATAAAATATGCATGATACATGAACAATAGGCTTGAAAGAAGATTAAGAAGAAAGAAAAGGAGAAGAAGAAAGTAGTATAGCTTTTTGCACTTGAGTGAATGTGAGTTGTAGCTTATCCTTATTTTGCACTAACTTCTCTCTTTTGCTCACATTTGGCCACCCCCCTTTAGGTTTTCTCCCTTCTTGAGAATTGTATTTAATGTCCTTGGAAGATTGCCTTGTGTAGAAGATGACACAATCTTGCTTACTTAGCGCAATATGATCGGAAGGATGACTTGACCTTGTTTACTTGTTACTTGTTGATTGGTCCACCTTGACACCCTTTAGTTAGCTGCAAATTCTAAAAAACTCTCAAAACATGTCCTTAAAATAAATTAAAACAATTACCATAACATCACATTTAATCCCTTTAATTTTGGGAAACAAATTGAGGCCATTAAGGGTGTAGAAATCGCCCACTATTGCAACATGTGCTGAATTTTCAGCATGTGTTGTATTTTGAAATATTTCCTTATGTGGTGCCCTTTTCAATATCACTAATCTTGTGTGGCATGTCTTCCCCCAATTGAGATGCCAAATAAGCTTCACCTTGGCTCCAACAAGATGTAGTAGGCATGTGTATAGAGCTACACATGTGCTGAAAATTTATTTTAGTAAGCTTTGTCAAATAATGCATAACATTTACACATATATGGTAAATAATAATCAGCCCTATTTTGAATTTTCTAGAACACTTTAACATGTCGTGAATGTGTAAAAAGCGTCTAGATACATTTTACATCTTATGCCAAAAAAACCTTCCATGTTGTATGTTCATAGAAAACCGAATTTTTGACTTTTGTCGATTACGCGATTTTTCCCGATTAAATTCAAACTTCTTGCACATGTAATATATATTATATCACACATATTTTACATAAAATAACGTGTATATCTAGCTCAAATGGCTGAGGTAAAAATGCCCATGTGTAATAGAGAAGATTGAATTTTAATTCTCCATAAATCTAGCCTAAATAGTGGGAATTTGTGTGTGTCAACATGGAATGACTTAGTGGCTGTTTGAAAATGTGAGCCACGAAAGTTTCGGCCATTTTTGAAGTATATGGGCTGGCCATTTTTATATGGAAAGTACGTGACATGTCGGTGAAGTTTCAGTAGTCATCCGATACGACAATTTTCAGTTTATGACGTTCTAACATGTCATTATTGTAGTGCCCCGCACCCGGACCTTGTCCGAACACGGTGCACCTGCCGTACTTCACTACGGAGAGTACAACGTATCATGCATAACATGCGGAAGTCCATAACTTATGTCATGGACCTTTATGTTGACACTTAACATGGTAGTAAAATTTAGCCAGAATTAAAACTTTAAAATAAACATGCATTCCGAAATGTTGAATCTCCAAAACATTAGTCCCACAAAACAAAGTAAAACCAAAATCCGAAGGTTCCAACATAGTTCATAGTACAAACATCATATCAGCATAAAAGTCTTTAAGCATAGTCTTCTCCTGTCTCCTTGACTACAGGTACGACACTCTCGGCTCATCCTCGATCCACTCAACCTTAACATTCTCTAGCTCTAGGGAAAAATAAAGGTATGAGTGATAAAAATCACCTAGCAAGCATACAATAAACTACCATGAAATAAATAAAGAATAATAACATGAATGGAAAACCCCAAAGTACCTCAAATATTAATTCATATCTGACCTTTAATTCTTGATCTGCTTGAAGATATAGCCTAGTCATAATTTAAGTAATACCAAACTGATAATATCATATTTCTTCCTAACTTAACCGTTTTAACATGCAAAGTGCACATGAAATATGCAAGATGCAATGCATGATGTCATGTCGTGTCAAAATCATCATTTGGTACCATAAGCAATGTATCAGAAAACAGAGTGTCAGATCAATTAACCCCGGATCTGAATGGGTCCAGAACATATCGTCAGACCAATTAACCCCGGGTCTGGGATGGGTCCAGAACATATCATCAGGTTGATTAACTTCGGGCATGTATCGGGTCCAGAACATATCATTGGACCAATTAACCCTGGGTCCGGAACGGGTCCAGAACTTATCATATAATCAGACCTATTAACCCTAGGTCTGGAATCAGGTTATGAGCATGCTTAGCCAGCAAGGAAGTCATAAAACATGTCTTTTGAAAATCATGGGACCATAAACAACTTACATGCATAACGAAAACTTGCTTGCTTGAAAAGATCTTATGTGCATGCAGAAAACTTAGAAAATCAGATTCATGATGCACATGATCATGCGTGATACATGGGATCAAATGCAATGCAAGTCGTGACATAATCATCTTAAAATTACTTAGAACATGACATAGACATAATTCCCATGAGCTGGAAAGTTTCCAGAATTTACTTTCTGTTCATGAGTCATCCAATATAACAAATCAGGCCCATTTTTATAATCTTTTGCCTTACACATGAATTATGGGGTCCTATCTGCATGCCTTAAAATTTTCGTGACATTTCAAGATGAGTAAGACCCTAAAATCATTAAGTTGCTAAAAAGTGTACTGTTGATCCAGCAGTACAGTACCCATCTTTTCCTTAATTTCCAAGACCATAAAAGCTTAATTAATTTGGGCCAACACCTGAAAACATAGTAAACACATTAAGGAGCAATATGCATGGTCCCAAAGAGTTCATAAATGTCCAAATCCACAAGACTAAGGCCTCCTAAATTATTCCATAATTTTGTGATGTTTTCCAGATTTGTAACGCCAAATTCAATTTAGCAGTTACCCATCAAAACAATAATTCCAAATTGATTAATTTACATGGACATGATAATCTATGTCCCAAGTAATTACCATAAAAATTCCAGAGCAATTCAATAACTTTAAAGGGGTCATTTAATTATTTTTCCAAAATTGGTCACGTGCTGATTCAGGAGTGACCAGTTTTACTAAAAATTCTGTTGTGGCAAAACCATAAGTCCTTTCACCAAAATTCCAACTCACAGACTTAGTAAACATAAAGGCTAGCACCTACCAAAAATCAGCTCATTTTCACGTTCCTAAGGTCCAATTTCAGGTCATACACACGCCACAATAAACTATCCTGCTCTAGTAGTTTTGTCTTTTGTCACTTTTTCATGTCAAGTATTTACCAACTAAACTATTCTTATAAAATAACTTATTAGCCACTAAATACACCCCTTTAACATGAACATTCCAGATTTCATAACTTTTGTTAAGTCACATATGTATCACCCCAAAACAGTTTGCAACTCTCACATAACATTCATCACTCTTGCTCATTTTGCATTTTATAAAGTCTACCCTTGGTACAACTAATTCATGCATCATCTAGCCACCCTAATAGCCCGTTTCCTTATGCCAAAAAGGAGTCATGTCACCTTTCAAATTGAGTACAAATATACTCATGTAACAAATCATTCAAGCATGCCAAAACAACTTTGTAAAATCACATATAGTACACACGCCATTTCATACTCCTCATGATTCACTCAAAATCTATTATTTGCCAAGAATCAATTTGCTAGTCCATACATCATCCTAAAACAGCTCTCATATCATATTGTATGTAGGCAAAGAACTCATTTTTAGAACAATTATTCACATGCAAGCCACTTTTCTTAAAGAACCACCAAGATCTTAATAATAACTAATCATTCAAGTCATTAACTCCTTAACTAAGTCATGAGAGTCTAGAGTATACTTGCCTCTTTGGATCTTAGAGCTTCCTTCTAGCTTGAAACTTGTTTGAAACAAAGTGAGGTTTCCTCCAACCTCTTCCCTATATACACGGTTTTGGAAGAATGGTGGAGATAGATGTTAGTCATTATTTAATCATACAATAAAGCGTAGTTTGAGGCTAGACTATCTTATCAATTTGAAGTTTGAATGGGGATTGAGATGAATCCAACCCACTAAGAAGCTAACCTCTCTTAGTATCTTGAAAATCTTCACCTAATGACCATTTGGAGGCCACGGTTTCAACAAGAAGGAAGGTACCGGGTGAGCTTCACCATTTGAAGTATGGAATTCACTTAAGAAGGTTAATATGTAACTTACCTAGACAAGACTTGAACTTGAAGATGGTTCTTGGATCTCCTTGGCTCAAGGTTGGCTGTGTGAGAGGGATGAGGGAGGGATTGCT
This sequence comes from Eustoma russellianum, assembly GCA_036186865.1. Taxonomy (NCBI): domain Eukaryota; kingdom Viridiplantae; phylum Streptophyta; class Magnoliopsida; order Gentianales; family Gentianaceae; genus Eustoma; species Eustoma russellianum. The sequence goes on along the minus strand of AP025055.1, from coordinate 8,347,197 downwards.
CAAGTGTGTAGGGAGTCTTGGTTCTTTTTCTTTTTGTGAGTTCTTGAATAGTTGAATATAAGAGAAGATTCTAGGACTCTTGGATATAGTTTTTCTTTCAATGGCTAAGGTGTAGCCGTTGGAAACCTTAAGGAAGAAAGAGACTTTTCCTTTGCATGGTTTTTCTCATTAGGGCTTACTACCATTACTAACTTGAGTTGCTTTTGAGGTGTGGTTAATATAAATTAACTCTAGTAAAGGTTTAAGGTGTCTCTTGGCTTTTACCATGGTTAACCGGTGGTTGGAGCCCTTTGGCATGCTCCATCATGCTTTAGTTGCTTTTGAGGGTGTTTGAATGAAAATTTACGAAGTAGTTGGAGAAGAGGTTAATGGTAAAGTTGGTCCCATAATTCCTCCATTTTCTTGTAACCCACGGTTTTAGTGAGTTACCCATCCTTAAAATAATATCATATTGTGACTACTACATGCATAAACTACTTTATAATATTGCTTTAGTAAGCATTTAATTTGAGTAGTTGAGGCCTTTTAGCAAAAGTAGTCTCATGTCCCCTAATTAGTTCTCTTAACCAGCGGTTGAGGGAAAGGAAAAGTAGTACTTTTTCCCTTTTACCTTTTTAGTCTCCATTTAGTAGGATACTAAATTCTAATGTAAACTTTTCATGCTTACTTTAAGAAGACTACTAAGGGTTAGTTGGCTTGTAAGAGGAAACTCTATTATAGTATCTCCAAGACCCTTATGGCCGAGATTTATGAATAATCTTGGGAGGGTAAAGCTGTCATCTCACATACTTCATAAGACATGCTTGTGTCATTTCCATTTTTTTTATAGAATTTACCTTAAGAAAAAATAATTGATGCAGTCTTTATAAAACTTAATTAAATATACTTGAAGGATCCAACCTTTCATTAATTCATTTATACAAGTCTCAAGTACAATATGATTTTTCGTTGGGGTACAACATCCTCCCCCTTATTACAAGTTTCGTCCTCGAAACTTAAGAGTGCTAATCAAAAAGATGGGGGTATCTATTCTTCATGTGTTCCTCAGTTTCCCATGTGGCTTCTTCTTCAGAATGGTATTTCCACTGAACCTTCACCATGGGTATGGATCTCTTTCTCAACTTCTTCTCTTTCCAATCAATGATCTTTTGGGGCTCCTCTAGATAAGATGCATCTTCTTCAACCTTCAGCTGTTGATCCTCAAGGATGTGACTTGGATCATAAACATACCGGCGAAGTTGGGAGACATGGAACACATCATGTAACTGGGACAGTGATGGGGGCAACGCCAAACGATATGCAACTTCACCAACTCTTTCTAGAACTTCATACGGTCCAATAAATCTTGGGCTCAACTTCCCTTTTACGCCAAATCTCTTGATCCCTTTAGATGGAGAGACCTTTAAGGAAACTTTTTCTCCTTCTTGAAACTCTAAGGGTCTCCGTCTTTCATCAGCCCATATCTTACTTCTATCTTGTGCCGCTTTCAATCTTTGCCGAACAATCTTTACTTTTTCTCGTGTTTGCTCTACAAGGTCGGGTCCCGCATATATTTTGTCTCCAATTTCGTCCCAATAGAGTGGGGACCGACATTTTCTCCCATATAAAGCTTCATAGGGTGCCATCCTGATAGATCTATGGAAGCTGTTATTGTAAGAAAACTCAACGAGCTTAAGACTCTTATCCCAGCTTCCTCCAAAATCAAGAATGCAAGCACGAAGCATGTCTTCAAGTGTTTGAATTGTTCTTTCTGATTGGCCATCAGTCTGAGGATGAAAAGCGGAACTCATCCTGATCTCAGTGCCCATTGTCTTTTGAAAGGCTGTCCAATATCTAGAGGTAAAACAGAGATCACGATCACAAACGATACTTATGGGCACACCATGCAAGAAGACAATCTGGTCAATGTACATAGAGGCTAACTTCTCCATAGATGCCTTAATTGACATGGCCATAAAGTGAGCAGACTTGGTCAAACGGTCCATGATGACTCATATAGCATCATTTTCATACTTAGTCCTGGCGAGATCGGTCACGAAATCCATGGTGACGTGGTCCCACTTCCATTCAGGGACTTCTAAGGGTTGTAGTAGCTCGGCAGGTCTTTGATGCTTAGCTTTTACTCTTTGACAAACAAAGCATCGCTCAACAAATTCAGCTATTTGGTTCTTCATGTCGTGCCACCAAAACCTTTGCTTGAGGTCCTGATACATCTTGTTAGCTCCAGGGTGTATAGATAAGCGTGAATTGTGGGCTTCCATCAGGACTTCATCCTTAATTTCCTTGTTCTCAGGTACACATAACCGTCCTCGGTACCATAAACTGCCATCGTTACGAGCTTCAAAATCATTTTGTGGCTTATCTTTTATCCTCTCCTTGATCTTCTCTAAGGCTTCATCATTTCCTTGAGCCTCTTTGATCTTATCAATCAGTGAAGGGATAAGAGCTAATTTGGCGAGCACTTCGTCCACGGAGTCAACTTCTTCAAGGCCAAATTCTTCCATGTCTCGCTGAAGAGGTGGTTTACGTGGGTGACTTGTCTTTTGACTCAATGCATCAGCGACTTTATTGGCTTTCCCAGGGTGGTACTGAATTGAGAGATCATAATCTTTAATCAAGTCGAGCCATTTGCGTTGCTGCATATTCAATTCCTTCTGTGTAAGAAGATACTTTAGGCTTTTGTGATCCGTAAAGATCTCGCTAAATCATAACGTCACTTCTAGAGGGTGTTAGATATTCCCAACTTATAATTCTTGCCCTACACCTAACCGTACCATAAATATCACATCAGACTTTCCAAAACGGCCCGTAACGCTCCCACCACATATTCCATTATCTTACATCATTTCTATGAATTTATCCTTAGGAAATACCAACATGCAGGCTAGCTGAACATTTTTCATGTCTTCCGGACCATATACCACTCTTTAGTTGTTTACTCGTAGTTGGTCAAATAGATTATCGATCCTAAGCAGCGGGTACTTATTCTTTATTGTAGTCTTGTTGAGTTCTATCTATCTGGGTACTTATCTGACTGTTGAGGACCTTAAAATTTGTAACGTATTCTAGTCTTCACGCTTCAGTTGTGCTGCTCGGGTCGTTCTCTTTGCTCGCAACATTATTAACTATGTAGAAATCTTCTCTAAGGTTCCTTATCTTATCACTCCAGTTCGATCTTTAGTACTACTATTTGTATTTGATTAATAGGCAAAGTAGAACATAAGTACTTCATGTTTAAATCGTGCAATTAGGAGTACCTATTTATGTGTTTGGGGTTTCAGGAATTTCTGGATCATGCACTATTTAGTTTAGACGGGTGTCCCTTGATCATCCTTTCCTCAACCCTTTGTGGATATGGCTCCCATCTCTTTCTTCGTTCCTTAGTTTGCTTGTTACATTTTCTATTTCGGCCTTTTTCCAAGGTACCATCACATTCCGCTCTGTAACAATCCTCCAGTAACTCTTCAAAGTTACCTTATGCCACATAAGAATCTGATTACCTTATGCTTTTCATCTTCCATGATTAAAGGGACATACCGACCCAATGTGATGAACTGACAGGCGTATTCTGAAACTGTGGTGCCTGACTCTTGTTTCAGTGTGTCAAATTCCTCAATCCTTTTTGTGATTAAGTCTGAAGAGAGGAAATACTCACAAAATTCTTCTAAAAACCTTGCCCAAGTTACCGGTCGGGCCAGTGGCTGAATACTAGTCTTCCACCACTAACTGGCCTTACCAATCAGAAACGGCCAGACAATTCGTGTCCTTATCTCATCAGGCACCTGTACCAACAAAAAGTTACTTTCGACTTTGTTTAACCATTTTTCTGCCTCCTCCGAGCCAGACTCCCAGCCAAATCTCGGAACATGTTCTTTAACTAGCTGTCGATAGTAAAACCCACTGCTTCTCGAGGGTGACAGTGATGATGTCAGTTTACCAGACTGTGATGCCATCTGCACCACGGAGTGTCGGAATTTTATTCAAGGTTAAAATATTCAGATAAGGCACCAAATTTAATTCGTAATCCAACAGAATTTAGGTGGGCATGCAAGAAGACACGATACGAATTAAGTTCTATGGCATATAAAATTTCATCAACTAGGGCTTTATTATCAGGTCAAGGCCCTAATTTTCCAATCTAAGTCATCCTAGTGTAAGGTCAACTCTCTTCTAGGATCGTGACTTAGGTCTAAGGTCAAACTTAAATTTCTAAAATCATAACATAATTCTATATTCTGCCCGAATCTAGAGCCTCGGCTCTGATACCACCTGTAGCGCCCCGCACCCGAACCTCGTCCAAACACGGTGCACCCACCGTACTTCATTACGGAGATTATAAAGCGTCATGCATAACATGCGGAAGTCCATAACTTATGCCATGGACCTTCATGCTGACACTTAACATGGTAGTAAAATTTAGGCAAAATTAAATCTTTAAAATAAACATGCATTCCGAAATATAGTCCCACAAAACAAAGTAAAATTGAAATCCGAAGGTTCTAACATATTTCATAGTACAAACATCATATCAGCACAAAAGTCCATAAGCATGGTCTTCTCCTTTCTCCTTGACTACAGGTACGGCACTCTCGGCTCATCCTTGATCCACTCAACCTTAACATTCTCTGGCTCTGTGAAAAAAATAAAGGTATGAGTGATAAAAATCACCCAGCAAACATACAATAAACTACCATGAAATAAATAAAGAATAATAACATGAATGGAAAACCCCAAAGTACCTCAAATGTTAATTCATACCTGACCTTTAAGTCTTTATCTGCTTGAAGATATAGCCTAGTCATAATTTAAGTAATACCATACTGACAATATCATATTTCTTCCTAACATAACCGTATTAACATGAAAAGTGCACATGAAATATGCAAGACGCAATGCATGATGTCATTTCGTGTCAAAATCATCATTTGGTCCCATAAGCAATGTATCAGAAAACAGAGTGTCAGATCAATTAACCCCAGATCTGAATGGGTCCGGAACATGTCGTCAGACCAATTAACCCCGGGTCTGGGACGGGTCCAGAACATATCGTCAGGCCGATTAACCATGGGTCTGTATCGGGTCCAGAACATATCATCAGACCAATTAACCCTGGGTCCAAAACGGGTCCAGAACTTACCATATCATCAGACCTATTAACCCTAGGTCTGGAATCGTGTTATGAGCATGCTTAGTTGGCAAGGAAGTCATAAAACATTTCTTTTGAAAATCATGGGACCATAAACAACTTACATGCATAACGAAAACTTGATTGCTTGAAAAGAGCTTATGAGCATACAGAAAACTTAGAAAATCAGATTCATGATGCACATGATCATGCGTGATACATGGGATGAAATGCAATGCAAGTCGTGGCATAATCATCTTAAGATTACTCGAACATGACATAGACATAATTCCCATGATCTGGAAATTTTCCAGAAGTTACGTTCTGTTTATGAGTCCTCCAATATAACAAATCAGGCCCTTTTTTATAATCTTTTGCCTTACACATGAATAATGGGGTCCTATCTACATGCCATAAAATTTTCGTGACATTTCAAGATGAGTAAGACCCTTAAATCATTAAGTTGCTAAAAAGTGTACTGTTGAATCCAGCAGTACATTACCCATCTTTTCCTTAATTTCCAAGACCATAAAAGCTTAATTAATTTGGGCCAACACCTGAAAACATAGTTAACACGTCAAGGAGCCATATGCATGGGCTCAAACAGTTCATACATGTCCAAATCCACAAGACTAAGGCCTCCTAACTTATTCCATAATTCTGTCCTATTTTCCAGATTTGTAATGCCAACTTCAATTTAGCAGTTGCCCATCAAAACAATAATTCCAAGTTGATTAATTTACCTGGACATGCTCAACTATGTCCTAAGTAATTACTATAAAAATTCCAGAGCAATTCAATAACTTTAAAGGGGTCATTTAATTATTTTTCCAAAATTGGTCACGTGTTGATTCAGGAGTGACCAGTTTTACTAAAAATTCTATTGTGGCAAAACCATAAGTCCTTTCACCGAAATTCCAACTCACAGACTTAGTAAACATAAAGGCTAGCACCCTACGAAAAATCAGCACATTTGCACGTTCCTAAGGCCCATTTTCAGGTCGCACAACACGCCACAATAAACTATCCTGCTCCAGTAGTTTTGTCTTTTGTCACTTTTTCATGTCAAGTATTTACCAACTAACCTATTCTTATAAAATAACTTATTAACCACTAAATACACCCCTTTAACATGAATATTTCAGATTTCATAACTTTTATTAAGTCACACATGTATCACCCTAAAACAGTTTGTAACTCTCACATAGCATTCATCACTCTTGCTCATTTTGCATTTTATAAAGTCTACCCTTGGTACAACTAATTCATGCATCATCTAGCCACCCTACCAGCCCGTTTTATTGTGCCAAAAAGGAGTCATGTCACCTTTCAAATTGAGTACAAATATACTCATCTAACAAATCATTCAAGCATGCCAAAATAACTTTGTAAAATCACATATAGTACACACGCCATTTCATACTCCTCATGCTTCACTCAAAATCTATTCTTTGCCAAGAATCAATTTGCTAGTCCATACATCATCTTAAAACAGCCCTCACATCATATTGTATTTAGGCAAAGAACTCATATTTAGAATAATTATTCACATGCAAGCCACTTTTCTTAAAGAACCACTAAGATCTTTTGCTTAACACTTAGTAGCTTCAACTAAAATTCATATCTTAATAATAACTAATCATTCATGTCATTAACTCCTTAAATAAGTCATGAGAGTCTAGAGTATACTTGCCTCTTTGGATCTTAGAGCTTCCTTCTAGCTTGAAACTTGTTTGAAACAAAGTGAAGTTTCCTCCAACCTCGTCCCTATATACACGGTTTTGGAAGAATAGTGGAGATAGATGTTAGTCATTATTTAATCATACAATAAAGCTTAGTTTGAGGCTAGATTGTCTTACCAATTTGAAGCTTGAATGAGGGTTGAGATGAATCCAACCCAATAACAAGCTAACCTCTCTTAGTATTTTGAAAACCGTCACCTAATGACCATTTGGAGGCCACGGTTTCAACAAGAAGGAAGGTACCGGGTGAGCTTCACCATTTGAAGTATGGAATTCACTTAAGAAGGTTAATATGTAACTTACCTAGACAAGCCTTGAACTTGAAGATGGTTCTTGGATCTCCTTGGCTCAAGGTTGGCCGCGTGAGAGGGATGAGGGAGGGATTGCTTAAGTGTGTAAGGATTCTTGGTTCTTTTTCTTTTTGTGAGTTCTTGAATAGTTGAATATAAGAGAAGATTCTAGGACTCTTGGATATAGTTTTTCCTTCAATGGCTAAGGTGTAGCCGTTGGAAACCTTAAGGAAGAAAGAGACATTTCCTTTTCATGGTTTTTCTCATTAGGGCTTACTACGATTACTAACTTGAGTTACTTTTGAGGTGTGGTTAAGATAAAGTAACTCTAGTAAAGGTTTAAGGTGTCTCTTGGCTTTTATCATGGTTAACCAGCGGTTGGAGCCCTTTAGCATGCTCCATCATGCTTTAGTTGCTTTTGAGGGTGTTTAAATGAAAAGTTACTGAGTAGTTGGAGAAGAGGTTAATGGTAAAGTTGGTCCCATAATTCCTACATTTTCTTGTAACCCACGGTTTTAGTGAGTTACCCATCCTTAAAATAATATCATATTATGACTACTACATGCATAAACTACTTTATGATATTGCTTTAGTAAGCATTTAAAGTGAGTAGTTGAGGCCTTTTAGCAAAAGTAGTCTCATGTCCCCTAATTATTTCTCTTAACCGGCAGTTGGGGGAAGGGAAAAGTAGTACTTTTTCCCTTTTACCTTTTTAGTCTCCATTTAGTAGGATACTAAATGCTAATGTAAAATTTTCATGCTTACTTTAAGAAGACTACTAAGGGTTAGTTGGCTTGTAAGAGGAAACCCTATTATAGTATCTCCAAGACCCTTATGGCCGAGATTTATGAATAATCTCGGGAGGGTAAAGCTGTCATCTCACATACTTCATAAGACATGCTTGTGTCATTTCCATTTTTTTTATAGAATTTACCTTAAGAAAAAATAATTGAAGCAGTCGTAATAAAACTTAATTAAATATACTTGAAGGATCCAACCTTTCATTAATTCATTTATACAAGTCTCAAGTACAATATGATTTTTCGTTTGGGTACAATAATTATAATTTTGACGTCACTATGGCTTATATCATATGATAGAAGACCTGAATATACTCATAAATATGAGGTGTATATAGTGGTGTGACGTCGACGTACGTTTGTAATATATGTAACGTGTCGGTGGTACATCGGAATATATGTGTATTGTGCCTTTTCTAAAAAAATACGAATATATATATCAAATATATATAATAGGCATGTGAATTGAATAAGGACAAAACTTTCCATTCTCAAATTTATTTCCATCAAGCTTTCTCCAAATATGTCTTCATTTAATGAACTAGTTAGTTCATTAACTTAAGCACTCCACTTAATGAACTGGTTTAGTTCATTAATTATGGCACCTGGAAATAGTAAAATGACAACAAATGTTTGCCATATGATATAAGCTTAACGCTTCATGGCTTTTTAGTACGGCAACAATATATATAAGCATATGAAGCATGCATATCAAATAAACGTGTCAAGTAATAATTTATTTATGCATTTCATAAACTCATAGCATTTAAATAATGCATTTGTAAATCATTCAAACACTTTTTCTCAACAATCTCCCTTTTTTGATGATTTACCACATAACATTGGTTCATGATTTAAATATGATCACTCCCCCTCCAATTACGAACAAATTTGAATTTTGAATTTTATATCATGGTGTGCTCCCTCTTAAATCATGCAATCATACTCTCTCTCCCCCTTAAATCATGCTCTCTCTCTCTCTCCCCCTTTATTTTTTAAATGGTATCAAAAGTACATGAAATGATGGAAATAAATATCAATCTATAGCAAATTAACCGAAATCATGCCTAATTTTGAGAGTAGATCTTCATATGTGGCTTGATTAAGTGCTTTGGTGAATATGTCGGCTACTTGTGCTTTAGTACGAACATGTTCTATAATGATATCACCACTGTTTACATGATCACAAAGAAAGTGATATCGTACCTCTATGTGCTTCGCCTTAGAGTGTAATACAGGGTTCTCAGACAAATTGATAGCACTAATACTATCACAATAAATAGGGATGCGATTTACCGTTATTTCAAAATCAGATAGTTGCTGTTTTAGCCATAAAAGTTGAGTGCACCAAAGACTAAGTGACATATATTCCGCTTCATTGGTAGATAATGCTACACTTGCTTGCTTTTTCGAAAACAAAGATATCAATGAACTTCAAATAAATTGACATGTACCATTTGTGCTTTTTCTATCTATTTTGCATCCGCTATAATCCGCATCAGTATAAGCATGCAAGTCAAATTCACAAGTTATCATACCAAATTCCTAAAGTGGGAGTATGCTTAATGTATCGAAATATCCCTTTTACAGCATATAATGTGATACTTTAGGGTTGCTTTGAAAACGAGCACACATACAAACACTAAACATGATATCGGGTCTACTTGCGGCAAGATAAAGCAAAGAACCAATTATAGACCTATACAAACCATTATCAAAGTCTTTTCCATTCTCATCTTTATCAAGTTTAGTGGTTACACTCATAAGGGAAGGGGATGTTTTCAAGTTTTCAAAGTTAAATTTTTTAATCATGTCATTCACATATTTTTACTTGACTTATATGGATTCCTTTACTAGTTTGTTTAATTTGCAAGCCAAGAAAATAATTCAACTCACCAACCATAGACATTTCAAATTTGGATTTTATGCATATTTCAAATTCTTCAACTAGTTTATGAGATGTAGATCCAAAGACAATGTCATCTACATAAATTTAAATAATAAGTAAATTCGATTTTTCTTGTTTCAAGAATGAAGTACTATCTATGGCACCTATTTTATATCCATTTTATAAAACAAAGGTAGCAAAATGATCATACCAAGCCCTAGGTGTTTGTTTTAAACCATATAGTGCATTATTTAATTTGTACACATGATTAGGATATTCTAAATCCTCAAAGCCGGGTGGTTGTTTTACATATACTTCTTCTTGAATAAAACTATTTTAAGAATGCACTTTTTACGTCCATTTGATAAAGTTTAAAATCCTTCATGCAAGCAATAGCAAGTAATAGTCGTATGGCTTCTAAGCGTGCTACGGGTGCAAATGTTTCTTCGTAGTCTATTCCCTCTTCTTGATTATAGCCTTGTGTTATAAGCCTTACTTTGTTTATAATGACTTTACCCTCTTTATTCAGTTTGTTTCTAAAGACCCACTTTGTGCCTATTATAATTTTATCTTGTGGTTGTGGCACTAAATCTCATACATCATTTCTTGTGAATTGATTTAATTCCTCATGCATAGCGTCAATCCAAGAAGAATCATTCAAAGCATCAAACACATTCTTGGGTTCGATTACAGATATCATAGCATGGAATTGATTTATTTCATCTTGATTTATTCTTCTACGCGGTCGTACACCTTGTGTTATGTCGCCTATGAAAAGATGTGGGTATCTCTATGCCATCTTGGTTGATTATTTTCTAAGTTTTCATGCATTTCTAAGTGATCATGCATTTCTAGTGTGTCGTGTTCATCATGTGTGATATTTTCTTCTATATCATCTAACACGGGCTTGAGTTCAAAATCATCGTTATATTCTTTATTTATGTCATATTCACCGAACTCATTAAATTTCACATGAATAGATTCAAAAGTTTGTCTAGTGATAGGATCAAAACATCTATATGCCTTAGAATTTACAGAATATCCAACAAAGATGCATTCAATTGATTTAGACTCAAATTTATCTAGATTATCTTTTGTATTCAAAACAAAGCATTTATAAACAAACAGACGAAAGTATTCAATTTTAGGCATGCGATCATTCATAATTTCATAAGGAGTTTTGTTTATTTTCTTTCGAATCGATAAGCGGTTAACTATATAGCTTGCACAATTTACGGCTTCCGCCCACAAAAATCTAGGCAACTTACTTTCACATGGCATGGTTCTTGCAATTTTTGTAGTGTCCTATTCTTTCTTTCTACTACTCTGTTTAACTGTGGTGTTCTAGGTGGCAAAAACTCGTGTTTTATACATTTTTCTTCACAAAATGCAATCATGTCCTTATTTTTAAATTCGCCGCCTCTATCGCTCTTAATCTTTTTCGCATTCAAACCATACTTATTTTCAAGTTGTTTTATTAATTTAGCAATCTCAACGACACTATCATCTTTATTCGCAAGAAATAAAGTCCATGTATAGCGAGAAAAATCGTCAACCATGGCACATGCATAATGTCGCCCACAAGACTACTATTACGACTAGGACCAAACAAGTGAACGTGTAATAATTCTAAGACTCTAGATGTGCTAATTTCATTTTTAGATTTAATTGACTCGCGTGTTTGTTTACCTTTAATACAAGATTCACACACTTAAAGTTGTCTAAATCAAGTTTAGGCAATCCTCTTACTAGATTCTTTCATTGAAGTTTTTCAAGGGTTGAGATGCCAATGTGTCCTAACCGCCTATGCCACAATTCACGTTAGGTTCATTTGACATAAAACATTATACTTTAGCGTCTAACATGTCATCCATAGAAAGTGTAAAAATATTTCTTTCCATTTTTCCTTTTAACACCGTTTCTCTGTTTTTATTTACTATACTGCAATATGGATGAGTGAAACACACATCAAAACTGTTGTCAAGAAACTGTGAGATGCTAAGCAAATTGTAGGGTAGATTACTTACCAAAAAGACGTTTGAGATTTGAAGAGTGCTTGGATTTCTGATTGTACCTTTTCCGATGATTCTTCCTTCGTTGTTGTGTCCAAAGGTCACCGATGCACCTTTTGTAACGTTCTTCAACTTTGAAAACAAGCTCGGATCACCTGTCATGTGCCTCGAGCAACGACTATCAAGGAACCACCTGATTGATGTACCTTTAGATGTATGTGTTCCCTGCAATGTGTAACAACGATTTAGTTACCCTTTTATTTTAGATCCTTATGAGTTAGTTCTTCACCCCTTTGTAAGAGTACCTTTCGGTACCCAAACTTGGGTGACCTTTCTCAGTCTTCAAATGGTGAGAATATAGATAAAGAAGCAATATAATAGACACTAGGTGAGAGTGCATTTGGCCTTTGGCCGAGAATCCCATCATGCACATGGTATTATTTTCATTTTTGATATGCTTTTATGTTAGAGTATATGGTGCGTGATCTAGATGCATTTATGTTGAATGAATGTCGTGTATGCATCAATGGTTTCTTTTCATATTTATACGGCATATAATTATATCTTGTATGATATGAAGAAGAAGCACGATGAGATGAAGTAAGGGGTGGTCTAGGCGTCCTTTTAGGTGCTACATTTGTCTTGAATGCATGTGCTTTCTTAGATGAAGATAGAATGAATTTGGTTGATTTATTTCGTGTTTTTTTCCTCAACATATCCTAATCTGGTTTTGTCGCTTTCATGCTTTTATGAGGAGATGATGCGATCTAGCATGTTTGTACCCGTATCAAACTGTTTTACCATTCTTTCTAAATCCGCATTTCTTGATTTCAAATTTGAAATCTCGGATTTCATTTCATTATTTTATGCCGTTAATGATGAGACTTCTAATTTCAATGCATTAATTGTGCAAGAAGACTCTTCTTTTGAATCGTTTAATTGAGAAACAAGGCTCATGTTACGTCATTCTAACAACTTCTTCTCTTCAATTAACCGTTTCTTTTCTTTTGCAAGAGTCTTTGTGAATTTATGCAGTTCAAGATATTGTCTAAACAAATCATCATAAGGAGGTTCGGAATCAGAATCAGAATTAGAAGATACCTCATTTGATGTTTTGGATGCAAAGCATACTTGTGCCGTCTCTTCTTCGGTATCATCAGTCTCAGAGTCAGATGAATCACTCCAAGTGGAGGCCTTGAGAGTTCTTCTTGAATTCATTTGTTTAGGTTCTGAGATGGGTCTATTTTTGTTCCAATCCTTGTCACGGTTCTTATTTGTTTGTTTGTCTTTGTTCGGACAGTCATAAGATAAATGTCCAAGTTTCCCACATTCATAGCACTTTATGTCTTTATCATTATTTTTATTTTTATTTCTCTTAGTCGGAACAGCCTTAGGTTTATTCTTGAATGAATTTCTCATAAATTTTCTCAAACCTTTAGCCAATAGTATTAGATCTTCGTTGTTCGATTCAGTATCACTATCATCTACGTGATTGGAAGAGGTAGAGACATATTCATTTGATTTAAAATCAATAGTCTTACCTTGTTTTGACGTTGATTCCGATTTCCTTAGTGTAAGTTTGTTTTCGTATACCTTTAAGGATCCGATTAGCTCCTCCATTCTTATTGATCTCGTTCCTTTACTTTCCTCAATCGTTGTGGCTTTGGGGTCCCATTCGGATGGGAGACTTCTTAGCACCTTTTGAACCTTTTCCTATGTAGAAAAAGCTTTTCCAGGAGGCTCAAGAGAATTGTAGATGTTAGTCAAGCGTAGGTCCATATCAACAATAAATTCGTTTCGTAATAACTTGAAAGACTCAAGAGTAGACATAAGCATATTTATTTTAGACTCTTTAACTTGACTAGTCCCTTCATATTTTATTTCAAGAATTCTCCACATCTCTTGGGCACTAGAGCAATTAGACACATAACTCGATTCACTTTTACTCAACCTGTTTTAAAGAAGTTGCATGGCTCTAGCATTCATACTTAATTTCTTTTTGTCATCACTAGTATATTCTTGTTTCGGTTTTATGACCTTTAGTGTGACACCATCGATAGCAGATAACTTAGAAGGAATAAAAGGACCATCTTCTATAATCGACCACAAGTCTATATCAATGGCCATAAGAAAATGCTTCATTTTAAGTTTCCATTGTATGAAAGACTTCGTGAAAAAGAGGATGCCTTTGACTCGACGTACCTTCTTGTTCGGTCTTGTGACTAGTGGATGCCATCTCACAAAGATTGTTGGATCCTCTTATAGTGAGTAAGCCTATGCTCTGATACCACTTGTAGGACCTTTATAGCACCACTAGAAGGAGGGGTGTATAGTGAGTGTGGAAAATTTGGTTTTTAAAAACTTTTGGACCAAAAACCTCATTTCTGAAAACAGTTTCTGTTTTCAGATCCTGATTTGAAATATTTAAAAGACCTAGTTGTAGACCTCCAAAAATTATGAAATTTGGTGTTAATGTACTCTCAAATGTTATAAGAGATTCACGAAAATTTAAAATTAAAACTCCTCTCCTAACCCTTTCAAAATACGTTTTTGGTCAGATTATGCAAATCTGTCAAAAACTGTACTTCGACTTGAAAAATTTATTCCTACTACTTGGTGAGTCCAAATGGTCTGAAACTTTTATGACAAGACCCTCAAGATATGTATTTTAATGATATTAAAAAGTCTTTGAAATTTGTTTTGGGAAGTATGTCAACCACGTCGATGTTCTCAACCTTGACAAATCTGAAAATCAGATTGCACTAGTCTCAGAACTATTAACATTTGATTGACTTATACTTATCCAAATGAGTTGAAAATTGAGCCAAATGCAAACTAGGATATGTGTCTATGTTCCTGCAAAATTGTATGATTTTTCAAAATTGTTTACTATTTTTACCATTTCAAAGAAATTAATGCAGAAAACTAGAAACTGAAAATAATGTGCAGTAAAGTAAGAACACCAAGGATTTTATACTGGTTCGTTAAATCAACCTACTCTAGTCTTCGAGGACACCCTCCTTGGTCATCACTAAACACTGAAAACACCTTACCACAAGGGTGGCTGGAGTTAAACACTAACTCCACCCTTCTACAATCGAAACAAACAAGCAAATCAATCACAAACACCACCACCAATCGAATAAAGGTTTGATTACACATTGATCGACCTTTTACAAAAATTGAACGTGTATGGATGGTATATTCAAAGCCTATAAAATATGTAGGATACATGAACAATAGGCTTGAGAGAAGAAGAAGAAGAAAGAAAAGGAGAAGAAGAAAGTAGTATAGCTTTTGCACTTGAGAGAATGTGAGTTGTAGCTTGTCCTTATTTTGCACTAACTTCTCCCTTTTGTTCACATTTGGCCACCCCCTTTAGGTTTTCTCTCTTCTTGAGAATTGCCTTTAATGTCCTTGGAAGATTGCCTTGTGTAGAAGATGACACAATCTTGCTTACTTAGCGCAATATGATTGGAAGGATGACTCGACCTTGTTTACTTGTTACTTGTTGATTGGTCCACCTTGGCACCCTTTATTGGGCTGTAAATTCTAAAAAAATCTCAAAACATGTCCTTAAAATCAATTAAAACAATTACCATAACATCACATTTAATCCCTTAAATTATGGGAAACAAATTGAGGCCATTAAGGGTGTAGAAATCGTCCACTATTGCAACATGTGCTGAATTTTCAGCATGTGTTGTATTTTGAAATCTTTCCTTATGTGGTGCCCTCTTCAATATCACTAATCTTGTGTGGCATGTCCTCCCCTAATTGAGATGTCAAATAAGCTCCACCTTGGCTCCAACAAGATGTAGTAGGCGTGTGTATAGAGCTGCACATGTGCTGAAGTTTTATTTTTGTAAGCTTTGTCAAATAATGCACAATATTTACACATATATGGTAAATAATAATCAGCCCTATTTTGAACTTTTCAGAACACTTTAACATGTCTTGAATGTGTAAAAAGTGTCTAGATACATGTAGCGCCCCACACCGGACCTAGTCCGAATGCGGTGCACCCGCCGTACTTCACTACGGAGAGTACAAAGCGTCATGCATAAAATATAAACATCCATAACTAGGCCATTGACTACCATGTTAACATTTAACAGGGTTGCAAAATTTAGGAAGAATTAATAACTTCGAAATAACATGCTTGCCGAAAATACTAAGTCCAAAACATCGGTCCAACAAAACGAGGTAAAACCAAAATCCCAAAATTTCCAAACTTAGTTCATAGTACAAATATCATATCAGCACAAAAGTCCTTAAGCATCATCTTCTCTCGGCTTCTTGGTTATGGGTATGGCACTCTCGCTTCATCATCGATCCACTCAACATTGGCATTCTCGGGCTCTGGGTGGAAAATAAAAGTGTGAGTGATAAAATCACCCAGCAAGCATACAATAAACCGTCATGAAATAAATAAAGAATCATAACATGAATGCAAAACCCCACAAACCGACATTAATCATACCTGGCCTTCAATCCTTGATCCGCAGAAGATATAACCTAATCATAACTCAAACAGTACTAGTCTAGCATTGTCATATCACTTCCTAACTTAACCGATCCAACATGCAAAGTACACATGAAATATGCAACATGCAATGCATGATGTCATGTCGTGGTAAGATCATCATTTGGTCCCATAGAGCAGGCATAAAAGAAAACAGAGTGTCAGATCAATTAACCCCGGATCTGAGCGGGTCCAAAACATGTCATCAGACCAATTAACCCCGACTCTGGGACGGGTCCAGAACGTGTCATCAAGCCGATTAACCCCAGGCCTGGGTCGGGTCCAGAACATGTCATCAGGCCGATTAACCCCGGTCCTGGGTCAGGTCCAAAACATGTCATCGGAGGGATTAACCCTGGGTCCGAAACGGGTCCAGAATATATCATGTCATCAGACCTATTAACCCCGGGTCTAGCTTGGGTTATAAGCATGATTAGCCGGCAAGGAAATCATGGATCATTTCTTTGAAAATCATGGGACCACAAATGACTTCCTTGCATAAAGAAAATTTGCTTACTTGAAAAGAACTTGCTTACATAAGAAAACTTAAAGAAAATCAGATTCGTAATGCACATGGTCATGCATGATATATGGGATGAAATGCAATGAGAGTCATGGCATGATTCATCTTAAAAATTACTTAGGACATGACATAGGTATAATCCCATAGGCTGAAAAAACTTTCCAGCAGTTTGCACTTATTTTCCTTGGCTCAAAATGTGACCAAGACAACTTATTCCCTGGACAATTTTACACGGCATGCACATTAGGGTCCTAGCTATCAACCATACATATTTCGTAAAAATCCAATAAACATAAGGTGTTCAAGTTTGGGTTCCAACAAGACATGGCATAGCCAAACTTTCGGCTGTGCAGTACCTGTTCCCTTTCGTTTTTATGGCCCTTAAATCATCAATAAATCACATATGACACCTGGAAAATAAAGTTAACATACTTGGAAATAATTTTCTTAAGCCCAAACACCATCTTCACGCCTAAACAATTAAGGAAAAGCCCAAACATTATGATCCAACATTCTGTCCAGATTTCCAGAAACGTTCATCCGACTTCCCTTCAGTTGTTAACCCCTCAAATGGATACTTTTAGCCAATTTCTTTACATAGACATCTGGCGCAATGTTTTAAGTGACTCCCATAAACATTTCAAGGCAATCCAAGACCTTTAAAGTGGTTAAACAACTATTTTTCCAGAACATATGCGCCCAGAATACTGTTTTGCACAGGTTCATCTTGAGGATCCTTTAATATTGTAAAACTAGTATTTTTATCGATTTACCACAACACACTTAATATACATAATGGCCTACCAGCACACCAAATTTGAGGTTATTTGCACAATCACAAGGTTCATTTCAAGGCCAATCAATGCGACACTCCAAACAGTTCTCTCCTGGAAATTTTTCCTTAAACCACTCCTTGTCTCTTGTCACGCGCATTATCTATCCCTTCATCCTTTAACCTTACTTATTAACCACAATATCACACAGCCAAAGATATTTATTCTTAGCTTATAAGGTACTATTATAAATACACATGGTGATGAAATCAAGAAACCCCACAAACACCAACACCATGACTAGTTTCACTTTTAACCTCTATAGCACAACTAGGAACACATAGGCTTCATTTAGCACATGATATCCAAATTTTCCAGCCATAAACCACTATGAAAATAGGTCCTAAACATGCTCCTAAATAAGGAAAAATAAACACCATTCATTTCTTATAAAACCCTATTAAGGCCGTAACACACACACACAAATATACTCATTCACAACTCATGATTTAACACTATTCTCAACATAGTTCATCAAGAGTGCTTAGACCAACATTCTTAGGGAACATAGTACCTAATTTTGGCACCCATTAATACCTTCAAATGTCTTCTAAGGCTGTTTTTCAAAAGACGCGAAAACAGTCCACTTGACTTGTCATTTTGGCTATATCAAGCATCATGGAACATGCAACATACAAGATTCATACCATTCCTTGTTATGTTACCATGGCAGCCCAAATATACGAATTATGTAACATACTACATGCTAAAAATATGGGTCTTAACATATCCATCAAGTAACATGAGCCAAAGAGTAAACTTTCATACTAGTATTTCATTAAAGTTAACAACTTTACTATTTCATGCTTATCATATCATCTAACAATCATAATTTACTATGACTAAACATTCAAGTCATTAACTCCTTAAATAAATCATGAAAGTCTAAAGTATACTTGCCTTTTTGTTGAGTCTGAATTTCTTCTTAATTTAGAGTGGATCAAATGGCTTGAGATCTCCTCCTACTTCACCGTGGTGTACACGGTTTTGAAGCCAAAGATGGAGGTTAGCATTATCCTTAAATCCAAAGGTAAATAAACTATATTCAAGGTAGATTTTCTTACCAAAATAGCTTAGTGTTTGTAACCTAGTCAATAAACTATCACCACTTCCTTGAAGGCTTGAAGATATCACCTTCCTTTTTCCTTCCTAAGACTCACGGTTTATGGGGTTAGGGAGACATCCGAATTTATGCTTCATGGGGGGTTAAAATGAACATATAAAGGTTTAAAATCCTTACCGATATGGAACTTGTGTTGGAATGGCTCACTTGAGGGACTCCTACCCCAAGGAGCTTGAAGATTCTTCACCTAGGGGCACATGCAAGGCCACGGGTTGTTAGGGAAAATGGAGAACAAAGTGAGATTCATAAGTTGATGTCTTAGGATTAAAGGAGATGTTTAGGAGACTTGCTTACCTAGCCTGAAGCTTGAGAATTGAAGAAGATGGTCTTGGAGTACTTCTAGGAACACCTTTGGGTCAAGAAGTTTCTTGAGTACTTGAATCTCTTGAAGTGTTTATATATTGCCTTATGAGGAATTTAGTGGATGTAGTATGGATGGAATGTAGTTTGCTTGTAAGGAGGTTGAAGAAGAATCCATAGAGTTTAAAGGGGGTAGGCGTCCGGATGTTTGAAGAGGAGGAAAAAGATGGTTCTTAATTGTCTTAAGACATAATCATGGTGAATGTGGCTACTTAATGTCCCTTGAAACTTTTTAGGTTTAGTTAATGGAATACTCCTTTTAGGTAGTTGGATAGATTATTAAAGGAGAATGGTTCTAAATCCTCCTCTTAAGCATGGCCGATTTTTCTTTTCTCTTCTCTTTTTTTTGAAATGTTGTGAGGGCATAATTGGTATTTCATCATGAAGCATTATCCATACTTATAATTTAGATATTTACTTATAAAATATTATTTATCTTAAGGGACCTTTATAAAAGAAAGAAACTAATTGGAATGTAGAAAATTTTAATTGGAAACTAGGAGTTTTTATCAAGCCACTTCATATACATCGGGGGTACATAGAAGTTTGACTATGGGTACAATATCCTCCCCCCCCTTAACATAAGTTTCATCCTTGAAACTTAAGAGGGCTAACCAAAAAGGTTTGTGTATTGATTCCTCATGTTTTCCTCAGTCTCCCAAGTGGCTTCATCTCCAGAATGATGTTTCCACTGAACTTTCACCATGGGTATGGATCTCTTCCTCAACTTCTTCTCTTTCCAATCAATGATCTTTAAGGGCTCCTCTACATAAGATGTATCTTCTTCAATCTTCAGCTGCTGATCTTCAAGAATGTGGCTGGGATCATAAACATGCCGACGAAGTTGGGAGATGTGGAACACATCATGCAACTGGGACAGTGATGAGGGCAATGCCAAGCGATACGTGAGTTCACAATCTCTCTCCAGAATTTCATATGGTCCAATGAATCTTGGGCTCAACATCCCTTTAATGCCAAATCTCTTAACTCCCTTAGATGGAGAGACCTTTCAGAAAACTTTTTCTCCTTATTGAAATTCTAAGGGTCTTCGTCTTTCATCAGCCCAAATCTTACTTCTATCTTGCATCGTCTTCAATCTTTGCTTAACAATCCTTACCTTTTCTCGAGTTTGCTCTACAAGGTCGGGTCCCGTGTATATCTTGTCTCCAATTTTATCACAATAGAGTGGAGACCGACATTTTCTCACATACAAAGCTTCATAGGGTGCCATCCCAATAGATCTATGGAAGCTGTTATTGTAGGAAAACTCAACTAGCTTAAGACTCCTATCCCAGCTTCCTCCAAAATCAAGAATGCAAGCACGAAGCATGTCTTTGAGCATTTGGATCGTCCTTTCTGATTAACCATTAGTCT
Source organism: Eustoma russellianum (assembly GCA_036186865.1). Taxonomy (NCBI): domain Eukaryota; kingdom Viridiplantae; phylum Streptophyta; class Magnoliopsida; order Gentianales; family Gentianaceae; genus Eustoma; species Eustoma russellianum. The sequence continues at coordinate 8,326,602 of AP025055.1, read as the reverse complement.
GAGGATGGAAAGCAGAACTCATCCCAATTTCAGTACCCATTGCCTTTTGAAAGGCTGTCCAAAATCTAGAAGTAAAACGGGGTCATAATCACAAACAATACTTATGGGCATACCATGCAAGCAGACAATCTGGTCGATATACATGGAAGCTAACTTCTCCATACATGCCTTAATCGACATGGCCATGAAATGAGAAGACTTGGTCAGACAGTCCACAACGACCCATATAGCATCATTTCCATTCTTGGTTCTTGGTAGATCAGTCATGAAGTCCATGGTGACGTGGTCCCACTTCCATTCAGGAACTTCTAGAGGTTGTAATAACCCAGCGGATCTTTGGTGCTCAGCTTTTATCCTTTGTTAAACAAGGCATCGTTCAACGAATTCAGCGATTCGGTTCTTCATGCCGTGCCACCAAAACTTTTGCTTGAGATCCTGATAAATCTTGTTAGCTCCAGTGTGAATAGATAAGCGCGAGTTATGAGATTCCGTCAAGACTTTATCTCTAATATTATCATCCTTAGGTACACATAACCGTCCTCTGAACCATAAACTGCCATCACTACGAACTTCAAAATCATTCAATGACTTATCTTTCATCCTATCCTTGATCTTCCTCAAGGCTTCATCATTTCCTTGAGCTTCTTTGGTCCAGTCAATCAATGAAGGAATGAGAACCAATTTGGCGAGAACTTCATCCACGGAATCAACTTCTTCAAGGCCAAATTCTTCCATGTCTCACTGAAGAGGTGGTTGACATGGGTGGCTTGTCTTCCGACTGAACGCATCATCAACTTTATTAGCTTTCCCAGGGTGATATTGAATTGAGAGGTCATAATCTTTAATCAACTCAAGCCATCTGCGTTGCCGCATATTCAGTTCCTTCTGTGTAAAGAGATACTTTAGGCTTTTGTGATCCATAAAGATCTCACATCTCTCACCATACAAGTATTGCCTCCATATTTTTAAAGCAAATACCACTGCGGCAAGCTCAAGGTCATGAATGGGGTGGTTTTGCTCGAATGGCTTCAATTGTCGGGATGCGTAGGCTATTATTCTATCCTTCTGCATAAGAACACATCCAAGACCGTTCTCTGAGGCGTCCCTATACACAACATATTTTTCGCCAGGAATGGGCTGAGCCAAAATAGGGGTGCATGTCAACTTCGCTTTTAACTCTGAAAAGCTCCTTTCATAATCAGCATTCCACTCAAACTTTGTTTTATTTTGTGTCAATCTAGTGAGGGGAACAGCTATCCTTGAGAATGCTTCAACAAACTTTCGATAATACCCTGCCAGTCAAAGGAAGCTTCTCACCTCTGTAACATTAGTTGGCCTGGGCTCTTCTGTCATGGCCTCAATTTTCTTGGGATCTACAGAAATCCCATCTTCTGATATGACATGGCCGAGGAAGGATACACTATGCAGCCAGATTTCGCATTTGCTAAATTTCGCATATAAGCGTCTTTCTCTTAAAATATTAAAAACCGTTCTCAAATGGGCTGCATGGGTTTCTTCATCTGGTGAATAGATTAACATATCGTCTATGAAGACCACTACGAACTTGTCTAACTGATCCTGAAGACTCGATTCATGAGTTCCATAAAAGCGGCAGGAGCGTTGGTCAAACCGAATGGCATGACAAGGAATTCGTAGTGTCCATAGCGTGTTCTGAAAGCAGTCTTAGGAACGTCTTCAGCCTTAATCTTCAATTGGAAATATCCAGATCGCATGTCTATCTTACTAAAAACCCGAGATCCCTGCATTTAAGATACTTTAGACAGGGTGTTGGAAAATTGAAACTTAGTTGAAATAAGACTCGTTAATTACGTACCCTAAGTTGATCGAATAAATCGTCGATCCGGGGCAGTGGGTACTTATTCTTTATGGTGATTTTGTTAAGTTTTCGATAATCGATGCATAAGCGCATGCTTCCATCTTTCTTCTTTACGAATAGCACAGGAGCACCCCAAGGCGAAACGCTGGGGCGAATAAGCTTTTTCTCTAACAGCTCGTGTAACTGCTCCTTTAGTTCTTTCAGTTCCGCAGGTGCCATCCGATATGGGGCCTTTGATATGGGTTCTTCCCCTGAAACGAGGTTTATTTCGAAGGCAATTTCACGGTTGAGAGGCAACCCGGGTAATTCATCGGGGAAAACACCAGGGTATTCGTTAACAACCGGAACTTGAGCAAGGGTGGGACTCACTTGCTCAGCACTTAGGACATAGACGAAGAATCCTTCATGGCCTTTCTTCAATGATCTGTTGAGAAAAAGGGGTTTGAGTGATTACAAAATGCATGATTTAAATAACATGTACTAAAGAAATGCATGACACGTTTTATGACTTGACACGTTTTTGCATGAAACCTGCCTTATATAGTTCATATATAATGTTGCCGTACTAACGAGCCATGAAGCTTTAAAGCTTACATCAAATGGCGAACATTTGTAGTGTTTGAACTATTTTCAGGTGCCACCATTAATGAACTAAACTAGTTCATTAAGTGAAGTACTTAGTTAAATAAACTAAGTAGTTCATTAAAGGAAGCTATATTTGGAAAAGAACAAAGGCAACAATTGAAGAATGGAAAGTTTCTCCTCTCCTTTATACACGCCTTATACATATATTTTTATATGTATATTCAGATTTTATATAAAAAAACACATATACATATATTCCAACGTACTACCGACACGTTATACATTTTACGAACGTATGTTAACGTCACACCACTATATTTACCTCATATTTATGAGTATATTCAGGTCTTATATCATATGATATAAGTCATGGTGATGACAAAATTATTACGACACGTTACAAGATTCTAAACCAAAAATTGTCGTATCGGGTGAATACCGAAACTTCACAAATGTGTCACGTACTTGCCTTATATAGATGGCCAGCCCCTACACTTCAAAAATGGCCAGAAATTTCGTGGTCCATGTGTTATATTCATCCATGAAATCATTCCATGTTGGCACACACAAATCACCCCCAATTAAGGCCAAATTGTGGAGATTTCAAATTCAACATTTTTGTCACATGTAGGAGCCAATTTAATCAGCCATGAGAGCTGAATATTAAATTTTAATTTATGTATATTATGTATAACATAATATATATAACATGTGCAAAAAGTTGGAATTTAATCAGAGAAAAATCGGGTAATCGACAAACGTCGAAAATTCGGTTTTCTACAAACACGACACATGGAACATTTTTGGCATGACATATAACATGTATCGAGACACTTTTTACATACTCTATACATTCTAAAGTGTTCTAGAAAAATCAATTAAGGGCTGATTGGAATATACCATGTGTGTATAATTATTGTGCACTATTTTACAAAGTTTACCAAAAGAAAATTCAGCACATGTGCAGGAATTTCACACACCATTTTCAACTTTTTTGGAGCCTAGATGGAGCTTATTCAGAACTTTAATTGGTGGAAAATAAGCCACACATGATGGGTGACTTTGAAAAGGGCAACACACAAGGAAAGATTTCAAAAATGCAACACATGCTGAAAATTTTCAGCACATGTGAATAGTGGCCGAATTTACTATTCATTTTTCCTTAATTTGCATCCCAAAATTGAAGGGATTGAATGGTGATTATTTGGTAGTGTTTTGAATTCTTTTTGGCGCATGCTTTTCAATTTAATCTCACATTTTTACAGCACACTAAATGGTGACAAGGTTGGACCAATCATGAAGTGCCAAGTAAGCAAAGCCAAGACATTCATCCAATCATGTTGTGCCAAGTAAGCAAGTTGATGTCACATTTACACAAGGCATTCTTCCAAGGACTTAAAAGAGAATTCTCAAGATGGAAAAGAGCCCTAAGGGGATGGCAAAGGCTGATTAAAAGGAGAAGAGATGTAGCAAACAAAAGCAAGACAAGTCTCATAATTTCCAAGTGCAAAAGAAGTCTTCCACTTTCTTCTTCCACATTTCTTTCTTCTTCTTCTCTTTCAAGCCTATTGTTCTAATATTCAAATATATTGAATAGGCTTTGTATAGACCACCATACACGTTTCAATTGTAAAAGGTTGATCAAGGTGTGATCAAACCTTCATCTGTTCGGTGCTGGTGTTCGTGAAAGGTGTGATTGCTTGTATCGTTTGTAAAGGGTTGGAGTGGGTGTGTAACTCCAGCAAACCTTTTTGTTAAGGTGTTATTTTGTTTAGTGATAACCGAGGAAGGTGTCCGCGAAGACTGGAGTAGGTTGTGTTAACCGAACCAGTATAAAATTCTCGGTGTTATTACTTTCAGCACTTTACTTTCAGTTTTCAGCATTTTGTATCGTTTTTATTGCATTAGTGAAAATATCAAACAACTTTCATAAATTACCAAAATTTTCAGAAACATAGCCAAACCTCTTAAGTTTCATTTGACGCAAGTTTCAACCCTTTTGGATAAGTATAAGTCATTCAAACGTCAATAGTTCTGAGACTAGTGCAGTGTGATTTCCAGACTTGCAAAGGTTGAGACTTTGAACGTGTTTGACATACTTCCCAAAAGAATTTTGCAAAACTGTTTCGACCCAATTAAATAACATTATAAGGTGTTTGTCATTAAATTTTCAGACCATTTGGAGTAATGGTTTAATCAGAATTAATTTTTCAAATCAGACTACCGTTTCTGGAAGATTTGCGCAATCTGACCACCAACGATTTTTAAAGAGGTTAAAGGTTGAATTTTAATCTGAAATTTTTAGGAGATACTCAGAAAATCTGAGACTAAGATCTCTCTAAATTTCAGAATTTTAAAAGATCTATAACCTAGTTTTCAAAACGTTTTAAAACAGGTCATGAAAACAAAAACTGTTTTCAGAAGTTGGGTTTTTGGTTTAAAACAATTTTATAAACCAAATTTTCCGCACCCACTATTCAACCCCCCCTTCTAGTGGTTCCTTGCATGTCCTACAAGTGGTATCAGAGCGCAGCACACTCACGACAAGGAGATCCAACGATCTTAGTGAGATGGCAACCACTAGACACAAAAACGAGCAAGAAGGTATGTCAAGACAAAGGCCTCATCTTCTTTATAATAAGGTACATTCCGATTCCGATTCTGAACCATCATATCATGATTTGTATGTTCAATATCTTGAATTACATAAGTTTTCTAAGACCCTTGCAAAAGAAAAGAAACGATTAATTGAAGACAAGAAATTGTTAGAATAATCTAACACATATCTTGTGTCTCAATTAAACGATTCAAAAAAAGAGTCGTCCTGCATCATAAATTCATTAAAGTCCGAAATTTCATCATTGACATCCGAGAACACTGAACTGAAAGCCGAGATTTCAAAGTTGAAATCAAGAAACGAAGATCTAGAAAACACTAGAAAACAATTCGATATGGATACTTGTATTCTAGATCGTTTTATCTCTTCTCAGAAGCATGAAAATGACAAGACCGGAGTAGGATATGTTGAAGAGAATAAAATACAAAATAAGGCTACAAAATTGATTTTATCTACATCTATGAAACCGCATGAAACTATACAACCTAAGAAGAAGACTAGCACACCACTCATCTCATCTCATCGTGCTTCTTATTCTTCATATCATACAAAGTACAATTATGTGCCATATAGATATCAAAGAAAGCCATTGATGCATATGCGACATTCATATCATAGAAATGCATCTAGATCACGCCCCGTGCATGCAAACCAAAATACATATAAAAAACGAAAACCATACTATATGCATGATGGGATTCTTGGCCAAAGGCCAAACACATTTGCCTTTAACGTATATTATGTTGCGTCTTCATCACCTTTCTTACCTTTTGGAAGACCTAGAAAGGTCACCCAAGTTTGGGTACCAAAAGGGACATTCTCAAAGAGTTGAATAAATAACCCTTAAGAACGCACTTTTGATATTATATGAAATGCATGATTTTTCTTTGTTGTCTTCATCTTTACATGCGCTTTTGATTGTCTTTCCAAAATAAAGGGGGAGAGAATGCATGATTTAAGAGGAATAGAGAAAGATTGATTGCACAAATCAAGGAAGAGAGAATTCAAAATTCAAATTTGAATTTGTGCATGATTGGAGGGGGAGCGACAAAATTTAAATCATCACCGTAGTTTATTTTGTAAATCATCAAAAGAGGGAAATTTTTGAGAAAAAGGGGTTTGAGTGATTACAAAATGCATGATTTAAATAACGTGTACTAAAGAAATGCATGACACGTTTTATGACTTGACACGTTTTTGCATGAAACCTGCCTTATATAGTTCATATATAATGTTGCCGTACTAACGAGCCATGAAGCTTTAAAGATTACATCAAATGGCGAACGTTTGTTGTGTTTGAACTATTTTCAGGTGCCACCATTAATGAACTAAACTAGTTCATTAAGTAAGTACTTAGTTAAATAAACTAAGTAGGTCATTAAAGGAAGCTATATTTGGAAAAGGAACAAAGGCAACAAATTGAAGAATGAAAAGTTTCTGCTCTCCTTTATACCCGCCTTATACATATATTTTTATACATATATTCAGATTTTTTATAAAAAGGCACATACACATATATTCCAACGTACTAGCGACACAATATATATTTTACGAACGTACATTAATGTCACACCACTATATTTACCTCATATTTATGAGTATATTCATGTCTTATATCATATGATATAAGTCATGGTGATGACAAAATTATCACGACACGTTACAAGGTTCTAAACCAAAAATTGTCGTAGCGGGTGAATACCGAAACTTCACAAATGTGTCACATACTTGCCTTATATAGATGGCCAGCCCCTAAACTTCAAAAATGGCCAGAAATTTTGTTGTCCATGTGTTATATTCATCCATGAAATCATTCCATGTTGGCACACACAAATCACCCCCAATTAAGGCCAAATTGTGGAGATTTCAAATTCAACATTTTTGTCACATGTAGGCGCCACTTTAATCAGCCATGAGAGCTGAATATTAAAGTTTAATTTATGTATATTATGTATAACATAATATATATAACATGTGCAAAAAGTTGGAATTTAATCAGAGAAAAATCGGGTAATCAACAAACGTTGAAAATTCGGTTTTCTACAAACACGACACATGAAACATTTTTGGCATGACATATAACATGTATCTAGACACTTTTACATACTCTATACATTCTAAAGTGTCCTAGAAAAATCAATTAAGGGCTGATTGGAATATACCATGTGTGTATAATTATTGTGCACTATTTTACAAAGTTTACCAAAAGAAAATACAGCACATGTTCAGGAATTTCACACACCATTTTCAACTTTTTTGGAGCCTAGATAGAGCTTAATCGGCACTTTAATTGGTGGAAAATAATCCACACATGATGGGTGACTTTGAAGAGGGCAACACACAAGGAAAGATTTCAAAAATGCAACACATGCTGAAAATTTTCAGCATATGTGAATAGTGGCCGAATGTACTATTCATTTTTCCTTAATTTGCATCCCAAAATTGAAGGGATTGAGTGGTGATTATTTGGTAGTGTTTTGAATTCTTTTTGGCGCATGCTTTTCAAGTTAATCTCAGATTTTTACAGCATACTAAATGTTGACAAGGTTGGACCAATCATGAAGTGCCAAGTAAACAAAGCCAAGACATTCATTCAATCATGTTGTGCCAAGTAACCAAGTTGATGTCACATTTACACAAGGCATTTTTCCAAGGACTTAAAAGAAAATTCTGAATATGGAAAAGAGCCCTAAGGGGACGGCAAAGGCTGATTAAAAGGATAAGAGATGTAGCAAACAAAAGCAAGACAAGTCTCATAATTTCCAAGTGTAAAAGAAGTCTTCCACTTTCTTCTTCCACATTTCTTTCTTCTTCTTCTTCTCTTTCAAGCCTATTGTTCTAATATTCAAATATATTGAATAGGCTTTTTATAGACCACCATACACGTTTCAATTGTAAAAGGTTGATCAAGGTGTGATCAAACCTTCATCCGTCCGGTGGTGGTGTTCGTGAAAGGTGTGATTTCTTGTATCGTTTGCAAAGGGTTGGAGTTGGTGTGTAACTCCAGCAACCCTTTTTGGAAAGGTGTTATTTTATTTAGTGATAACCGAGGAAGGTGTCCTCGAAGACTGGAGCAGGTTGTGTTAACCGAACCAGTATAAAATTCTCAGTGTTATTACTTTCAGCACTTTACTTTCAGTTTTCAGCACTTTTCATCGTTTTCATTGCATTATAAAAAATATCAAAAGACTTTCAAAAATTACCAAAATTTGCAAAAACATAGCCACGCCTCTTAAGTTTCATTTGACGCAAGTTTCAACCCTTTTGGATAAGTATAAGTCATTCAAACGTCAATAGATCCGAGACTAGTGCTTTCTGATTTTCAGACTTGCAAAGGTTGAGACTTTGAACGTATTTGACATACTTCCCAAAAAAATTTTGCAAAACTGTTTCGTCCCAATTAAATAAACAAAATAAGGGATTTGTCATTAAAGTTTCAGACCATTTGGAGTAACGGTTTAATCGGAATTAAATTTTCAAATCAGACTACCGTTTCTTGCAGATTTGCGCAATCTGACCACCAATGCTTTTTAAAGAGGTTAAAGGTAGAATTTTAATCTGAAATTTTTAGGAGATACTCCGAAAATCATAGACTAAGATCTCTCGAAATTTCAGAATTTTTGAAGACCTGTAACCTAGTTTTCAAAATATTTCAAAAAAGGTCATGAAAACAAAAACTGTTTTCAGAAGTTGGGTTTTTGGTTTAAAACAATTTTAAAAACCAAATTTTCTGCACCCACTATTCAAGCCCCCCTTCTAGTGGTGCCTTGTAGGTCCAACATGCTCGGCTGGAATGAGCCGTATTAACATAAACTTTCTTGGACGGTTTGTTTAACTTGGCTCCTCCTTGGAATAATACTTCATCTCGAGCTGGGTCCTTGATTATAACTTGCCTACTCTGGCAATCAATGTGGGCATGGTTCTTCGAGAGCCAATCCATTCCAAGAATCACATCGAAATCACTCATGGATATGGGGATTAAATCGGCTTCAAAAAGCTGATCATCAAACTCGAGGGCGCAATTTTTGAAGATATGATGAGAGACAAGCACCTGATCACCGGCTCCTTGAACTCTATATGGTGATTCTAATCGGACCGGGTTATGATCGATATTCTTAGTAAACTTTCTGGAGATAAATGAGTGGCTGGCGCCACTATCGAACAATACATACCAGTCACTACATCTGTCGTCTCCTCAACATCTGCATCTGTCATAACGTGCACCCTTGCATTTGCACGCGGTCGTTGGTTCCTTGGCTATTGCTGCTGCTGGGCTCCTCTGTCTGGACAATCTCTAATCAGGTGGCCATCCTTACCGCATCCAAAACACTGTCCAGTCTGTAGAGAAAAAGGGGTTTGAGTGATTTCAAAATGCATGATTTAAATAACGTGTATTAAAGAAATGCATAACATATTTCATGACATGACACATTGTTGCATAAAACTTGCCTTATATAGTTCATGTATAATGCTATCGTACTAACGAGCCATGAAGCTTTAAAGCTTACATCAAATAGCAAACATTTGTTGTGTTTTAACTATTTTCAGGTGCCATCATTAATGAACTAAACTAGTTCATTAAGTGAAGTACTTAGTTAAATAAACTAAGTAGTTCATTAAGGAAGCCATATTTGGAAAAGGCACAAAGGCAACAAGTTGAAGAAAGGAAAGTCTTCCACTCCCTCTACACACGCCATCTTCAACATTTTTTTTAACAGTAAAAGAGATATTTTATTAGGCCTCACTTATGGCGGAGGAAAACCATATTACAAAAGATATCAATAAACGAATAATAATAGTACAACGAGCATATAATATCTAATCTCCAATCATATATGATATGCCGCATTAAAACCTTGCCAAGTAAAACCACCCTTGTGGATAAAACCTTGGCGAAGGAAAAAGCGTACATATTTATATGAAAGGGTTGAATATATGAATATGATGTGAAAATTCGCTTGATGTTTGTGGCACGCCGCAGTTGAGTGTTGCGCAATGTCGGATGGATCTTCCAGAAGAAATGTCTCCTCAAGTGTTGTTGCGTCCATGATGTCATGCATAGAACATAAGATGAGTTAGTGAATACAGCAAAATGATGAATTGTGGGATAAGCAGGGGCACTTGAGTTGTAGTATATGGTAAAGAGTAGCACATTACCCATGTTACCCATATCTGATGATATGGGTAACGGGAAATGTCTAACTGCTAGATGTGGAGTGATACAAACAGGTAGCATAATGCTGAATGTGAGTCTTACCCATGTTGCCCATATCATATGGGCAACAATTTGGAACTTTAGCCGAGATCATGTCTAAGATGTGGTGTGTTCCCCGTTTGATAACATGCCCGAACCATTGATGGTAGCGCCACTACCGTGGGAAAAACAGTAAACTTTTGGTGAAATTAGCCATATTGAGCTAAAAAATGCGCTGGATGATTTGCCTCACGTGGAATGTGTGTTAAATCAGTTGATGTTGACAACAGCAGTTCGCGGAATATGGTCGCATGAACATCCATATTATTTTGTGCTGCTAAAACTACTCCATATGCATCAACTTCCACATCAATGGATTCCCACTGTGTTGCGATGCATAAGTACCCAATATATGCTGCTTGATATTCTGCTGTGGCTGGTGTAGATAACGGTAAATGAAACGAAATTGCCCCTATGAATGTACCAGTGCTGTCACGCAAGATTGCTCCAGCAGATGCATAAAATCTCCCATGGGCCGCATCTGTGTTCAACTTCAATCTACCCGGTGGAGGATGGATCCATCTGATGATGATGCATCTAGGTGGACGGAGCTTTGGAGATAACCCAAGATCAATTAAGGCATGGTCTGAGATTGCAAACTTCTTTCCTCTTTGCGCAGATGACCAATCATATAAGGATCGTCGAATATTTTCAAGTATTGTTTCCTTTCTCCAACGTTCATCACCATAAGTTATGGATGTGTAAGCTTTCCATATCTCCCATACAATGATGGATGGGGCAACAATTCTGAGAATGCCTTTAAGTGTTTTTCCTTTGGTTGACATCCACCATTGAATTAAATGTTGCTGCAGAGTTCTGGCATTGCTTGAAGGACCATCCAAATGAGCAGAATACATTTTCCAGATTCCGGTGATGTCGGAGCAATCCAAGAATATATGATCTACTGTGATTTGCGACTTGAGATAGAAAGGACATTGAGTAGGATGAATATTGACAAACTTCTGCAAATTTTCTGGAAGAGGAGTTGCATTTCGATACAGACGCCACAGAAACACGCGGATGTGGGGGGGGAATGTGTTTATGCCAAATGAATCTGTATGATATACGAGAGTTTCTCACTACACGGATCTGATCATAAGCTGTTCTAATGGTGTATTGATCTAAGTCCAGATTATTAAGGCAGAATGTATGTATTCGACATATACGTTTCCAGACTGGGGAATCTGTGATACGTATGTCAAAAGAATTGCGGTTGGCATATCTTGCGTGTAGAAATTTACTCCATAGGGAGTTGTTCTCCTGATATCTCCACCATATTCTGCATGAGTAAGCTTTTTGTAAATCTTCTAGTTTTCTCAATCCTAGACCACCCTCAGATGTTGGTCCGAACAGTTGATCCCCCGAAATCCATGAGTGACAAGTCCTTGTGTCCGTGCTCCCCAAAAAAAATTTGACCATCAATCTCGTTATTGTACGGATGATACTCTGTGGTAGTTGGCATGCTGATAGTAGGTGTAATGGTATTGCAGCAAGAACATGTTTGATTAAAATTAATCTGCCGGCTTGAGTAAGGAACTTGTTCTGCCACATCGAGAGTTTTGTTTGAATTATGGAGAGTAGATTCGTAAAGTGTGCTGCTCTTTCTTTACCTCGATGCAACTGGACCCCTAAGTATTTTATTGGCATAGTAACTGCTGTCATGTGTAATACCTGTTCCATCCGATTAATCTAAATGTTAGAAAGATAGGTTGGCGGGACAAAATGACTTTTCTGATAGTTTGCTGCTTGGCCCGATGTTGCCTGATATAGTTCAAAGAATTTTCTGAACTTCCTTAGATGTCGCAGTCCGCCATTGATAAACACCAATAGATCATCAGCGAAAGCTAGATGGGTAACTGTTTTAGGTCGTCCTACTGTAAATGGTATGATGATCCCTTGCTTAACTATATGATTAATGCCCCTTGAAAATGCCTCGGATGCTAGGATGAATAGTATGGGTGATAAAGGGTCTCCTTGCTTGACACCCCTTGATGGTTGGAAAAATTCTGAAGGTATTCCATTGACCAATATCGAAATGTATGTACCTTTTAGGTGATTGAAGATAAGTTGGATAAATCTTTCGGCAAAGCCAAATTTTGCTAGCAGTTTGGAGAGAAAAGTCCAATTGACCCTATCAAACTCTTTCATCATGTCAAGCTTTATGATAATATTGGAGCCTCTAGATTTCATGTGCAGCAAATGTACCATTTCGCGAGCCAAAAGAATCTGATCTGAGATATCTCTGCCCTTCACAAACCCTGCCTGCTCAACTGTGATAAGCTTCTTGACTAGAGGTTGTATTCGTGTTGCAATAATACGAGTTGCCAATTTGGATACGAAGTTTGCTAGACTGATAGGCCGATAATCAGAAAATGTCCACGGAGAATTGGTCTTTGGTAGCAATATTATTAAAGTACTACCCATTGCCTTTGGAATAGGAATGCCCAGAAAGAATTCCTGCATTGCTTTGTGTACATCATTTCGGACTATATCCCAGCTGCTGCGGAAGAAATATCCATTATATCCATCTGGACCAGGTGCACTTTTTGGATCAAGTGACCAAACTGCTTCTTTCACCTCAGATTGTGATGGTAGAGCCGTGAGCAGTTGATTATCCACTGAAGATATGAGCTGAGGTATATGATCTAGAATAGAAGCATCTTCAGAAATTGGCTCAGCCGTAAACAATTGTTTGTAATAATCTACTGCTGCCTGTTGTATATCGCTCTGTGTGTCAATGACAAGACCTTCCTCATTACGTATTTGGTTAATTGTCTGGCGCGAATGCCTGTCTTTCACAATATTATGGAAAAACGACGTATTGGCATCTCCTTCTGCTATCCATTTCTGTCTAGCTTTTTGAGCCCAATATAGTAGTTGCTTGCGTTCCGCTATCTTGTATTTCGCCTGAACTTCATGTATTGCATGCGGGTTTCTGGTGAGGGCCTTGTGTCAAAAGTGGTTTGACACCGAGTTAGTTCCTGCTCCAGATGTGATACTTGATCAAAGATATTACCAAAAACATTTTTATTCCATGCTTTAAGATCGTTTTTCAGCTGCTGCGGTTTGTTGTATAATCCCCGCATGCCTCCTATTGTGGGGTATGACTTCCATGACAATTTGACAAAATTATGAAACTCTTGATATTCTACCCACATGTTCTGAAAACGGAAGGATTTAGGCCCACTGAATGATGACTATGTAGAACGGAGGAGTAACGGAGCATGATCAGATGTTAATCTCGAAAGATGCTTCACTCGTAGATTTGGAAATAAAGCGTTATATGATTCTGAGCATAACATGCGATCCAATCTTCGTCGTACAATTCCCAACCCACGGCCACTTGTCTAAGTATACATGGATCCCTCATAGGGCAAGTCTATTAACTGACAATAGGAAACACAGTCGCTAAAATCCTCCAATGAGGATATCGAAGGGGAAGATAACCCATCATGTTATATGACTGATAAAAATGTGTTGAAGTCCCCTCCGATTAACCATGGATCTGAATAAGTATCATGATGGTGTTGCAAGGAAATCCACAATCGACGCGCTTCGTCACAGTATGTAGCCCATATACTGGAGTGTACCAGAATGTAATGTCTGTGCCAACTAACTAAAATTCGAAATGAGAGCATTGTTCTTCATATACTATAGAAAGTAGTTTTAGAAATTGGCTTGTCCAAAATATCCATATTTTCCCCCGACAAACTGATTCTGCATGTGAAAACTTCAGTCGGCGTTGCAGTTGAGTCAAGTGTACAGCATCTCTCTTTGGTTCAATGATGACCAATAAATGTAGTTTGTGAGTTTTTACTAGTTTACGAATGCGAACCATTGAGGTCGCAATTCCCCGGACATTCCAAACAAGACAATTCATTGAGATGAAGAGGAGGTGAAGTGTGAGGAGCGGGTTAGCCTTTCAGAAGCTTGTGTGTATGTGGCAACCATTTCTTGTTTTGTACGACGTCTTCTGGTTATTGGATTAGGTTCCTCTAGTTCTTGCAACAGTTGTGCTGTGGATTTATCAAAGGATCCCTCTACTGCTACCTCTTGTTCTTCATGGATGATATCTTGCTGCCGCTGATTATCTAGTGAGGAAACTGCTGGAAGCATAGTTTGTGGTTGATTCATGGTAGGAGGCTCAGGTGGATCCTGTATTAATAATTCTGAATCTGATCTTGTGGCATCTAATACACCATCGTTTTCCTCCATAACTTGGACCAATGATACTCCTGTTTTAGACAAATCTTGCTTTTCTAGAGATTGATTGTATTATAGCATTGTCATCCAAAATATCTGTGACTACATGTGGCCGCTCATCATTGAGTTTATCATCTAGTAGGGTGCCTTCATCTTCCTCCTCTTCCACCATCACAAATTCTATGGGATTACTTTTCTTTGGTGTCCATCGTTTAGCCTTTTCCTTTGGTTTGATAGGGTTGAGTACTAGTTCCTGCTACATTCCTTGACCCTCATTGACTTGTTGTTTGCAATTTTTGGCCTCATGTCCCAATATGCGGCAAGTAGTGCAGAATAGAGGGACATTCTCATATTCTACTGTTGGATGTATTTCCTGATCTCCCCCTTGAATATGAAGGCATGTGGGTAGTGGTTTAGAAATGTCTACTTCAATGCATAGCTGGACCACCGACGGCCTCAATCCATTAGATGTTGCAGAATCCATTTTCAATGGCAGTCCAATCATATGAGCAATATCCCACAGGGCTGATTTGTTTTGTAAATATAGGGGAATGCTGCAGATGGAAACCCAAATTGGAACAATGGGTTTATCAATCTTGGGATCGAAATCTGGTGTCCACTTTGTCACCCTCATGATATAGCCGTTAACCGACCATGACCGATGTAAAAAGCATCTATGGTAATCTTCCGGTTGTTGAAAAGTAAGAATAATATGCTGATCATCAAGCAATCCTAACTTAGGAGTCGTTTTAAATCCAATCTGTTCCATGCAAGCAGATAATTGCTTCATATTTGGTCTTCCATGCCAAAAGGAACCAACCAACGTATATTTGTATGGCAATGAATATCGATCAACCTCATCTTTTGTGAATGAAATAGAAGGCATACCTTTATAACGCGATATTGAGCGGATTGATGCAGCAGGCTCCAGTGCAGTGGGAGCCACAGCCGCCGCAAAGGTTTTCGTAAGTGTAGGGGGATCCGACATTATCGAATTAATCCAAAAAAGCGTTAGATATGAATATTTTTGAACAGAGACGTGGATTCAAGTGAAACAGGCAATGCAGATGATAACTGATCAATTTTGGCAGAGAATTGAGATGAAAGGCAGGATCTTTCGTCATGGTGAGCTGCCGCAAACGAAATCGCCGGAGCCGCTGCTATTCATCTTTTTATCTTTATATATACGCCATTTTCAACATATATATATATATATATATTAAGATTTTTTTTGAAAAAGGCACATACACATATATTCTAACGTACTACCGACACGTTATATATTTTACGTACGTATGTCAACGTCACACCACTATACTTAAACTCATATTTATGCGTATATTCAGGTCTTATATCATATGATATAAGTCATGGTGTAGCGCCCTGCATCCCAGCCTAGCCGGAATCGGTGCACCTGCCGTACTTCACTAAGGAGAGTACCAGTCGTCGATCCATAACGTATCGTAATCCATGATAAAATGCATGGATTTCCGTGCTTACGCGTCATCATGTAAGCGAAACCGTGGCAGAATTAAAACCTCAAATTAAAAACGTCTATGAAATCATTCATAGTTTTACAACCCAAATCAAATGTACCGAAATTCTCAAAAGTAGATGTTTCCCATCACAATTACATAATCAGTCATCAGTACAACTGGCAAGTCATGTCTCCTAATCCATCCATCCTTCGCTGTCCTCACGGGTAGGGGACCCTAGGTTCATCCTCAATCCATTCTACCTTGTTCCCTGCAGCTTCTAGGAGGAAAAATAGGGGGTGATTGACAAAGTCACCAGCAAGTATACTATAATAATCGAGGATTAAATGGAAAGTACATACAAGAACCGAACCCCAAAAATTTCAGTTTAGAAACATACCTGTCATCCATCCAATACCCGCTAGTGATCAACACTTAATGCGTCAAGATCATAACTTACACAAGATCGTTACTTAATAAAGAACATAATAATAAAAGACCGCAACTTGCATAAATTCGTAACATATCAAGGATCGTTACTAAATAAGGTCATAGTTAGGAACTACCAAGTTATAACAACTTAGTCTAAGTATCATGTGTCACTGCACGATGACTCAATAAATGTGACATGCATACATATGTATGTGTGATGCATCATGACAAAAATGAGAATATGATCCTTCGTGCATCTTTCAAAACATCATCGTTAATAAAACAATAGAGTGTTCAGATCTATCTTTCCGGATCTGAGGCGGTCACGTCTCCCCTTCGAATCTATTATTCCCAGATTCGGAACGGTAAGGTCATCACTTATCAGGTCTATTCTCTCCAGGCCCGAATGGTCCATATTAGGTCTATTCTCTCCGGGCCTGAACGGTCAATATCATCATATCAATTAACCCCGGATCTGGGCGGGTCCTTACTGGCTAGGAAACATACACACACGGTACCGGTGGGAAGCGTTCTTTTTAAAACAGAATCCTTTCTTAAAAAACGCTTTTCATCTTTCTCTCGCATAAAAATCAATTCCATAAATCATGTAAATGACGATGATGCAATGCAAGACATGTAATATGCAAACCATGATATAATGCGTTACATATACACGTTCGTACAACTCATTCTTTATGCTGAAAAAAATTTCAGCCTTATCAATCCTTATACACGGCCTTACTCCCTTATGGTTAGGCCCACCATCATGAGTGATTGTCATACATATGCATAAAATGTCATTTATATTCATAATAGAATTATTGTGACGATACAAAATGCGTAAGACACTTAGTTGATTAGTTACGAAATAAGGCTGCTGAATTTTGGCGATACAACGCCCCTTTCTCTTTCGTCTTTCGTGTAAGCCCATTAAACCTCTTTTAATTTGGGCCAGCTTTGGGAAAACTATTATAAACGTTCCATTAATTGGTGATTGTGAGCCCAAGTCATATAACTAGCCTAAGTTCATTCGAACAAGGCCTTATAATAAGTTCCTGAATTCTGCCCAAAATCTCAGATTAGTGACGCCCAATTATTTATGGTGTTTACCCTTCAATTAGTCAATATAAAATAAGTGGCTTACATAGAAAGGTTCACATATGTCTTAAGTAGTTGGTAAATAAATTTCGCGGATTTATAATATCGTTAGAGGTATCATTTATTCTTTTTCCTAAAACCGTTACATGCTGATTTCTGGATTGACCGATTTTACTACAAATTTTAGTGTGACCACACCGTAAATCCTTTTTCAGAAATTCCAGCTCTCGAGCTTAGTAAACACCTAGAGCTAGTATCCTGCCAAAAATTAGCCCAATTGCATATTCCTAAGGTCTATTTCCTGGTTACTCATGTGTGTGCATGTAACTCAATTACATCTTACCCGTGCTCCCATTTTCCTTTCTTAATATATTTATATATACATACCTATATATATATATATGTACACGTGTTTGTGTACCTTTATTGGCTGCCCCTTGGGTATATTCCCCGGACCATAATCTGTTAAACCACTTATCATATCATAGCCCATCATGTAACGTATATGTATACATATATATGTATGCCCCTACCCTATGTATATGAATGTGTCACATAGACCTACTTCCCATTAAATTTGAAATTGCTTAACCCCATAAGAGCTATGTTTTAAATAACAAATTCTCCTTTGGCTTTCCTCAAGAATAAGCAGGCGGTAGGGAGGGGTCCTTTTCTTCCCAAGTGTAAGTGTCCAATGATTAGGATGTCTCTTCCTAATCCTTGAGTCGTTTATCATTGAGATTTAGGAAACGCCCTGAGCTATCTTCCAACAGCTCACTTGCTTCATATTTTACGCATTGGGTAGTATGCTAATTTCCTTTAATCTTAATTTAATCGTGGGTAAAGTCGAAGATACCTTCCTTTCGAGATATCGTTCTATTGCCTTATTCCACCCCAACCCTAGATGTCGTACTAATTTAGGCGGGGTACAACACGTGGTGATGACAAATTTATTACGACACGTTAAAAGGTTCTAAACCAAAAATTATCGTATCAGGCGAACACCGAAACTTCGCCAATGTGTCACGTACCGAAGCACGAGTGGCATTTGCCAATTTACAGGAAACTCACTTATTTCATGGTTTTCCAAAAAGCAAGCAAGCGTAGCTTTATCCACTACTGAAGCTAAGTACATGGCACTTAGTCTTTGTTGCACACAATTACTATGGATAAAACAACAACTTTCTGACTTTGGAATTACCGTAAATAAAATTCATATATATTGTGATAGTATGAGTGCAATCAACCTATCTAAGAACCCCGTGCTACACTCTAAGGCCAAGCATATAGAAGTACGCTATCACTTCCTTCGTGATCACGTAAATAATGGTGATATTGTCATAGATCACGTACGTACTGAGGCACAAGTAGCTGACATCTTCACTAAAGCATTAAATCAAGCCACGTATGAAAATCTTCGTTCTAAATTAGACATGATTTCTACTGATTTGATTTGATTGTCTTTCCATATTTACATGCATTTTTGATTGACATTCCAAAATAAAGGGGGAGAGAATGCATGATTTAAGGGGGAGAGAAACTGATTGCATAAATCAAGGGGGAGCGAATTTGAAATTTGAAATTCAAAATTTCAATTTATGCACAATTGGAGGGGGAGCGATAAGATTTAAATCATGAATGTAGGTTATTTTGTAAATCATCAATTGAGTGATTTCAAAATGCATGATTTAAATAACGTGTATTAAAGAAATGCATCACATATTTCATGACATGACACATTGTTGCATAAAACTTGCTTTATATAGTTCATGTATAATGCTATCGTACTAACGAGCCATGAAGCTTTAAAGCTTACATCAAATGGCAAACATTTGTTGTGTTTAAAGTATTTTCAGGTGCCATCATTAATGAACTAAACTAGTTCATTAAGTGAAGTACTTAGTTAAATAAACTAAGTAGTTCATTAAGGAAGCCATATTTGGAAAATGCATAAAGGCAACAAGTTGAAGAAAGGAAAGTCTTCCACTCCCTCTCCACACGCCATTTTCAACATATATTTATATATTCAGATTTTTTTTGAAAAAGGCACACACACATATATCCTAACGTACTACCGACACGTTATATATTTTACGTACGTACGTTAACGTCACACCAATATACTTACTCATATTTATGAGTATATCCAGGTCTTATATCATACGATATAAGTCATAGTGATGACAAATTTATTACGACACGTTAAAAGGTTCTAAACCGAAAATTGTCGTATCGGGTGAATACCAAAACTTCATCAACGTGTCACGTACTTGCCATATATAGATGGTCAGCCCCTAAACTTCAAAAATAGTAACAAATTTCGTGGCTTACATGGTATGTGCAGCCATAAAATCATTCCATGTTCGCACACACAAATCACCCTCAATTAAGGCCAAATTGTGAAAATTCCAATTTCAATTTTGTCACATGGTTAGGCGCCATTTTAGACCAGCCTAAGTGCTGAATATTGAAGTTTAATTTATGTATATCATGTGTAACATAATATATATAACATGTGCAAAAAGTTGGAATTTAATTAGATAAAAATCAGGTAATCGATAAACGTCGAAAATTCGGTTTTCTACGAACACGACACATGGAACATTTTTGGCATGGCATATAACATTTTTGGCCGATTTTTGCATGGCAAGTTGGAGAAAGTTGTCTTGCTAATTATGTGAGATGATTATGTGATTTATGGTAATAAGTTTATGGCTAATTGGCACATGATTTTTGAGGTTTAATTTCAGATTTATCTAGTCATTAAATGATGACAACTTCCATCCAATCAATGAGTGCCAAGTAAGCAAGAGCTTAATGATCATCCAATGAGGAGTTGCCAAGTAAGCAAGGACATGCCACAATGATACAATACACTCTTCCAAGGACTTAGAAGATAATTTTCAAAAGGAGAAGGGCATCATAGTGGGCGGCCATATGGTGATAAAAAAGAAAGAAGAGAGCAAACAAAAGACAAGAACAAGTCTTGCAAATTGAAGGATCAAAAACGTTTTCTAGCCTCTTCTCTCTACACTTCTTTCATTCTTCTCTCTAAAAGCCTATTGTATTCATATTCATACATTTGAATAGGCTTCATATAGACCACCACATACTCTCTTTATTGTTGTAAAAGATTGATCAAGGTGTCATCAATCTTGCACTTGCAAGGTGGTGGTGTTCGTGATCATTGTATTCACATACAAGGTTTGTAAAGGGTTGGAGTTGGTGTGTAACTCCATCAACCCTGTGGTAAGGTGCTATTTTGTGTTTTGTGATTAGTGCTAACCGAGGAAGGTGTCCTCAAATACTAGAGTAGCTTTTTTTAACCGAACCAGTATAAAATTCCTGGTGTTATTTACTTTCAGCACTTACTTTCAGTTTCAGCAATATTTATCGTTTTTAATCACGTTGGTAAAAATAGTAAACGAATTTCGAAAATCACAAAACTTTCCAGAATCATAGACACACGTCTTAAGGTTAATTTGGCGCAAGTTTCAACCCTTTTGGACAAGGATAAATATTCGAACGTCTAAGGTTCTGAGACTAGTGCAGTCTGATTTTCAAGCTTGCAAAGGTTGAGACTTTGAAAGTATTTGACTAACTTCCAAAAAGAATTTTTCAAAACTGTTTAAACTCAAATAAATAAAAGTAATAACGTGTTAGTAATTAATTTTCAGAGCATTTGGAGTTATGGACAAATAGGAATTAATTTTTCAAATCAGACTACCGTTTCTGGCAGATTTACGCAATCTGACCACCAACGATTTTTCAAGTGGTTAGAGGTTGAATTTTAATCTAAAATTTTTAGGAGATACTCAGAACATCTGAGACTAAATTATCTCCAAATTTCAGAATTTTTGAAGACCTGTAACCTAGTTTTCAAAACGTTTCAAAACTGGTCCTGAAAACAGAAACTGTTTTCAGAAGTTGGGTTTTTGGTTTAAAACAATTTTAAAAACCACATTTTCCGCACCCACTATTCAACCCCCCTTCTAGTGGTGCCTTGTAGATCCTACAAAGTTTTCCATCGACACTCACCCATATGTCTCCTCTGACACTGAGGGCACACTGGTATAGCTGGCTGCTGGGGTGGAGCTTGATTCTTTTGCTGATTAGCTTGCTGCTGCTGGCGGCGTTGATTCTGACCCTGTGATCTCCCTTCACGAACAGATCCTCTGAAATTTGTCTTGCCTACCTTCCTGAACTTCTCATTTCCAGTCACTTGCCTTTCCTTTTTTTGTCCCGCATCGTCTTGACGGATAATATCTCTCTCGATCTTATAATAAGCGTCCAAAAGGGCTCCAAAATTTGTAGGATTTGCATTTACCAACCATGTTCTAATCCTTGGGTTCAACCCTCTTTCAAATTTCAACATTTTTGTCTCTTCATTGTTCATGGTAGATGGCTGAAATCTTCCCAATGCAATGAACTTATTGGCATAATCTGCAACTTCACCGACGGAGGAATGTAGAACTTATAGAATTCTTGCAGGAATCTTTCCCAAGCAATTGGTCTTGGCAAGGGGTGTAAGTTAGTCTTCCACCACTGATTCGCTTCACTTAACAGGAAGGGCCTAACGGCTTGACCTTTCATCTCATCAGGGGCTTTGATTAGCTCAAAACAGTTCTCGACTTCATCTAACCAATTCTCAGCTATGTCCGGATCTGGCTTTCCCTCAAATGGTGGTACATTAGCCCTTTTCAGCTTCTCGAAATAATATTGAGCATCTCTCACTAGGTCATGTGGCTGGGGTGGAGCATTCTGATGGATTAGGCCTTGACCTATCTGTGTGACCACCTGGCAAAAGGCCTGAAAGGCATTAACATTAGCAATCACCGGAGGAATAGGTGCCTGCGGTGGTGGAGGTGGATTATTCTGAACAGGAGGATTTTGATCCTGTGGTGGTGGCGGCAGGACTTGAGCCAGTGGAGGAGGAATAGGGCCTTGTGGCTGAGGAGGGACTAGCTCCTGTGCATCTGGTCGAGCCCTAGAAGGTCTGCCTCGAGGTCGGGCCATCTTCACTACGGAGTGTCAAAATTTATACAAATGTTGGGATAAAAATAGATTATTTTGGCTAAAGATTATAATTCTCAAAGAAATTCAAGTGAGGAAGAGGAAAAACATATCTTAGTATAAAGTTCCAGATTCTATGGGTCAGGATTAATTTTCGAATCAAATCCTAAATCCGGTCTACGTTGTCCTAGTCTAAGGCCATCACTCATCTAAAATCATGACTTAGATCTAAGATCAAACTTGGGTTTCTAAGATCATAACTTAGTTCTACGTTCTGCCCGAAATCTAGAGCCTAGGCTCTGATACCACCTGTAGCGCCCCACACCGGAGCTAGTCCGAATGCGGTGCACCCGCCGTGCTTCACAACGGAGAGTACAAAGCGTCATGCATAACATGTAAACATCCATAACTAGGTCATGGACTACCATGTTAACATTTAGCAGGGTATCAAAATTTAGGCAGAATTAAAAACTTCGAAATAACATGCTTGCCGAAAATATTAAGTCCAAAACATCGGTGCAACAAAACGAGGTAAAACTGAAATCCCAAAAGTTCCAAACATAGTTCATAGTACAAATATCATATCAGCACAAAAGTCCTTAAGCATCATGTTCTCTCGGCTTCTTGGTTATGGGTATGGCACTCTCGGTTCATCATCGATCCACTCAACATTAGCATTCTCGAGGTCTGGGGGGAAAATAAAGGTGTGAGTGATAAAATCACCCAGCAAGCATACAATAAACCGTCATGAAATAAATAAAGAATCATAACATGAATGCAAAACCCCACGAACCAACATTAATCATACCTGGCCTTCAACCCTTGATCCGCAGAAGATATAACCTAATCATAACTCAAATAGTACTAGTCTGGCATTTTCATATCACTTCCTAACTTAACCGATCCAACATGCAAAGTAGACATGAAATATAAAAGACGCAATGCATGATGTCATGTCTTGTTAAAATCATCATTTGGTCCCATAGAGCAGGCGTAAAAGAAAACAGAGTGTCAGATCAATTAACCCTGGATCTGAGCGGGTCCAGAACATGTCATCAGACCAATTAACCCCGGGTCTGGGACGGGTCCAGAATGTGTCATCAGGCCGATTAACCCCAGGCCTGGGTCGGGTCCAGAACATGTCATCGGACCAATTAACCCTGGGTCCAGAACGGGTCCAGAACATATCAAGTCATCAGACCTATTAACCCCGAGTCTGGCTCGGGTTATAAGCATGCTTAGCCGGCAAGGAAATCATGGATCATTTCTTTGAAAATCATGTGACCACAAATGACTTACTTGCATAAAGAAAACTTGCTTACTTGAAAAGAACTTGCTTGCATAAGAAAACTTAGAGAAAATCAGATTCATAATGCACATGGTCATGCATGATATATGGGATGAAATGCAATGAGAGTCATGGCATGAATCATCTTAAAAATTACTTAGGACATGACATAGGTATAGTCCCATAGGCTGAAAAAACTTTCCAGCAGTTCGTACTTATTTTCCTTGGCTCAAAATGAGACCAAGACAACTTATTCCCTGGATCTTTTTACATGGCATGCACATTAGGGTCCTATCTATCAACCATAAAAATTTCGTAAAAATACAATAAACATAAGGGGTTCAAGTCCGGGTTCAAACAAGACATGGCACATCCGAACTTCCGGCTGTGCAGTACCTGTTCTCTTTCGTTTTTATGACCCTTAAATCATCAATAAATCACATATGCCACTTGGAAAAAAAAGTTAACGTACTGGGAAATAATTTTACTTAGCCCAAACACCATCTTCACGCCTAAACAATTAAGGATAAGCCCAAACATTATGACCCAACATTCTGTCCAGATTTCCAGAAACGTTCATCCGACTTCCCTTCAGTTGTTAACCCCTCAAATGGATACTTTTTGTTTTATATAGACATCTGACCCAGTATTTTAAGTGACTCCCATAAAAATTTCAAGGCAATCCAAGACCTTTAAAGTGGTTAAACAATTATTTTTCCAGAACATATGCGCCCAGAATTCTGTTTTGCACAGGTTCATCTTGAGGCTCCATTAATATTGTAAAACTAGTCTTTTTATCGATTTACCACCACACACACTTAATATACATAATGGACTACCAGCACACCAAATTTGAGGTTATTTGCAAATTCACAAGGTTCATTTCAAGGCCAATCAATGAGACACTCCAAACAGTTCTCTTCTGGAAATTTTTCCTTAAACCACTCCTTGTCTCTTGTCACGCGCATTATCTACCCCTTCATCCTTTAACCTTATTTATTAACGACAATATCACACAGCCAAAGATATTTATTCTTAGCTTATAAGGTCACTATTATAAATGCACATGGTGATGAAATCAAGCAACCCCACAAACACCAACACCATGACTAGTTTCACTTTTAACCTCTATAGCACAACTAGGAACACATAGGCTTCACTTAGCACATGATATCCAAATTTTCCAGCCATAAACCACTATGAAAATAGGTCCTAAACATGCTCCTAAATACGGGAAAATAAACACCATTCATTTCCTATAAAACCCTATTGAGGCCGAAACACACACACACAAATATACTCATCCACAATTTATGATTTAACCCAATTCTCAACATAGTTCATCAAGAGTGCTTAGACCAACATTCTTAGGGAACATAGTACCTTACTTTGGCGCCCATTAATACCTTCAAATGTCTTCTAAGGCTGTTTTTCAAAAGACCAAAAAACACTCCCCTTGACTTGTCATTTTGGCTATATCAAGCATCATGGAACATGCAACATACAAGATTCATACCATTCCTTGTTATGTTACCATGACATCCCAAATATATGAATTATGTAACATACTACATGCTAAAAATAGGGGTCTTAACATATCCATCAAGTAACATGAGCCAAAGAGTAAACTTTCATACTAGTATTTCATCAAAGTTCACAACTTTACTATTTCATGCTTATCATGTCATCTAACAATCATAACTTACTATGACTAAACATTCAAGTCATTAACTCCTTAAATAAATCACGAAAGTCTAAATTATACTTGCCTTTTTGTTAAGTCTGAATTTCTTCTTAATTTAGAGTGGATCAAATGGCTTGAGATCTCCTCTTACTTCACCGTGGCGTACACGGTTTTGAAGAAAAAGATGGAGGTTAGCATTATCCTTAAATCCAAAGGTAAATAAACTATATTCAAGGTAGATTTTCTTACCAAAATAGCTTAGTGTTGCAACCTAGTCACCAAACTATCATCACTTCCTTGAAGGCTTGAAGATATCACCTTCCTTTTTCCTATCCTAAGACTCACGGTTTATGAGGTTAGGGAGACATCCGAATTTATGCTTCATGGGGGGTTAAAATGAACATATAAAGGTTTAAAATCCTTACCGATATGGAACTTTTGTTGGAATGGCTCACTTGAGGGACTCCTACCCCAAGGAGCTTGAAGATTCTTCACCTAGGGGCACATGCAAGGCCACGGATTGTTAAGGGAAATGGAGAACAAAGTGAGCTTCATAAGTTGATGTCTTAGGATTAAAGGAGATGTTTAGGAGACTTGCTTACCTAGCTTGAAGCTTGAGAGTTGAAGAAGATGGTCTTGGAGTACTTCTAGGAACACCTTTGGGTCAAGAAGTTTCTTGAGTACTTGAATCTCTTGAATGTTTATATATTGTCTTATGAGGAATTTAGTGGATGGATTATGGATGGAATGTAGTTTGCTTGTTAGGAGGTTGAAAAAGAATCCATGGAGTTTAAAGGGGGTAGGCGGCCGGATGTTTCAAGAGGAGGAAGAAGATGGTTCTTAATTGTCTTAAGACATAATCATGGTGAGGGTGGCTACTTAATGGCCCTTGAAACTTTTTAGGTTTAGTTAATGGAATACTCCTTTTAGGTAGTTGGTTAGATTATTAAAGGAGGATGGTTCTAGATCCTCCTCTTAAGCATGGCCGATTTTTCTTTTCTCTTCTTTTTTATTTTCGAAATGTTATGAGGGCATAATTGGTATTTCATCATGAAGCATTATCCATACTTATAATTTAGATATTTACTTATAAAATATTATTTATCTTAAGGGACCTTTATAAAAGAAAGAAACTATTTGGAATGTAGAAAATTGTAATTGGAAACTAGGACTTTTTATTAACCCACTTCATATACATCGGGGGTACATAGTAGTTTAACGATGGGTACAACAATACATGTTACATCTTATGCCAAAAAAACGTTCCATGTTGTATGTTCGTAGAAAACCGAATTTTCGATTTTCGTCGATTACGCGATTTTTCTCCAATTAAATTCAAACTTCTTGCACATGTAATATATATTATGTCACACATAATATACATAAAACAAAGTGTATATCTAGCTCAAATGGCTGAGGTAAAAACGCCCATGTGTAGTAGAGAAGATTGAATTTGAATTCTCAACAAATCTAGCCTAAATTGTGGGTGTTTTGTGTGTGCCAACATAAAATGACTTAGTGGCTGTTTGTAACATGTGAGCCACAAATTGTTTGGCGATTTTTGAAGTATATGGGCTGGCCATCTTTATATGGCAAGTACGTGACATGTCGGTGAAGTTTCGGTAGTCACCCGATGCGACAATTTTCAGTTTATGACGTTGTAATATGTCGTTATAATTTTGATGTCACCATGACTTATATGATATGATATAAGACCTGAATATATTCATAAATATGAGGTGTATGTGGTGTGAAATCGACGTACGTTTGTAATATATGTACGTGTCGGTGGTACATCGGAATATATGTGTATTGTGCTTTTTTTAGAAAATATGAATTTTTTTATATGTATTTGGTATATATATGAATATATATACCAAATATATATAATAGGCGTGTGAATTGAATCAGGAGAAGACTTTCCATTCTCAAATTTGTTGCCATCAAGCTTTCTCCAAATATGTCTTCATTTAATGAACTAGTTAGTTCATTAACTTAAGCATTCCACTTAATGAACTGGTTTAGTTCATTAATTGTGGCACCTGAAAATAGTACAAAGACAACAAATGTTTGCAATATGATGTAAGTTTTAATGCTCCATGGCTTGTTTGTACGATAACAATATATATAAGCATATGAAGCATGTATATCATATAAACGTGTCAAGTAATAATTTATTTATGCATTTTGTAAACTCAGTGCATTTAAATCATGCATTTGTAAATCATTCAAACACTTTTTCTCAACAGATCCCTCTTATAATTTATACATCAAAGGTTACATTTTTAACATGCATGAAGAAGCTAGGAAGAATACTTGCCTTTTCTTTTGATTCTTACACTAAAAATAATAAAAGGATTTCTTCTTTCTTCCTTTGTTTGGTACCTACGGCCTTAAGGCTCAAGAATGGAGAAAAATTAATTTTTTTGGAAGGTGAATGCTTAAGAAGCCATCATCTATCTTAAAGAAGGTCTCACCTTGAGGAATCCCCGGGGTTGCCTCACCTTTCAACTTAAGAACACTTTCTCTTCCTTCTTCTTATGACCCACGTCTAAATGGAGAGAATGGGGAGAAATGTCAAGTCTTTCGAAGGATGGAGTGTGGAAAGATATTTAAAAATAATGGTACTATCCTTACCTTAATGCATCTTGAACATGCAAGCTTGGATTTTTACTTGATTGTGGAAGAAGTTCCTTCTTCATACCTTTGAAGAGGCCACGGTTTGGGACCTAGATTGGAGGTGAGATGGGTGTTTTGTGGGAAATGGGTGGTGAGAAAGAGTGATATGGTCCTTACCTTGGAGTTCCTTGAGTCGGAGGCTTGCTTCACACTTCAAATTTAGAAGAGTTCTCCTTGATTTATCTTGGGAGAACCGCGACTGAAGAGGAGAGAAATGAGAAGAGAACCCATTGACTTTTTGAGAGAGGCAAGAGGTGGTGTGATTTGGAATGTCTTCTTT
The DNA here is from genome assembly GCA_036186865.1 of Eustoma russellianum. NCBI lineage: Eukaryota > Viridiplantae > Streptophyta > Magnoliopsida > Gentianales > Gentianaceae > Eustoma > Eustoma russellianum. The sequence continues at coordinate 8,298,157 of AP025055.1, read as the reverse complement.
GTTTAAGGATGGAAGAAGTTCCTCACTCCTTCCATGCAAACTCATGGTTGAAGGCTCTAGAGAGGAGAGGAAAATTTTCTCTATATGAGAGGAAGAGTTAAAGAGAAAGAAGAGGATTTCATGTGGGGGTTTTGGTGAAAAGAAGAGTGATAGGGAAAAATGAAGTTATCCTCCTCACTCTTGGTTGTAACCCACGGTTTTAACATTAGAAAAAGAGGAAGAGATCATCCTTTAGTGGAATAAGTGTTTGAAGAGAGTGAAGAGGTGGATGTGATGGAAAAGAGATTGCGTGAAAGATTAATGGCTCAATGTGGGGGTGTGGAAGATGGCAAGAGAAGGATTGTTCCCTTTCATGCTTGTGGCCGAAATTTGAGAGGTGGAGACCAAATTATTCCTCCTTGTTGTAGAATGGGGTGTGTAAAAGAATTATGCCATGCATGGAATGTGATTGGGAGGTGGTCTTACATCTTGTAAGAATGAAAATGATGAAAAGAGTATAAAGAAAGAAATTAAAATGGAAGAATTAGTGATTGTTGTGTAAGGCATGCATGAAATGCCATTGGTTGATGGTAGAAGGTGGGAAAAATAAATAAAAGGGAATAAATAAAATGGAAGACAAGTTTGTCTTATTCAAGGGATGGGGCGCCAAGCTTGGTTTGGATGTGGGATTTTACCATTTTGTCCTTTCTTTCTTTTCTTATGTGTTATTTCCTTTTTCTTTTATTTAAAATTCTTAATAAAATGTGTACAAGTCTTTTATATGCCTATCTTAATTATTCTTATGTCTATTATGAGACTTTAATAGTTCTTAAATTTTTATTTAAGGTACACTTACACGCTTATTATACTAAGTGCGGTACAATGATCGCACTCTAATTCCATCGTAATTCCTTTTATTATCTTTTCCACTAGCCCGGGGGTTCGGGTCGTAACAATACATCTGTCATTTGCTCCTCTGATCTTACATACGAAAGGCACACTATTTGAGCATCAATTTTCTCCTCAATGAAATGATAGTCTACTTCCACGTGTTTTGTGTGATCATGTTGTACCCTATTCTATAAAATTTTTAATGCCGCCTTATTGTCACATAGCAGATATCCATCTCTGTTGACACTTTCTTTAGCCATAGTACTTCAGTCAACCCAGGAGCAATCCCACAGAACTCTGCCTCGGCAATTGACAAGGCCACCACTTTTTGCTTCTTACTCTACCAAGTGACCAGATTCTCTCCAACCAAAGCAAAGTACACGGACGTAGACCTTCTATCATTTGGATTTCAAGCCCAATCAGCGTCTGTGTATACCTTTATCTTTAGATTTCCATGATTCTGAGACACTATTTCTTGGCCTCCTGATCCTTTCAAATATTAAACTACTCTTATTGCTTCCTCCATGTGTTCCTCTTGTGGCTGGTGCATGAATTTGCTTATCACTCCAATAGTGTAGGCTATGTCAGGCCTCGTATGTGACAAGTATATCATTTTTCCCACCAATTGTTGATACTTTCCTTTGTCTGCTAACTCTGCCCCTATACGATCTTAAGCCCATGATTCACTGCAATTGGCGTATCAGCTGGTTTGCAATCTACTAGTCTTGTTTCCGCCAAGAGTTCAAGCACATATTTTCTCTGTGATATAAATATTCCTCGTTTTGATCTGAGCACCTCCGTACCTAGGAAATCCGTAGTTACCCCAAGTCCTTCATCTCAAATTCTTTAGACAATTGCTGCTTTAGGCTTGCGATCTCTTCATCATAATTCTCGGTAATAATCATATCATCGACATAGATGACAAGGCATGTGATCAAATGTTGTCGACGCTTGAGAAACAGTGTATGATCTGAGTTACTCTGATTGTATCCCCAGTTCTTCATGACCATAGTGAACCTTCCAAACCATGCTCTAGGTGACTGTTTTAGGCCATACATTGCTTTCCAAAGCCTACACACTTCTCCGTCTGCAAATTCATCTGTAAATCTAGGAGGAGGTTCCATGTATACTTCTTTCTTCAGATCTCTATGAAGAAATGCATTCTTAACATCCACCTGATAAAGAGGCCATTCCAGATTTACCGCAACTGAGAACAGTACTTTGATCGTGTCTATTTTTGCAACAGGAGAAAAAGTCTCTGAGGAATCAATGTCATAAGTTTGTGTTTAGCCTTTCGCAACCAGCCTTGCCTTGTATCTCTTAATTTTTCCGTCTGCCTAGTACTTCAATGTAAACACCCATCTACAACCAACCGGTTTCTTTCTTGGGCTTATCAAGCTCTTTTCCCATGTTCCATTCTTTCTAAGGGCGTCCATCTCGTCTTCCATCGGCTTCTTCCATTCTTGATAGTTCTGTGCTTCTTCTGTCGTTTTGGGAATACCCACTTTGTATAGTGGCATCTAGAATGCTCGAGCAGTTTCTAAGAATCCTTTTACTGTAATTGAAACTGGGTACTTGGAATTCTTGGGGACATACTCTGGTTCATACCTGACCTGAGGGACTCTGCGATTTCTTTGTGGAGGAAGTACGTACATGCGACCTCCAGATTCTGTTTCGACTAGGGATCATAGTTACTTATTGAGGGACTTTTTTAGTTACCTCAGGACATTCATCTGGAGTTGACAGTGGGTCAAGATCCATTGGTAAAGACTCTTCTCTGTTGTCAGAGGTTGATCCGGTGGTTTGGCCTGCTCCCTCTGCCGGGCCGGTTTCTGCGAAACTAGATTGTTGGATTGTGTAACCAACCAAGTGAGTCACTTTTATAATTCTCCCCTGACTCCGAGGTGAAGTTTGATAGTAATATTCTGATTGAAGGAAGTCACAATCCATTAGGGGGTGAGTATGGGGATCAAAACACCGGTATTCCTTTTTATTAACCCCATATCCAACAAAGACACACCGAATAGCCCAAGGATCAAATTTTGATCTTTGGGATTTAGGGATATGGACATAGATACTACACCTAAATACTCTGGGAGGAAGTGAAAAATGAAGAGGTACCTTGTGATAATGAGCGAGTGAGTTTAGGGGTGTTTGATATTTCAGAAATTTGGTTGGTAATTTGTTAATAAGTTAATTTGCTGTAGCAATGGCTTCTGGCCAGTATAAGAGAGGTACTTAAGACTCTATCATGAGAGAGCGGGTGATCTAGAGGAGGATGCGGTTTTCATGTTCTGCAACCCCATTTTGTTGAGGGGTATCTACACATGTGGTTTGGTGAATAAGGCCGTTGGTCTGGAGGAAATTTTGTAGAGGTTTATTAACATACTCAGTTCCGTTATCAGTGTGGAGAACTTGTATTTTCTCTTAATATTGTGTTTCAATCATGTGGTAAAACAAGACAAATTTATCGAAGACATCAGATTTATGCTTAAGAAAATATATTCATGTCATACGAGTGCAGTCATCAACAAATAGCAAAAAAATAAGAAACCGTTCTGACTTGGTGCAGGGGATGGAACCCACATATCAGAGTGAATAAGGGTAAAAGATTTCAACACAGGAGTATTGTTATGAGGATACGTATGTTTATGAATTTTGGCTAAGATACACGTATCGTAGGATAAATGAGAGAATTTATTAAAGAGGTGAGGGAGTATTGTCTTTAAGTATCCCAAGAAAGGATGACCCAGACGACAGTGCCACAACCAATCTTGCCTATCCACCGTCCCATGAGTGAGCGCTGTCGTGCCGTGTTGGCCTACCTCAACAACAAAGTAGAGGCCTCCACGTTAAGAACCACGTCCAATTATCTTCTCCATCTGAATATCCTGTAGATGACAAAAGGACAGATGTATCAATACAGTACAGTGCAATTCTTTAGTGAGATGGCTGATAGACAATAATTTATGGGATAAGTTGGCACGCGAAGACAATTTCTGAGTGTGAGATTGGGTGAAATATAGACACTACCCATTCCTTCGACCGGAGGTACCCCACCATTGGCAGTGCAAATAAATGTTTTCTTGGGGTTAGTGGGAGAGTGAAAATCTCAGATATCATAAGACATGGTATCTGTGGCACCACGGTCAAATAACCACATAGGATTTTTATCTGGTTTAAAATAGGTGGTCTTACCACATTTTTCTTTTTTACCTTTTTTATCTCCCTCACAACATTATTACCCCCAGCTCCCAACTCCCCTTTAAATGACAGGGGGCTTGGTGGTAAATTGACCCAAGCCCCTTACCTTGCGTGCCTTCCCTATATACTAGATCCTTCTCCTTCTGTGCTGCTGTCTCACTGGTAACTCCGCCAAATCCACTCTCTCCGCTTGCATCGATGGCAGCCTCCTGGTTGCCCGTGGTAGCTCCGGCAATGGCCCCTCTCTTTCCTCGCTTCCTTGCATCCAGCCACTAATCGAGATATCCTATCAGCTGGAAGCATCCCTCTGCGGTATGTCTACTGCCATCACAGTGGGTGCATCGAAGGTAAGATTTTTCATCATCTTTGCGGAGTGATGGGACAGGAAGAGCACTCCTCGCCTATTTTGACCTCCCATTCTTCGTTGGTTGGCAAGGTTGCGCTGTTCATGAGGAGTTTGTCCTTCCTTGCGTCAGTAACCCACTTCCGATGCCTTATGGATTTGTCTTATGGTAGGTGTCTCTTTCCCCTTTCATGATGTGTCTTTGGTGAGCCTCTCTCCAGATCTGAGCGTATGTCTCCTCCACCGAAGGCAATGGATCTGTTTTTAAAATATACCTCCTTTCATTATCATACTCTTCGTTGATGGCTTGTAAAAACTGGTATAACATGTTCTACTATTGGATCTGATTATACACTGTCATATCTCGTGGGCAGTGCATTGGGTTTGGAAGTCGCCTATCTATGTCTTTCCACACTGCTTGAAGCTGGCTGTAAATTCGTTCTAGTGATTGGGCTCCCTACTTGAGACTATTAGCCTTAACAGTCAAATCGTAGATCTGTAGTGGATCTTTGCCACTACTGTAGGTAGCCTCGATCCCTTTCCATAGATACCATAAGGTGGGATAATCTATGTATTGATTCACAATTTCAGGTTCCATATTCTCCAGAGTCTAGGTAAGGACAGTGGAGTCTGATTGCCACCACTGTTCGTACGTGGGTTCTTCTTTCCTGAAGGGTGGGGCAGTGATGTGCCTGAGCATTCCCCTACCATCGACTGCCAGACTGATTTTCCTTGCCCTCATAGAATAATTGTGGTCATTGAGTTTATCAGTCAGGTTGATTTGTTGGCTAGAAAAACCTTCTGCTGGGCTTGAATTAGGCGCCCATTTCTGCAGTAGTTCTAAGATTTGGGACAGGTTCAAGGTAGGGTGTCAAACAGGTCGTATTTCGTGTTTTTCGGGTTTCGGGTATCAAAGTACCAAACCGATACCTTACCCGTTTGCTTCACGTGTATAGAAGTAGATATCCAAACCTATACATGTCAGGTTTCATGTCTTGTATCGTGTATACCCACGAACTTGACAAGTTCAAATATTTCAAGTCGTGTATGGATCATTTCATGTATTTTTCAGGTATTTTCATGTTTCGTGTATTTTCAGAAATTGTCATAGACCTAAATATACCGATTTCTATGAAGAAATATGAGACTCATGGGCATTTTTCCTAGCAAAATATTCAAACAGATATTTGTTAAGATCACATTATATCTTAGACAAGGACCAAACTCTTACAGCGAGCTCAATTTAGTACATGATTTATGTACCTAACCATACATGTAGAAGAGTCTACGTGAAAACCTTTATCATGATTTCTTGCTATATTTGAGAATCTACTCTTGGATAATCAGGCGAACTAATATGCAATGACAACAATGCATACTCGATTGTTATGATGCTCTGTGCTAATAGTTGATATGCATGTAATAAGAGTAAACCGGATTCAACGCCCAAAAGAGAGCCGTGGGCTAAAGAACAGAGTGCAGTTACAATTATCCCATCATAGAACACTCCAATATTTGAACATGGGAGATGACGAACTTCCAGATACAAAAGTTGCTAAATTCGACTGGGAGTGGTTGTCATTATTGCTATAACAAGAGCACTCACCAGTTAACAGTAGCAAGTCAACAAGATGATGTGTTATGGCTTATGGGGGATAGTAGTGGTGGAGGTCAGGGCAATTGCAACATTCCCATTTTGCAGAGGGGATGGAAGAACTAAGAAGGAAGGGGGCGCGGGGCAGCAAGTGTGGGAAATAGGAAATGGAATGGCGGAGATTAGGTTAGATTTTTACATTTTAGGTATGAGTTTTTTTACTTTATTAATTTATAATTTATGTTTAAAATATATTTTCAAAGAAACGAGTATAGAGGGTATAAATGGGTAACCCGCGTGTATAACCAGACACGATCTGCTCTTAGCAGACAACTTTCAGGTGTTACTCGATTTGTACATGAAACCCGCCAAGGCCATATTCATACCCGCGAAGAGCATGTCATGTTCGGGTCGTGTTTTTGTGTCGTTTCTGAGATTGCATGTTACGTCCATGTATAAAAATAAATTTAATTAAAATATTTAATTACACGAAAACAAATGCTGTAAATGCAAAAAAAAATAAGAAAATAAAAAAAGAGTAAAAAACAAAAAAGGTAACTGCTGGGGTTATTCAACCTCATTAAAACCCATCCAAATTAATGCCCCTCAATTACTCTATTCCATCCGTTATACCCATTAAAGGGAAAAAAAGACATTTCTTTGAATCCCATTAAAAACCCCCAGTAACCCAAAACAAATAGGAAGCAAAGGAAAAGATTGTTCATTTCTTCCCCAGCGTCCAGCAGCCAAACCAACAAAAAAAAATATTCATTCCCCATTCCAAAAGCCCCAGCCGAGGCCATCTTGAAGACGAAGAACCATTCAGAATTCTAATTGTTTATGGTATAGTATACGAATCAATGTAAGTAATCTTCCTATACTTGCTAGGTTTTGTGAAAAATCTATACATTATTTTGGTATTAACTTCGGATCATGCATGAGTATTCTTAAATGCATATTTGTATGATAATACCTGGATTTATGGCCGTGTTTATCTATGTACATAGGCGTACATATGGATGTCGTACTTAAAAAAAAAGTTCACTGGCCGAAATTTGTTTAAGAGGAAATTCGTCTAGTGGGTTACCGGAATTGCGAAAATGCCATATTGTTATAATATAAGGTATGTATGTTATATATATTTAATAAAAATATAGGTTTAATATGATCTGTGAGCATGTGACAAAAAAATTAAAGGTGATTTATTGTTTTGAGGGAATACTGGCCGAATGACCATTAGAAAAGGGGGAGTTTGATTTTAAAATGGTATCATATCAATATAATATATATATATATATATATATATATGTTACGTATGTTCTATATATGTGTGAATATATATGTTGGCCGAAGAATATGGGTAACGTTTGAGAAATTTAGGAGTTGATGTGCTGTGGCCGAAGGTTGCAAATGAAATATGACCATGTAAAATTCACTTATGCATTTGGTATACAGTAGTTAAGTATTTGATTTTATATATATTGAATTAGGTGGATTTGTAAAAAAAAAGGGCATTGTGTTGTGAAAGATGAAAAGGATATGATTATTCAGATTATCAAACGTGAATAACATATAGCACATGGTACATTTATGTTCTCTATATATACACATATTTATATGAGTTGTAAATTGCATGTGTAAATTTGTATAATGGCCGAATGGATTAATGGTTGAGGGACATTAGCAAACCTATGATATAATCAATTTCGCATAAGTATATTAATCGAAGTCGGTGGAATTAGTATGATTTTATGCAGATTAAATTGGTGTATCAGTATCGATTTTTGGGAGGAAAAAAATTAGAAAGCTATGAAGTAATTATTTTAAGTAAGTCAACTTAACCTTTATTATCATTGTTGATTTTTTTTCTTATACTACAATTGTTCAGATTCGATCCTAGAAGAGAATAAAGTATATACCAAATTCAAGGTAAGTGGTCTATCTATGCTCGTTATACTATCATGCATCAGAGGTAAATGGTCTATTTGTGCTTGTCATGCTGTTATACATCAGATGTAAGTGGCCTATTTGTGCTTGTTATGTTATCATACATTAGTGTGTTGTTCGTATTATATATGTATATGGATGTGTGGAGGTATACATATACGTATATATGCACGTGTATGGGCGCGAGCATATGTATGTGTATGGATACACCGGATTACGTATGATATGCATTTGCATTCATGGCACGAGCATCACATTGCATTTGACAGGTTTTACCTAACATGGCACGGTTATTGATGGATAGTGAGGACGACAGGCTGCGTCTAAATGGGCGCAGGTGTCGACGACGGCAGGTCGGGTCTAAATGGGCACGGGTGTCGGACGGTAGGCCGGGTCTAGATGGGCATGGGTACCGAGGCAGGCCGGGTCTCACGGGTGTCGACAACGGCAGGCCGTGTTTAAATAGGCACAGGTGTCGGGGTGATAGATTATATCACCATTAGGTCCCGGGATCATGCATTGCATGGTAGAGATATATGCATCGTGCATGACCTGTCTTTTATTGCGCGTGACACATAGAGAGGGACATGCATCATGAAGTTGCGCATTATTATGTGGAGTGACTTACCTTTCGCAGTTTATATATTTCATTGGATGTATTGTTCTCTTCTTTGTTATGTGATTATTTGTTGATTGTGTATGTCATATTTGAGAAGAGCATGCGTCACGGTAATTGAGGTTGAGTTGATGAATCAATTGTTTTGTGTTTTTGAAGTGTTTACTGTTAAGATAATTGAGTGGAATTATTTGTGGACTAAGGACATGTATGTTAACTATAAAGGTTATGTGTACTTGCTTCTGCATGTATGGTTTCTATAACAGGTATATGTAGGTTTCTTACTGAGCCCGTTGATTTTGACTCACCCCACCACTCACCAGTTTTGCAGGTAGGAGAAGTTAGGGTATGCTTACACAGGAGTTAGCATACCGTGGAAGATCGAGACAAGTGATTTCGAGACTAAGGATATTCACAAAAGACTTTCGAGGGTTGGTTGAGACAGTTATTTCGATATTCTAGGTTTATGTATTTTCGAGATCAGTTTTTATATACATTTGACTATTGTATTTATTTAGAAATTTTTAGACATTGTAATTAATGATGATGATTATTTTATCGAGGATTTTAGTAATGACTTGCGCTGACATCGAATTACGATGACTTGTAGTTGACTTGTATCGACGTCTTGTATTCTCTTTATCGAGATACGACGGGTGCACTGTTCCCGATGCTAGGGCTCGGGAGCGGGACGCTACATTGCCACCCCTAGTTCAAGGCCTCAGTCATCGGATTGGTTGCCTCCTCAGACTGGGAAGCACTAGACTGAGGTGTTTGGTCGGCCATGGAGTGTTCTGGTCTGGTGAGTTACTAGGTAAGTGATGAGCGTTTATATTTCATCACAGTTTTGGATGGAATACTAGCTTTGATACAATATTAGACTGAAAAAAAACTGTTTTTCTTATTTGGAAGGCTGGACAATCACCAGCATAAATAGTATAAATAGGAATCCTAATTTAGGAATGTAGGATCAATCAAATATTATCATCATAAGTACAATATCAATTATTCCACTAATGTTGATTTGTTTCCTTTTACGTTATGGTCGTGCTGACAGATTCTTTGATACAAGAAAAGGGGGAGCTTAAAACCCATGTTTCCATGGCGATTGAGCGGCCCATGTGACCAAATACAGCATCATTTGCGACCTAAAGAGAACATACATGTTGGGCCTAAAACCAAAGGATACTTGTAAGACTTGTAGGCATTCTTTACGGTATGTAAGACTTGTAGGCATTCTTTGCAGTTAACTCAATTGTTCAGTACCTAATAATCAACATACAAGTGTTGGTTATTCTCTATCACTCTATTGTTTAACAAATTGGGAATGTACTATGCTTGCTATCTGAGCCTAATAACTCAAGTACAAGACTGATTTGAGCCAACCCAACAACCTGAACACGAGGCTCCAACGTGGCCTAACAATGGACACATGCTCGCTCAACCATGTTACAGGCGGTATGTTCCAATTATGACAACCTCTAATGTAGCGCCCCGCATCCCGGCCTAGCCGGATACGGTGCGCCCGCCGTACTTCACTACGGAGAGTACCAGGCATCAATCCATATCATGTCTTAGTCCATGACAAAATATGTGGACCTTCATGCTTACACATCAACAAGTAAGCGAAACCGAGACAAAATAAAAACTTTTAAAATAAAAGCGTCTAAACATCCATCATAAGTCTTACAAACATGTCCACAAATTTCAGAAATCCGAAAGTCAATGTTTCCAACATAAGTTCATAAAAAAGTTCATCAATCATGGCCATCATGACAAAAACCCTTAAGTCATCTTCCTTTTGCTCTTCTATAGATAAGGAACCCTAGGCTCGTCCTCGATCCATTCGACCCTATTTCCTGCGGGTTCTGGGAGGAAAAATAAGGGGTGAGTGACAACGTCACCAGCAAGTAAACCATAAATAATCATGAATTAAATGGAAAGTACATATAAGAACCAAACCCCAAAAAATTTGGTTTAGTAACATACCTGACCTTCCATCCAATATCCGTAGGTAACAAGCTCATAACTTATTTAAAATCATAACTTAGGAGATATCAAGTCATAACATCTTAGCCTAAGTAAAAGTGTACCAATTATTCGACAAACCATCATATGCAACATGCATGAGTATGCACATGGGATGCATCGTGATAAATATGAGGATAAATTCTTTCTTTCTTTCTTTCTTTCTTTCAAATTATCATCGTCAATAAAAACAAGAGAGTGTTTAGATCTATTCTATCCGGATCTGAGGCAGTCATATTCTTCCCTTCGAATCTATTATTTCCGGATCCGAAAACGGTCACATCATCAATCCTAGTCTTCAGGTCAATTCTCTCCGGGCCTGTACGGTCATAATCGTCATAATCAGGTCTATTCTCTCCGGGCATGTACGGTCATAATCATCACAATCAGGTCTATTCTCTCCGGGCCTGAACGGTCATAATCATCAGATCAATTAACCCCGGATCTTGAACGGGTTAAGCTGGCCAGAAATAATTGGTACCAATGGAAAGCGTTCTTTTCAAAATCGAATCTTTTCTTTAAAAAAACGCTTTTCATCATTCTTTGTCATAAAATCAGTTTCATGAATCATGTAAGTGACGATGATGCAATGTATGACATCTACCATGCATTTCGTGACATAATGCATCACATACATACAAGTACGATCTTATTCTTCAGGCTGGAAAATTTTCCTGAATTATATTTCCGTTTGCATGGCCTCAAAACCTCATATTTTAGGCCCATTATCATGATTTCTTGACATACGTATGCATAAGGGTGTCTTTTCTACTCGCCATAAAAGTTTCATAACGTTTCAAGACATGTAAGACCCTTAAGCTATTAAATTATTAAACAGAGTACTGCTGAATTCAGCAGTGCAGCACCCCTCTTTTACCTTTCTTTCAAGCCCAATAAGTCTTATTTAATTTGGGCCAAAACCTGGAAAATACTGTAAACATACCGAGGATTAATATTCATAAGCTCAAGCTGTTCAAACAGGTCTACACCGCAAGAACGAAGTCTTCCAACTAGTATCGTAATTCGGCCCAGTTTTCCAGTTTCGTAGTGTCCATTTAACTTCAGTAGTTACCCCTTGAAATAATAATTTCAAGATGATTAATTTACATAGAAATGCTCATCTATGTCCTAAGTAGTTGTCATAAAATTTCCGGAGTAATATAATGACTTTTAAGAGGTCATCTACTCACTTTTCCAAAAACGGGTACATGCTGATTCTGGAGTGGCCAGTTGTACTAAAAATTTTATTGTGACCAAACCGTAAGTCCGTTTTTGAAAATTCCAACACACAGACATAGTAAGCACATAAGGCTAGCGTCCTACCAAAACTCAGCCCATTTGCATTTTCCAAGGTCCATTTTCGGGTCAATCAATACATCACCTAAATTCTGTCTAGTCCAGTAATTTCAGGTTGATCAGTTTTAATAAAAATTCTATTAAGGACAAACCATAGCTTCTTTTACCAAGATTCCAACTCTCATATTTACTACATACATAGGCTAATATCCTGCCAAAGATTAGCTTAATTGAATACCTCTAAGATCCCTTTTCAGGTCATACAAAACGTCACATTATTCTGCCCTGTTCCAGTAATTTCCATTTTTGTTACTTTTCTTGATAAATTGTACGGACATAGATAATTCTTCAAGGATGGCTTATTAATCTTCACATACACTTTTTAACATAACATGCAAGTTCTAATACACTTTAAAAGCCATATAAAATTCCTCTCAAACAGTTTTGGAAATTACATATCGCACACTTCGATAATGCACATTTTGTACATAACCAAGTCTATTCTTGGCATATCTAATTGGTATGCTCTAAACCCCCGAAATCAGCCCGCATGTAAGGGTTCATACCTTATTTTTCACTATGAACATAAAACATCCAAATCATAAAAACACATAAACATACATCTTCTACGTACCCTTTACCTCACAATCCATATTCTTTCTCAAAAAAATCATTGTTCATCATACTACCTTGTTCATCCGTCCCCCTTTCATGGTAACAAGGAGAAATTTTCCACCTTTATCTTAGACGTACACTCATTCACATTCTAAGGAAACAGAGAAATCATCTTTGAAGGAATCTCATACATGCAAGTCACTTTTCCTAAGGAATCAAAAATTTTCATGCTTCAAGCTTAACATTTTCCATCTAAGATTAAATCTTAGTAATATCTAGACATTCAAGCATATACTTTCACACACAAGTCAAGAATATTTACAGTGTACTTGCCTCTTCAAGCTTAAACCTTTCCTTAGCTTGGAAAATAAAGTGAAGTCTCCCTCCTCTTCACATATACCCCATGGTTTTGGAGTAGGAAAAAGAACAAATGTTAGTCATTATCTTAAGTGAAAGATAAAACCAAATAGAGGCTAGATTGGCTCACCAAGATGAAGCTTGAATGGTTTTCAAACCTCTAAGAAGCTAGTACCACTTAAGAGCTTGAAAGCTTGAATCTAGTGACCATGGGGGTCACGGTTTTTGAGCAAGAAAAAGTAGTAGTGTGAGCTTCACTCTATGTAAGATATAAAATTCTCTTAAGGAGTTTAGAGTGTACTTGCCTAGATGATTCTTGAGGCTTGAAGGTGAGAAGGATCTTGGACTTCTTGGCTCAAGTTAGCCGTGTACCTTAAGGGAAAAAGAGAGGGAAGTCTCTTGCTCCTTGTAAATTCTTGAGAGTTGAGGGTAAGAGTGTTCTAGAGTTGCTTGGAGAGAAATTTTTCTTTGCTAGGCTAAGTGGTTTAGCCGTTGGGATGCAAGAGGGAAGAAGGAGATTACTTTGGCGTGGTTAAGCTAATTAGAGTTAATTAACTTGAATTACTTTAGCCAACCAAGGTTACTTTAATGCTAACTTGGGTTACTTTATTCAACTAGGGTTACTTTAATGCTAACTTGGGTTACTTTAGTCTTGTGGTTAGCATAAAGTAACCATAGTAAGATTTGAAAGGCTTCTTGGTTATTCCATGGAGGGAAATCCGGCGGGTAGGGCATTAGTAGCCATTACCATCCTTAAGTCACTTTCCAAGTGTGTTTAATGAAAAGCTATTTGGGTAGTTGCCTCCTTTTATTAATTATTTTCCCCTTTTTCTTGATTTAAAATGAAATTAGGGAAATCTTGAATCCTCTTGGACTCATGGGGCCGAAAATTAGTGAGTGTTGGGGGAAAATTGCCCCACTACTTAAAACTCCTTAATTGCTATTTGGGCTTGTTTTAAGAAGGCCCTTAAGATTTGCCTTCTTATAATTTAAAAAACCTTCTAAGGCCCTTTTTATGCCTTGTGGCCGAAATTCCTTAGGCCCTTAGGTGAATTGGCCATGGTCCATAACTCATGCTTGAATGATTATAATATTTGCTATATCAAAATAAGAAGCACTAATAAAACTTAGTAAAATGCACTTGAAGGATGCAACTTCATTAATTCACTTATACAAGTCTTCAAGTAGAATGTGACTTTTCGTTGGGTACAACATCTAATATAGACACAAACTATCATGATTCAATAACAGGGATACGGACAGCCCACGCTCCCTGCCCCAGCTTGAGAACACAACATGCCGTACACTCTTATTAACTTTCCCGTATCTAGGTTTTCTAGGTGTGTTGTCTTCCTTTGCAAGTCCATTTCTTATTGACTTTGTATGTTCTTTTGCTTCATTTGACCCGGGGACCGTGCGAGGAGAGATACAACCCTAGGAGTTGGGAAGGAAAAGGGTTTGGTTAAAAATTTGATTCTATGCTGATTCGACCTTTTTTTTCCTTTAATGAAATGAGAGTATTTCATTCTTCAAAAGAAAAAACACACCACCATCCAATCATTTTTTCTACTATGTTAGTCGACTATATGGATTTATCATGTCTCTTGTGTTTTATTTTTGAATCTTTTTTTGAGTCGTGACCTAAATCCTATCCTCCTTGTATGTCTTATAATATCTTATATATAATATGCACCTTTAGACTATGCCTCTTTCAAAAATATTATATCATCTCAACCGTTATTTCATCCGAAGCATCTAAAAGACTCACTTAAATTTTACACAGTCTACAGGAAATCAGTTACATGAATAAACTGTCTTCACTGTGCTCTATTCCTGACCATATACTCTTCAATTTTCATATAAGTCATATCCTTTCTTATTGTCTCTTTGCATGTCTTCTTTGGTGTCCCTCTCCCGCGTTTAACATACACCTCATTCATTGTCCCGCATTGGCTAGGTGCATCTGCAGGATGCCTTTGCACATGCATGTACCATCTTAACATTCACTCCTTCATCTTCTTTTCTGTAGGAGTCAACCCAACCTTTCTCCTGTATGTTCATTTATTATTTTATCCATCTCTATATGTCCACGCATCTTTCTTAACATTCTCATTTTTGCCACTCACATCCTTTGTTCATGCTCATAATTGACAATCCATCATCTAGACTTGCATAACTGTGTGGCTCCTACTGCTGTCCTGTAGAAATTTCCTTTAAGCTTTAAAGGCACTTTCTTATCACAACGAAGACCTGACGCACTTCTCTATTTTAGTCAGCCTGTATATACCACGTGCATCACATACTTATCAATTCTTCCATCTTTCTGTAGTATAGATCATAAATACCCAAAACTCTCCTTTAGGTGAATCTCTTGTTCTTCCAGTTTCACACAAGGTTCCAAGATCATTCTTTTATGCCTTAAATTAAATTTCATATATTCTGTCTTCTTTTGACTCAATTTTGAAGCCCTTTAGCTCTCCTGTCCCCTATCAACATTCTAACTTATTATTGACTCCCTCACTAGACGTATCTACTGGCATAATATCATTTGCAAATAACATGCTCCATGGAACTCTGTTTTGAATTTGCCGAGTGAGCTTATATATAGCTAAAGTAAATAAATAAGCACTTAATGCCGATCTTTGGTGTAAACCCACTGTAATAGAGAACTCTCGGCTTAGTCCTCCTAGAGTTCTCGCGCTTATCATTGTGTTCTCATATATGTCTTTAGTAATTTCTATGTATGCTACTCTAAGACCTTTCTTTTGAAGCACTCTCCAAAGGATCTCTCATAAGACTTTATCATATATCTTTTCTAAGTCAATAAAAGACATGCAGTTCTTGTTTCTTCTCCCGATATCTTTCTATTAATCTTCTTAATAGATGATAGCATCCATTATTGACATATTCGTCATAAATCCAAACTGATTTTTAAATACACTAGCCTCTTTGCAAAGTCTTTTCTCAATCATTCGCTCTTATAAATTCATTGTGTTGTTCATTTTATTTAATTCCTTTAATGCACAATCTTGTATATCTTCTTTGTTTTTATAAAAAAGGTACTAAAATGCTTTTCCTTCACTTGCCCGACATCTTCCCAGTCTTCACATCCTTGTTGAAAGATCTGTGAGCCACATAATATCTTCTTTCCCTAGGAACTTCCAAGCCTCAATTAGAATACCGTCATGTCCAATTTTATTACCATCTTTCATCCTTTTTAAATCATTGTGTACTTCTGACGATTAGATTCTTCCACTATATATTTAGTTTCTATCATCTCCGGAGTTGCATAACTCACTCAATACGAGTTCATCTTGTAGAGAAAAAGGGGTTTGAGTGATTTTCAAATACATGATTTAAATGCTCTTAAAAACGTGCATGACATAA
Source organism: Eustoma russellianum (assembly GCA_036186865.1). Lineage (NCBI taxonomy): Eukaryota > Viridiplantae > Streptophyta > Magnoliopsida > Gentianales > Gentianaceae > Eustoma > Eustoma russellianum. The sequence goes on along the minus strand of AP025055.1, from coordinate 8,281,900 downwards.
ATGTGCATAATATATTGCATATAACTTGCTTTATATAATTCATATATAATGTTGCCGTACTAATGAGCCATGAAGCTTTAAAGCTTACATCAAATGGCAAACATTTGTTATGTTTATACTATTTTCAGGTACCACCATTAATGAACTAAACTAGTTCATTAAGTGAAGTACTTAGTTAATTAAACTAAGTAGTTCATTAAAGGAAGCAACATTTGGACAAGGCACAAAGGCAACAAGACTAAGAAAGGAAAGTCTCCTCCTCCTCATTTACCACACATATACACGGCCATATATATATAAATATATATATTTTCAGATTTTTTGAAAAAGGTACATACACATGCATTCCAACGTACTACCGACACGCTATATATTTTACGTACGTACGTTAACGTCACACCACCATACTTAACTCATATTTATGAGTATATTATGGTCTTATATCATATGATATAAGTCATGGTGATGAAAAATTAAATACGACACATTAAAAGGTTCTAAACCGAAAATTGTCGTATCGGACGAATACCAAAACTTCGCCAACGTGTCACGTACTTGCCATAAATAGATGGCCAGCCCCTACACATAAAAAATACTCATTATTTTCGTGCCTATGATGTTATTTCTAGCCATAAAATCATTCCATGTTGGCACACACAAATCACCCCACATTAAGGCCAAATTGTGGAGATTCTAATTTCAATTTTGTCACATGTAAATGGCGTCACTTTAGACCAGCCAAGTGCTGAAAATTAAATTTTATATTATGTATATTATGTGTAACACAATATATATAACATGTGCAAAAAGTTGGAATTTGAATAGAGAAAAATCGGGTAATGTGCACTATAGGGTGGCCGAATTTTCTTCTCCAAATTAGATATATTTTGTGTCTTGAAATATGTGATTGATTGAAGGAGAATTGGAAGTAATTTGAATTCATAAAGTGTGATATCTTGAATATCACACATGCTGAAAAATTTCAGCATGTGTGTGAATGCATCTAGGCGAATTCTTGGCCATATTAGTGTCCAAATTCATTTACAAAAATGATGAGATTATTGTCTACTAATTGGTGATTTATTTCTAAGAGAAAAATGAAAGAAAATTAGAAATAATTTGAATAAAAGCACCATGTATCACATGGTGAAATTTCAGCATGTCAAGTCTATATTATGGCCGAATTTTTACTCATTTTTGTGAAGAAATTATCTTGCTTGATTTGGGTGATAATCTTATGAGTTATGGCAACTATTTTATGTTGATTTTGGCACATGTTTTTAGTAGAATTCTCAGATTTTCCAAGTCATCAAATGATGACAACATTCAACCAATCAATGAATGCCAAGTAAGCAAAAGTTAAATGATCATCCAATGAGGAGGTGACAAGTAAGCAAGAGCATGTCACAATGATGCCACATATTCTCGTAAGGACTTAGAAGATAATTTTCAAGACGAGAAGGACTCCAAGGGGGACGACCATTATGCTTAAAAAGGAAATGAAGAAGAGCAAAAAAAAAAGACAAGAACAAGCATTACATTCTTGAAGATCAAAAACGCCTAAAGCCTTCTTCTTTCTACACTTCTTTCTTTCTTATTTCTAAAAACCTATTGTACTTATATTCATATTCTTAAATAGGCTTATCTTAGACCACCACAAATTCTTTATCTTTGTAAAAGATTGATCAAGGTGTGATCAATCTTCAATCTTGTAAGGTGGTGGTGTTCGTGCGCAATTGTATTTATCATACAAGGTTTGTAAAGGGTTGGAGTTGGTGTGTAACTTCATCAACCTTGTGGTAAGGTGTATTTGTGTTGTGTGATTAGTGTGAACCGAGGAAGGTGTTCCTCGAATACTGGAGTAGGTTGTTTATAACAGAACCAGTATAAAATTTTTGTGTGTCATTTACTTTCAACACTTATATTCTGTTTCAGCACTGTTTAATCTTTTTGATTACGTTCGTAAAAATAGTAAACGTTTTTTCAAAAATTACGAAACTTACCAGAACAATAGCCACATGTCTTAGAGTTAATTTGGCACAAGTTTCAACCCTTTTTGGACAAGTATAAGTCACCCAAACATCCAAAGTTCTGAGACTAGTGCAGTCTGATTTTCAGGCTTGCAAAGGTTGAGACTTTAAGTGTATTTGACTAACTTCCCAAAAGAGTTTTTCAAAATTGTTTCAACCCATTTAAATACAACATATAAGGGGTTAGTGGTTAAAATTTCAGAGCAATTGGAGTTACGTACAAATAGGAATAAATTTTTTAAAACTGTCTACCGTTTCTAGCAGATTCGCGCAATCTGACCACTAACAATTTTTGAAGTGGTTAAAGGTTCAATTTAAATCTGAAATTTTTAGAAGACACTCATAACATCTGAGGCTAAGTTCAATCAAAATTTCAAAATTTTTGAAGACCTACAACCTAGTTTTAAAACGTTTTAAATCTGGTCCTGAAAACAGAAAATGTTTTCAGAAGTTGAGTTCTTGAGTCAAAACAATTTGAAAAACCACACTTTTCGCACCAACTATTCAACCCCATTCCCCTTCTAGTGGTGCCTTGCAGATCCTACAAGTGGTATCAGAGTGCAGGAACACTCACTTCAAAGGATCCAACGATTCAGTGAGATGTCAACCACAAATCTCAAAACCGAGCAAGAAGTATGTCAAGCCAAAGGCCTCCTCTTTTTGACGGTGAGTCGTTTATTCAATGGAAACTAAGAATGAAGCTTTTTCTTATGGCAATAGACATTGATCTTTGGTCGATTATAAAAGATGGTCCTTTTGTTCCATCTAAGTTATCCACTGTAGACGGAGTCACACTAGAAGTTGTTAAACCTAGACAAGAATATACAAGTGATGATAAAAAGAAACTTAGCATGAATGCTAGGGCTATGCAATTACTCTTAAATGGTTTAAGTAAGAGTGAGTCTAGTTATGTCTCAAATTGTTCTAGTGCACAAGAAATGTGGAGAATACTCGAAATGAAACACGAAGGCACTAGTCAAGTAAAAGAGTCAGAGATAAACATGCTTATGTCCACACTTGAGTCGTTTAAATTATTGCCTAATGAATCTATTGTCGATATGAATCTTCGTTTGACTAACATCTACAATTCTTTTGAGTCTCTTGGTAAAGCCTTTACCATGCAGGAAAAAGTACAGAAAGTCTTGCGAAGCCTTCCATCAGAGTGGGACCCTAAAGTAACCGCAATAGAAGAAAGCAAAGAAATGAACTCAATAAAGATGGAAGAGTTAATTGGATCACTTAAGGTTTACGAGAATAAACTCACCATACGGAAATCGGAATCATCTAAACAAGGTAAAGCTATTGCTTTTAAATCATATGAATACGTCTCTACTTCTTCCGATCACGTAGATGATAGTGATTCTGAATCCGATAACGATGAGCTAATTCTATTGAATAAAGGTTTAAGAAAATTTATGAGAAGGTCAGTTAGAAACAAAAATAAGGGCACTTCGACTAAAAGAAATAAGACCAAGACAAATGATAAGGATGTTAAATGTTATGAATGCGGCAAACTTGGATATTTATTATATGACTTCCCTAATAAGGAAAAGCAAACAAATAAATACCCTGACAAGGAACGGAACAAGATTAGACTCGTCTCAGGACCCAAGCAAAGGAAACGTGCTCTAAAAGCCTCCACTTGGAGTGATACATTGGATTCCGAGACTGAAACCGAAGAAGAGACTGCACAAGTATGCTTTGTGTCCAAAGCATCTAATGAGGTATCATCTGATTCTCATTCTGACTCTGAGCCTTCTTATGATGATCTTTTTAGTTAGTATTTAGAATTGCATAAATTCACAAAGACTCTCGCTAAAGAAAAGAAGCGATTAATTGAAGACAAGAAGATGTTAGAATCTTCTAACGAAAATCTTGTCGCTCAATTAAACTATTCTAAAGAAGAGTCATCATGCATCATCCATGCATTAAAGACAGAGATTTCATCATTGACCACTCAAAATAATGAAATGAAATCCGAGATTTCAAGTTTGAAATCAAGGAATACAGACTTAGAGAAAATGATGAAACAGTTTGATACGGGATCTAACATGCTGCATCGTATTATATTATCTCAAAAGCATGATAGTGACAAAACGGGTTTGGGATACGTTGAGACAAATGAAGTATCCACCAAACCAACTAAATTCGTTGTGTCTAAGAAAGTAGACACCCCAAAGCCAAAAACGGCGTCTAAGATGACGCAAAGACCTCTCCCTTCCCCACGCCCCACTTCTTCTTCATATCATGCTAAATACAATTTTGACCCATATAGATATGAGAAGAAACAAGTAATGCATACACGTCATCCATTTCATTCATCTAGATCACACACTACGCACACAAACATAAGGACATATTAAAAACGTCCTACATACAATGAGTATAAAGGAGTTCTTGGCCAAAGGCCGAAAGTACATTCACCAAATGTCTATTACATTGCACCTTCATCTACATTCTTGCCATTTGCTAGACCGAGAAGGATCACCCAAGTATGGGCACCGAAAGGTACTTTTACCAAGAGGTGATTAACTAACTCGCAAGGACCCAAAGTTAAAAGGGTACCTAAATCATTTTTGCACATTGCAGGGAGCCCACACATCAAAAGATACAACTATAAAATGGTTCCTTGACAATGGCTACTCGAGGCTCATGACGGATGACCCGAGCTTGTTCACAAAATTAAAGAAGGTCACAAAAGGCGGATCCGTGACCTTTGGAGACAACAACGAAGGCAAGATCATCGGAAAAGATACGATAAGAAATCCAAGCACTCTTCAAATCTCCAACGTCTATTTGGTGAGCAACTTATCCAACAATCTTCTTAGCATCTCTCAATTTATTGACAATAGCTTCGATGTGTGTTTCACTCACCCTTATTGCAATATAATAAATAAAAATGGAGAAACCATTTTAAATGGAAAACGAGAAGGAAACCTCTTTACGCTTTCTATAGATGATATGATAGACGCTAAAGTTAAGTGTTTTATGTCAAACAACCTAATGTAAATTTGTGGCATAGACGTTTAGGACACATTGGCATTTCTACACTAGAAAAACTCCAACGAAAGAACCTAGTACGAGGATTGCCTACACTTGATTTAGACAACTTTCAGTTGTGTGAATCTTGCATAAAAGGCAATCAAACACGTGAATCACTTAAGCCTAAGAATGAAATAAGCACGACTAGAGTCTTAGAACTATTACACATTGATTTGTTTGGTCCTAGTCACACTACAAGCCTTGGTGGGCGCCACTATGCATGCGTGATTGTTGATGATTTTTCTCGTTATACTTGGACTTTATTTCTTGCACATAAGGATGATAGTGCCATTGAGATTGCAAAATTAATCAAACAACTTGAAAATCAATATGGTGTCAATGTGAAAAAGATAAGAAGCGATAGAGGCGGTGAATTTAAAAACAAGGATATGATTTCATTTTGCGAAGAAAAAGGAATCAAGTATGAGTTTTTGCCACCTAGAACTCCATAATTAAATGGAGTAGTAGAAAGAAAGAATCGAACATTACAAGAAATCGCTAGGACTATGTTATGCGAAAATAAATTGCCTAGATTTCTATGGGCGGAAGCCGTAAATTTTGCATGCTACATAGTAAATCGCTTATCTATTAGAAAGAAAATAAACAAGACGCCTTATGAGATATTAAATGATCGCATGCCTAAGATTGACTATTTTCGTGTGTTTGGATGCAAATGTTTTGTTTTGAATACAAAAGACAATTTAGATAAATTTGAATCTAAATCAATTGAACGCATCTTTGTTGGCTATTCTATAAATTCAAAAGCATATAGATGTTATGATCCTCTCACTAGACAAATCATAGAATCTATTCATGTGAAGTTTAATGAATTTGGTGAGATTGATAAAGATAAAGAATATGATGATGACTTTGAATTGAAACCCGTGTTGAATGAAGATGATGGTGCATTTGATTTGCATGACATGAGTGATACACTAGAAATGCAAGATCACTTAGAAATGCATGATAACATAGAAAATAATCAACCAAGATGGCCATAGAGATCACCCACCTGATCTCATTATAGGCGACATCACTCACGATGTGCGACCACGTAAAAGAATAACTTCAGATGAAAAAAATCAATTTCATGCTATGATTTCTGAAATTGAACCCAAAAATATGCATGATGCTTTGAGTGATTCTTCTTGGATTGATGCTATGCATGATGAGCTTAATCAATTTGTTAGAAATGATGTATGGGATTTAGTGCCACGGCCACAAGATAAGACCATAATAGGCACAAAGTGGGTATTTCGAAATAAAATGAATGAAGAAGGAAAGGTCGTTAGAAATAAAGCTAGACTTGTGGCACAAGGCTATAATCAAGAGGAAAGAATTGATTATGATGAAACATTTGCACCCGTAGCACGTTTAGAAGCTATACGACTTTTACTTGCTATTGCTTGCATGAAAGAAATCAAATTGTATCAAATGGACGTAAAAAGTGCATTCCTAAATGAATTTATACAAGAAGAGGTATCCGTGAAGCAACCACCAGGTTTTGAAGATTTGAAACATCCCGATCACGTGTACAAACTAAAGAAGGCACTATACGGACTAAAGCAAGCACCTAGAGCATGGTATGATCGTTTTGCTACTTTCCTTTTAGAAAATGATTTTAAACGAGGTACTATAGATAGTACATTATTTTTGAAACAAGATAAATCGGATTTACTTATTATTCAAATCTAAGTTGATGACATTATTTTCGGTTCTACATCACATAAACTTGTTGAAGATTTTGAAAAGTGCAAGAAATCCGAATTTGAAATTTCTATGGTTGGTGAACTTAACTATTTTCTTGGCTTGCAGATTAAGCAAACGAGTAAAGGCATTCACATAAGTCAAGCTAAATATGTAAATGACATGATTAAAAAGTTCAACTTTGAAAATTTGAAACCATCCCCCACCCCTATGAGTGTTACTACTAAATTGGACAAAGATGAACATGGTAAAGATTTTGATAATGCCTTATATAGATCTATGATTGGTTCCTTGCTGTATCTTACTGCTAATAGGCCTGATATCATGTTTAGTGTATGCATGTGTGCACGTTTTCAAAGTCAACCTAAGGTGTCTCACTATAATGCGATAAAAAGAATATTCCGCTATATTAAGCACACGCCCACCTTAGGCATTTGGTACGATAAAGATTCCAAATTGAATTTACATGCTTATACTGATGCAGATTACGGTGGCTGTAAAATAGATAGGAAGAGCACAAGTGGCACTTGCCAATTTATAAGAAACTCACTTATTTCATAGTTTTACAAAAAGCAAGCAAGCGTTCCTTTGTCCACTACTGAGGCTGAGTACATGGCACTTAGCCTTTGCTGCACACAGTTGTTGTGGATAAAACAACTCTCGGACTTTGGAATTACTATAAATAAAATTCCTATATATTGTGATAGTATGAGTGTAATTAACATGTGTAAAAACCCCGTGTTACACTCTAAGGCCAAGCATATAGAGGTACGCTACCACTTTCTTCGTGATCACGTAAATAACGGTAATATTCTCATAGATCACGTACGCACAGAGGCACAAGTAGCAGATATTTTCACTAAAGCCTTAAATCAAGAAACGTACGAATCTCTTCGTTCTAAATTAGGCATGGTTTCTGCTGATGTCATTTGATTTGATTCTCTTTCCTTATATACAGGCATCTTTTGATTTATTTTCCAAAATAAAGGGGGAGAGAAAGCATGATTTAAGGGGGAGAGAGATACTGATTGCATAAATCAAGGGAGAGCGGTTTTGAAATTTAAAATTCAAATTTTGAATTTATGCATGATTGAAGGGGGAGCGATAGGATTTAAATAATGAGTATAGGTTATTTTGAAAATCATCAAAAGGGGGAGATTGTAGAGAAAAAGGGGTTTGAGTGATTTTCAAATACATGATTTAAATGCGCTTAAAAAAGTGCATGACATAAATGTGCGCAATATATTGCATATAACTTGCATTATATAATTCATATATAAGGTTGCCGTACAAACGAGCCATGAAGCTTTAAAGCTTACATCAAATGGCAAACATTTGTTGTGTTTATACTATTTTCAGGTGCCACCATTAATGAACTAAATTAGTTCATTAAGTGAAGTACTTAGTTAATTAAACTGAGTAGTTCATTAAAGGAAGCAACATTTGGACAAGGCACAAAGGCAACAAGACTAAGAAAGGAAAGTCTTCTCCTCCTCATTTACCACACATATACACGGACATATATATATAAATATATATTTTCAGATTTTTTGAAAAGGCACATACACATGCATTCCGACGTACTACCGACACGCTATATATTTTACGAACGTACGTTAACGTCACACCACCATACTTAACTCATATTTATGAGTATATTCAGGTCTTATATCATATGATATAAGTCATGGTGATGACAAATTAAATACGACACGTTAAAAGGTTCTAAACCAAAAATTGCCGTATCGGACGAATACCGAAACTTCGCCAACGTGTCACGTACTTGCCATAAATAGATGGCCAGCCCCTACACATCAAAAATACTCATTATTTTCGTGCCTATGATGTTATTTCTAGCCATAAAATCATTCCATGTTGGCACACACAAATCACCCCACATTAAGGCCAAATTGTGGAGATTCTAATTTCAATTTTGTCACATGTAAATGGCGCCACTTTAGACCAGCCAAGTGCTGAAAATTAAAGTTTATATTATGTATATTATGTGTAACACAATATACAACATGTGCAAAAAGTTGGAATTTGATTAGAGAAAAATCGGGTAATCGATAAACATCAAAAATTCGGTTTTCTACGTACACAACACATGGAACATTTTTAGCACATCATACGACACGTATCTAGACACTTTTTACATATGTCATACATCTTAAAGTGTTCTAGAAAATTAAATAAAGGGCTGATTGGAATATGCCACGTGTGTATTATTAAATGTGCACTATTTTACAAAGTTTGCAAAAATAAAATTCAGCACATGCATATACATGTTATACACGCCTAATACACTTGATGGAGCATATGTGGAGCCTTGTTGGCATATTGATTGGTCAAGAATCAAGCTTACAAGATTGGTGACTTAAAGAAAGAAGCTACAAAAGGTAATGTTTCAAACTTTATCTCATTTGTAACACATGCTGAAAATTTCAGCATGTACACTATAGGGTGGCCGAATTTTCTTCTCCAAATTAGATATATTTTGTGTCTTGAAATATGTGATTGATTGAAGGAGAATCGGAAGTAATTTGAATTCATAAAGTGTGATATCTTGAATATCACACATGCTGAAAAATTTCAGCATGTGTGTGAATGCATCTAGGTGATTTCTTGGCCATATTAGTGTCCAAATTCATTTACAAAAATGATGAGATTATTGTCTACTAATTGGTGATTTATTTCTAAGAGAAAAATGAAAGAAAATTAGAAATAATTTGAATAAAAGCACCATGTATCACATGGTGAAATTTCAGCATGTCAAGTCTCCATTATGGCCGAATTTTTACTCATTTTTGTGAAGAAATTATCTTGCTTGATTTGGGTGATAATCTTATGAGTTATGGCAACTATTTTATGTTGATTTTGGCACATGTTTTTAGTAGAATTCTCAGATTTTCCAAGTCATTAAATGATGACAACATTCAACCAATCAATGAGTGCCAAGTAAGCAAAAGTTAAATGATCATCCAATGAGGAGGTGCTAAGTAAGCAAGAGCATGTCACAATGATGCCACATATTCTCCTAAGGACTTAGAAGATAATTTTTAAGAGGAGAAGGACTCCAAGGGGGATGGACATTATGCTTAAAAAGGAAATGAAGAAGAGCAAAAAAAAAAAGACAAGAACAAGCATTACATTCTTGAAGATCAAAAACGCCTAGGGCCTTCTTCTTTCTACACTTCTTTCTTTCTTCTTTCTAAAAACCTATTGTACTTATATTCATATTCTTAAATAGGCTTATCTTAGACCACCACACATTCTTTATCTTTGTAAAAGATTGATCAACGTGTGATCAATCTTCAATCTTGCAAGGTGGTGGTGTTCGTGCGCAATTGTATTTATCATACAAGGTTTGTAAAGGGTTGGAGTTGGTGTGTAACTCCATCAACCCTGTGGTAAGGTGTATTTGTGTTATGTGATTAGTGTGAATCGAGGAAGGTGTTCCTCGAAGACTGGAGTAGGTTGTTTATAACCGAACCAGTATAAAATTCTTGGTGTCATTTACTTTCAGCACTTATATTCTGTTTCAGCACTGTTTACTCTTTTTGATTACGTTCGTAAAAATAGTAAACGTTTTTCAAAAATTACGAAACTTTTCAGAACAATATCCACACGTCTTAGGGTTAATTTGGCACAAGTTTCAACACTTTTCGACAAGTTTAAGTGACCCAAACATCCAAAATTCTAAGACTAGTGCAGTCTGATTTTCAGGCTTACAAAGGTTGATACTTTGAGTGTATTTGACTAACTTTCCAAAAGAATTTTGCAAAAATGTTTCAACTCATTCAAATATAACATATAATGGGTTAGTGGTTAAAATTTCGGAGCAATTGGAGTTACGTACAAATAGGAATAAATATTTTAAAATAGTCTACCGTTTCTGGCAGATTCGCGCAATCTGACCACTAACGATTTTTTAATGGGTTAAAGGTTGAATTTAAATCTGAAATTTTTAGGAGACACTCATAACATCTGAGGTTAAGTTCTCTCAAAATTTCAGAATTTTTGAAGACCTACAACCTAGTTTTAAAACGTTTTAAAACTGGTCCTGAAAACAGAAACTATTTTCAGAAGTTGAGTTCTTGATTCAAAACAATTTTAAAAACCACACTTTCCGCACCAATTATTCAACCCCCCCTTCTAGTGGTGCCTTGCAGATCCTACACATCTTACACTGATTAATTAAAAAGTTTTCTAAAATATCTTCTCCATTTATCTTGCATTGCCCTTTTCTCTAACAAGGTCTTGATGTCCTTGTCTTTAATGTATTTAACTTGAGTCAAATCTCTTTTCTATCTTTCTCTCGCTCTAACAATTTTATACACATATCGTTCACCTTTAATTGTGTCCAAATGCTTATAAAAATCTTCAAATACCTTTGATTTGGCTTCACTTACATCCTGCTTAGTTTCTTTCTTAACCAACCTATATTTTTCCTAATATTCTTGATTCCTACAACGTTAAGGTGCCTTATAACTAGTTCTCTTGGCTTTTATTTAGTCTTGCATTTCTTTTTTCCACCACCGAGATTTTTTATTTGCAGGTGCTTGACGTTTTGACTCGTCAAGTAAATTTCTTACTATTTTCTTTATCCTTACTGCTAGATCCTCCCACAATTCATTTGCATCACCGCACAAATTTCTTAAAATTTCATGCTCTAATACTGTTTTTCTAAACTCTACTTGCTTTGCTTCCTTCAAGTTCTACTATTTTATCTTGGTTTCTATAAGACTTTGTTTTCTCAATCTCTATGTCTCATACGGACATCCAACACTACAAGACGGTTCTGCATTGTTAAAGTTTCTTCGGGATCAGCTTGTAGTCCTTAAAAGCTCTTCGGCCTCTCATACGAGTCAAGAAATAGTATATATGACTTATTGTAGCACCCCGCCTGGGAGCAGGGTCTCAGCACGGTGCACCCACTGTACTCTACTATGAAAAATACAAGGTGTCGATGTCATATATGTACAAATCGTAGCAACATGTATCGATAAGCGAAAACAAAATAACATAAGCAGTAATAAACGTCAACTGAAGTACATCCTAATACATTTGCGTGAGTGTCATAAGTACATCAATAGTACAAAATAGAGTAGTACAGAGCTGAATATCCAAAATACAAAAGAGGCCGTAGCCAGTTACTAGTCAGCTCCTTGCACCTAATCTCGAGGCTTATCATCAATAAACTCTTGCTCAGGGTCCTATGGATCTACGTGGTAAAATAAAGGGGTAAGGGATAACGAATCCCTTAGCAAGTAGTTCTGTCTAGGTTCGTTAAGTGGATCATACATGGGGACTAGGGTAGTGGGTGGTACAGTATGATGTATCACAAGTATCATAATGCTCAATGTAAACAGGAACCGTAAAGCATAGAGTAAGTGCTGAATACTGAAGCATAGCGTAAGTGCTGAAATAATAAAGTAGATACCATGTCATGCATAACTATCACATATAGAAAACATCATAAAATAAACAGACTTTCATGTTAGACATTCGTGTCTTAACCCATAGTTACTTTGTTCTTTGGTACAACCTTTTTTGGTTCGTTCTCGACATTCTTTAATCATACTTGGCCTTGGTTTTCCAGATTCATGACTTAGAAATATTTAGAGGGTACACGTGACATGATCGTGATATATGTATCGTAAAACTTTTTGGAAAAAACACGTTTCATTTCATACATACATAAACATGACGTAACAAGAGTGGCTATAGCAATTTGCATAACATAAGAATGGTACCCACGACATGATTCCCTGAGTAGCCACGAGTACCGTCTATGAATCTCGATGGTCTAACCATGGTGTTACATCATACGTACATAGGACTAACAGTGACGCGTTATAGCAGAGAACCTGTTGTAACCCAATTATAGAATCCTTCTTGTACCTAGAGTTGAACTAGTGAACATGTGACACTATACGCTTGTGTTTGAAGTTGATTAAGTCAATGATCGTTGTAAGTATATCATGAGAGCACTATATGTATTACAAGACAAGATCCAATTGCTCCATGGCTTTGTGAATTTCGGCCCATAGCCAAGAAGGACTATTTCTAAGAAACCTTATTTAAAAATAGACTAATGGCATAAGATGTGTATTATTGTTTTTAGGAATAAAAAAAAAGAATAGCAAGAAAAAATTACAAAGGCTAGTTGGGGTCATTAAAGACCCCAACCGCCGACTACATTAAGGGGGAGAGGGGGAGGGAGGCTAATTAAGGAGAAAGGTGGCTAAGTTAACGAGAGCTAACCTAACCAACCTTAAAAGAAACCATAGTTAGCCAAAAGAAACTATGGTTGGCCTAAAGTAACCATAGTAAGTAGAAAAGTAACCTTGGTTAACCAAAGGTAACCAAGGTTAAGAGGACTAAGGCAAACCCTAACCCCACCCCTTATACCAAATGGCTAAACTAGCCAAGAGAAGAGGAATTTTTCCCCCAACATACACTTGAACATCTCAAGAGCAAAAGAACTTCTTCTCTTCCTCTTTCCTCTTCCAACCCACGACCAAGAGGACCACCAAGAAGAATTGGATTCCTCCAAGGCTAAGTGACACTAGGTAAGTATTCTTAACCTCCTAAGAAGACATTTCTACTTGCATGAAGATAAAACTCATGGTGTGCCTCTCTTTGCTCCAAAACCGTGACCTTAATGGTCTCTAGGCTCAAGGATCTCAAGCTTTCAAGAGCTCTAGCTTAGAGAAGCTTGGACACCACTCACTTCTTTTTGGTAAGCCATCTAGCTTTCTTTTGAAAGAATGTTTAGTTAAAAACATAGACTAACTATGTTTCTATCTTTCTCCCTCACAACCGTGGGAATGTTTGTCTAGAGAAGGGAAATACTTCAACTTTTCACCTATCCAAGAAGAGTAAGCAAACAAGGCAAGTACACTATACTTTTTATGGTTTAGATGTGAAAGTGTGTGCATGAATGACTAGAAAAATCTAAGACTTTATCTTAGTTGTGAAATGGTGAGTTTTAAGTCCAAAACTTTCGGCCCTAGGCTTTTAAATGTGAAGGAGTGGAACTTTGCTCCAAAGATGTGTTCTTTGATGGTTTTATGCATGTTTATGTTCTAATCTAGGCTTGAATGTATTAAAGATCTCTTTTTTATGGTGAAAGGGGCCACGGTGGAAGGGATAAGGGAGGTTGGGTGAGTTTTAAATGGAAAATGTCATTATGGCAAGGAAATGGGGAAAAGGTTTAATCTTGTTGTGTGTTAGGCTTAAAATACTCTTGAGTTTGTCATTTTCTTGCATGCTCCAAATAATGAGGCTGACGTAAAGGGTGTGTGTGTTCATCTCAAATTGTTGCTAAGTAATAGTGACAAAAATGTGAGCCAAGGACATTTAGGAGGAAGATACGATCACTGAAAAAATTCTGGAGCTGAACCGAAATTTTAGCTGTTTTGTGAAGCTAGAAAAGGGACCTTAGGAACCTTCAATTCCACTGATGTTTGGTATGCTAATAGTTTTATGTGTTGTTTAAATGTGAGAGTTGGAATCACCTTAAAAAGAGCCACAGTTTATTTTTAATGAATTTTCTACTAGGATTAGTCTTACTGGAAAAGTTGTACTGGACAGAATTCAATTAATGTGTTTAGTAGCCTAAACATGGACCTTAGGGGTATGCAAATCCATTAATTTTCGGCATGGAACTAGCCTCATGAATAAAGGAGAGATGGCAGTTGGAATTTTATCAAAATAAGTTGTGTTTTATTTTTAATTAATTTCCTAGTAAAACGGGTCAAACTGAATTATGCTGGATAGGCAGAATTTATGTCACACTTTGCATGATTTGGAAAGAGGCCTTAGAAAATTGGTTTTGGGCTAAAAATTGGCAGGATGCTAGCCCGATGAGTTTATTAAGTTAGGAAGTTAGAATTTCCAGAAAAAGATTAAAGGATTTGTCACAATAAATTTTATAGTAAAATATGGTCGTTTCAGAATTCAGATTGCATTGTTTTATGAAAAGGAGTAAATGAGTCTCATATTGATATCTTAAGTTCGCAACGCATGCATGGCATTCGCTTATGACAGTCACGGAGGAGTACATGTGATTAAATGGATCTAAAATGTGCATGTTAGCAGGAAATTCCTAAGAAGAAGTAGACACCCCGAAGCTGGAAAATTCCAGCATGCTAACGAAACATGCCCATTCGTCATGTCATGCATTATGTCGTCATTTGTACATTGCATGTCATACATTGCATCATCGTCACTTGCATGATTTATGGCATGGATTTTACGTGAAAGAAAGATGAAAAGCATTTTCAGAAAGATGATTTTATGCTTTTTTTTAAAGAACGCTTCCCCACCGGTACCGTGTGTGAGTATGAACTGGCCAATATGAACTTAAGCAGATCCGGGTTAAGCAATCTGAAAGAATGATGACGTTACCGTTCTGAATCCGGGAATAATAGATTCGAAGGGGAGAAGTTACCGCCTCAGATCCGGGAAGATATATCTGAAAGAATGATGACGTTACCGTTCTGAATCCGGGAATAATAGATTCGAAGGGGAGAAGTTACTACCTCAGATCTGGGAAGATAGATCTGAACACTCTATTGTTTCATGACGATGATGATTTGAAAGAAGAGCATGAAAAGTCATTTTCTCATTTTATCATGACGCATTATATGTGCATATGCATGCATGTCACGTATGGAGTCATTGTGTAGCGACCCATGGTATTTAGACTAAGTTGTCATGATCTTGTAGAACCTAAGTGATGATGATTATTGTGTTACTCGTCAATGCATGTTACAGTCTCCTTATGTTATATTCTGCTCTAACTAGTGATTTTCTTAAGTTATGACCTTATTACATTAAGTGATGATCCTTATTGAATGTTGATCGGAGGACAGGTATGTTTCTAAACCAAATATTATTTGGGGATCGGTTCTTGCCCGTACTTTCCATTTAACTCATGATTATTATAGTATACTTGCTGGTGACATTGTCACTCACCCTATTTTTCTCTCCAGAGGTGGCAGGAGACAAAGTTGATTGGATCGATGACGAGCCTAGGGTTCCCTACCCGTAAGTACATTGGAGGATGACCAGGGTTAGTAGACCGAGCGTACCAGCATTAAGGAATGATGATGTTATGTAATTGTGATGGGAAAACAATTTGCTTTTGTCGTTTTCTGCTACAATTTATGTGGGTTGTAAACTTTAACTGCGTGTGATGACGCTTTAATTTGAAGTTTTAAATTCTGCCACGGTTTCACATGTTTATTGCGCGAAAGCACAAAGATCCATGCATCAGTATCATGGATCACGACGCGTATGGACGACGCCTAGTACTCTCCTTAGTGAAGTACGGGGGGTGCACCGACTTCGGCGAGGCCGGGGCGCGGGGCGCCACAGGTGGTATCAGAGCTAAGGCTCCAAATCCGGGCAGAATATAGAACTAAGTTATGATTATAGTAGACTAAGTTTGATCTTAGACCTAATAATTGATCTTAGATGAGAGTTGACCTTAGAACGGAATGACTTTGACCTACGAATTAGGGCACGGCCCAGTGGTAGGTCCCACCTAATGACCTATCCTAAAAGTAATCTATCTATGCATATGTTCTCCCGATATGTTCAGTTACATTTTGTTACTAGTTGTGACGTTTCTGTACTGAATAAAGTCGACACTGCGTGCTGCAGCTGGTGCGACCCAGAGGGAGACCGACCAGAGCTAGGTCCGAGGTGCAAGAGCCTGTCCCACCTCCACCCGCTCAGGCCCCTCCACCTCCACCACCTCAAGGCCAAGAACCTCCGCCAGTGCAGAATGTCCCTCCACCACAATAACCTTTTCCACCTATGATGCCAGACATGAATACTTTTCAAAAATTTTGCCAAACGGTTACACAAATTGGACAAGTGATGCTCCAGCAGAATAACCCTCAACCCCACGAGCCGATTAGAGATGTTCAGTATTACTTTGAAAAGTTGAAAAGAGCCAATGTTCCGCCGTTCGAAGGAAAGTCAGATTCTGATATGGCTGAAAAATGGCTTGATGAGGTAGAAAACTGCTTTGAACTAATCAGAGCACCAGAGGAAATGAAGACTCAAGCAGTCAGACCCTTTCTGTTAGGAGAGGCCAACCAATGGTGGAAGGCCAATCTCCAAGCTTTGCCAAGACCAATTCCCTGGGAAAAGTTTCTACAGAAGTTTAATAAGTTTTACATACCCCCTTCAGTCAAGCTACAGAAAAGACATGAATTTGAGTCCTTAATGCAAGAGTCGGGAATGACGGTTGCTGATTACGCCAACAAATTTATAGCTCTGGGAAGATTCCAACCATCCACTATGAATGACGAGGAAACAAAGATGTTGAAATTTGAGAGAGGATTGAACCCTAGAATCCGAACGTGGTTGGTTAATGCCAACCCAGCCAACTTTGGTGCCCTCCTAGATGCCTGTTATCGAATTGAACGAGATATTATCTGCAGGGACGAGTTTAATCAGAAGAGGGGAAGGGAGACGACTGGAAGCGAAGGGCCCCGTAAGACCACCAAGCAAAATACAAGGGGGCCCGGACGTCAGGGGAAGAACCGGTTTCAACGCCGCTCCCAGAAAAACCAATCACAGAATCAGGGACAACAACTTGCCATTCCAAAATGCGCTCATTGTGGTAAGTCCCATGTAGGAGAATGCTATGTCCAGGCTGGCAAATGTTTCAGATGTGGTCAGACTGGGCACATCCTAAAGGACTGTCCAACCAAAGGGACCACCTGCTTTGGATACGGGAAAACGGGACACATGGTCAGAGAGTATTCTGAGAAGGGAACCCAGCAACAGCAACAGCCATAAAAACCTCAGCGTCAGCGTACCAACACACGAGTCCACGCTATGACTGACGCGGCTGCTGAGGAAGCCGACAATGTAGTGACAGGTATTTTCCGGAAACCACACTACTTTTCTTTTACAACATTGTTGCCTTATGGTTGCTTAGTAAGAATGATATGATTCAGGAGTTATACTAGTATGTTCAATACCTGCCAACGTACTATTTGACAATGGCGCCAGCCACTCTTTCGTATCCAAGAAATTCGCAAGGAATATTGAGAAAGGCCCAACCTATAGTGATGCACCTTATAGAATCCAAGCAGCTGGGGAGTAGGTGCTTGTAGCTCACCAAGTGTTCAAAAATTGTGAACTTGAATTTAATAACCTTCGGTTTGACGCCGATTTGATTTCCATACCCATGACGGACTTCGATGTGATTCTTGGAATGGACTGGCTTTCCAAGAACTGTGCCAACATCGATTGTAGTGAAAAGCAAGTTACCTTTAAGGACCCCACACATAAAGACGTAACGTTTCAAGGGGGATCGAAGTTACGAAAGATTCCTAAGAACAGTTATGTAAATGCAATTCGCGCCAGTAAAGCTTTAAAGAAAGGACATCAAGGATATCTGGTCTATGCCATAAACACTGATCAGGCACCCACGGACTTAACTCAAGTTCCAGTAGTCCAAGAATATCCGGAGGTCTTTCTAGAGGAATTGCCAAGCCTTCCCCCGGAGCAGGAAATAGCTTTTGAAATCAACCTGATTCCAGGAGCTGAACCGATATCGAAGGCCCCCTACAGAATGGCCCCCGCAGAACTGAAAGAGCTGAAGGAGCAGCTACGGGAGTTATTGGAAAAGAAGCTGATACGCCCAAGTGTTTCACCTTGGGGAGCTCCGGTACTGTTCGTCAAAAAGAAGGACGGAAGTATGCGGTTGTGTATCGACTATAGAGAGCTCAATAAAATCACCATAAAGAATAAGTACCCGTTGCCAAGGATCGACGACTTGTTCGATCAGCTTCGGGTAAGCGAACGAAACATTTTATTTAGTAATAAAGTTTCTTATGAACCCTACCTAAAGGTATCATGATGCAGGGGGCAAGACTTTTTAGCAAGATTGATCTTCACTCGGGATACTTCCAGTTAAAGATCAAGGCTGAAGACGTCCACAAAACTGCATTCAGAACCCGTTACGGACATTACGAGTTTTTAGTAATGCTATTCGGATTGACCAATGCGCCGCCGCATTCATGGATCTAATGAATCGAGTTTGTAGAAGGATTTTCCCGGATTGCTATGCCCATGACCCGCTTAACCCAGAAGAAAACCAAGTTTGAATGGACCTCAGACTGCGAGGGTAGCTTTACCGAATTGAAGAAGAGTCTGACTTCCGCCCCAGTCCTGGCATAGCCCATTTCCGGAGAAAACTTTGTGGCATATAGTGATGCCTCTAAGAACGGGTTAGGATGTGTACTAATGCAAAAAGATCGAGTAATTGCATATGCATCTCGATAGTTAAAACCCTTTGAGCGAAACTACCCTGTACACAACCTTGAGTTGGCAGCTGTGGTCTTCGCACTAAAAATATGGAGACACTATTTGTATGGCGAAAAGTGCGAGATTTTCACGGATCACAAAAGTCTCAAATACTTATTCACCCAAAAAGAGTTGAACATGCGACAACGAAGATGGCTGGAACTGATAAAGGACTTTGACCTATCAATTCAATACCACCCGGGAAAAGCCAATAAGGTGGCGGACGCACTAAGTAGAAAAACAAGTAATCCACGCCAACCTCCCTTGCACGGGACATGGAGGAATTTGATTTGGAAGAAGTTGATTCAAATGAGGGCACGCTCGCAAAATTGATGATAATCCCTTCGTTAATAGATAGAATTAAAGAGGAGCAAGAAAAGGACGAAACTCTAAGAAGGATAAAGGATCGAATGCAGACCAAACCCATTAGAGAATTTAAGGTTCGGGATGACAACAGTCTGTGGTTTCAAGAAAGATTGTGCGTACCCAATAACGAAGAAATTTTGAACGAAGTTCGTAAGGAAGCACATATCTCGCGATTATCCATCCACCCTGGAGCTAACAAGATGTACCAAGACTTGAAGCAACGATTCTGGTGGCGCGGCATGAAAAGACAGATTGTAGAATTTGTGGAAAAATGCCTCGTGTGCCAAAAGGTGAAAGCGGAACACCAAAAACCCACGGGGTTGCTACAGCCTCTCGAGGTTCCCGAATGGAAATGGGATCACATTTCTATGGATTTTTTGACTAACTTGCCGAAAACGAAAAACGGTTACGATGCCATTTGGGTGGTTGTTGATCGTCTAACCACGTCTGCCCATTTCATGGCTATGACAATCAAGGCTCCTATGGAAAAGTTGGCTACGATGTACGTAGAACAAATTGTGAGTCTTCACGGAGTACCCCTAAGTATCGTGTGTGATCGCGACCCTCGCTTCACATCACGATTCTGGACGGCTTTTCAGAAAACAATGGGTACTGAGATTCACATGAGCTCGGCATTTCATCCCCAAACAGATGGTCAATCAGAACGAACTATTCAGACACTGGAAGACATGTTGCGATCTTGCACCCTCGATTTTGGGGGAAGCTGGGATCGAAGTCTCAAACTAGTAGAATTTTCATATAACAACAGCTACCATCGATCTATAGGAATGGCCCTATACGAAGCACTCTATGGAAGAAGGTACCGATCTCCTCTCTGTTGGAATGAAATAGGAGACAAGATTCTCAGGGGCCCGACCTAGTCGAGCAAGCTCGGGAGAAGATAAAAATTATAAAGCAAAGGTTACAAGCGGCACAGGATAGAAGCAAGGTCTGGGCGGACGAGAAGCGGCGACCGTTAGAATTTCAAGATGGAGAAAAAGTGTTTCTCAAAGTGTCGGCAACAAGGGGAGTTAAAAGATTTGGGATTAAAGGGAAGTTGAGCCCAAGATTTATTGGACCATACGAGGTTCTGGAAAGAATTGGAAAAGTGGCCTATCGACTCGCTCTACCACCCACCCTATCTCAAGTTCATGACGTGTTTCATGTCTCTCAACTGCGACGATATGTACACGATCCTAGTCATGTCATAAAAGATCTACCTTTGAAGTTGGAAGCTGACACGTCCTATGAGGAAGAACCCGAAAAGATAGTCGATCGTAAAGAAAAGGTGCTAAGGAAACGAACTATACCAATGGTTAAGGTACAACGGAAGAACCATTCTGCGGAGGAATCTACCTGGGAACTAGAAGAAGACATGAAAAATTTGTACCCTCACCTCTTCGGTTAGCACTTTCAAGTTTCGAGTACGAAACTCATAATAAGGGGGGAGAATGTTGTAACCAATTATAGAATCCTTCTTGTACCTAGAGTTGAACTAGTGAACATGTGACACTATACGCTTGTGTTTGAAGTTGATTAAGTCAATGATCGTTGTAAGTATATCATGAGAGCACTATATGTATTACAAGACAAGATCCAATTGCTCCATGGCTTTGTGAATTACGGCCCATAGCCAAGAAGGACTATTTATAAGAAACCTTATTTAAAAATAGACTAATGGCATAAGATGTGTATTATTTTTTTTAGGAATAAAAAAAAGAATAGCAAGAATAAATTACAAAGGGTAGTTGGGGTCATTAAAGACCCCAACCGCCGGCTACATTAAGGGGGAGAGGGGGATGGAGGCTAATTAAGGAGAAAGGTGGCTAAGTTAATGAGAGCTAACCTAACCAACCTTAAAAGAAACCATAGTTAGCCAAAAGAAACTATGGTTGGCCTAAAGTAACCATAGTAAGTAGAAAAGTGACCTTGGTTAACCAAAGGTAACCAAGGTTAAGAGGACTAAGGCAAACCCTAACCCCACCCCTTATACCAAACGGCTAAACTAGCCAAGAGAAGAGGAATTTTTCCCCCAACATACACTTGAACATCTCAAGAGCAAAAGAACTTCTTCTCTTCCTCTTTCCTCTTCCAACCAACGACCAAGAGGACCACCAAGAATAATTGGATTCCTCCAAGGCTAAGTGACACTAGGTAAGTATTCTTAACCTCCTAAGAAGACATTTCTACTTGCATGAAGATAAAACTCATGGTGTGCCTCTCTTTGCTCCAAAACCGTGACCTTAATGGTCTCTAGGCTCAAGGATCTCAAGCTTTCAAGAGCTCTAGCTTAGAGAAGCTTGGACACCACTCACACTTCTTTTTGGTAAGCCATCTAGCTTTCTTTTGAAAGAATGTTGAGTTAAAAACATAGACTAACTATGTTTCTCTCTTTCTCCCTCACAACCGTGGGAATGTTTGTCTAGAGAAGGGAAAGACTTCAACTTTTCACCTATCCAAGAAGAGTAAGCAAACAAGGCAAGTACACTGTACCTTTTATTGTTTAGATGTGAAAGTGTGTGCATGAATGACTAGAAAAATCTAAGACTTGATCTTAGTTGTGAAATGGTGAGTTTTAAGTCCAAAACTTTCGGCCCTAGGCTTTTAAATGTGAAGGAGTGGAACTTTGCTCCAAAGATGTGTTCTTTGATGGTTATATGCATGTTTATGTTCTAATCTTGAATGTGTTAAAGATCTCTTTTTTATGGTGAAAGGGGCCACGGTGGAAGGGATAAGGGAGGTTGGGTGAGTTTTAAATGGAAAATGTCATTATGGCAAGGAAATGGAAACATGGTTTAATCTTGTTGTGTGTTAGGCTTAAAATACTCTTGAGTTTGTCGTTTTCTTGCATGCTCCAAATAATGAGGCTGACGTAAAGGGTGTGTGTGTTCATCTCAAATTGTTGCTAAGTAATAGTGACAAAAATGTGAGCCAATGACATTTAGGAGGAAGATATGATCACTGAAAAAATTCTGAAGCTAGACCGAAATTTTAGCTGTTTTGTGAAGCCAGAAAATGGACCTTAGGAACCTTCAATTTCACTGATTTTTGGTATGCTAATAGATTTATGTGTTTGTTAAATGTGATAGTTGGAATCACCTTAAAAAGAGCCACAGTTTATTTTTAATGAATTTTCTACTAGGATTGGTCTTACTGGAAAAGTTGTACTGGACCGAATTCAATTAATGTGTTTAGTAGCCTAAAAATAGACCTTAGGGGTATGCAAATCCATTAATTTTCGGCATGGTACTAGCCTCATGAACAAAGGAGAGATGGCAGTTGGAATTTTATCAAAATAAGTTGTGGTTTATTTTTAATTAATTTCCTAGTAAAACGGGTCAAACTGAATTATGCTGGATAGGCAGAATTTATGTCACCCTTTGCATGATCTGGAAAGAGGCCTTAGAAAATTGGTTTTGCACTAAAAATTGGCAGGATGCTAGCCCGATGAGTTTATTAAGTTAGAGAGTTGGAATTTCCAGAAAAAGATTAAAGGATTTGGCACAATAAATTTTATAGTAAAATATGGTCGTTTCAGAATTCAGATTGCATTGTTTTATGAAAAGGAGTAAATGAGTCTCATATTGATATCGTAAGTTCGCAACGCATTCATGGCATTTTCTTATGACAGTCATGGAGGAGTACATGTGATTAAATGGGTCTAAAACATGCATGTTAGCAGGAAATTCCTAAGAAGAAGTAGACACCACGAAGCTGGAAAATTCCAGCATGCTAACGAAACATGCCCATTCGTTATGTCATGCATTATGTCGTCATTTGTACATTGCATGTCATACATTGCATCATCGTCACTTGAATGGTTTATGGCATGGATTTTACGTGAAAGAAAGATGAAAAGCGTTTTCAGAAAGATGATTTTATGCTTTTTTTAAAGAACGCTTCTCCACCGGTACCGTGTGTGAGTATGAACTGGCCAGTATGAACCTTAGCAGATCCGGGTTAAGCGATCTAAAAGAATGATGAAGTTACCGTTCCAAATCCGGGAATAATAGATTCGAGGGGGAGAAGTTACCGCCTCAGATCCCGGAAGATAGATCTGAAAGAATGATGACGTTACCGTTCCGAATCCGGGAATAATAGATTTGAAGGGGAGAAGTTACCGCCTCAGATCCGGGAAGATAGATCTGAACACTCTATTGTTTTATGACGATGATGATTTGAAAGAAGAGCATGAAAAGTCATTTTCTCATTTTATCATGACGCATTATATGTGCATATGCATGCATGTCACGTATGGAGTCATTGTGTAGCGACCCATGGTATTTAGACTAAGTTGTCATGATCTTGTAGAACCTAAGTGATGATGATTATTGTGTTACTCGTCGATGCATGTTACAGTCTCCTTATGTTATATTCCGCTCTAACTAGTGATTTTCTTAAGTTATGACCTTATTACATTAAGTGATGATCCTTATCGAATGTTGATCGGAGGACAGGTATGTTTCTAAACAAAATATTATTTGGGGCTCGGTTCTTGCTCGTACTTTCCATTTAACTCATGATTATTATAGTATACTTGCTGGTGACATTGTCACTCACCCTATTTTTCTCTCCAGAGGTGGCAGGAGACAAAGTTGAATGGATCGATGATGAGCCTAGGGTTCCCTACCCGTGAGTACATTGGAGGATGACCAGGGTTAATAGACCGAGCGTACTAGCATTAAGAGATGATGATGTTATGTAATTGTGATGGGAAAACAATTTGCTTTTGTCGTTTTCTGCTACAATTTATGTGGGTTGTAAACTTTAACTGCGTGTGATGACGCTTTAATTTGAAGTTTTAAATTCTGCCACGGTTTCGTATGTTTATTGCGCGAAAGCACAAAGATCCATGCATCAGTATCATGGATCACGACGCGTATGGACGATGCCTAGTACTCTCCTTAGTGAAGTACGGTGGGTGCACCGACTTCGGCGGGGCCAGGGCGCGGGGCGCCACAGAACCCAAGCCCCGGAAGCGGTGTTACACTCTGCGATAACGTATTTTGTCTCTGACATCCTCTCCCAGGACCAGACATCAGGCATCTATACATACTGAACGTCATAGATGTAACAGAAAGGCAGAGAACCCTTACCCCGGGCAAGGTGTTACACTCAGCCTGCAGATCATACGTATATAAATAGGTAAAGAGCCCTTGTCCCATACAAGGTGTTACACTCACCTGTGGATATATGCATAAGTCGTATGGAATCATTTGTCTCGCGGTACAAATTCTTTATATCATGTAAATCTTAAAACATTTCATGCAGAGCTTTTAAACATGCTTTGAAAACAACTTAGTGTTGACGGAAATTTATGAGAACATCATCCAGGAGAGGAAGTTCTACTTAGGTTTCTTTATACTCTTATTTGGGTTTAATCTTTGATTGATTGTGTTTGTAGAAACTTATAACCCATTCCGTTAAATTGCCATAATTTGACTAGGTTGCCCACTATGTTGGGCCGTATATCATGGATTTAGGAATTTGCATATTTATAATGATTGAACATTCCAATCATCTTTTGTTAATAATAATAATAATAATAATAATAATAATAATAATAATAATAATAATAATAATAATCATAATCTTAAGATACATTTTATTCACATTACATAGTATGCTCAAGGTGATCCAATTATTGGTAATGCCCGAAAATGGGGCATTGAGCCGAAAGGCCTTCTTGCTCCAATTACTTTATCCATTTTCCTTTAATGTTCTATTGGATTTATTTTTCATATATATAACTTTTGCTAATATTATGGTCCCTTGGAAATTAATATATGGTTGGACTTTATTAGTTTAGATACAAAAAGGCCATTGGGCCGAAGATAGTGTAGTCCAAGTCTTGAGATTTTACTCTTATTCAAGGGATACATTTATAGCCCTTTTTTCTTTTTCATGTGCTTGATACTTTTTACATAATCATGAAAATACACTTTTATAGAATTTACATTTCAACTAGAATCTATTTTTGGACCCCCTTGGCAGAAAATAAGGGTGATGTTAATTACAAATTTACTAGCATTCATATTCATGCATGAGGATGATAATAAAATCAATTAGTTCATGTTAAATATTGTAGGTAGGATGATGTTATCCCATAATGCACATCAACTTGCCTAAGGTTATCATGCTCAATTTATATTACATATGTAATCATGTCCATAAGATTAACTTTATGATGATGATCATGCTACAAATGACATGTAAACATATAAAGCATAAAATGAAGAACATCTATGTCATTTCACCTTTCTTAGAACATGATCATCAAGATATACATCATGATGATGGTGATGAATTCATGGCTTATAAAGGAGGCTCATGGTTGTCCCCTATGGAAAGGAAAAATGGTGATGCTCACATTGATGGTGTTCAAAGATGGTATCTTTGTGTACATGCATGAAGAAATGAGTAATTTTGTGCCATTATAAGACTACAATATTTCTATTTCCATGGAAATCTCTTCTACTACACATGAACATAAAGAAAAATGGCATACATGTATCCAAATCATAAAGGAGAGAATTTTTAGAACACTTTTTAGCATAGCACACTCATGTGTCTTCCACTTAGTATCAAAGTTTAGAAAGTATCGTGAAAGTCTCTCCTTCTTGACATGCACGGCCTAAATGGCCTATTGATGATTCAATTTCATCTTTCATGTCACATTAAAGTGTTATTCTAGATATGTTTGATGATTCCACTCAAGAAAAGTGCACATGCATCATCAATTTCAACATGCAAACATTCTTTTCTTCAACAAAGGTTAGAGGCTTCCACTTTAGTTGCATGCATGATCCAATTGTTATTAGTGAACATACTAAACTTCTTCTTTAATTTTCATGAAGAAGCTAGGAAGAATACTTGCATTTGAAGCTTAAATCTTACACTAAATGGTGAAAGATTTCTTCTTTGGCCCCTAGATTGGAAGTCATGGCCTTGAAGGCCAAAATGAATTAGTTGTGTATGGGGAAAATAGGGGTATAATTGCTCTAAGATTCAATCTAAGTGAACTTTACCTTGGTTTGGTTTGAGATTCCTCACTTGTTAAGTGGAAGAACTTCTCCTATTTCCTTGTTGAAGGTCACGAATGAAGGCCTAGATTGGAAGTTCTTTGAGTGCTTTCATAAGAGATACAAGTAGAAAATGATGCTAAGGAACATAGTCTAATGTCTACCTTGGAGATGTGGTTCCCTACACACTTGACTCTTACTTAAAGATGTGAGGTGTCCTTCTTCTTCTTGTGTGGATGACCCACGGTTTGTAGTGCAAGGGAGTGGAGAGAGTTTTGATCTTTGTAAGGAAGGAAAGAGTGGGGAATAGTGTTTATAAAGAGAGTTAAGGAAATGAAAGAGAGTGAGAATGAAGAGTGGTCTTGCAAAATGAGAGATTTATCTCTCTTGAATCATGTCTTGGCCGAAACTATTTGGTGGTGGAGCAATGATGAAGTTTCTTGGAGTATGAAGATAGTGAAAAGAAGAAAAAAAAACTTTTTTGCATGAAATCCTATTGGGTATTTATCTTACTTTGTGTAAGAATGTAAATGACTAAAGGAAAAAAGATAAAAAGAAAAGTGAACATTTTGTCCTTGTTTTCCTTGCTTAGCCAAAATTTGGGTAATTGAAGGGCATGATTGGATTTTCTTGGGTTGATACGATTATGGCAAGAGATAGTATTTTGCATGAAAGGTGATTGGTGCATTGCCTTACTTGTATAAGATATGCCATGATGGAAAATGAAATAAGGAATTGAAGAAAACTAAAAGAGAAGGAAAGAAAGGTCGGGTAGTGTGCAAGAAAGAAAATCAACATGTATGAATTTCTATTGGAGAATAGGTAGAGTGGGTAAGAGTGTATCATGATGATAAATTAATGAAATTAATCTTTAGAAAATTTAAGGGGTTGGCCAGGTAGGAGAAGAAAATAAAAGTTAGGAGAAAAAGTTTTTGCATGCAAGGTGATAGATTGATGGTCTTTCATGTTGTAAGACTTGAAATTATTGTACTACCTTATTCAGAAAAGCATTTGGAGGAAGTGGATTAGAAAAAGAATTTCTTCATGTCTTGTTCCTTAATTAGCCGAAATTATAATGGAATACATGATTGTGTTTCCTTCTTGGATTGGAAGAATGGTGGAAAGAATAAAGTTGCATGAATTTCTATTGGTTAGTATTCTTACATTTGAAATTATGGAAAAGAAAGAGAGAGTAAAAGACAAGAAAAGGGAAAATCTTGGAGATAAATAAAAGGGGTGGCCGGATGGTGGGGGTAATTGTGCATGTGTGTAATATTCTATTACTTTTAACCTTCCTTGTCTAGTATTTTCCTTTTTCCATTATTCAATCCTTCAATAAAACTTGTACCTTTAAATCTTACACTTATTAAGTTAACCCGTAGTAGTTTTTAAATTTAGTTTAACCTATGTAGAAAATCAAATGCTGTACAACGATCGTGATTAATTTCTTCTGTAATTCCTCTCTATTCTCTTTGTTTCCTAGCCCGGAGATGCGGGTCGTAACACTTATTTGGTCTATTTTTGAATGTAATCAAATGTTCATCTCTTTTTTTTAGAAACATGTATCAGTCACTATAAGTTTATAAGCTATTGCAAAATCTAAAAGTGATCTTCCTTCCTCGTGATGTCCTTTGGATTGACGAATGCACCTGCAGAATTTATAGATTTAATGAACACCATGTTCAGGGAGCAGTTGGACATGTTCGTGGTGGTGTTCATCGACGACATTTCGGTGTATTTGCTGGAAGAAGACGCATGCTAAACATTTGCAAGAGGTGTTCGAGATTCTCAGGAAGAAGAAGTTGTACGCAAAGTTCAGTAAGTGTGAGTTCTAGTTGAGGAGTGTGACCTTCTTAGGTCATGTGATTTTGAAGAAAGGCACTGCTATGGACCCGAAGAAGATTGAGACTATTACGGAGTGGCCTCGACCCACAAATGTTACTAAGGTGCAAAGTTTTATTGGTCTTGCTAGGTATTTCGCAAGTTTGTGGAGGGATTTTTGAGGATTGCGGTTCCGTTAAGTCAACTGACATAGAAGAAGGCTAAGTTCGAGTGGACCTCCTAGTGCGAGAAAAGTTTTGCTGAATTGAAGAGGAGGTTGACCACTGCACCAGTCTTGGCACAACCTTCCGGCACTGAAGGGTTTGTAATCTACAGCGATGCCTCGAAAAATGGGCTAGAAATATGTATATAAATTTTCGATTTATGATTGTATACATATAAACTCTAGCCTAACACTTTGATTGTAGGATACGTGTTGATGCAAGGAGAAAGAGTTATTGCTTACGGATCGGGACAGTTGAAGCCTTATGAGCAGAATTACCCCACACATGACTTAGAACTTGCCGTAGTTGTGATTGCATTGAAGATATGCCGGCATTATTTGTATGGGGAGAAGTGCGAGGTCTTTAAGGATCATAAGAGCCTCAAGTACTTATTCATGCAGAAGGAGCTGAATACGAGGCCAAGGAGATGGTTGGAGCTGATAAAGGATTATGATTTAACCATCAGTTATGATCTGAAGAACGCAAATAGAGTGGCGGATGCATTGAGTCAGAAATTGAGTCACTCTAACAGACCCCACTAAAGCGAGAGATTGAGGAGTTTAATTTGGACATTGTTGACTCAACGGTGAATATATTAGCAACATTGATTATCGTATTGACACTTCTGGACTGAATAAAAGATGCCCAGAAAGATGATGTGACTCTTCATGATCCGAAATGATCAGGTAGAGGGGTTTCAGCTGTCCGATGATGGAGGCCTTTGGTTTTAGGGATGCTTATGTGTGCCGAATGATGAAGCATTGAAGAAAGAATTATTGAAGGCATCACACAACACACGACTTGAAGAAGAATTATTGGTGGTGTACAAAGACTTGAAGAAGAATAATTGGTGGTATGGTATGAAGCGAAAGATTGCAGAGTATGTTGCCTGGTGCTTAGTTTGTGAGCAAGTGAATACGAACATCGACGTCTTGGAGGTTATCTAGAGCCATTGGAGATTCTAGAGTTGAAATAGGAGCATTTTTTTGATGGATTTTATTGGAGGGCTCCCTAAGAAAAGAAGCGGCAATAATGTAATTTGGGTGATTATAGACCAGTTGACGAAGTCCGCACACTTTTTACCAGTATCGAGTGAAGCGATGATAGAGAAGTTGGTGACTCTTTATGTTGATAATATCGTCATCTTACATGGAGTTCCATTGAGTATTGTGTCGGACCGAGACCCAAGGTTTACGTCACGATTTTGGACATCATATCAAAGAGTTATAGGGGCCGAGTGAAGTTGAGTACTGCTTTCCATCCGCAGACAGATGGACAATTCGAGAGGACGATTCAAACTCTCGAGGACATGCTAAGAGCTTATGCCTTGGTTTTTAAGGGAAATTGGGACAGCATGGTTAAGCTAATGGAATTCTCGTTTAACAACAGTCATGATAGCACTATCGGCATGGTGCCTTTTGAAGCTCTTTAAGGGAGGAAATGTAGATCGCCGATTTATTGGGATGAAGTTGGGGAGAAGGATATTACTGGACCTAAGTTAGTTGAGCAAATATTAGAGAAGATAAAGATTATTCGTGAGAGGCTCAAGCTGGATCAGGATCACACTAAGAGTTGAGCAGATTCTAAGAGGAGACCGTTAGAGTTGGCTGTGGGCAAAAAGGTGTACCTTAAGGTTTCTCCAACTAAGGGAGTGATGAGATTTGGCGAGAAGGACAAGTTGAACCCAAGATACATCAGTCCATATGAGGTGTTAAAGAAGATTAGGACATTGGCCTATCGACTAGCGCCACCGCATTGTCGCAAGTGAACAATGTCTTTCATGTACCGCAGGTAAGACGTTATGTATCTGACCGAAGTCACTTGTTAAAAGCTCTACCATTGAAGGTAAGGAGTGATGCGACATATGAGGAGACTCTGCTACGCATTGTGGATCGCAAGGATCAAGTTTTGATGAGACGAGTCATCCACTATGTCAAAGTCCAATGGTCGAATCACACCGAGCGAGAGGCGACTTGGGAACTCGAAGAGGAGGTGCGGAGAAAGTACCCGCACTTGTTTGGTTAAGGTAAGTAAGTTTCGAGGACTAAACTGTTTGTAAGAGAGGAGAAGTGTTATTTTTGTTTTTTTAAAAAGGAAGTAATAAAAATAAAAATGGAACTTATCCTAACTAATTGGAACTTTAAAATAGGAATATGGGATAAGATGTAATGAAATGGTAAATATCTATTAGAAAAATTCCTAAGACTTATCTATACCTACCTAATTAACCCTAAATCAACCGTAATATATTTATATATGCTTGCAGGCCACCCTCCCCATCTACCCAACAATTTTCGGCAGCCACCTATTCCCCTCAAACCTTCGGCCAACAACAAATAGGAGAAAAGAGAAGGCAATTTTGCTCCAACCAAATCCTAGCTTGACATATACGGTATAGTAAAGAAGATTTGAGGTTAGTAAACTAATTATATTTTCTATGGTTTTGCAAAATTATGTGTCTGTATAAAACCTTTGGATCATGCATGCTTATAATTGTTTCCATAGGTTGATGTATTTATTTGTATGTATGTATGGCTGCCAATGGTTTATATGTCTGCAATATTAAGTGAAATGTTTGGATTGCAAAAAGAAGGCAGCGGCCGACAGTGTGTGTAGTTGTGTAGTTTTTACATGGCATGTTATATATTGGAATATATGTGTGTGCAAGTATATATATGTTTATGTGCGCACATGCATATAAATTGTTATGTGTTTTGGTCGAATTAAATTTGGGGTGTTGGGGGATTGGAAGTTTCGGCCAAAGGTGGTGTGATTATAATAATTTCGATTTCTTTGACAACCGATCTCTGTATATCAAATCTATAATCTTTCAAATGATTCATCATTCGAATCTTCCACAAACAATAGTTTTGAGCATCAAACATGAAAACTTTGGTATCTAATGCTGAGAATATAGTGGATGGTCTGAGAATTGAGGTATGAGAGGTAGAGATTGTGATTGTCATAATCTTTAACTTTGCTATTTGCAAATTTGGCCAAGCAATCACGGTCAGGCTGGAATACCAATTGTTAGGTCCATGAAATCACTGTAGATGAAGGGTGAATAGAGTGTTGGGCTATTTGTTTTGGATTTTTCTCGATTTTTCTCAAACCGAAGTAAATGTTCTCCAAAATAAGAAAAAATGAGATGAGAAATAGCGAATGGAGACACACAATATAGAGTGGTTTGAATCTATTCGATTCTACCTCACTACCACTTTGTTTCCAAAGTGGATTTTCAACACACTTCTTATCATCTTCGATAGGAATAAGAGAACAAAAACAACAATAGCTCTTGCACTAGAAACATAATGCAGCAACAACTACAACAACATCAACTTATTGCAGAAGAAACTTTTACAACATCAACTACAATAACTACAAGCAAGACAAATTTCTTGCTCCTTCACAAATTCAACAAAGTTCTACCGAAAAACTTTCACCAAATGGTTTTTAGGAAAATTGTGAAATTATACTTTCAAATGAGCCTAGAGCACAAGCAAGAGATAATATGTTTAGTTTCTCTTATACAAGAATATCACCCTCACAGTACAACAATGAAAACAAAGCAACAAGAACTTACACTTTAAGTACTTCGGCACTTTTGAGAGCCTTTTACAACAATGGAAAATGAAGCTTGAAGAGTATTAAAGTGTGTAAATACCTAATTTGCATTTCTAAAATACATAGAGGATGTGAGCCATATTTTTGCAGCCTCTATAAAGTCTTCTACTCCATAAATTGTCTTGAAGATGTTCAAATAGTCTTCGACCATCATATAGTTGAATTTGATGATCTATAGCCATCCTAGAAAATCCTAGATATGTTTTTAATAGCCAAGAAAGCATTGTAGATGTAGCACCCCGCACCTCGGCCCAGCAGGATGCGGTGCGCCCGCCGTACTTCACTACGGAGAGTACCAGACGTCGATCCATAACATGTCGTAGTCCATGATAAAATACATGGACCTTCACGCTTACGCATCAACAAGTAAGCAAAACCGTGGCAGAATAAAAACTTTAAATTAAAGCATCTACGAAATCATCATCAGTTTTACAACCCAAATCATAAAGTACGGAATTTCTCATAAGTAATTGTTTCCATCACAACATCATAAAAACTTCATCGATCCCAATAATCTCGTCATGTCTCCTAGGCCATCCATCTCGCGCACGTCTTACGGGTAAGGAACCTTAGGTTCATCTTCAATCCATTCTACCTTATTCTCTACAGTCTCTGGGAGGAAAAATAGGGGGTGAGTGACAAAGTCACCAGCAAGTAAACTATAAATAATCGTGAATTAAATGGAAAGTACATACAAGAACTGAACCCCAAAATCTGGTTAATTAGACATACCAGACTTTCCATCCAATACCCGTCAGTGAATAACACAGAATGTATCAAAGATCATAACTTAACATAAATCATAAATTATAAAAGATCGTAACTTATGAAAGTTCATACTTCATTAAAGAGCATCAACCAGTAAGGGTCATAACCTAGGAGTTACTAAGTCATAAGAAACTTAGTCCAAGTATCACGTACTATTATTCGAAGTCTCATTAAATGCAACACGCATGAGTATGTACGTGAGATGAATCATGATAAGAATGATGATAAGATCTTTCGTTGTTTTCTTTCAGAACATCATCGTCAAGAAACAATAGAGTATTCAGATCTATTCACCCGGATCTGAGACGGTCACTTCTTCCCTACGAATCTATTATTCCCGGATTCGGAGCGGTAGCGTCGTCACTTATCAGGTCTATTCTCTCTGGGCATGAACGGTCGATATCAGGTCTATTCTCTCCGGGCCTGAATGGTCGATATCATCAGATCAATTAACCCCGGATCTGGAGCGGGTCCTTACTGGCCAGGAAAACACACATGGTACTGGTGGAAAGCGTTCTTTTAAAAACAGGATTTTTTCTTTAAAAACGCTTTTTCATCTTTCTTTCTCATAAAAATCAGTTCCATAAATCATGTAGATGACGATTAAGCAATGTATGACATGTACTATGCAATTCATGATGTAATGCGTTATACGTACACATACATTCAACTTATTCTTTAGGATGGAAATTCCAGAATTATCAATCCATAGACATGGCCTCAACCCATCGTGGTTTAAGCCCACTATCATATGTTCTAGTCATACATATGCATAAGAGTGTCTTATCTATTCGTAATATAATTATCGTGACGATACGAGACATGTAAGACACTTAGTTTATTTAATTACGAAACAGGGCTGCTGAATTTCAGCAATGCAGCATCCCTTCTTTTACCTTTCTTATAAGCCCATTAAGCCTTCATTTAATTTTGGCCCAACTTTGGAAAACTACTGTAGACATACCGAAAGTTAGTGGTCATAAGCCCAGCCATATAACTAAGTCTAAGCCCATTAAAACAAGGTTTTACAACAAGTTCCTCAATTCTGCCCAAATTCCAGCTTAGTAACGCTAACTTACCCTCGGTGATTACTCCTTAAAATAATCATGTTAAGTTAAGTGGTTTGCATATAAACACTCACGTACGTCTTAAGAAATTGTCATAAATGTTTTGCGGAATTATAATCTCATTAAAAGGGTCATTTATTCTTTTTCCCAAAACGGTTACATACTGAATTCTGGAATAACCAATTTTACTACGAATTACATTGCGACCAATCCATACGTCATTTTTCAAAAAAAATCCAACTCACACACTTAGAAAACACAGGGCTAGCATCCTACCAAAAATCAGCCCAATTGCATATTTCTAAGGTCCATTTCCTGGCCAATCATTATGTCACATAAAATCTGTTTAGTCCAGTAATTTCCAGCATGACCAATTTTAGTAAAACTTCTGTTAAAAATAATCCGTAACTCCTTTTAACGAAATTCCAACTCTCATATTTACTATAAACATAGGGCTAGTGTCATGCCAAAAATTAGCTAAATTGAATACCTCTAAGGTCACTTTTCAGGTCCTACACTACGGCCTAAAAATCTGCCCTGCTTCAGTAAATTTCAAATTTTGTCACATTTCCTTTCTAAAAGGTCCTAACTTGCATTGTTTGACTTAAACACTTTATTAAACATCAAACACACCTTTAGCATGGAAATTTACAGATTCAACACATTACAAACATCATATACACCTCCCTTCAAAACGGCTTGAACGCCACATATGTCATTCCCTGGGCCATGCACATCATGTTCATACTAAAATCAAGCCTTCGTGAAATTGGTGCATACGCACCCTACCCCCCAAACCAGCCCGTTCATACGCATGCAAGGGCGAAAATAAGAGCTCCATAATGAACATAGTGAGTTTAACACGTAAAGCACCCATCTTATTCACATTTTATCCCACAAGTTACCATTCTTACAAAACTACCATTGTTTTCTCCTCTCTCCATCCAACCGTCCCCCGTCCATGGAAAAGACAAGATCTTTGTCACATTCATCCTAGCTTTACCACATATCCATACTTAAAAATAACAAAGATTCCACCTTTGGAGCAAAGCTCACACATGCAGGCCATCATACCCTAAGATCGGAAAGTTTCACACATAAAACTTAGCATTTCACAACTAAGATTAAATCTTAATGACATCTAGACATTCAAGCATTCACTTTCACATTCAAGCCACAAGTATGTATAGTGTACTTGTCTTTTCAACTTACTCCTCTTCTTAGCTTGAAATGTGTGTGGAATAGGTGAAGCCTTCCTCTTCTTCACACATGCACCCCACGGTTTTGAGGAGAGTAAGAGAACAAAGATTAGTTTTCATCCTTAAAAGAAAGATGCACTAAATAAGGGTTGGATGGACTTACCAAATGGATCTTGTGTAGTGTTCAAGCCCCTTAAGACTAGGATCCCACAAAAGCTTGAGACTTTTGGAGCCTAGTGACCTTGAAGGTCACGGTTTATGAGCAAGAAAAATAGCACCATAAGTTTCACCTTATGAAAAATGTAGATATCTTCTTAAGAAGGTTAGGAATACTTACTTAATACCACTTGATCTTGGAAGAACCTAGACCTTCTTGGTTTGATCCTTGGCCGTGTGGTTTGGGAGAAGGGAAGAGAGGGAATTCTTCTTGCTCTTGAGGGTCCTTTGAGAGTTAGAAGAATGAGAGGATTCTCAAGGGTGCTTTGGAGGGAATTTTTCCTTCTTAGGCTATGGTTAGCCGTTGGGGGGTAAGAGGAGAGGGTAAAAGATTTACCATGGTAATGTTAAGGGAACTAACCTTGATTACTTTAGTTAATCAAGGTTACTTTATTATTAACCTTGGTTACTTTAGTTCAATCATGGTTACTTTTAGACTAACCTTAGTTACTTTAATTAATTATGGTTATTTTAACCTTGGTTAAATGATAAAGTAACCATGGTAGGATTTTAAAAATCCTCCATGATTAGCCACTTAGGGCATCCGGTCGGTTGGGGTGTTTAATGACCCCAACCATGCTTTATTCCAATTTAATTATGACTTTTTCTTTACTTATTTTACTTTTCCCCCTCCCTTTTTCTTTTAAAATATGTAATTAGGGAAATTTTGAGCCCTCTTTGGGCTAAGGCCGAAAAATTGGTAATATTGGGAACAATTTTGCCCATTACCTAAAATAGTTTATTTGCTAATTGGGCTCACTTGTAAGGTTGTCCTTATGATTTCTCCCCTTGAAATCTTAGGAAATTCCTATAAGGCCTTTTTACCCCTTATGGCCGAAATCCCACAAGCCCTTGGGAGTGAATTGGGTCCCTTCACATGGTCTAATATTCGTGCTTGAAATTTTATATAATACTTTCCGTAACATAATCTAATATAAATAAAATAAAAATAATCATCAACTAAATAAATTGTGCTTGAAGATACAAATTTTCATAAACTCTCTTGGTTAAGTCATAAGTACAACGTGGTTCCTTGTTGGGTTCAACATCCTCCCCCACTTATTACAAGTTTCGTCCTCGAAACTTAAAATCGTTAGCCGAAAGGGTGAGGGTACAAGTTCTTCATGTTTTCCTCCACTTCCCAGGTAGCTTCCTCAATTGAGTGGTTCTTCCATTGCACTTTGACCATAGGTATAGATCGTCTCCTTAGTGCCTTTTCCTTACGATCAATTATCTTTTCCGGTTCTTCCACGTATGTCGCGTCGACTTCAATTTTCAAAGGTTGTTCCTCTATAACATCCCTGGGCTCGTGCACATACCAACAAAGTTGAGATACATGGAATACATCATGTAATTGAGATAGTGAGGACGGTAGTGCTTGTCGATAAGCAACTTCCCCAATTCTTTCAAGTACTTCATAGGGTCCAATGAACCTTGGATTTAATTTTCCTTTGATACCAAACCTTTTAACTCCTTTGGACGGCGATACCTTTAAGAATACTTTCTCCCTAACTTGAAATTCCAACGGTCGGTGCTTCTCATCTACCTAAACCTTACTTCTATCTTGGGCCGCTTGTAACCTTTGCTTTATGATCCTTATCTGCTCTCGAGTTTGTTCTACTAGATCTGGTCCGGTAAGAATCTTATCTCCGATTTCATCCCAGTAGAACGGAGAATGGCACTTTCTTCCATACAGTGCTTCATACGGAGCCATCCCTATAGATCGATGATAACTATTGTGATAAGAGAATTCTACCAGTTTGAGACTCCGATCCCAACTTCCCCCAAAGTCTAGTATACAAGATCGCAGCATGTCTTCCAGCATCTGAATGGTTCTTTCCGATTGACCATCTGTTTAGGGATGAAATGCTAAGCTCATTCGGATTTCAGTGCCCATCGCTTTCTGAAAAGCTGTCCAAAATCATGATGTGAAGCGAGGGTCGCGGTCACAAACAATGCTTAGGGGTACTCCATGAAGACTCACTATTTGTTCAAAATACATTGTAGCCAATTTCTCCATCGAAGCCTTGATTGTCATAGCCATGAAGTGGGCAGACTTTGTTAAACAATCGACGACTACCCAAATGGTATCGTGTCCGCTCTTCGTTCTTGGTAGGTCCGTAACAAAATCCATAGTTTTGTGGTCCCACTTCCACTCGGGAACTTCAAGAGGCTGTAGTAACCCTGCGGGTCTCTGATGTTCCGCTTTCACCTTCTGGAAAACAAGGCATTTCTCTACGAACTCCGCAATTTGTCTTTTCATTCCATGCCACCAGAATCTTTGTCTCAAATCTTGGTACATCTTATTGGCTCCAGGGTGAATAGATAATGTGGGAGTTGTGGGCTTCACGAAGAACTTGATTCATTAGATCCTCATCGTTGGGTACACATAGTCTTTCTCGGAACCACAAGCTGTTATCATTTCTGACCTTAAACTCTTCAGATTGTTTCATTCTCATTTGGTCCTTTATTTTCTTTAAGGTTTTATCCTTTTCATGACCTTATTTAATCTTGTTTATCAGCGAAGGGACTAATACCAACTTCGCGAGCATACCTTCAATATAATCAACCTCCTCAAGATCAAATTCTTCCATGTCACGCTGTAGAGGTGGTTGACGCGGATGGCTTGTCTTTCTACTCAGTGCATCGGCTACCTTATTGGCTTTTCCCGGATGATACTGAATAGATAGGTCATAATCCTTTATTAACTCTAGCCATTTCCGTTGACGCATGTTTAATTCTTTATGGGTGAAAAGATACTTAAGGCTCTTGTGCTCTGTGAAAATTTCGCACTTCTCACCGTACAAATAGTGCCTCCATATTTTTAGGGCAAAGACCACGGCCGCTAATTCGAAATCATGTACCGGGTAGTTTTGTTCAAATGGTTTTAACTGTCGGGATGCATATGCAATCACTCGATCTTTTTGCATTAGTACGCATCCAAGTCCGTTCTTAGAGGCGTCACTGTACACCACAAAGTTTTCACCATGAATGGGTTGTGCTAGAACTGGGGCATAGGTCAGCTTCTTCTTTAATTCAGCAAAACTCCTTTCACAATCTGAGGTTCATTCAAACTTGGTTTTCTTTTGGGTCAAACGGGTAAGAGGCATAGCGATTCGAGAGAACCCTTCAACAAACTTACAATAGTAGCCAGCGAGACCAAGAAAACTTCACACCTCAGTAACGTTGGTCGGTCGGAGCCACTCTGTGATTGCCTCTATTTTCTTGGGATCTACGAATATACCATCTTCTGATATCACGTGTCCCAGAAATGCTACACTGCGTAGCAATAATTCACATTTACTAAATTTAGCGTGCAATTGTTTTCTCCGTAGAATGTCAAGGACGATCCTTAGATGATTTACGTGGGTCTATTCATCATGTGAGTAGATCAAAATATTGTCGATGAAGACTACAACAAACTTGTCCAGTTGTTCTTGGAAGACTCGATTCATTAAATCCATAAACACTACGGGAGCGTTGGTTAGTCCGACTGGCATTACAAGGATTTCGTAATGTCCATAATGGGCTCTAAATGCGGTTTTCGGGACGTCCTCAACTTTGATCTTCAATTGGAAATATCCTGAGCGAAGATCAATCTTACTGAAAATCCGTGCCCCCGCATCACAATATTTTTAAGTAGGGTCAATAACAGGCTTAACATTATAATAGGGTTTTAAATTGCTTACCGAATCTGATCAAACAGATCTTCGATCCTAGGCAATGGATACTTGTTTTTTATAGTGATCTTGTTGAGCTTCCGATAATTAATACATAACCGCATACTTCCGTCCTTTTTCTTGACAAATATTACGGGAGCTCCCCAAGGCGAAACACTTGGGCGTATAAGTTTCTTCTCTAGTAATTCACGCAACTGTTCCTTCAACTCTTTTAGTTCCGCAGGTGCCATTCGATAGGTAGCCTTTGATATTGGCTCAGCTCCCGGAACTAGATTAATTTCAAAAGATATCTTGCGGTCCGGAGGAAGACCCGGTAGTTCTTCTGGAAAAACATCTGGGTACTCACGAACCACAGGGACTTGAGAAAGATCTGAGGGCGCTTGATCGACATTTATTGCATATAAGAGAAATCCCTCATGTCCTTTCTTCAGCACCTTACTAGCACGAACCGTATTCACATAAACGTTCTTGGGACCTTTTCGTAACTTCGATCCTCCTTGGAAGGTCACTCCCTTACGTGTGGGATCCTTAAAGGTAACCTGTTTTTCACTACAATCGATGTTGGCAAAATTCTTGGAGAGCCAATCCATCCCAAGAATCACATTGAAATCCGTCATGGGTATGGGAATTAAGTCGGCGTCAAACTGATGGTTATCGAACTCAAGTTCGTAGTTTCTGTAAATATGGTGAGACACAAGCACCTGTTCCCCAGCTGCTTGGATTCTATAGGGTGCATCACTATAGGTTGGGTTACGCTCAATATTCTTTGCGAATTTCTCTGATATGAAGGAGTGGCTAGCACCACTAT
Organism: Eustoma russellianum; assembly: GCA_036186865.1. Classification (NCBI taxonomy): domain Eukaryota; kingdom Viridiplantae; phylum Streptophyta; class Magnoliopsida; order Gentianales; family Gentianaceae; genus Eustoma; species Eustoma russellianum. Next base: position 8,241,987 of record AP025055.1, on the reverse strand, counting down.
CAAATAACACATTGGCTGGCATTGAACATACTAAGATAGCTCCTGAATCATGCAATATTTACTAAGCAACTATAGGGCAACAATACCTATAAAAACTTACACAATTTTAGAATATACCTGTCACCACATCATTGGCCTCTTCAGCAGAGGCGTCAGTCATGGCGTGAACTCTCGCATTTGTACGCTGACGCTGATTTTTAGGTGGTTGCTGTTGCTGGGCCCCTTCTCCGGGCAATCCTTGGCCATGTGTCCTGTTTTTCCACACCCAAAGCAGGTAGTTCCCTTATCTGGACAGTCCTTAAGGATGTGGCCTGTCTTGCCGCACCTGAAACACTTACATGCCTGGTAATAACATTCTCCAACATGGCGTTTACCACAGTGAGGGCAGCTCGGAATAGCAGATTGTTGGCCTTGGTTCTTTGATTGGTTCTTTTGGGAACGGCGTTGGAACCGATTCTTTCCTTGGCGCCCTCGGCCCCTTGAGGTTTGTTTGGCATATTTATGGGGCCCTCTGCTCCCGGACGTTTCCCTTCCTCTTTTCTGGCCGAACTCATCACGGCAAATGATATCTCTTTCTATTCTGTAACACGCGTCCAGAAGTGCACCAAAATTTACTTGGTTCGCATTGACCAACCATGTTCGAATCCTAGGGTTCAACCCCCTTTCAAACTTCAACATCTTGGTTTCTTCATCATTCATGGTGGATGGTTGGAATCTTCCCAGAGCTATGAATTTGTTGGCATAATCAACGACTGTCATTCTTTGTTCTTGCATTAGTGATTCAAACTCGTGTCTTTTCTGCAGTTTGACGGAGGGTGGTATGTAGAACTTGATAAATTCCTGGAGAAATCTCTCCCATGAAATTTGCCTTGGTAGAGATTGCAGATTGGCCTTCCACCACTGGTTGGCCTCTCCCAGTAGAAATGGTCTGACTGCCTGAGTCTTTACCTCCTTAGATGCTCTAATCAGTTCAAAACAGGTTTTTACTTCGCCTAGCCACTTCTCAGCGGCATCTGGATCTGACTTTCCTTCAAACGACGGAACATTGGCTCTTTTTAAATTTTTAGAGTAGTATTGGGCGTCCCTGACCGGTTCATGAGGTTGAGAAATATTCTGTTGCAACATTACTTGACCAATTTGAGTGACTATCTGGCAAAAATTCTGAAAGGCAGTGATATCTGGTATCACTTATGGTAAAGGTCCTTGGGGTGGAGGAACGTTCTGGACTAGAGGCGGATTTTGGTCTTGTGGTGGCGGTGGGGGAGGGATAGGCTCCTACACCTCTGGTCTAGCTCTTGCCGGTCGGCCCCTTGGTCGCACCATCTGCATTATGCAGCATCGGGTTTTATTCAATATGGGAATCTCATAATAAGTGGCAGAATTTAATTTATTCCAATAGCATATCGAAAGGGCATGCACATACATACGTTATAAATTAAATTATGTAATTTGTCGTCAATTAGGGTTTTATCAATAGGCCGAACCCTAATTTTTTTCCAGTCTAAGTCATCCTAGCCTACGAACAACTCTCATCTAGGATCAGGACTTAGATCTAACATCAAACTTAGTTGACTACGATCATAACTTTGTTCTATATTCTGCCCGGATCTAGAGCCTCTGCTCTTATACCACCTGTAGCACCCCTCACCCCGGCCCAGCCGAATGCGGTGCGTCCACCGTACTTCACTACGGAGAGTACCAGGCGTCGATCCATAACATGTCGTAGTCCATGATAAAATACATGGACCTTCACGCTTACGCGTCAACAAGTAAGCAAAACCGTGGCAGAATAAAAACTTTAAATTAAAGCATCTACGAAATCATCATCAGTTTTATAACCCAAATCATGAAGTACGGAATTTCTCATATGTAATTGTTTCCATCACAACATCATAAAAAGTTCACCGATCCCAATAATCTCGTCATGTCTCCTAGGCCATCCATCTCTCGCACGTCTTACGGGTAAGGAACCCTAGGTTCATCTTCAATCTATTCTACCTTATTTCCTGTAGTCTCTGGGAGGAAAAATAGGGGTTGAGTGACAAAGTCACCAGCAAGTAAACTATAAATAATCGTGAATTAAATGGAAAGTACATACAAGAACCGAACCCCAAAATCTGATTAATTAGACATACCTGACTTTCGATCCAATACCCGTCGGTGATTAACACAGAATGTATCAAAGATCATAACTTAACATAAATCATAAATTATAAAAGATCGTAACTTATGAAAGTTCATACTTCATTAAAGAGCATCAACCAGTAAGGATCATAACCTAGGAGTTACTAAGTCATAACAACTTAGTCCAAGTATCACGTACTATTATTCGATGTCTCATTAAATGCAACATGCATGAGTATGTACGTGAGATGCATCATGATAAGAATGATGATAAGATCTTTCGTTGTTTTCTTTCAAAACATCATCGTCAAGAAACAATAGAGTATTCAGATCTATTCACCCGAATCTGAGGCGGTCACTTCTTCCCTTCGAATCTATTATTCCTGGATTCGGAGAGGTAACGTCGTCACTTATCAGGTCTATTCTCTGCGGGCCTGAACGGTCGATATCAGGTCTATTCTCTCCGGGACTGAACGGTCCATATCATCATATCAATTAACCCCGGATCTGGAGCGGGTCCTTACTAGCCAGGAAAACACACACGGTACCGGTGGAAAGCGTTCTTTTAAAAACAGGATCTTTTCTTTAAAAACGCTTTTTCATCTTTCTTTCTCATAAAAATCAGTTCCATAAATCATGTAGATGACGATGAAGCAATGTATGACATGTACTGTGCAATTCATGATGTAATGCGTTATACGTAGACATGCGTTCAACTTATTCGTTAGGCTGGAAATTCCAGAATTATCAATCCATAGACACGACCTCAACCCATCGTGGTTTAAGCCCACTATCATAAGTTCTAGTCATACATATGCATAAGAGTGTCTTATATATTCGTAATATAATTATCATGACGATACGAGGGATGTAAGAGACTTAGTTTATTTAATTACGAAACAGGGCTGCTAATTTCCAGCATGACCAATTTTAGTAAAAATTCCGTTAAAAGTAATCCGTAACTCTTTTTAACGAAATTCCAACTTTCATATTTACTATACGCATAGGGCTAGTGTCATGCCAAAAATTAGGTAAATTGATTATCTCTATGGTCTCTTTTCAGGTCCTACAAAACGGCCTAAAAATCTTCCCTGCTTCAGTGAATTTCAAATTTTGTCACATTTCCTTTCTAAAAGGTCCTAACTTGCATTGTTTGACTTAAACACTTTATAAACCCCTTAAGATATGTGTTTTAATTTTTTCAAACAGTTTTGAAAAATTCCTTTGGAAAGTATGTCAAATATGTTGATGTTCTCAACCTTTGCAAGTCTAAAAATCAGATTACACTAGTCTCAAAACTATTAACGTTTGATTGACTTATACTTGTCCAAATGGGTTGAAACATATGCCAAATAAAAACTAAGAGGTATGTCTATGTTTCTGGAAAATTTTACGATTTTTAAAATTCGTTTTATATTTTTGCTATTTCAATGAAAACGATGCAAAGTGCGTGAAACTGAAAGTAAAGTGGTGAAAGTAATAACACCGAGAATTTTATACTGGTTCGGTTAACACAACCTACTCCAGTCTTCGAGGACACCTTCCTTGGTTATCACTAATCACAAAAAAATACCTTACCACAAGGGTTGCTGGAGTTACACACCAACTCCACCATTTCACAAATGTTACAAACAATAACACCGATCACGAACACCACCACCGAACGGATAAAGTTTGATCACACCTTGATCAACCTTTTACAACTAATGAGGCGTGTATGGTGGTATAAAAATAGCCTATTCAATATGTTGAATATAAGAACAATAGGCTTGAGAGAAGAAGAAGAAGAAAGAAATATAGAAGAAGAGAGTAGAAGACACTTTTTGCACTTCTGAGATTATGAGAATTGTCTTGCTTTTGTTTGACTCTCTTCTCTTCTTTTTAAGTCAAATTGGCTCCCCCCTAGGTCTTCCATCACCTTGAGAATTCTTTTTAATGTCCTCGAAAGATTACCTTGTGTAGATATGACACATCTTGCTCACATGGCACAACTTGATTGGATGAATGTCTTGGCTTTGCTTACTTGGCGCTTCATTATTGGTCCAACCTTGTCACCATTTAGTAGCCTTAAAATCTGAGATTAAAGTGTAAAACCATGTGCCAGATAAGGTTTAAAATGTTTCCAAATAATTAACAATTAATCCATTCAATTTTCGAAGCAAATTTGATCACCATTCAAGACATAAAATCGGGCACCAATTGTCTCACATGCTGAATTTTCAGCTTGTGTTACATTTGCTACGAAGTTTGAATTGTTACCTTGTGTACCTCCTCCATTATGTCAATAACCTTGTGTGGATTGTTCTCCACCAATTGATATGCCAACTAAGCTCCACCAAGGATGAGAATGGCATGTGATAGTCTCCAACATATGTCGAATTTCACTTTTGCAATCTTTGTCAAATATTGTACAATAATCACACATGTATGGTATATTCCAATTAGCCCTAATTTGAATATTCTAGTACACTTTAACATGTATTGAATATGTAAAAAGTGTCTAGATACATGTTACATGTCATGCCAAAAATGTTCCATGTGATGTGTTTGTAGAAAACCGAATTTTTGACTTTTGTCGATTACGCAATTTTTCTCCGATTAAATTTAAAATTTTTGCACATGTTATATATATTATGTCACACATAATATACATAAGAGCTAGTAGATATTCAGCTCTAATGGCTGTACTAAAGTGGCGCCCCATGTGACAAACAAATTGAATTTAAAATCTCCACAATTTGGCCTTAATTGGGGGTGATTTGTGTGTGCCAACATTGAATGATTTTTATGGCTGAATATACCATGTAAGCCACGAAACATTTGGCTCTTTTTAATGTATATGGGCTGGCCATCTATTTATGGCCAGTACGTGACACGTTGGCGAAGTTTCGATAATCACTAATATCTGCAAATGATAATGATGTAGTAAAGATAGAATACGATTCATTGAAGTACAAACACCTCTTACATTCCATATCATAATCTTCATTGAGATGACAAACAATCAAAAGAGTTAGAGAGGGCCGCCCTTGATCTTGTATATGCAGGAGAGATGGGATCTTGATTCCGGCGATGACAACGGAGGAGTCGCAGCGGGGCTTGAAATTGTTCACCGCTTTTTATCTTAGGAGGTGTTGCAGCAGGGTCTTCGCCAGTAAGGCACCGCTCAGGGGACATTGCTGCCCGGACAACGTCATTTAGCACAGCTGCTACAATAGTCTCAGCAGTTGCATCTGTGTGATCTGCAACCTATGAGTCCTGCACATCCATTCGATTCTCTGCAGCCACTTCACTGTTCGAAATTGAAACTGGCTCTGGGTTTATAGCTATATCATTTAAAAAACTGTCATCAACTCCCTTTAAGCGTGAAATATCCTGCGCATAGGAAACCACGTGTGTTGGTGCCAAATCTGGGCAAAATAACACCGGGTGTTTTGCAACTGGCGGTGCATCCTGAATTTGCTGCATTGAAGTAGGCTATGTTTTCTTAGGAGTCCATCTCTGCTTTAACGCGAGCTTTGGCTGCGCTGGGATTATGTCCTTCGCTTTCTGCTGATCTGAAGTTTGCACACACAAATCACCCACAATTTAGCCTAGATTTGTGGAGATTCAAACTCAAGCCTATTTTGGTACATGGAATGTTTTATACTCAGCTATTGGAGCTGAATATACACCTCATTTTTTAGATATTATGTGTGACATAATATATATTACATGTGTAAGAAGTTTGAAATTAATCGGAGAAAAATCGCGTAATCGACGAAAGTCGAAAATACGGTTTTCTACAAACCTACACACATGGAATGTTTTTGACGTTGATGTAACATGTATCTAGACACTTTTTACGTATTAAAGACATGTTAGAAAGTTCTAGAAAATTAAAATTAGGGCTGATTGCAATTTGCTATACGTGTGTGAATATTATCCATTATTTGACAAAGTATACATAAAACGAATTCAGCACTTGTAAAAAAATGCTGACGGCAGACTCTCCCTTCGCCTTTGTGGCTGCCCATGATGTCTAATGCCTACACCGCCGCTGACACTGTCGTTCGACGCACATCGCCATTCATCATCATCATCATCATCATCCATACCCGGTATATCTCAACGACAGCAAAAGCTATCGCTAGGGTCTCGGGAGGGTAAGTGGTAGGCAAACAATACCTCTGTCCCGAGGGATAGATAGTCTGCTTCTAGTGAGACCCCCGACTCTATATGTACCTGCATAAATAACATAATAATAGAGATATGCTATGCTAGTGTGTTAGTGAGGGGATTCGGGAACTACTAAGAAGAGGATTTCGCTATTAAAATACATATAACGTGTATATGTACATGTAATGCAAAACAACTGTAAAACATAAACAAACAAGTGCAAAGTCAACCTAAAGAGTAGATATTGTCTACGCCTATCTATGTCCTTAAATATGCTCTAAGGTGTCCCTATATATGACATATACCTCATTAACCTTAATCTTATATCTCCATGAACTCCTATCCTTGACCATGTCCTCAAAGAGGTGCAAATCTAGTAGGTCGTGCCTAGTCTGCTCATCCCAAGTAAGTTTGGGCCTGCCTTTACTCATGTTCCCCTTTACAATGAGGCTTTCAATTGTTCTGACCGACGCTGTTGTTTGTCTCCGCTTGTCATGCCCAAACCATCTCATTCTTCCCTCTTTTATCTTATCAGCTATAGTAATCACGCCTAACCTTTCTCGATACACCTTGTTTCTAATTCGATCTAGCCTTATATGCCCACACATCCACCTCAGCATTTTCATCTCTGCCACTTCCATCTTCTGCAATTGTAGCCTCTTGATGGCCCAGCAGTCTGTCCCATATAGCATTACCGGTCGCACTGCGACCCTATAAAATTTTTCCTTTAATTTAGTTGGGAAATTCTTGTCACACAGCACCCCTGAGGCCGCCCTCCATCTACACCATCCTGCTTGAACTCGCTGTGCGACATCACTATCTATGTCCCCATTCTGCTACACAAATCATCCTAGTTTAAACTTACTTACCTGTGGTACCACTTGACTATCGATGGTGAGCTAGCTATTCTCATTATTGGCTACGTCGCTGATGTCGTAGTGCAGATACTCAGTCTTAGAACGGCTAATCCTTAAGCCTTTTCTCTATAAAACAGCTCTCCACTGCTCTAGTCTCATACTCAGGGTATGTCTACTCTTTGCGACTAATATAATATCGTCAGCAAAAAGCATACACCACGGAACTGTCTCCTGTATCGACTTTGACAAATCGTTGAGGACAACTGCAAAAAGAAATGGACTCAATACAGACCCTTGATGGAGGCCTATCTCCACCAGAAAGAAGTCTGTATACCCGCCAGGCATACAAACGGTTGTTTTCGTCTCAACATACATATCTCCAATTATGTCTATATACTTCATAGGGATCCCTCTTGCATCTAGACTATCCCAGATCAAGCTACGTGGTATACTATCATATGCTTTTTCAAGATCTATGAAAACCATATGTAAATCGTGCTTCTTCTCCCTATACTTCTCCATTAATCTCCTGAGAATGTGTGTCACCATTACTACATTCTTTTTCTTCTGTCTGTTCCTCACCTACACTATGCAACCAACTATGCAGTCATCAGGATTGAGATCATTTGCTTCGGTGGTTGTTGGACCCGGATCATCCCAATTGCATATACCACCGAAAGAGATCGCTAAATGCAAAGGAGTGCCGGCCATCAATTTTACGAGATAGGAGATTGCCGCCTTAACCGAGTCCTTACACCACTGTTTGGTAGGAACTATCTGGTACGGCCGACATAGACTTGAGACAATACGATCCTGGTTTGAAAAGGTTGGTTTTTCTGGAGGTATGAAGGTTAGTTTGATTGATCCTACGCATATTTTAATAAGTTTCGATCTAGAAGTGGATTATATTCAATGTTTTGCACGTCAAGCCTAGAATGTCCTAGCGTTTCATATGCGAATAACTAAGTGGTCGTACAATTTTGATCCAAAAGTGGATACACCTATTGTTCCAATATGGATTTCTTTGCCCGGGCTCCCAATTTATCTTCACAAACTGAGGCTTTGTTTCAAATCGCAAGAACGATTCACACACCACTTAAAGCTGATAATGCAATAACTAATTTGCTGCGCCCATCAGTTGCTTGCGTATGCGTTGAGATTGATGTTTCAAAAGATTTGCCTTCATGTGTTTACATTCAGAGCCATGATTACCATTTCTTCAAGTAGGTGGATTATGAGGAGAAGCCTTCATACTGTTCACAATGTCGCATATTAGGTAATCATACTGTAGCTTGTAAGAAGACCACAGACTCCACCCCAACAGATGTGGGACTTCCAATACCATCCAAAAATAAAGGGAAACAACCATATCATGCAGGGTAGCGCTGGACACTGAAAAACAACAACTGTGGTTAAGGAGCCCCATGTTGAGGCAACGAATATACTGATACCTGACGTTCTGCAGCCCCATGATCGGTTTCATGACCATGCTGCAGCACTTGAGTTCCATGCACATGATTTAAGGCATACAGATGGTGACCCACCAGCAAATAATCAAGAGCAAGAAATAAATATCACTCTGGAGCACGATGTTGCACGGTTGTTATTGTCGCCGGTGGAGCCACTGCCACAGGCGGCATATCAGTCTCCGAATTGTGGACATGCCTCGGATACTGAAGCATTGAATGTCTCATTGGATAAAGACCTGGATTTGCAACAGGCAGCACAAGAAATCTCCGATTGTGTTACAAGCGCAGCTGAGCGGCCTGAGTCATCAACCAATGTGGAACCAACTGACTCTTCCCTTCCACTTTTGGTGCAGGGACTGGTGGAATGTAGTAAAAAACGACATCGCACTAAGAAAAAAGACATCCCTCGTCCACCACCATCTTCCATACTTACAAGAGCGGCTTCGAACTTGGACCTTCCGTCCCCTCAATGATATGCTTAACTTGGAATGTACGGGGAGTGTGCACTTCCCTACATAGGATACGATATTTGGTGCGTAAATATCATATTCACTTGCTTGTCTTAATTGAACCGAAACTACCTTGTGGAAAGCTAGAGTACGACAGGCTTAAATTTAAATTTGCCAAAGCAGCATGCTCAGTCGATGACAAAATATGGATCCTTTTGAATGCCACGCTTTTGAGCAATATTGCAATATCACATGGAAATAGAAATTTATCTTTTCGTTTTCAATGGGTGCCATCAGGGAGGTATTTTTGGTGGACGACAGTATACGAACATCATACTATCGTGGCCCGCCGGGAATTATGGGCAGAGCTTCTTTCTTTCTTGCATCACATACATGATCCTTGGATAGTTGGTTGAGATTTCAACACCTTTCTATCACTGGATGAACACAGAGGAGCATCGCTTCCATCATTGAGGCAGCTTGTAGATTTCAACCAATGGATTAGTGACACAGGATTAATGGAGGTGCCTTTTCAAGGATCCAAATATACTTGGTCGGATGTGAGAGGTCTTGGCCGTGCGAGTCGACGTCTAAACTGTCTCCTTTGTTCCTCAAGTTTCTATGAGGTTCTTGATGCTTTACTTGTTCAACATTTAAATCGCTCTACATCTGATCATGCTCCGTTGCTCCTTACATGCCAAGTAGATAACATGATGGGACCTCGTTCATTTTGTTTTCTTGATGTATGGATGACACATCCTGACTTAAAGGATTTTATTTGACACTCCTGCCGTACCTATCCCACAACAGGTGGAATGCGGGGCTTTTATTATGAATTGCACAAATTGAAGACTGATCTTTGACATTGGAATAAGACGACATTTGACAACATATTTGATGTAGTGTTAGATGCAAAACCCGAAGTGGAAAAGGCAGAGACGCTATATGATATTGATTCGACCACGGCAAACCGTGAGACGTACTATAAGGCACAGGCGCTGTTGTTATAGGCCCAATCTTGGGTTTGTAAATATTGGCAACAGAAAGCAAGGGCCAATTGGTTACAAGAGGGTGATGCAAATATAGCTTATTTTCATAATATTATTAAAGACTAACGACGCAGACAAGACATTGCTCATATCATTTCATCTGAGGGCCAAGAATGTTTAACTGATTCAGACATATAGGGCGAGGCTACACACTTTTACTCGCGTTTGTTTCAGGCAGAGGCTACGTCAAATTATGAAAGTATCCTTCTGTATATCCCAACAATTCTAACGGAAGAGGATAATAGGGCCTTGACTATTCTGCCGCAAATACCTGAAGTTAAAGAGGCGGTGTGGGCTTTGAGTCTGACTAGTGTTGCAGGACTGGATGAATTTCGGATGGATATTATGGTCATTTCTATCGATTTTTTTGGGACATCATTCACCTAGATGTTTTAAAAGCAGTGCAAGAATTCTTTCTTGGAGTGCGAGTGCCAATAACGCTGGCTGCATCCCTTATAACTCTTATACCTAAAGTGCAGTCCCCAGAAACTTTTGCAGATTACTGTCCGATTTGTCTTACCAACTTTAATTCCAAAGTCGTGACTCGCATTTTATCTACTAGGATGGCAATCCTTCTTTTGCGGTTAATTTCCCCAGAATAGTCTGCGTTTATGCCGGGTTATGGCATAGTGGAGCAAATATTGATGGCTAAGGAGATGGTGGATTTATTGGATAAATCGCAACGTGGCGATCGGGCCATTATTAAATTAGATATGGCAAATGCTTTTGATCAAGTCAGTCGCGATTATCTTGAACGATTACTAATACAAATGGGATTCCAAGTTTTCTTTGTTTGGCTTATTATCAATAATTTAATGGCCACCAAATGCTCGGTATTAGTCAACGGTAAACCTTGTGGTTTTTTCAGTCCAGCGAGTGGCGTCAAACAAGGTGATCCATTATCGCCTCTCTTATTCATTCTTGCATCGGAGGGATTCAGTAGGGGTCTAAATTCATTGGTGAAGAATCAATGGATTCAAGGATTTGTAGAACGTCAAGTGTCTACCCCATCTCATTTAGGGTATCTGGATGATTAGCATCCTTCTGCACATCTTTGCTAAGCAATTTCATGATTTATTGCATCACACGCAGGACACTGGACATTACTAGATGCAATATGGATTTTGACGCATACCCACAACACCACTTCGACAGAGTCAGACTCTTTGGACGATGTCTACCTTTCAACCCACTTTGCATAAATATGTACTCTTTTTCCTTCGTGCAAGATTTTATGCACAAGGGTGGTTTTGCTTGCCAAGGTTTTAATGAGGCATATCATATCCATTGTGGGCATCACCCATCCCCCTGAAGCTTATACAACTTACGGCTGCTGTTTTTGGACCATTCAGTTGTTTCATCCTATTAATTTCGGATTTTCTTTGTATTCATGGTTTTCCTCGGCCATAAGTGAGGGATAATAAATGAAGTAGGAGGCGACTTCTTTTATAAAAAAAAGTATTCAGCACATGTGCAGCCTATTCCACACACCTAGTTCAGCATTTTTGGGGCCAAGGTGGAGCTTATTTGGCACTTCAATTGGTGGAGGATATGCCACATATGATTGGTGACATTGAAGAGGGTAAAACATAAGGAAAAAATTCAAAAGAAAACACATACTGAAATTTAAGCACTTGCTTGTGTGGTGGCCGAATTTTTTGTGGTTTTTGTCTTCAATTTTAGTCCAAAATTTAAGGAGATTGAATCATGATTATTTGGAAGAAAATTACCATGATTTTGAGCACATGTTTCAGATTTGTTTGAAGAAATTCTACCTCATTTAAAGTGTGCCAAGGTGGACCAAAGATGGCCTATCAAGGAGTGACAACTAGGTGAAGACAAGTCATTAATCCAATCGTGTTATATTGCCTCGTACTCGGCCTACCCGTGTACGGTGCACCCGTCGTACTTTTCTACGGAAAGCTCCAGGCGTCAATGCATAACATGTCACAGTCCATGTGATGAGGCTGAGGAGCAGCCTCCTAATGAGGAGCTTGCACAAGGTGCCCTTAACCATAAGGGGCCGTTGACAAGGAGCCAAACCAAGAGAATTAATGGTTTTCAACTTGGTTTTGATGTTGGCTCTTTTCTAACCAAACATGTGCAAGATGAACCAATGGATGTTCCTCCTAAATGGGTGCTCATTGTTGAGCTTAAGAACTGATTATCCAATGATAGCCAGTCCGCGTGTTGGTGCCGTTTCTGTGGCTTTTAGTTGTCTTTTCGTTTGTTTCTTTTAAAGTTTGTTTAGAATACTTATGTTTGGTGTATGAGTGTGTTTTGTAGGTGTTACAAGTCTTGGATCAAACATCTTGAGCTTTGGAAAGGAGGGCTTCTCAGATTTGGGCCAAGCTTGTCCACACAAGGCTGTTTTGGGATTTTGGGCTTTCAATTGAGATGGGGCGTGCATGGAGCCAGCTGGACCTTGAAGAAGACTTAATTTGGAGCATCTTTCATGTTTTGGGTTTTGCCAAAATCAGTCCAGAAAAAGAGATACAAGAGCTGCAAGAAAGAAGTCCAAAACAAGCCCAATTATGCAAATTAGGGTTTCGGTTTGCTTGAAGCAAGGGGCAGCCGCCTAGGCCTCTTCAAGGGCGACTAAGAGACTTTCCATAATGGTATAAATCAGCTTGTAAGGATTGGAATGAATTATGGAAGTCATAATTGAAGATTGGGAGCAAATAAGGAGATAATTCAAGAAAAAGGAAGTTACCAAAATTAAATCATTGGCAAAAGGAAGGCAATTGGCATTTTCAAGGAAGTCAAAGGTGGCACAAGGCAAGTCTAGAAGGATGGTAATAATGCAATAATTGATGATTGAGACAATAATTGAGGATTTGCCAAGAGAAGGGAACTTACCATAATTAACAAAATTCAGATTGTTGCACATCCAAGGAAGGTGGCGCCAAGATGGAGGCATCCAAGAAACCCTAGCCGTTTTGTGGAGAAGGTTTTACAAGACTTGTAATCATATAAATAGATCACTTAGCATTTCTTTGAAGAGTTAGACTATTTTTCATCTTTGAACTATAAACCCTAGTGTTTTATGTTATCTTTTGTTCTTGAGTTTTCTTGAATAAAAGTTTGTGTTTTTCCTTTGGTTTACACATATCTAAATCAAGGCTAGACCCAATTAAGGATTGTGTGTTCCTTGTTGGTGATCCACAATCCAAGGATTAGGAGTGACTGGTTGGATTGAGCGGATTGAAACACACATAACCAAACGGATTTTGAGGCTTGAAGGAAGGTGGTTGCTTGGCACCATTGTCCATCACATTCAAGGCTTGAGGAACGTTTGGAGAGTGAAGAAAGATCGGGACAACATCAACATACGAACCATATTCGTATCAAGTGGTATCAGAGCTCTCGTTTATCTTCATCTCGAATATCTTTTCCTTTTGTCATTTGTGTCATTCTTGTTATTCTCAATCATTCAAAAAAAAAAATTTGATCTTTTGCTTCGTTTCATCAAAAACAAAAACAAAGATTTGTTCTTTTCTTCAGCCCAACAAAAAAAAAACACAAAAAAAAAGACTTCACCTTTTGCATCAATATTGATCACCTGTCATTAAAGATCTTATCTTTAACACACTTAATCATAGGATCATTATTGTTTGCATTGAATAGGATTTAACTCCACCTAAAATCAGTCCAAGGCCTAAAAGAAGCTACCTTTGAGTCAAATACCTTGTTGTTATCGAAGCTTTTAATTAAATTTGCTTGTGTGATATTGAATACAAGTTTGTTTGTTTTGGTTGTATTGGTATCCAAGGAAAAATCTGTTCTTTCTACTACACATCCATACAAACACAAAAAGGATCATCTTTCCAGCATACACAACTGATTTTCGCAACAACAAACAAAGGTTGCATCAAGGCTACTTTGAACGTCAAAAAAAAAAGGAAAAGAAACGTGCACAAAGCAACAAAAAAAAAGGTGCACAAAGAAAGGAAGAGAAAAGGAGTTCCTTTTGTACAAAAGGTTCCATCTTTTGCATCTGCCATCCAAGTTCAAAAAAGCAAACCAAAGGCCGTGTGTTTTCCCCAAAACAACACACATCAAACCTTCAAATTCCCCACCTTGGATACACATTCATACTATCAATCAAAGAGCTTGCATTTGATATTGCATAAGTTGGTTTAATTAAAGATTGCCCAGGACAACCCCTAGCAATTCTTTGGTTCAACCAACTACATCACTTTTGGTTTCTTGTTTCTTTGAATCATAGTTATTAAGTGTGTTTAAATTGTGCTCTAAACTTCTTGACGCTGTTTTACCACTTGTTGACCAATTGGTGTTTTTGAAGGCAAAAGAAGCTTACAAGGACAGAGAACGAAACAGATTGTGGTTAGCCAATTTGGGACTTGCCTTAAGAGGTTCTAGCTCACGATTGGCCAAGGAAAAACACTTGAACAATTGAGAGAAAACAAGGGAGGACAAAAAAGGCCAAACAGATTTTCGTTTTCCTTTTTGTTTTCACTAACAACTCACTTTTGTTTCTTGTGTTAGTTTTCTTCTTTTCTTGTTTGTGAAAGCGTTTCAGGTTGCCATGGATGGTTCAAACAGTACCCAAGGAGGAGGAGACAAAGTGGAATTTTCCATGGAGAAGATGGCACAAATGCTTAGTACCATGCAATCTAGGTTGGATGAGTGGGAAGCAAGGATGACATCTAACACACCTCCTACCCAAGAACAGCCCCCACCTCAAAGCCAAGGCCAAACATCCCGTGGAACTGAACCTAAAGGGTCCACAAGCATGGGAGGTAGAGGAGGAGAAAGGGGTAGAGGAGATAGGAGACACGGAGTGAGACCACAACCTGTTAGGGAGGAATGGAATGACTACTATGAAGAGGAAGAGGTTGAGGAGGTATACCCAAGACCTCAAGGCCGAATACAACCTAGGAGGTATGTACCCCAAGAGGATGATTATTTGAAAACCAAAATAAACATTCCACCCTTTTATGGTAAAAGTGACCCTGAAGCTTACATTGAGTGGGAGAGAAAAGTTGACATGATCTTTTCCTATACCAACTATACCGAGTTGCAAAAAGTGAGATATGCCAGTATAGAGTTCTTGGAATATGCCTTGATTTGGTGGGACCAAACTCAAAGTATAAGAAGAAGGACTAGACAACCCACAATTGGAACTTGGGATGAGATGAAATATGAGATGAGAAAGAAATTCATTCCAGAATCTTACGAGAGATCCATGTTCCAAAAGTTGCAATGCCTAACTCAAGGAAATAAAAGTGTGGATGAATACTTTAAGGAGTTAGAGAGTTTGTTGATAAAAACTGATACTGAAGAAACCGAGGAGGCAACCATGGCTCGATTTTTGGGAGGTCTTAATAAGGAGATTGGGTTTCAACTTGAACTCACTACCTACGTTGATCTCAATTCCATGGTTCACAAAGCTGAGAAAATTGAGCGGCAATTAAAGGTACGTTCTTCTTCTAGTGGATTTGGTTTTCGAACTAATGCTTCTTCTTTTTCTAAAGTGCAGCCTAGGTCTAATGGCAACGGAGGAGCACGGCCAAGTTCAAACACCCTCGGCCAAAACAGCCAGAACACTCCAAATAAACCACACTTCACTCAAAGGACCAATGGTGCAAATCTAGGTCAAAATGACAAAGGCAAAGGCAAGGCCAACGCAAACCCTCCAAGGACAAGGGAGATTGAGTGTTTTAAATGTAGAGGGAGAGGACATTATGCAAGGGACTGCCCTAATGCCAAGAAGGTGTTGTACCTTGAGGAAACAAATGAATTCTATTCCGAAGAGGAGGAAGAAGAAGCAACAAAGGAGGAATACCAAGAGGACTCAGCTGAGGAGGTAAAGAGTGATGAAGAGGGTGCTTATAAGGATTTTCTTGTGGTAAGAAAGGCCTTAAGTGCACACATGAAGGAGGAAGAAGAAAACTTGCAAAGGGAGAACATTTTCCACATCCATTGTTTGGTAAAAGGCAAAACCTGCACTTTAATTATTGATAGTGGTTCTTGTGCTAATGTTGCAAGTATTGAACTTGTTAGAAAGCTAGATTTACCTATGATTGATCATTCCCATCCCTATAGGTTATCTTGGCTAAATGATTGTGGTGAGATTCATGTGTCTAAACAAGTTCTGATTTCTTTATCTATTGGCGGTTACAAAGATGAAATTTTGTGTGATGTAGCTCCTATGCATGCTAGTCATATTTTGTTAGGTAGACCTTGGCAATTTGACAAGCATGTTATTTATGATGGAAGATTGAACATGTATGCTTTTACGTTCAATGGCAAAAAGTTTAAGTTACATGCATTGTCTCCACATAAGGTTTATGAGGATGCTAAGAGGATGAAGAAGAACCATTCAGATCCTAAGGAAAAGGAGGCTGAAAAACGGTTCTTAGAGGTTCTTAAAAAGGAGAGAAGAAGCCTTGTTGAGGCCACAAACTCCTCGGCCAAGGGTACACAACCCATGGCCCAAATCAGTCCACCCTCACCCACGGTTCAAACACTTTCACAAGCATCCACCCCACAAATTTCACGTCCACCTAAGAAGCATGCTTTCTTTGCAAAATCTCGTGAAGTTACACATGCATTGTATGATAATAAAACTGTTTTGGTGATGCTTTACAAAGATAGTGTTGCATGCTTGTTTTCTAAGACTGACTTACCATCTACCTTGCCTAGTGGTGTTGTTTCTTTGTTGGAAGAATTTGCAGATTTGTTTCCCGAGGAGGAACCACACGGGTTGCCACCGTTGAGAGGGATTGAGCACCACATTGATTTTATTCCAGGGGCTGTCCTGCCTAATAGGCCAGCTTATAGGGCCAATCCGGAGGAAACAAAGGAAATACAAAGGCAAGTGGAGGATCTGTTAGCCAAGGAGAAGGTAAGGGAAAGTATGAGTCCAAGTGCAGTGCCAGTCATCCTTGTTCCAAAAAAAGATGGCACTTGGAGGATGTGTACAGATTGTAGGGCCATCAACAAAATCACGGTAAAGTATAGGTATCCCATTCCTAGACTTGATGATATGCTTGATATGTTGCATGATTCGCAATGGTATACGAAAATTGATTTGAAAAGTGGTTATTTTCAAGTGAGGATAAGAGAGGGTGATGAATGGAAAACAGCTTTTAAAACTAAATTTGGATTGTATGAATGGTTAGTTATGCCTTTTGGGTTAACTAATGCACCTAGTACATTCATGAGACTAATGAATGAAGTTTTGAGAGCTTTTATTGGGAAGTTTGTTGTGGTTTATTTTGATGACATCTTGATCTATTCTAAGACCTTAGAAGAGCATTTAGATCACATAAGAGCTGTTTTTGAAAAGCTAAGAAAAGAAAAACTTTATGCTAACTTTAAGAAATGTTCTTTTTGTTTGGACAAAGTTGTTTTTCTTGGTTTTGTAATCAGTTCTGCAGGGATTGAAATGGATCAAGACAAGGTGAAATCCATCCTTGAATGGCCTACACCAAAGAGTGTGGGAGAAGTGAGGAGCTTTCATGGTTTGGCAGGTTTTTATAGGCGGTTTGTCAAAGACTTTTCAACCGTAGCCGCACCATTGAATGAGATAGTCAAGAAGGAGGTTGGATTCCATTGGGGGGGACGCCCAACAAAGGGCGTTTGATGAGCTTAAAAGACGTCTCACTACAGCACCTATCTTGAAGTTGCCCAACTTTGATGATACTTTTGAGATAGAGTGTGATGCAAGTGGCGTGGGAATTGGAGCTGTTCTAACCCAAGGTAAGCATCCTATTGCTTATTTTAGTGAAAAGTTGAAAGGTGCTGCATTGAACTATCCTACTTATGATAAGGAGTTGTATGCTTTGGTAAGGTCCTTACAAACTTGGCAACACTACTTGCAACCCAAAGAATTTGTCATTCATACTGATCATGAAAGTTTGAAGTACCTTAAGAGTCAAGGAAAACTGAATAAGAGGCATGCAAAATGGGTTGAGTTTATTGAGCAATTTCCTTATGTCATTAAGTATAAGCAAGGAAAAGATAACATAGTTGCTGATGCTTTGTCTAGAAGGTATACTTTGATTACTAAGTTGTCTTCACACTTGCTTGGCTTTGAATTTGTTAAGGAATTGTATAAGGATGATTCTGATTTTGCTTCCATTTATGATGCATGTGTTGATTCTCCTTTTGGTAAATTTTATTTGCATGATGGCTATTTGTTTAAGGAGAAACGATTATGCATTCCTAAGGGATCAATGCGAGAGTTGTTGGTTAAGGAAGCACATGGGGGCGGATTAATGGGACACTTTGGAGTTTTTAAAACTTTAGAAACTTTAAAGGAACATTTCTTTTGGCCTCACATGAAATCAGATGTTGCAAAGGTTTGTAGTAGTTGCATCACTTGTAGGCAGGCTAAGTCCAAAACACAACCTCATGGGTTGTACACACCCTTGGACGTACCTAGTGCACCTTGGGAGGACATTTCTATGGACTTTGTTCTTGGCTTACCTAGATCAAAAGGTGGTAGAGATAGTGTCTTTGTTGTGGTAGACAGATTCTCTAAGATGGCACACTTTATTGCTTGTCACAAAGTAGATGATGCTTCTTACATTGCAAATCTGTTCTTTAAAGAAGTTGTTCGATTGCATGGCATGCCTAAAACAATTGTTAGTGATAGGGACAGTAAATTCTTGAGTCATTTTTGGCGTGTACTTTGGAGCAAGTTGGGAACTAAACTTTTGTTTTCTACTACTGCACATCCACAAACAGATGGCCAAACTGAAGTGGTAAATCGAACCTTGTCACAAATGTTGCGTGCCTTAATCCAAAGCAATCTGAAAAATTGGGAAGAATGTTTACCACATATTGAGTTTGCTTATAATAGGGCTGTTCATAGTGGGTCTTTGTATTCCCCTTTTGAAGTTGTCTATGGTTTTCTACCCCATTCCCCACTTGATTTGTTGCCTATTCCAATTGACGAGCGTGCTAGCATGGATGGTAAGCAACGAGCTGAAATGATCAAAAAGTTGCATGAAAAAGTTAAACTTCAACTTGAACGAAAGAATAAACAGTATGCCAAACAAGCTAACAAGCATAGAAAAGATGTTGTGTTTTATCCTGGAGATCTTGTTTGGTTGCATTTAAGGAAGGAACGATTTCCTAAGGAGAGGAAGTCCAAGCTTATGCCTAGAGGAGATGGACCTTTTAAGGTCATTCAAAAGGTTGGTCCAAATGCTTATGTGCTTGATCTTCCTCCAGACAGGTATGGTTCAGTTTCCAACACCTTCAATGTAAGTGATCTTTCCCCTTTTGAGCATTTTTATCTTGATGATTCGAGGGCGAATCCTTTTGAGGAGGGGGGGGATTGATGAGGCTGAGGAGCAGCCTCCTAATGAGGAGCTTGCACAAGGTGCCCTTAACCATAAGGGGCCGTTGACAAGGAGCCAAACCAAGAGAATTAATGGTTTTCAACTTGGTTTTGATGTTGGCTCTTTTCTAACCAAACATGTGCAAGATGAACCAATGGATGTTCCTCCTAAATGGGTGCTCATTGTTGAGCTTAAGAACTGATTATCCAATGATAGCCAGTCCGCGTGTTGGTGCCGTTTCTGTGGCTTTTAGTTGTCTTTGCGTTTGCTTCTTTTAAAGTTTGTTTAGAATACTTATGTTTGGTGTATGAGTGTGTTTTGTAGGTGTTACAAGTCTTGGATCAAACATCTTGAGCTTTGGAAAGGAGGGCTTCTCAGATTTGGGCCAAGCTTGTCCACACAAGGCTGTTTTGGGATTTTGGGCTTTCAATTGAGATGGGGCGTGCATGGAGCCAGCTGGACCTTGAAGAAGACTTAATTTGGAGCATCTTTCATGTTTTGGGTTTTGCCAAAATCAGTCCACAAAAAGAGATACAAGAGCTGCAAGAAAGAAGTCCAAAACAAGCCCAATTATGCAAATTAGGGTTTCGGTTTGCTTGAAGCAAGGGGCAGCCGCCTAGGCCTCTTCAAGGGCGACTAAGAGACTTTCCATAATGGTATAAATCAGCTTGTAAGGATTGGAATGAATTATGGAAGTCATAATTGAAGATTGGGAGCAAATAAGGAGATAATTCAAGAAAAAGGAAGTTACCAAAATTAAATCATTGGCAAAAGGAAGGCAATTGGCGTTTTCAAGGAAGTCAAAGGTGGCACAAGGCAAGTCTAGAAGGATGGTAATAATGCAATAATTGATGATTGAGACAATAATTGAGGATTTGCCAAGAGAAGGGAACTTACCATAATTAACAAAATTCAGATTGTTGCACATCCAAGGAAGGTGGCGCCAAGATGGAGGCATCCAAGAAACCCTAGCTGTTTTATGGAGAAGGTTTTACAAGACTTGTAATCATATAAATAGATCACTTAGCATTTCTTTGAAGAGTTAGACTATTTTTCATCTTTGAACTATAAACCCTAGTGTTTTATGTTATCTTTTGTTCTTGAGTTTTCTTGAATAAAAGTTTGTGTTTTTCCTTTGGTTTACACATATCTAAATCAAGGCTAGACCCAATTAAGGATTGTGTGTTCCTTGTTGGTGATCCACAATCCAAGGATTAGGAGTGACTGGTTGGATTGAGCGGATTGAAACACACATAACCAAACGGATTTGGAGGCTTGAAGGAAGGTGGTTGCTTGGCACCATTGTCCATCACATTCAAGGCTTGAGGAACGTTTGGAGAGTGAAGAAAGACCGGGACAACATCAACATACGAACCATATTCGTATCACCATGCCAAAATTGTGGACTACAATGTCATCATCTTAACAGGTAAGCGAAATTCAGGCAGAATAAAAACTTTCAAAGGAAACAATTCCGAATATTCGACATAGAGTTTACAACCAAATTCGCATAATAAAGGCAAATCCGAAATCAACGTCCCCAAAATAAGTTCACAAAACATAAGCCATCATAAAAGTCCTTAATCTGCAATCCACTCTCTTGTCTACGGATAAGGAACTCGAGGCTCATCGTTTATCCATTCTACACCATTCCCTACCAGCTCTGGGGGAAAATAAAAGGGTGAGTGACAAGGTCACCAGCAAGCATACCATAAACAATCATGAATTAAATGGAAATTGTACACAAGAACCATGTAGAGAAAAAGGGGTTTGAGTGATTTCAAAATGCATGATTTAAATAACGTGTTACAAAGAAATGCATGACATATTTTATGACATGACACGTTGCATAAAAGTTGCCTTATATAGTTCATATATAATGTTGTCGTACTAACGAGCCATGAAGCTTTAAAGCTTACATCAAATGGCAAACATTTGTTGTGTTTGAACTATTTTCAGGTGCCACCATTAATGAACTAAACTAGTTCATTAAGTGAAGTATTTAGTTAATTAAACTAAGTAGTTCATTAAAGGAAGCAATATTTGGAAAAGGCACAAAGGCAACAAGGTGAAGAAAGGAAAGCCTTCCACTCTCCTCTCCGCACATTCAGACACCATTATACATATGTATATATATATTTTTAGATTTTTTGAAAAAGGCACATACACATTTATTCCAACGTACTACCGACACGTTACATATTTTATGTACGTACGTTAACATCACACCACTATAATTAACTCATATTTATGAGTATATTCAGGTATTATATCATATGATATAAGTCATGGTGATGACAAATTTAATACGACACGTTAAAAGGTTCTAAACCGAAAATTGTTGTATCGGGCGAATACCGAAACTTCGCCAACATGTCACGTACTTGCCATAAATAGATGGCCAGCCCCTACAGTTCAAAAATAGCCATAAATTTCGTGGCTTTCATTATATGAACAGCCATAAAATCATTCCATGTTGGCACACACAAATCACCCCACATTAAGGCAAAATTGTGGAGATTCCAATTTCAATTTTGTCCCATGGTTTAGGCGCCACTTTAAGATCAGCTAAGTGCTGAATATTAAAGTTTAATTTATGTATATTATGTGTAACATAATGTATATAATATGTGCAAAATGTTGAATTTTAATTAGAGAAAAATCAGGTAATCGATAAACGTCGAAAATTTGGTTTTCTACGTACACGACACATGAAACGTTTTTGGCATATCATATAACATGTATCTAGACATTTTTTACATATTTAATACATCCCAAAGTGTTCTAGAAAATTCAATTAAGGGCTGATTGGAATATACCATGTGTATATAATTAAATATGCACTATTTTACAAAGTTTGCAAAAAAAATTCAGCACATGTCCTATCCTCATCACACGCCCATTCTAGCTATGCTGGAGCATATGTGGAGCTTTTTTGGCATATTGATTGGTCAAGAATGAAGCATACAATGTTGATGGCATAAAGAAAGGAGCTATACAAGGTAACAATTCAAACTTATGTCACATTTGTAACACATGCTGAAAATTTCAGCATGTGCATTAGAGCTGGCCGATTTTTATCCATTTATGAGGCATATTTTATTCTTGAATTAAGTGAATTAATTGAGAGATTATATGGAAGTATTTTAAATATTTTATGGAATAAAGAAAGTGATATTTTTGAATATCACACATGCTGAAAATTTCAGCATGTGTGTAATGTATTGTGGCCGATTTTTAGGCCTTATTGGTGACCAACTTTTATTTCAAACATGATGAAAATGTCTTGTACTAAATGGTGATTGATTTCTTGGATTAAATCAAAGTAAACTTGGCAACATTTTGAATAGAATACAAATGTTTCACATGCTGAAATTTCAGCATGTAAAGTAGCATTATGGCCGATTTTTTATGGCTTATTGGAGAAAATTATGTTCCAAATTTTATGTGATGATCTTGTGAATTATGGTAATCATTTTATGATGATTTTGACACATGTTTTAAGTGTTATTCTCAGATTTGTCTAGTCATCAAGTGATGACAACATCCAACCAATCAATGAGTGCCAAGTAAGCAAGAGCTTAATGATCATCCAATAAGGAGATGCCAAGTAAGCAAAGACATGTCACAATGATGCCATATACTCTTCCAAGGACTTAGAAGATAATTTTCAAGAGGGGAAGAGCATCAAGGGGGGCGGCCAACTCAAGTTAAAAAGGAAGGAAGAGAGAAAAAAAAAACAAGAACAAGGCTTACAAGTTTCAAAGATCAAAAACGTTTTCTACATCTTCTTTCTACCTTTCTTTCTTTCTTCTCTCTAAAAGCCTATTGTACTTACACTCATATGCTTGAATAGGCTTCATATAGTCCACCACATATTCTTTATCATTGGAAAAGATTGATCAAGGTGTGATCAATCTTGGACTTGCAAGGTGGTGGTGTTCGTGTGCATTATATTCACATACAAGGTTTGTAAAGGGTTGGAGTTGGGGTGTAACTCCATCAACCCTGTGGTAAGGTGTTATTTGGTGTTGTATGATTAGTACTAACCGAGGAAGGTGTCCTCGAAGACTGGAGTAGGTTGTTTATAACCGAACCAGTATAAAATTCTTGGTGTCATTTACTTTCAGCACTTACTTTCAGTTTCAACACTATTTATTGTTTTTAATCATGTTGGTAAAACTAGTAAACGATTTTCAAAAATCACAAAACTTTCCGAAATTATAGACTCACGCCTTAAGGTTCTTTTGGCGCTAGTTTCAACCCTTTTGGACAAGTATAAGTCATTCAAACGTCCAAAGTCAGGCTGATTTTCAGGCTTGCAAAGGTTGAGACTTTGATCGTATTTGACTAACTTCCCAAAATAATTTTTCAAAACTTTTTCAACCCATTTCAATGCAACTAATAAGGGGTTATTCTTTAATTTTTCAGAGCATTTTCAGTTACGTACAAATAGGAATTAAATTTTCAAATCAGACTATCGTTTCTGGTAGATTTGCGCAATCTGACCACCAACGATTTTTCAAGGGGTTAGAGGTTGAATTTTAATCTGAAATTTTAGGAGATACTCATAACATCTGAGGCTAAGTTCTCTCCACATTTCAGAATTTTTAAAGACCTGTAACCTAGTTTTCAAAACGTTTTAAAATTGGTCCTTAAAACAGAAACTGTTTTCAGAAGTTGGATTTTTGGTTTAAAACTATTTTAAAAACCACATTTTCCGCATCAACTATTCAATCCCCCTCTTTTAGTGGTGCCTTGCAGATCCTACAAGTGGTATCAGAGCGCAGGAACACTAACAACAAGAAAATCCAACGATCTGTGTGAGATGACAACCACTAGCCACGAAACCGAGGAAAAAGATATGTCAAGCCAAATGCCTCCACTATTTGAAAATGAGGTAAATTCTGATTCTAACTCAGATTCTGAACTATCTTATGATGATTTATATGTTTAATATCTTGAATTATATAAGTTTTCAATTTACTTGCAAAAAAAAAAAAAGAAACGGTTAATTGAAGAAAAGAAATTGTTAGAATGTTCTAACACAAATCTTGTGTCTCAATTAAATAATTCAAAAGAAGAGTCGTCTTGCATCATAAATTCATTAAGGTCTAAAATTTCATCATTGAAATCCGAGAACACTGAACTGAAAGCCGAGATTTCAAAGTTGAAATCAAGAAACGAAGATCTAGAAAAGACTAGAAAACAATTCGATACGGATACTTGTATTCTAGATCATCTTATCTCTTCTCAGAAGGATGGAAATGATAAAATCGGACTAGGATACGATAAGAAAAGTGAGTCACTAAACAAACAAACAAAATTCATTCCATAAAAAAAAATGGATGCATCTTATCTCATCACTATTTACATGATTTATGGAACTGATTTTATGAGAAAGAAAATTATAAGCCTGTTATGATCATGATTACATGGAATGGATTTCATTATCAGTACATAGTATAAAGGTTGCAAGTGCTTGAGATATGAGATAGGTTACGATAACACCTCTAGAGAATTCGAATAAGTTCTGATGAGACCTCTAAGATGAATTGAACAAAGCAGTTCTGAGGGAATTAAATAGGCGCTTATGCTAGCTTATTTACCTAAAGAAGAAGACATGGGAAACGGAAGAAAACATGTGGAGTAGACGCCCCATCTTTTTGACTAGCCTGAAGTTTCGAGGACGAAACTTATATTAGGGAGGGGGGAGAATGTTGTGCCCCGACGAAAAGTCATATTGTACTTGAAGACTCGTATAAGTGAATTAATAAAGTGGCATCCTTCAAGTGCATTTCACTAAGATTCCTTAGTGCTTCTTTGATCTTATGTTGATAGGCAAACAATATAATTATTCAAGCATGAGATATGGACCATGACCAATTCAAATTCATCCAAAGGGGCTTAAGAAAATTTCGGCCAAGAATGACAAAAAAAAAGATATCATGATGATGTTTTAAAATATTACTTGAGTAGAAAGTATACTTATAGGTGTATCTTATGTGTGCCAAACTAATTTATATGTTACAATGTTTATATTTAAGAGAAATATAGGCCGTACATAAATATACATCTGAAGACATCCTGTTCATCACTGTAATAAGAATGTTTATCTTCATCCTACCTTAATTGTTAATACGCATGTTATCGAAATAGTTAAAAATTAACAATGTAAGAATACTCAAATATGTACCATCTTACATATGTTGGAGACGGTAGGAATTATGTATGGGGATATATGTGACCATGCCGCCAACGAAGAATGGGTAGATGTGCATGATGGAAAATTGACTTCACTCATATATGTATAAATGTGGGATGAGGTAATGTATACACTATAACCTACGGTCCTATGGGCATAACAGGATATTAAAGAAAGTTTTCAAAGTGTTTAAAGGAAGCATTGAAACAAATAAGGGGATAATTACCCACATAACTTTTCATTTAAGAAAATTAAGCATGGTAAGGGGTCACCAAGCAAAAAACCGCCCCCGTGGTTGACCAAGACGATTACAATGGTTACTTAATATTAACTACAAGGTTAAAGAAGTAACTCTAGTTGAATAAAGTAACTATAGTTGACATAAAGTAACTATAGTTGACATAAAGTAGCTATAGTTGGAATAAAGTAACTATAGTTGACATAAAGTAACTAGTTAAATTAAAGTAACTATAGTTGCCTTAAAGTAACCTTGGTTAGTTAAAAGTAACCAAGGTTAACTAGCCTAACTAAGCTAAGGAAAACCCCTTTCCCCTCTCACATTACCCACGGCTACCTCCTTAACCAAGGGGAAGAAAACTTTCTTCAAAGAAACTCTAGAACATTCAACTCTCAAGAAGTCACAATGGAGCAAAGAGACTTTCCCATTTCTCCATTGTAGTATACGGCTAGTTGAAGAGGTCCAAGAACCATCTTCAAGCTTCCAAGAATTCATCTAGGTAAGTACATGCTAAGCACTCTAAGTGAATTCTATTTTTCAAAGAATGAAACTCACATTGGTATCCCTCTTGTCTTGCCAAAAACGTGACACTCAAATGGTCACTAGGAGAAGAATTGTCAAGCTACTAGGAGGAGCTAACATCTTAGTGGTTTGAATCCATTTCAAGCCCATCCAAGTTTCATTTTGGGTAAGGAAATCATACCCTCAATATAGTTGTTTCTTCATTAAGATAATAACTAATGTTCATCCTTCTTCCTCCTCTCAAGACCGTGTACTATATGTGAAGTTGGAGGAAGACTTCACTCCATTTTAACCAAGGCTCATGCTAAGGAAAAGCTCTAAGGTTCAAAGAGGCAAGTATACCCTAGCCAATCTTGCCTTATTTGTGAAGTGTATGCTTGAATGGCTAGTCATTATTAGGCTATGTATCTTAGTTAAAGACGCTAAGTACAAGACATGGAAACTAGTTGTTATAAGAAAAGTGATGGTATGAGCAAATGATTTGTTGTATGAATGTGTGTGACTGTTTTGACATGATTCATAAACAGCTTATTTATGGTTTAAAGCATGTTATGAGGCTTGTAAACATTATGTTGAAGTGTGTGTTTAATGGATATTAAGCCAATTTTAAGGAATGAAGTTGATAGGAAATGCTTGAACCATAAAAGTGAAGAAGTGCTGGAACTACTGGAGCTGGACAGATTTGTGAAGCTAATTGTGTGACCTGAAAACGAATCTTAGGAGTGTTCAAATTGGCTAGTTTTTGGTATTCTGTTAGAATTATATATTTATGAAATGTGTGAGCTGGAATTTCAATAAAACGAGTTGCGGTTTGTCCTTAATAAAATTTTTAGTAAGAGTTGGTAAAACAGAAGTACTGGAGCAGGACAGTTTTTATGTGACATGTTTCACGATCTGGAAATGAACCTTAGGAAGGTACAAATTGGCTAATTTTTGGTATGGTGGCAGCCTCATATGTGTACTAAATATTTGAGTTGGAATTTTTGTAAAAAAATATGTGGATTGACCAGAGTGTAATTTTTAGTAGGCACTGCTCAGACAGAAGTACTGGAGCTGAACAGTTTTATGTGGTATGTTGTACGCCCTGAAAATGGACCTTTAGAATATTCAAATTGGCTAATCTTTGATATGATAACGGCCCTATGTGTTTATGAAATGTGTGAGTTAGAGTTTTGGTAAAAGAAGTTGTGGATTATCCTTAATGAGGTTTTTGGTAAAACTGGTCAAACAGAGTTGCTAGAACAGGACAGTTTTGAGTAGTAAGTTGTGTGGCTCAAAAGTGCACATAGGAATGTGAAAATGAGCTGATTTTTGGTATGATGATAGTTTGATGTGTGTATGACATCTTTGAGTTAGAATTTTTGTAAAAAGAGTTGTGGTTTTGTCAAAATGAAATTCGTGGTAAAACTGGTCATTCCAGATTCAGCATGTACCTAGCTGAGAGAAAGTAATTAGTTGCCCCCTTAAACTTATTGGAATGCCTTGGAATTTTTATGGCAATTACCTAGGGCATATATATACATGTTCATGTAAATAAACCAGCATAAAACGACCATTTTGATGATTAACAACTGAGTTGAAGTTAGTTGTACAAAACTGGAAAACATGACAGTTTAATGTCTTAAGTTGTAAGACTTTGCTCTTTCTCATTTAAGCTTGAATGTGATGTTTGGCCCTATGAATATCGTTCCTTGGTGAGTTAGCTATGTTTTTCAGGTGATGGATTAAAATGAATAAGGTTTTATGACCCATGAAACTGAGGAAAAGCGGTACTGCCCTACTGATTTCAGCAGTACCATTGATGATAGTATGATGTTTTGAGGTCGTTAGACTTTTCGGATTGTTACAAAATTTTTATGGTATGAGTCTGAGACTTCATTATGCATGTGTATGGAATGAACTTATGAAAATGAGCACGAATTGATTAGCCCGAGGCTGTATGAACAGAATGTGATTGCTGCACAGTTTTCCCAGCTTAAATGACAGTCCGTGCATGCATGTTGTGATGTATTTGTTCACGAGTCACATAGTGCATGTCATACATTGCATCATCGTTATTTACATGATTTATGGAACTGATTTTATGAGAAAGAAAGAAGAAAAGCGGTTTTAAAGAAAAGATTCTGTTTTAAAAGAATGCTTCCCACCGGTACCGTGTGTATATGTTTCCTGGCCAGTAAGGACCCGCTCCAGATCCGGGGTTAATTGATCTGATGTTATAGACCGTTTGTGTAGCGCCCCGCACCCGGCCTCGTCCGGATACGGTGCACCCGCCGTACTTCACTGAGGAGAGTACAAGGCGTCATGCATGACATGTGAACATCCATAACATAAGTCGTGGACTCCCATGCTATCATTCAACATGGTAGTAAAATTTAGGCAGAATTAAAACTTTTCAAACCAAACATACATCACCCATTTACTGAGTTCTCAAAAGTAGTAGTACCCCAAATCATAACATAACCAACAATCCAGACAGTTTAAACATAGTCATAATACAAATCGTCTTGGCAGCACAAAAGTCCTTAGCTTAGCTCTCTTCATACTCCTCGCTTATGGATAAGGTACTCTCGGCTCGTCCTCGATCCATTCTATCTTGGCATTCTCTGGCTCTGGGGAAAAATAAAGTGTGAGTGATAAAGATCACTCAGCAAGAATACAATAAACTAGCATGAAATACGTTAAGAATCATAACATGAATGTATTACCCCAAAAACCTCAAATAATCATAATTCATACCTGCTCTTGGATCCTGTACTTATTTGACGTTCGGCTTAGGCGTGTTTTGGGGAATGCTATACCATACCTGATCTTGGATCCTTAACTTACTTGGCATTTGTCTTAAGCATGTTATTAGGAAATGTTTTACCAACAATAACTTATAACCATTAATTGTGACATGCAACATGTGTTCATGATCGTGAATTATGCAAGATGCAATGCATGAGGTCATGTCATGTCATGTCTAAACATCATTTTGGTCCCATAAAGTAACATGTCGTAAAAACAGAGTGTCAGATCAATTAACCCTGGATCTGAGCGGGTTCAGAACAGATATCAGACCAATTAACCCCGGGCCTGAATGGGTCCAGAACAGGTATCAGATCAATTAACCCCGGATCTGAGCAGGTCCAGAACAGATATCAGATCAATTAACCCCGGATCTGAGCGGGTCCAGAACAGATATCAGATCAATTGACCCCGGATCTGAGCGAGTCCAGAACATATCTTATCATCAGACCAATTAACCCCGGGTCTGGAGTCGGGTTAGTCGCATGCTTGGCCGGCAAAGGAATCATGAAGCTTTCTTTAAAAACATGGGACCGTAAAAACTTTTCATGCATAACGAAAAGATAGTCGCTTGTAAAACTTGCTTGCATCATAAAATCCATGAAAATCGGTTTCATGATCATGCATGATACATGCTGTGATATGAAATGCATGCCATGGCATGAATAATCGTATGCATTCCTTATAACATGTCAACATACATGAATTTGGAAGCTAAATATTTCCAAGACTTTTACTTCATATTCATAGGGCGGTTAAGCTAACCAATTAGGTCCATTTCCATAATTCTTTTGTCACAAATACGTTTGGTGGAATCTTAGATACATGTCATAAAATTTCAGATTATTTCAATAACCGTAAAGGGGCTTATTTACTTGCTTTCCGAACTGGGTTAGGTGCTGAAACTGAGCTAACAGATTTTACTAAAAATTCAATTGCGGCGAATCCGTAATTCGTTTTCCAGAAATTCCAACTCGCCCAAGTCATAAACATGTGGAACTAGTATCCTACCAAAATTTAGCCCATTTTCATATATCTAAGTCCCCTTTCTGTGGCCTGGAAGGTCGTTACTAATTTCAGGTTGGCTCCAGTAATTTCAGCTGAGCAGTTTTACCAAATAATTCATTAAAAATAATCCAGAACTTATTTTACCAAGATTCTAGCTGGCGTGTCCACTACACTCATAGGATTATTACCATGATAAAAATCAGCTTTATTGGTCATCTACAAGATCCCTTTTTAAGTAAGTGAAAAGAGGTCACTATTCTGCTCAATTCCCGTTTTTCAGGTCTGACCAGTCTTACCAAATATTTTATTAAAAATTAACCATAGCTTATTTTACCAAAATTCCAGCTGGCATCTCTACTAAACTCATGGGGCTAGGTTTGTGCCAAAAATCAGATTTATTGTAGGTTCACAAGGTCCTCTTTTAATACGTTGAAATCAATGATCAATTCTGCCCAGCTCCAGAATTTGTTACTGGAGTAGTTTTACCCGTAATTTCTTAAAAATAATCCTTAGCTTGTTTTGACGAAATTCCAACTCACTTGTGCTACATTCATAAGTCTAACTTTGTACCAAAAATTAGCTTCATTGAAGGTCTGTAAGGTCAGTTCTTAAACCATCTAAAACGTCACTTTATTCTGTCCCGTTCCAGAATTTCCAGCCTGAGCAGTTTCACCAAAACATTTATTAAAAATAATCCATAACTTATTTTACCACAATTCCAACTCTCACATTTGCTAAACATCTAGGACTAACATCATACCAAAAACCAATTTGATAGCACGTTAGTAAGGTTCAGTTTAGGGTCACACATCTCACTGTCCAATTCTGTCCAGCTCCAGTGGTTTGACATTTTACCCTCTTTTCATGTCAAGTGACCACTAATTATCTTGTGCTTATGAATTAACTTATTAGTCATCACATACACCTTTTTCCTATGAATGTCCAGATTTCATTCCTCATTTTGAGTCCTCTTTGCACCATGTCAAAACAGTGGGTAGTTTTGTAGAAATAAGAGGGTTTGAGTGATTTCAAAGTAAGAAATTTGAATGCATATATATATACATAAACGTTGAATGCATATATATATATATATATATATATATATATATATATATATATAAACGTGCATAAGTGTACATGTATGCATGATAACTTGCCATTACTTTCCTTATTTAGCTTATATATTATGTTGCCGTACTAACGAGCCATGAAGCATTAAAGCTTACATCATATGGCAAATATTTGTTGTGTTTATGCTATTTTCAGGTGCCACCATTAATGAACTAAATTAGTTCATTAAGTAAAGTACTTAGTTTAATAAACTAAGTAGTTCATTAAAGGAATATTTATTTGGAAAAGGCACAAAGGCAACAAGGCTAAGGAAAGAAAGTTTTCTCCTCTTCCCCACATTTAATTCACACGCCTATACATATATAAATATATATATTTTCAGATTTTTTGAAAAAGGCACATACACATGTATTCCAACGTACTACCGACACGTTATATATCTCACGTACGTACGTTAACGTCACACCACTATACTTAACTTATAATTATGAGTATATTCAGGTCTTATATCATATGATATAAGATATGGTGATGACAAAGTAAATACGACACGATAAAAGGTTCTAAACCGAAATTTGTCGTATCGGGCGAATACCGAAACTTCGCCAACGTGTCACGTACTTGCCATAAATAAATGGTCAGCCCATATACATCAAAAATTGATGAAAATTTCGTGCTACACATGGTATGATCAGCCAAAATACTTTCCATGTTGGCACACACAAATCATCCCACATTTAGGCCAAAATGTGAAGATTCTCATTTTAATTTTGTCACATGTTAATGGTACCACTTTAAACCAGCCAAGTGCTGAGATTTAAAGTATATATTATATATATTATGTATAACATAATATATATATCATGTGCAAAAGTTGGAATTTAAATTAGAGAAAAATCGGGTAATCGATAAATATCGAAAATTCGGTTTTCTACGCACATAACATGGAACGTTTTTCTTGAACATCATGTGACACGTATCTAGACACTTTTTACATATAATATACATCTTAAAGTGTTCTAGAAAATTAAATTAAGGGCTGATTGGAATATTACATGTGTGTATTATTAAATGTGCACTATTTTACAATGTTAACAAAAATAAATTTCAGCACATGTATATACATCTTCCAACGTTACATACAGCTGAGATGGAGCACATGTGGAGCCTTGTTGGCATATTGATTGGTCAAGGATCAATCATACAATATTGATGAATCAAAGAGAGAAGCTACAAAAGGTAAGTATTCAACATATATCTCTCTTATGTCACATGCTGAAAATTTAAGCACACTAACATTATCATGGCCGAAATTTTAAGATTAAAATACATATATTGTGTGTCTTGAATTGTGAGGATTAATTGAAGATGTTATGGAAATGATTTGAATATTATATAAGGTAATTAAGTGTGATATTCTACATATCACACATGCTGAAATTTTTCAGCATGTGTGAAGTTATGGTGACCGAATGTGATGGCTAAAGTGTGTCCAAATTCATTTCTCAATTGATGGCAAGACTTACCATGTATTG